>CM053027.1:335885132-336485132 GCA_028564925.1 Lithobates sylvaticus
AAAGGGGTGCATCAGTTTGCAATTCGCCAGCCTGGCCAGTCATCAAGCCCGATGGGTCGTTCAGGCTGACGATAGATTACCGTGCCTTAAACAAATATGCTAAAAGTATGGCACCTGTGGTGGCAGCTTACCCTGAAATGATTGCCAAGTTGACACCAGAAATGAAATGGTTTACGGTCATTGATATCAGTAACAGTTATTGGAATTTACCCCTTGACCCAACATGTCAATACAAAACAGCCTTCAGCTGGGCGGGCCTTCAATATTATTGGACAGTTCTTCCACAAGGCTACAAAGACAGTGCAGCAATATTTCACTCACATATGAAAGAAGTGATTGATAAGTTTTCAAAACCTGAAAGAGTAATTTCATATGTTGATGACATTTTGATTGGGTCAGCCTCTATGGAGGAGCACAAGAACGATGTGAGTGAAATGTTATTGCTTTTGAGAGAAGCAGGTTTGAAAGTTAATCCAAAGAAAATACAATTGGGGAAGCAGGAAGTCCAATTTCTGGGTGTTACTGTAGCACAGTCAGGGCGGAGTATCAATGAACAAAGGGTTGAGCTAATAGCTAAACTACCTTTGCCCACTGATGAAAAAAGTCTGAGACAGATCTTAGGCATGACAGGTTTCTGTAGGGAGTTTGTGCCTCATTATGCATCATTAACAGAGTGTTTGTATGATCTGCTGAAGCAAGATGAATGGATATGGAAATCAGAGCACACACAAGCTATTGAAGCGTTAAAGGAAACTTTAGGCAATGCCCCTTCATTAGCATCACCAGACCCCAACAAAGAATTCAGACTCTATCCACATGTAGGACTTAGCACTTTGTCCGTTGCACTTACCCAAGATTATTTTGGAAAACAAAGACCTTTAGCCTATGCATCACGTTTACTATCATCTGTAGAACAAAAGTATCCTTTATGTACTCGTATGGTGCTGTGTTGTTATTGGGCAATCAACAAATTCAGATACTTGACAGGTACACAAAGGGTCATCATTGCTAGTCATCACACTCCTATAGTCATGTTAGCCAATGGGAAATGGAAAGAAGCGGATGTGAATTGTAAAAGGCTGGCCAGATGGACTACAGCTTTATTGTCAGAGAATATTGAGGGTTTGATGTTAAAGGAACCTAGTGTCCTGATTGGTGGATTGATGATTGAAGGTGAAGCTCATGAATGTCAAGTACAAGGAAGTAGTTTGCAACACAGAGTTTTTACTGCCGTATCCAAACCCTTTGACCTTGAAAGTGACTGCTGGTACATTGATGGTTCTTCTTATTATAAAGATGGAAGTAGAATCTCAGGATTTGCTGGTGTTTGTGTAAAAGATGGCGAGGTTCAGAGACAATTTTCATATTCATGTAGAGCTCGTTCTGCACAATATGTGGAAATAGCCGCACTTCTGCAAGTTCTCATTGAGTTAAGAGACGATGGTGGAGTTGTTAACATTGCTTCTGACTCAGACCAGGTATGCAAGGGTGCAGTTGTCTATCTTTCATGGTGGAATGTGATGGGTTTTAAAGGAACAGATGGAAGTGAGATAAGATATGCACCCTTATGGAAAATGATAGAGGAGGAAACACAATTCTTTTCAAAAATCAATATCCGAAAGGTACAGGCCCACAAAAAGCAAACAACCGAGCACTACTGGAACAATACGGTAGATAGATTAGCGAAGGAGGCTGCAGTAACATCCCCCGAATGGCCTCATATAGAGCATACTTTATCATTTCCAGTGTCTGCCCTTACACGTGCTCAAGCAAAAGGAGTTGAAGAAAGGACATGTGAGTTGGGTAAATTACAAGATCAGGATGAGGAATTAGCTCAACTAAAAGCAATGTGTGGGACTGGGCCCATACAATTTGAAGGTCAAGAGATGCAGGTGAAGGATGGCCTTTTAATAACTTACAAAAATGATTTATCTTTATGGGTTGCCCCAAAAGGTGTGAGGAAAGACATTCTTACATGGATTCATGGGTCCCCTGTTGGTGGACACCCCAAGCTTCCTTTAGCTTTAGAGAGATTAGATCATGTAGCATGGTGGCCTCAAAATAAACAACACATGCAGGACCATATCTTATCATGTTTGATGTGTGCCAGGCATGATCCCGCAAATAGAAAAAGGAGAGGGGCACTGATGAGGCAAGCTCCCATGGGACCATGGGAGAGAATACAAATTGATTACACAGGTGAATTTCCTAACACTGCACACCAGAACAGATATTTACTCGTTGTGGTGGATTCCTTCAGTCACTGGGTTGAAGCATTCCCTACCAAAAACTGTACTGCCACTACTACTGCAAGGATCCTGGTCAAAGAAATATTTAGTCGGTGGGGGATACCAAAAGTTTTAGACAGTGACAATGGTCCAGGATTTGTAGGTAATGTGATACAAGAGACATGTAAGCTCCTTGGTGTTATTCAAAAATTCCACATCTTCTATCACCCTGAGTCTGCGGGACAGGTTGAACGAATGAACAGGACAATTAAAAATGCCCTTAGAAAGGTTGTAAATGAGCAAGGTACTGATTGGGATGAAAAATTACCCTTTGTTCTGGCAACTATTCGTTCCAGAGTTTGCAGGTCCATAGGCTTTGCCCCTTATGAAGCTCTGCTCGGCAGAACAATGAGAACGTGGGAACATCTGATAAATCCAGTCCCAGCAGCATTAGAAACTGTGTCATTATCTGAATCATGGGTAGAGATCTTAAAGGACCATGTGATTACAGTACATAAGGCTGTATGTGCCACTGATGAATGTACCCATAAAAGCTCACAACAGTGGTTTAATGCAATGGGTGACACTAGTGAATACCAAATTGGGTCTAGAGTAATGTTACAGGATTTTTCTGGGTTTCACCCATTTCCTAGAGCAAAGTGGAAGGGCCCTTATGCAGTAATAGATAAAATTGGACCCTCTGTTTACTTACTAGACTTGGGAGAGGACAAGTCAAGATGGAGTCATGCATGTCAGATCAAAGCATTTAAGGGAAAAATGGATTTGATGGATGTGAGCATTGTCTAATTTTCTTGCTGAGATTGTCTTTCAGGTCCCAGGAGTGAGGCGAATACCAGAAGACTACACCATAATGAAGACATCCCCCTGGACAAATACAAGCCTTCTCTATTAACATATGTGTTGATAACAGCGTCAATCACTTTACTTCTTTGCATCACAAACATCAGAGTGAAAGAGTGCCAAGTTGAGGAATCAAAATGCTTCCCAGTGGGGAAATCTGATCGAAATAAAAGAAGTGTAATGGATCATACTACAGAACTTACTGTTTTAGAGGACTCGGAAGGCATCCAGATACATGGGGATACTGTAAAGGGCATAGTCGGGGGGTGGATAGTCGTTAGATGTGAGATCATGATGCCAAAATCTGATTACTTGATGGAATCTGCTGTTTGGACTTACCCAGAAGGAAGCGATCGTCACAGGAGTACAGATATAATATTAGTGGAGACAAAGAATGGACCACAAATGCAAATGACTTTAGAAAGGAACTTTACAATATTTAAGGAGGGTATTATATCCTGTAGCCCTCATGATGTGAAGGATGGAGTCTATGCAAAAATCCTAAAGATAATGGTCACAAATTCTAGAGACTGTCCTACAATTTTACAGTGGCCAGAACATGGACTTTTCCTTGAGCGGACTCAAAATTTAGTGTATAGCGATGCTTCATACTTATCATTACCATTATTGTTGAATTTTACATCATTTAACATTCCAGAAAGTTGCCCAAAATCAATGGGGTTATGGTTTAAAACAGTCTTTCAAACACATATAAACTTATTTTGGGATGCTACACAAGGGCTTAATTTTAAGAAAGTTTCAAAGAGGGATCTGGGTACTGATATCATATCAGGCCTCAGTTTGGGTAGTTCGATTTGGAATAGGGTTGATATAGAGAGTCTAAATATGAGAGAACAAAATTTTGTGGGTGGATTACAGCAGATACTGCTTAAAGGGGGAAGAGTGGATTTAAACGCTCTAGCTGAAATGAAAATAGATATTCAGAACATTCACACCATTGCTGCAGATTTGCAGAACGTTCAAATGTCGGTGAATGCATTGAATAAAACCATTCAAACGAATAATGTATCCAAGTCTATAGTTTGTGGTATTATAGGAAACTTGCTGAGTGAGCATCTGAGCCTAGGGCTTCAAGAAATCAAACGAGGAGAATGGCCAAGGATAATGAACTCAACTTTATTATTCAATCTTATCAAAGACAGTGGTGTTACTTGTAGGAACTTTGCCCTTGCTAATGTAAGGAGCCTGGATACTCTTTGTAATAAAGATCGCATCGGAAAGCAGGAAGTACCTCTGACCATCGACATCCCTACATGGTCAACAAAACCCTTACCCGTATACAAGATGATCGTTCTTGGTGAGGTGGAGGTGAGAAATGGCACTAATATACTGAAACAACTGCTACCACAAAGCAGACTCGTCGTCAAGGATAACCAAGTATGGAAAACCATGGACCCCAACTGCTGTACCAAACGTGCCCAGGCCTGGCTTTGTTCCTGTTCTTTTGAGCGGCTGGAGTACGTAGAGGGTTGTGCTGCTACACACTCTGGAAACTGCCTGGTTCGATTACAAAAATTTGAACCGGCCTGGAAGAGAATAATTCATGGAGAAGACTCGAGGGTCTGTGCATTGGGGGTTCCCTCATTCACTTGGCAGAAGCAAGTTCAGTGCCGGACACCTATCACAGGCTGGTGTGTGAACCTCACATATGGACTGTTAACAATCGGACAGGAAGACATTCAAGCCAATATCCACATGAATCAAGTATCTGTAAACATTGACCAAACAGATCTTGGCAATTGGGACTCTATGATTTCTCCTTTATTTAAGAAAATTCCACCACTTACAGTTGAATTGGATACATTATTTAAGAGGGATAGTAGGAAAATTATAGAATTACAAGAACTGGTGAAGGAAAACCTCATCAGTTCTAATAAAATTGCTAAAGAATTTCAGGAGCCTTGGTGGAGCATACCCAATAACACTCTTTCTCACCCGCTATTGAGAACTCTTTCCATGATTTTTGTGTTCGTTCAATTTATATTAATATGTTTTTTGTTTGGTTTATATTGTTGTGGTAGAAGACAACTAAGAACAATCCAGAAAAATAAGGAAAGCATAGAGATGGCTTCAATCTTAAGAGCCAGGGATGTCTGAGCGGTTTGATTGTGAATCGATTCTGATTCGAACCGATCCAAGTGGGGGTATATGTAGTATATTGTGTCTAATGTGTGTATGTATGTGTGTATACATGTGTGTATATATATGTATATATATATATTATATATATATATATATATATATATATATATATATATATATATATGTATATGTATATATATATATATATATATATATGTGTGTATATATGTTATATATATATTTATTCTATGTAGTGTTTTTATTTAGGCATTCTAAAGACAAGGTTATTCTAGGCAGACCGCTTTAGTAGCCGTTATCTAATTGCGCATATTAAAAGAGGGTTTGTTGGTCAAAGGACAAATGGCCAGACCAGAATTACTCCACATATGAAAGGGAACAGATAATGATTATCTTAATCTAATCAGTATTCACACATATCAAAGGGGGAATATGCAAGAATGTAAATTGGGGCAGCTTTATAATTACAACTATTCACAGCGTGGGGTTGTCTCCGGTCACTCTGAAAGACCGGGGCAGATCAAAGCATTTAATGGAAACGCCTAATCAAATTGCTCAGACATTCAGTGTGTGTGGGGGGGATATAACAGGACGTTCAATCTGTTTAGAAGTGTGTGTTCTTACGAAGGCACCCAAGAGTCACATGGTTCCATGGGGCTCTAAATATTACTAGCACTGTCGTGATATGAACTCTGTTGGATTTTTGTCATCTGTAAGACTGTTCTGTTTTGGAAGTCAATAAAATCTCTCTCTGGGAGAATCGGGTTTTGCTGCGGAGACAATACTTTTAATAACTATATTCCATCTACGAGGAAGGAACGAATATATTAGATCACTACACTAATAACTGGTTGTGCCCCCCTTGTCGGAAACAACTGCAGCATTTGCGATAACTGGCAATAAGTCTTTCACATTGCTGTGGAGCAATTTTGGCCCATTCTTCTTTGCAGAGTTGTTTTAATTCAGCCAAATTGGAGGGTTTTCGTAATTTTTGTAGGCCGACCACTCCTGGGAAGGTTCACCACTATTGCAAGTTATCTCTATTTGTGGATAATGGCTCTCCCTGTGGTTTACTGAAGTTCAAAAGACTTAGAAATGGGTTTGAAACCCTTCCTAGACCAATACATGTTTGTTTCTAATCTGTTCCTATTTATTTTTTAGATTGTGGCTTTTTATGATCTGTTAGCATGCTTCACTTTGTCAGGCAGCTTCTATTAATGCGATTTCTTGATTCAACGGGTCTGGCAGTAATCAGGCCTGGGTGTGGCAAGTGAAATTTCACTCAGCTTTCCAAAAATTGTCGTTAATCACAGTTCATTCGTGATTCAGCATAGGAGGGGGCAATTACTTTTTCACATAGGGACAGGCAGGGTTGAACAGCTTTTTCCCCTTAATAAATGAAATTATAATATAAAACTGTATCTTGGATTTACTCTGGTTATCGTTGTGCAATATTAAAATTAGTTTGATCATCTGAATCACCTAAGTGTGAGAAATATGCAAAAAAATCAGGAAGGGGGCAAATACTTTTTCACAGCACTGTACATTATTGTACAGCACTGTACATTATTGAAAACAGCTGGAACACAGCATAAGCTCTGCTTGTTCATGGACTACATATTGCTTTTTCTCACTTCCCCATACATCTCCACACTGAATCTGCTGTTGTTCTTGGACAGGTTTTCATGTATATTGGGTCTTGCGGTCAATCACACCACGTCGGAAGCAATGAACATAAAGTTGTTGGACCAGGAATGTCAAATCCTGCGAGAATCCTTACCATTTACTTAGTTGGACCACAGTCTAATGTACCTAGGGATCAATCTTCCAAACCGTATAGACCATCTGTATAGAATAAACTACCCACCAATACTAGCTAAACTAACAACTCTCATGTCCAAATGGTTTTCACTCCATTTATCCTGGTTGGGCTGAATTTGTTTTTGCTGTTAGATTAGTGCTATTGCCAAACATACTTCACCTGTTTAGATTCCTACCCATCCCCAATCCTGCATATATTTTTAGAATACTGCAACGCAGGGTAATATGTTTTGTCTGGGGGAACAGTTTGTCTGCGCCTTCCCCGATCTACACTTTATGGGCAAAATCTGAGGGGGGACTCAGCATTCCACATTTTTCTAAATATTATCAGGCAGCCTAACGTTCCCCCCTCTAAAGTACTATGCCAAATTAGAGGCCCCACGTTAGGTTAGTTTGGAGGCAACAGGGGGGCACCCAATGGCTATTGAAAATATTCTATGGCTCGCCCCATGCACTTTTGTTGCCAGCGGTTTAGACATTAATGGCTGTGTTGAGTTATTTTGTATGTATTGTTAAACAAGCTGTACACTCACTACTTTACATTGTAGCAAAATGTCATTTCTTCAGTGTTGTCACATGAAAAGATATAATAAAATATTTACACAAATGGGAGGGGTGTACTCACTTTTGTGAAATACTGTATATATCATATATGTTGCTGCGCTAACAGTCCAAAATCCAAAGGTTCCAACGCAAAAGAAGCGTGTCAGTCTAGAGTGTGTAGGTTCCGCCCACGTTTTGACACTGCCATGCTTCTTTGGAGTTGGAACCTTTGCTGTGGAGCCTGAAATTGTGACCTTTTATGCGCTTAACCGCTTTTATCATGTGAGTAGAATGTGTATCATGTGTTTGCATTAAAGTGTTTAGCCGATTTATGTGGTTTTCCTTGCTTTGATTCAATATGGATATTGGATTATATGTACGGTCACCATTGTCTTTACTAATCTTGGCGAGAAAGCCAGCCTGACATATTGGAACCAATGGGTGTGAGCTGAATGCTCCTAGTGGAAGTATTTATAACAGGTGAATCTGACTCTGTGGTGGGGTAATTTCAGTCTGGTAAGCGTGCATTTCTTACATGTGATGGCTCACATGGTGACTACATTAACGGAATAGCACAAACTTCACACAATATCAGTGTTTTCCTTAATACATACATTGAATTTGGACTATTTCATACACTCTATTCCCTTTGCTAGGATTCCATTTTGACATGGATTTTTGTATTTTCACTATGTTAGCGCAGCAACATATATGATACATATGTTTATTTAGTTTGTCTTTCTATTGGTTTCCAGAAGCTGTGTTTATATTCACTAGTTACACCAGCTCATTTTCTATTTTTGTTTGCAATAGTGAAACATACAGTTCTTTTTCTTAAGAACAGGCACAGGTAGAACGCTGCTACGAAGTTTGTTAAAATCCTTGCAATGTACTTCAATCACTCAGAGTGGAATGTTTTTATTTTTTTTCTCAACAAAAATTTTGTTTTTAACACTAACAAGTCATAAATTCAGTGTGTAATGTACTTTATAAAATTTTCGATTTTACACATTTTTATTTATTTTATACCGCAACTACAGTAGCCAGAACATAGAAGAGCTCAACCATATGACCATTTTGATTGGCTAAACATCTGTGACTATTTTTTAAGGCCAAGGAAATTTGAGATTTCATTTAGATGGGTGTGAAATTGGCTAATGACCACCATGAAGCAATCAATTTTCCATTTATCAAAGCCCAGCTGCTAAGCTAGAACCTATCATCTGTCTTTATAAAGTCTAGCAGCTTGCTCCAGACTTGAAAACAGTAGTTAACCCAACACGTAATGGCTTTCACCAACAAACCTACCAAGGGGGCTGCTAACCGAACAAAGATTGTAAATTATTCCCTTGTCATGCAATATTGTGTGGGTTCTACAAAAATAACAGATGCCGATATTCCATACAAGGCACATTTCTTTTACTGTTTAGGAACAAAAATACAACAAAATAATATACAGAAAGATTAAGAAAAGCTTTAGTCAAAAGTTACTTTTTTTGACTTTTGAAAAGGGCAGGGAAGGATTAGAGCATTTGCTTGGTCTATACTGATCCCTATTGAGTACAAAGCCCAGCATCCTATCCCAGTGACAACACGTAGAAGCTTGGCTGCCATGGGGACACTTTGGGGTTGATTTACTAAAACTGGAGTGTGCAAAATCTGGTGCAGCTCTGGATAGAAAATCAATCAGCTTACAGTTTTTTTTTTCCGTCAAAGCTTAATTGAACAATCTGAAATTAAAAGCTGATTGGCTACCATGCACAACTGCACCAGATTTTGCACTCTCCAGTTTTAGTAAATCAACCCCTCTGTCTTTATTACATGGAGTCTCTGATCTACAAGTATGCAGATAAGGAAGTATGACTTCTGTCTGACTTTCCTTTTCAGAATATTTTTTGCAGTTCTGTAACCCAAAAAGTGTTGGATCTACTAGGGTAGCGTAAAAGCCAGGTGTCCAGCATATTCGCAATGTCAGTCTCCATATTTCCCTTATAACAATTCTTTAAGAAACATTTGTTAATAGGCTACATTTTAGTTTTTAAAGGGGCAATGTCATTAGGAATTGTGTGGGTTGTCATTACTAACACTCCTTTGAGAATGAAAAATGAATGGCTGACGTTCTGATGCTTTGACAAAATGCTGACTGAGTTGCAAAGACAGAACAAGAATAGAGATGAATAGTTCTAACACTTTTCTGACCCAGCATGACCCATTTACAGCATGCTTGTTCTGACACTGACTGAAACAGCCAGGTACCTAGCTTTTTCAAGAGGTGGCCTCCAATGCCAGCCCCTATACTTCTTTCTGGTTCAATAAGTTTAATTAGGATTTGAATATATAACAAACTGTACAGAACAGTAAGCATATTTACTGAGGTCCTAAATATTGCCAGACAATAGAACATGTAAACGAGTGGGAAGACCAAGAGGGGTACCTCGTAAGAAGAATGCTTCCCATCCTAATGACATCCCAAAGTAAGAGAAGAAGGGAGACAAGGGGTTAGAGACCCCAAGAGTAGGAGAAAGGAGAAGAGAAAGGGAAGGAGAAGGTAGAATGAAATAGGTGAGTGGGTGGAGAGATGACAGGGACTCTGGACCCTCCCAATGATGGTCACAGATGACCAATACTGGCCAGGCTTAACAAAGGAATTGAGTACTCAATCCAAAGCTCACAAATTTTGAGAGACTTGGAGTGGGTATTCTTTAAAATGTTAGACATCTGTTCGTTAATCATGAAAACTGTCATATGATCCCTTACACCTTGGAATGAAACCATAGGTTTATTCCAGGCCTGGGCAACGGTTCTCTTCACCAACAAAAATAAATAGGATGCCAATTTCTGTTGGTGGGCACATAGGCCTGGGAAAGGGCAGTGAAACAAGGCTAAATTAGCATCCTTACGGATCGTCAAATGAAACAAGGTGCTCCCACAATCTCAGCCGCGACAGATGTATGGCAATTCCTATCCCAGAACACACCCCTAGCAGAACACAATCAATATCTACACCGGTAAAAGGTATTCCAATTCATACTCCCCAAATTATCTTTCAAATACTAGTCACTAATCAGAAACCAGCCATTAAATGAATTAATGCATAATGAACAACTTCTTTCATTCCCAACTATACAATCCAGACACCATATACCCTCACAAGGTGCACTTACATACAGGCAGATAGCCTCCTACCTGCAAATCCTATCCCAACTGTTAAAATTTCTACCAAAGCTTGCTCCTTTTGGACACCCAACTCCCCCAAAATTAGAGGAATAACTCTGATGTACAACCTATTGCAGAATAAGGTCACGTTTGTTAAATCATCAGCTTGCAAAAGGTGGGAAAGAGATTTACAGACCTCCTATTGTGACTCTCAATGGTGAAAAGCCATTTATTACAACTATAAGACATCCAAATGTGTTAAATATTGTGAATTGTGTTGCCTTATGAGTTTATGTGAAATCTCCATTAATAGCTGTGAAATATTGTAATTATAAATATATCTCTTTTACCTTGCAGCTATGATAGTGGGGCCAACCGCCTTTCTCCCAAGCTCTTGTTAATTGCAGACAATGCGGGGCCGAGGCTTGTATACACAAACAATGGAGAGCCAATTCCATTGTTTTTCACCTATTCACTTCAAAAGGACCCCATGCTGGGGTAAACAATGAAGTAGCCCAACTCATACTCAATACTGAGACTGAGGTAATCACTAGGAGTTGCATTAAAGGGGGCTGGCTTAGACTAAGTATAGGGAAGATAACCAATCAGAAGTCACGCTATGCCAACCAATGAGACATCAGCATTAAGTGATATACTCAGAGGAAAAGGCAGCAATTTGCCCTTTCGGGGAAACCAGCAAGCAGAATGGAGCCAAGGTAATAGTAGCTAGCAGGGGAAGCCATGCCCTGCTATTTGTAACTAAACATGCTTGTAGATCACGGTCTGAAGGAATATAATCTACATTCCTTCATGTATATATTTTATTCCAACCTAGCATTTTATGCCTTGATGTAAGACCATAGCTAGAGATTTGTGTATTAGCTAGACTTTTAACTACCTTTAATAAATGCTATTATATTTAAAGCTTTTCCTCCTGGTCAATAGAACTCTTATTTAACCCATATCATATTTTGTGATTAATAAATCAGAAATAGAGATTTTAGAGGTTAACAATTGGTACAAAAAATACATCACAGGCGGTACCTTACCCCAGTTCAAATATACAAGTTTGCAAATTTAGATGATGATCTCTGCTGGGTATTCTATGGGAGTGCCCCCACATTTATCCCTTCTGGAAGAAAGTATTCTCCTTCATTTCAGAAATTACGGGAATTCTAACTAACCCCTCTCCTTCCCTTGCCATTCTGAGCTTAGGTATAGAATCCTTAACACACAAGATCAAAACTCCATTAATGCATACATTATTTGCAGGCCAGGCTACTTATAATGCACAAATAGAGGAGCTCCCTGATCCCAAACATTTCAGATGTTAAATTACAACTTAATCTAGTTAAAGAGTATGATTTCAGCTCCACCTTACAAAACAATACACTTACAAATTATGCAAATGCCTGGAAGCCTTGGTTGGTATCCAAGTGTGAACAAGAGGTATACTCCTATGTAAAGTCATAACGATCAATGTTATTTCTTATTATTTCATTGCATACGTCTTTGTATTTCACTGTTTATCACTGCATGTGTTCATGTTATTTGAACTACAGCAATGTGTTTCTTTCCTTGTTAATGAAAAAAACAAAAATATTTTGGAAAAAAAGAAAAAGAAATAAGGTGCACAGTGGGTCAAAGACTCAGGACCAAAACCCCACCAATCATGGACATGTCCAAAAGATGTGTAGGGCATCCCAACGATGACCACAACTGCTAAAGTATTGGTCACTACAATTAGGGTTGGAATGAGCGATCCGGGCAGGGACCCAGTACCACCGGATAAGTACTTTATAAGCAGCTTTGAGTGTGGTGGCATTAAAGGAACACTTTGCTATAGATGACCAGGCCTTGCTCCAGTCTGCTGGGTCAATGGTAGTCATCAAGTCTCCTTCCCACTGAGCCACATAAGAGAATAAGCTGGTGGATGAGCGACTATTTAGAGAGGAATAAAGACCTGGTGACCCGAGGGCGTGTTGACAAACATGTTCAAAACTTGATTTGCAGAACAAGTACTCGAAGGTACGGTGGAGGGACAATATCCAATGTTGGAGATATCAAAAGAACTGCGATTGCGGGGCCTTGCGTGTCTCCTGAAGGGCTGCCGACTTTGGGAAGAACCGAGTGGATAAGAAAAGTTGTGCTTGCGTAAAGCCATGGGAAGTCCACCAAGAGAATACTTTGGGTTCCTCCATGCCTGGTGGAAATAATGGGTAGCTATGGGAATAACCAAAATTCCCGCTCCCACAACCACACGCAGTGAAAACGCGCTGCTGTGTAAAAAGGCGTGTCGCTGCCATTAATTCTGAATGACACCCCCATGCATGTAAAAAATACCCTTGCGGGTATTTAAAAAGGTGTGTGCAAATGAATGGGCGGCCGTGCCCGTGAAAACGTGGGTTGCAAAAATGCAGAGATGTGAACCTAGGGTCAGAGGTTTTTTTTAGACATTCAAAAAGCTGACATTAGTAACAACAGCGTTCACCTGGAGTACCCTTGTATGATTATTTACTGGTAATAAAAAATGCACTACTGTAGCACTATATTATTTTCTTTTAATTTTAGTTGTATAACTAGTATTTTATTTCTAGTTACCTGGAAAATTTGTTAAAATAACAAAAAGAACTTTGAATGACAGTTCAAGGCTCTGCTGCCAAAATAATTCCATAACCTTTCTTATCTGTAACTATAGAAAATTTTATTTTAGTAAGTATCTGTGTTTTGTAATATTTTCTTAAAATCAGGAAACATGATTTTGGGCCATAGAGACCTAATGCTTTTAAAAATCTGGATTTTTCAAAAGGCCACCTGCTCGATCGTAGGTGAAAATCTTTCCTAGTGAAAAAATAATCCAATTTAAACTCTTTTACCTATTAACCTGAGACCACCACCACATTTCAATCAACAGCATTTAACTAACCAGAAAAATGTCTTGCCTGTTAAAGGCACAGTCAAGCATACAAAGGGGTACACAGTTTAATCTGTTTTACTGCAGGTCTATCATTCATTTCACTGTTATTAATAGAAGGAGAAGCACTCGGGTGGCCAAGACAGGGTCATTATTTCACATGTAGATGTGTTGTACTTCACAGCTCTTAGACCACTGAACTGGAAAGAGTGACGCCTCCGAAAACATCAATTATTTACTAAATCTACATGAAGGTGCAGCAGATATTTATTAAATCAAGGCGTTGGTTTACATCTTGCCTTTTTTTTTGCAACCAGGCATGACTAATTGACTTTGCTTACATGTCAACCCCAATAATTTTGTAATCCATGCACAGCCAACTTATACTTTGTTCATAGTTTCATTCATTTAATAAAACTGGATGAACAGAACTAATGAATGTGGAGAACTAACAATGAATTATTTCATCTTCAGTGTCACAACCTGATCATTTGGTGTTAGTGAAAATAAGATTAGGTTTATTTACAGTCAGCAGTAGATACTGTATAGTGTAGTATGGCCTAAAACATGAATAATAGGGTTCAATAAATATGTATGTAAGTAATTATAACATGTTAACTTTTTAGTAATAAATGAACAATGATATACAGATGGTTAAACGGAATAACAATGCCAACATTGTGGCTGTTGCAATACATAATAACTAAAGAAAAGCACTTCAAATCAAAAGATGATAATTAGGCCACTGTACTGGGCTGGAGACTATCTAGCACTTAACAAATCAATTACAATAATCAGTGAACAAACGTATTTACAACACAAGTTAATGTTAGTAATATCTGCTGAGAAAGAAAGCATGCTTGTTTTGTTTAGGTTTTTTTTAGCTGTTTTTTTGTGCTGTGAACACCACATTCAGTACATGTTGAACAAAGAACAATAACGTATATACAGTACAAACCCAAGCACTACAATATCCCATAAGATTCAACATGATAATGTAATTTTACAAAACATTTTCACATTTTTTAAATGTGCAGTTTTCTTAAAATATTACTGTGGTCAGGAAGGTCCTTATTATAAATAGACAACACTCAAGGCATGCAGCCTTTGCTGGAGATGGAAAAAAACGCTGAAAAATGCTGATGACCTGTCACAAATATAACAAGGGGCATGTAAACGTTTGTCAGAAACCATGAATCAGACAGAAAAAAGTACAGTTAAATCTCACTTGTTTAATAATAATTAAAAAAAAGTAAACAGAGTAAACGTAGTCAAAACACAGCCAGAGTCCAGGAAGCGGAATGGATAGTCAGACAAGCCAAAACGTCAGGAAGCCAGAAATGAGCGTAGTAGAACAGCAAGCAGGATCAGGAGCCAGGAGGAATGTCATCCAAGCAAGTCTTTAACAGGAACACAGGAGAGCGTCTCTAGAGATATGTGACCAAGGTGAAGGCAGAGAAAATCTGGACTGGACGGCTTAAGTAAGCAGGACTGACGAGCAGAATATTCATCAACAGTTGAGTCACTGTGGAGGGATAAGAGCTGGCAATTAGCCAACAGTGGAGCGCCCAGCTTTAAGACGGAAGGGCTGAGCCCAGCCCTAAGATGGAAGGGCTGAGCCCAGCCCTAAGACGGAAGGGCTGAGCCCAGCCCTAAGACGGAAGGGCTGAGCCCAGCCCTGACAGTACCTCCTCCTCAATGACCCCTCCCCCCCGGAAGACCACCAGGCTTGAGGGGAAAATGTCTATGGAAATCACACAGGAGGACAGGGGCATGTACGTCCGAGGATGAGACCCAAGAGCATTCCTCCGTACCTTTTCCAATGCATCAGGTACTGGATGGGATCACGGAACCTACAAGAGTCAACAATGGGCTGTACTTCATACACCTCATGGTTCTCAACCTGTACAGGGTGAGGACGAGGCACAGAGGTGGTAAAGCAGTTGCAGACCAAAGGTTTAATAAGCAGACATGAAATACATTTGAAATGTGCATATTAGAAGGAAGGTATAATGCATAAGCCACTGGGTTTATCCTGTGAAGAATATGGAAAGGCCCAATAAACCGAGGCGTCAACTGTAGAGAGGGAACACAAAGTCGGAGGTTGCGAGATGACAGCCAGAACCTGTCCCCAACCTGGTAGGAAGGCGCAGGCAGGTGTCTGCGGTCAGCATGGAGTCTGTACCTATCAATAGCATGTCACAAAGCTTCCTGGACTTGTGTCCAAGTGGAACGAAGACCATGGAGATGCTCCTATATCGCAGGAATACTCTGCGGAACAAATGAGTTAGGCAAAATGGAAGGTTGGAAACTATAGTTCGCTATAAATGGGGACAATCGGGAAGCAGAATTCAAGGCACTATTGTGAGCAAACTCCACCCATGGTAAGAGGTCTGACCAGTTGTTATGGTCAGAAACATAGCAATGTAGGAATTGCTTCAGGAACTGATTGGCTCTGTCTGCGGCCCCATTAGACTGTGGGTGGTACGCAGAGGAGAAAGCAAGCTGAATTCCCAACTTTGCACAAAAGGCTTGCCAGAACCGGGACACAAACGGACTACCCCTGTCCGAGATAATCACCTTGGGTAGCCCATGTAAGCGAAAGATCTCCCAAGCAAAAATGGAAGCCAGTTGCTTAAAAGTGGGCAACTTCTTAAGTGGAATACAATGGGACATTTTCGAGAACCGGTCAACCACCATAAGTATAACTGTTGCCCTGGGAGTTGGGTAACTCCACAATGAAATCCATAGATAATCCAAATCCAAAAATAATCCTTACAGGGGTTAGAACTTGTGCTTGTGCAGTTTGTGCTTGTCAGTGAGGAGTGCTGACGTGCTGTCAGTAGCTCCGCAGCCTCGTCAATAGCTCCGGCCTTTTGCAGGCCAGCATTCCCTGATCCTCGCAGGCCTTGAGGCGGCATCCGTGTCCCCCCCCCCCCCCAGGCACGGGGACCGGGTACGCGACCCCCCGGCCCCTCTCAATCACCCTACCTTCCTCAGCGCCGCCGTCACCGCCGCTCCTCCCGCCGCTTCTCCCGGCCCGCCAGCCTCGCCGGGTAGGCGGGCAGGAAACACCGCGGCTCCGGCCTAGTCCGGCCGGCACCGGATCACCGCTCCGTCGGCAGAAGCTGCCCCGCAGCTAGCACCCACACCGGGTACCCACGTCCATCGGACCCCCCCCCCTCATCCACGACCGCCTCCTCTCCCACTGGCAGCCAAGACCAGGCTAACCCGTGGCTCCGGCCTAGTCGGCGGCCATCTTGGTCCACCCAGTCCACCCAGATTCAGCCAGGACATCACCAGGACCCCCCAGCAGGTGTCAACGGGAACTGCTCCAATTCAGGTCAGTCACCTGGGTGGGCATCATCCACAGCCGCTGTCACCTCTGCTCTAGCTGGCTAGACGAGGAAGAAGGCGGCTGCGGCTGAGACCCAGCCCACGCCATCCCACCTCTCACCTACCCTTATTTCCTTTCTGCAAGCCGGTGTGCCCTTCCCTCTCAGAACACCACTACCGTAGCAACCAGACTTCACCGCAGAGGCACCAGGTCGCACAGCAAGCGCCGCTGGGATTATCTCCAATCAGGTAAGTTCCCGGTTATCCCCCCCCCATTAGTCGTTGATCCAGGGCCCTGTGGTCCGATCGCCCTCGGGGGTCAGGAAGGAATTTTTTCCCCTACTGAGCGATTGGCCGGCACAGTTAGGGGTTTTTCGCCTTCCTCTGGATCAAACGGGAGGGCGGTAGGTTCAACAGGCCCCCACCACCCCTACCAGGACGATTCGCACCAGTACAAGATACCTCAGCGGTCACCAGCAGTATCCTTCTGGTCCAGGATCGGCACTACAAGCAGAGCCAGCTGGAACAGCCAGGAATTAGCGACTCGACAACTACATCCTTCCATATAGGGCACTACACGATCAACTTGCGCGCTTACAAATAGCTGTAACACGGCGGCAAGTCTGATACCTAGACTGATACAAACAGGAACAGGAAAAACCCGGATCAGGATCATCAGCACTGTCATCCAAGTGCCATAAACTTCCCCCTCCCGCCATGTGCTACTTCAAATATTCAGCAGAAGTTCTTCACAGGCTAAGGAATGCCACCTCTACTTTGCCAGCCACCATTCAAAAAATTCTAAGGAAAGAACAACTACTAAAGACCGACCGACGATCAACCATCAAACACAGGAAGATACCAACTCAACCTCAGCAATTAGCATGCGCCATGATCAACACCAGATCGGCAGTCAAACACAGACTGGAAGTACACGACTTCATCACCCAAAACAACATAGATTGCCTCTTCATCACGGAAAGCTGGCTAACCCCCGACTGCAACACCATCCTTACCGAATTGGTGCCGGAGAACTACAGGATCCTAACTGAGCATCGGATAGGAAAAAAAGGGGGAGGCCTAGCAGCGATTTTTAAATCGCACCTGGTGCTCACCAAACCGATTTTGCAGAACTCAGTGCCTTTTATGGAGACACTGACGCTACATCTTCAATCAACACCCCATGACACCACCCACATTCTACTTTGCTATAGACCACCAGGACCAAAGACCAATCTTCTTACTCCCCTCACGGAATTCATTGCAATACACACCCTGAAATCCAAAAACCTCCTGGTACTTGGAGACTTTAATCTCTGGGCAAATTCTACCCAAGACCCTATCGCCACCGCCTGCATCAACCAACTGGAAGAACTGGGTCTCCAGCAACTGATAAAGACTCCAACACATGGCTCAGGACACACCCTGGACCTTATCTTCAAACAAAATTTGAACATCAACATACTCGACAACCTACCACTACCATGGACGGACCACCACGCCATCAAATTTAAAATCACCACTAATACCACCCAGCAAAAACAGAAACCGGCAACAACAACTCATTGGACCAGATCGCAGAAGAAACTACACTCCGAAACCTTCAAAAACACGTTGGCAAACAAAATAGCAACGTTGAATTTAACCCACTCAACGGAACTTACACTCCGCTCCCTAAACAAGGTATTACTACAATCAGCAGACGCAGTGGCTCCAAAACGCAGAACACCTATCCGGAGGAAAAACTCAGGATGGTTTAACAGCTCTCTCATGCTACTCAAGCAAGAATGCAGAAGAGCCGAAAGAGCATGGAGAAGAAATCCTACCAAAGAAAATCAGACAAACTACAAAGGACTCACTGAGAATTATCACAAAGCAATCTTTAAAGCTAAAAAAGATTTTTTTGCAAATACCATTTCATCGGCACTAAACCGCCCTCGGGAACTTTTTAAAATAGTCGCTCAGTCGATGAACCCGGCATGCTTAGAGCCCCCAGCAAACGAAACCCAAGATTTCTGTAATGAGTTATCAGATTTTTTCATTGACAAAATCGACAACATCCGGAAAATAATCCACATGAAAAAAACTTCCAACCTCAGCCATCCAGAGCAAAAAGAAGATATGGTCACAAATATCCCTCTTCCACCAAAGTTTTCCTTGATCCCAATCTCCACGGACACCACCAAAAACATCATCAAAAACCTCAGAGACAGCACATCTCCTATTGACATCATCCCCACAAAACTGCTGAAAGAATGCTCTGACATCTTGGCGCCTACGCTAACTCACCTCATAAATCAATCTTTCAAAGAAGGGATTGTTCCAGGCGCCCTCAAACAAGGCATCATCAAACCCCTGCTAAAGAAGCCCAACCTCGACCCCCGGGACCCCAACCACCGCAGACCGATAACAAGCCTCAACACCATCTCCAAGATTATGGAGAAAGCGGTAGTACAACAGCTACACCGCCACCTAGACACACACAAACTCCTGGACCCTCTACAATCAGGCTTCCGCCCAGGCCATGGCACAGAAACGGCACTCCTGAAGATTTGGGACGACGCCCTCGAAGCAGCAGATGACGGAGAATCATGTCTCCTGGTGCTGTTGGACCTCAGCGCAGCGTTTGATACTGTGGACCACAACACTCTACTCATCCGCCTTACAGAAGTAGCAGGAGTCGCAGACGCAGACCTACAATGGTTCGCATCCTTCTTAGAAAATCGCTCTCAGACAGTGAAACTAGGAGCTTTTACCTCTGAAACACGGGCAATCTCTTGTGGAGTCCCTCAAGGATCACCCTTGTCGCCAGTGCTCTTCAACATATACATCCGCCCACTCCTCAAAATCATCAGAAGATCGGATCTCTGCTTCCACTCATACGCTGATGACACCCAATTATACTTTCGGATCACCGGACAAAAAGACCATCATCGGCAATTAGAAAACTGCCTCACTCGAATAGACGACTGGATGACTGCCAGCTCTCTTAAACTCAACGAATCAAAAACAGAACTTCTTATTCTACATGCAAACCAAAACTCCCGAACCAAGATCCCTTGGACACCCCCTACCATCCTTGGACAGACCATCTCCCCAAGAACCAAGGCCAAGAGCCTCGGAGTCATTTTTGACTCAGAAATGTCAATGGAGGCACAAATAGGATCGGTAGTTAGCGGATCTCACCATCTCCTTCGTCTTCTACGCAGACTCATCCCCTTCATTCCAAAGGAGGACAAAGCAGTGGTAGTTGGAACAGTCATTAATTCACGACTGGACTACGCAAACTCCCTCTACATAGGGTTACCCCAATATCAACTTGCACGCTTACAACTTATCCAAAACACGGCGGCAAGGCTGATAACAGGAAAAAAAACCTGGGAATCCATCTCCCCTTCCCTGAGGAGCCTACATTGGCTAACCGTAAAGAATCGGGTCATTTTCAAGACCCTCTGCCTCACCCACAAATGCACCCATGGAGACGCGCCTCAATACCTTCTCGAGAAAATAAAACGCTACACACCCAATCGCAGTCTTCGATCGTCCGACCAAAACCTCCTCCTCATCCCAAAGTCCCGCTACAAATCAAAAGGGGAACGAAGATTCGCTGTCCAAGGACCACGGCTATGGAATGCACTACCAACCTACATCCGCATGGAAGAAAACCATCAGGTCTTCAGGAAAAAACTCAAGACCCACCTCTTCTAAGAAGCTTGACAACAAAGCACTAATTACAGCGCCTTGAGGCGATTCGGTTCGCATTGTAGCGCTATACAAATTATTCATTCATTCATTCATTCATAGACAGGTGGGTCCAGGGCCTCTCTCCATTGGGTATGGGTTGTAGGAGGCCCACTGGAAGGTGTCATGGAGTCTTACTCTGAGCACACACGAACAGGCAGCTACAAAGGCGGTTACATCAGCACGTAGACTAGGCCACCAGAATTTGTTGGGAAATGGCCCAAAAGAGTTGATTTTTCCCAGTGCGGCCAGCAGTCTTGGAAGAATGGTAAGTCTGGAGTACGGCAATACAGAGACTCTCTGGGACAAAGCAGTGGTCACAAGGTTTCTCAGAAGGAGCATGGACCCGAGCAGCAAGAATTTTGTCACCCAAAGGAGAAGTGAGACTGGTGCGAACCGTAGCCAGAATACGATCAGGAGGAATCACAGGAACCGGAACCGACTCCATCTTGGAAGTGGAGGAAAATTGTTGCGACAAAGCGGCAGCCCTTACATTCTTAGTACCGGGTAAGAATGAGACAATGTAATTGAAACTAGACAAGAAAAGAGCCCATCGCACCCTTCTGGGAGAGAGGCGTTTAGCCTCAGAGAAGAATTAAGATTCTTATGGGCAGTAAGAATGAGAACCGACACAATGGTACCTTCAAGGAGATGTCTCCATTCTTTCAGGGCTAACAGCTAACAGCTCTCTGTCACCAATGTCTTACTTGCACTCCGCAGGTGACAATTTCTTGGAAAAGTAGCCACAAGGGTGCATAGCGCTCTCAGAGGTAGGACGTTTAGACAGAAGGGCACCAACTCCAGTCTCAGAAGCATCAACCTCAAGGATAAAAGGTAACATAGGATCAGGATGTACCAACACAGTAGCAAAAACAAAGGCAGCCTTGAGACTCTCAAAGGCCTTAATGGATTCCGGAGACCAACTCTGTGGGTTACCGTCCTTTCTGGTTACATCAGTCAGGGGCTTGACCAGAGAAGAAAAGTTATGAATAAACTTCCGAGAATAGTTGGCAAAGCTAAGAAAACACCGCAGAGGACATAAACCCACAGTTCAGGGCCACTGTAGGACTGTTGAAAATGTCTCTGGGCCCATCGAAAAACCAGCAGTGGAAATGACATAACTCAGGAATTTAACCAGTTCATGATGGAATTCGCACTTCTCCAATTTACAATACTCTCTTAGTTTCTGAAGCACACAACAGACATCTGTGTGGTGGCTCTCCAGGGACTTGGAAAATACAGTGTCTAAAAAGTATGTAACCCCCCTTCGTGTTTTGTTGCCTCACAACCTGGAATTAACATGGATTGTTTGAGGATTTGCAACATTTAATTTACAGAACATGCCCACAACTTTGAAGATGTTTTTTTTTTTTATTGTGAAGCAAACAACTAATAGGACAAAATAACAGAAAAAGTTAATGTGTATAACTATTCAGCCCCCTAAAGTCAATGCTTTGTATAGCCACCTTTTTGCAGCTATCACAGCTCCAAGTCACTTTGGTTAAGTCTCTATGAGCTTCAAACATCTTACCACTGGGATATTTGCCCATTCCTCCTTGCAAAACTGCTCCAGCTCCTTCAAGGTTGATGGTTTGCGCTTGTGAACAGCAATCTAAGTCTGACCACAGATTTTCTATTGGATTGAGGTCTGGGCTTTGACTAGGCCATTCCAACACATTCACATGTTTCCCCTTAAACCACTCAAGTGTTGCTTTAGCAGTGTGTTTGGTTTCATTGTCTTGCTGGAAGGTGAACCTACGTCCTAGCTTTAAATCACACACAGAGTGGTATAGGTTTTGCTCAAGAATATCCCTTTATTTAGAACCATCCATCTTTCCCTCAACTCTGACCAGTTTTTCCAGTCCCGACTGCTGAAAAACATCCCCACAGCATAATGCTGCCACCACGTTTGACTGTGGTGTTCTTTGGGTGATGTGATGTGTTGGGTTTGCGCCAGACATTGCGTTTTCTTTGATGGCCAAAAAGTACAATTTTAGCCTCATCAAACCAGAGCTCCTTCCTCCAGATATTTTGGGAATCTCCCACATGCCTTTTCGCAAACTCAAAACGTGCCGTTTTGTTTTTTGCTGAAAGTAATGGCTTTCTTCTGGCCACTCTGCCATAAAGCCCAACTCTATGGAGCATACAGCTTATTGTCGTCCTATGTACAGATACTCCAGTTTCTGCTGTGGAACTCTGCAGCTCCACCAGGGTTACCTTAGGTCTCTGTGCTGCCTCTCTGATTAATGCCCTCCTTGCCCAGTCCGTAAGTTTTGGCGTTTTGGCCGTTCCTTGGCAGGTTTGCTGTTGTGCCATGTTCTTTCCATTTGGTTATGATAGATTTGATGGTGCTCCCAGGGATCATCAAAGATTTGGATATTTTTTTATAACCTAACCCTGACTTGTACTTCTCAACATTGTCCCTTACTTTTTTGGGGAGTTCCTTGGTCTTCATGGCAGTGTTTGGTTAGTGGTGCCTCTTGCTTAGGTGTTGCAGCCTCTGGGGCCTTTAAAAAAAGGTGTGTATATGTAATGACAGATCATGTGACACTTAGATTGCACACAGGTGGACATCATTTCAATAAATATGTGACTTCTGAAGGTAATTGGTTGCACCAGAGCTTTTTTGTGCTTCATAACAAAGGGGCAAGTACATACGAACATGCCAATTATCAGTTTTTTATTTCAGAAAAATTGTTTTATGTATATATTTTTCTAATTTTACTTCACCATTTTAGACTATTGTGTTTTGATCTATCACATACAATTCAGATAAAAAACAAACAAACTAAAGGCTGTATGGTAACAAAATAGGTAAAACGTCAAGGGGGGGGGGTGAATACTTTTTCAAGGCACTGTATTGAGGGTGGCAAACGTGATCAACCTTTCCATCTCAGTGGGTATATCTCGGGCTGCTATGTCATCCTTGATGGTATCTGAGAGACCAGCCACGAGCCTCATTGTTCCAAGCTACCTCTGCTGCCAAAGTACAGATATCAATGGCGTAATTGGCAACAGTTCTCGTACTCTGATGGACATGAGGCACTTAGCAGCAGAAGCGGAGCATGCGGGAACGTCAAATACCCTTTAAAAAGAAGTCACAAACTCAGGGTAACTCAAGACAACAGGTTTTTGCGTTTCCCATAGAGGGTTTGCCCAGGCCAAGGCTCTCTCAGAATGCAAAGATATCGCAAAACCTACTTTGCTTCTGTCGATGGGAAACGCCTGGGGCAGCATCTCAAAGTATATCTCAACCTGGTTAAGAAACCCTCTGCATTGGACTGGATCGCCCCCAAATCGCTGGGGAAGCGGAGAAGAACCAGACATACCTCTTATAGAGGTAATACTCAAGGCGGGTGCCTGCACAGAGACTGGAACAGCAGCAGATATGGCCTGCAACACAGGTTGTACCGTAGCAGCCACAGTGGGAGATTCCAGGTGAGCCGTGCGACTCAGGAGCGCATGCAACGCCATGGCAAACTGATCCATGGGGTGATCCTGCTCACCCAATCTGGAAAAAATATTACCAACAAGTGGATTCACTGCATCTTCTGAATTAACGGTCTTTGCCTACTGTCAGAAAGCATGAATCAGACAGACATTAGTACAGTTAAATCCCACTTGTTTAATAATAACATAAAAGGTAAACAGAGTAAACGTAGTCAAAACATAGCCAGAGATCAGGAACCGGAACGGATAGTCAGACAAGCCAAAATGTCAGGGAGCCAGAGATGAGCGTAGAAGAACAGCAAGCAGGATCTGGAGCCAGCAGGAATGTCAGCCAAGCAAGTCTTTAACAGGAACAAAGGAGAGCCTCTCTAGAGATGTGACCAAGGAGAAAGCAGAGATCATCTGGACTGGACGACTGAAGTAGGCAAGACTGACGAGTAGGATATTATCAACAGGTGAGTCACTGTGGAGAGATAGGAGCTGGCAATTAGCCAACAGCTGAGCTGCCAGCTTTGAGAAGGAAAGACTGAGCCCAGCCCTGACAACGTGCAGCTGCAGGGTGGGGAATACTTCGGCCACAGATGTTTGTCCCAAACAAGTGACAGCTTCCTGGCAGGCTAGCAAAAGTGGGTTTGTATCTCAGTCCAAACATAACAAATCTGGTTATAACTCTTGTCAAGTTTGTATTGCTATCTGTGTCCTGCTGGGGCATTCCAACCCATCTATCCCCTCTCTAACCCACCTGTACTGTTGGCAATTGCCACCAAAATAGAAAATTATCGGAAATCTCAAATTTTACAGTGGCCCACAAGAATAGAATAGACGGGAAATATTCACATAGGCAAACCTGTTCTAGGGGCAAGTCCAGCAGGGAACTTCCCCTCACTTTTAAAAAAAAAATACTCTCACTTCCTGTTCTATTTCCATCACAGGAAGCAAAGGTAATAGCCTCAAAAAGAGACAAACAAAAAATAAACTGATAAGAGTTTTAACTCTTCCCTACTCTATCCAAAAAAAAGTCTTGGGTAAAAATATACTTTAACCTTCTTTAGATAGTTGATACACTATTACTAAAGGCATTATTGTTACCAATACTGCCCATGGTAGGAAAGTCAGAAAAAAACTAATTTGACTTCCCTGTAAATTCCATATTTTGGAGTACAGTATAGGACACAGGCTGGATATTCATAGACCCTGGGTCATAGGCTGCTACCTTCGGGTGATTGGACACTGGCAAAGCTTTTGAACACGCTCCCCCTTAGGTGTACTTCTATAATCCTACCCCACTCAATAAGACCTCAGTTTTTAATCAAGCAATGCAGAATACCACAGGAACAGAGAGGGAGGGACCTGTGTCCTGTACTGTGCCCCAAGATATGAGGGTTGATTTACTAAAACTGGAGAATGCTAAATCTGGTGCTGCATAGAATCCAATTAGCGTCCTGGTTTTTTATTTGTCAAAGCTTGATTGAACAAGCTGAAGTTAGAAGCTGATTGGCTACAGTGCACAGCTGCACCAGATTTTGCACTGTCTAGTTTTAGTAAACCCATATCATTTTTATCTTAATTGTACAGTACAGGACACAGGTTGGATATTCATAGACCCTGGTACGTCCTTAAACAATGAATTAGATAACGGACAACAACATGTCAACAAATGCCCAACAAAACAGATTAGGGTCAGAGACTCAACTTAACCACTTCATAACCGGCCCATAGCCGAATGACGGCTACGGGGCGGTTTCTTAACTCTGGGAGGGCGTCATATGACGTCCTCCCAGAGAATCGTTCCTGCGCGCCCCCTGGGGCGCGCACGCGGGAACATCCGTGCTCGCCGGGTCCACGGGACCCGTCGCAACACGGATCGCGGTAAAGGGCCAATGACAGCGGCCCTTTACCACGTGATCGCTCCGTCCAATGACGGAGCGATCACAACTGTCAACAAAAAAAGGTCAGGGGAAGTTCATCTGCTCTCCTCTCCTCACACCGATGCAGCGTGAGAGGAGAGGAGAGCGATCGTGTCATTAGGAGCATTAGCAGTAAGCTATATATAATTTAGCAGTGCCAGCAGTGCCCAGCAGTGCCCCCACAGTGCCACAACAGTGCCACAACAGTGCCATCTGTCACCTGTGCCACCTGTGTCACCAGTGCCATCTCTGTGCCACCTCTGTGCCACCTCTGTGCCACCTGTGCCACACCAGTGCCACCAGAGCCACACCAGTGCCACCAGAGCCACACCAGTGCCACCAGTGCCACCAGTGCCACACCAGTGCCACACCAGTGCCCACCAGTGCCCCACCAGTGCCACACCAGTGCCCACCAGTGCCACACCAGTGCCCACCAGTGCCACACCAGTGCCCATCAGTGCCACCTGTGCCCATCAGTGCTCATCTGCGCCACTGCAGTGCCAGACCAGTACCACCTGTGCCCACCAGTGCCGCCGGTGCCCACCAGTGCCACCAGTGCCCACCAGTGCCGCCTGTGCCCACCAGTGCCGCCTGTGCCCACCAGTCCTGTCAGTCTGTGCTAATCAGTGCCACCAGTGCCACATCAGTGCCACCTGTGCCCATCAGTGCCACCTGTGCCCATCAGTGCTCATCTGCACCACTGCAGTGCCAGACCAGTGCCGCCTGTGCCCACCTGTGCCGCCAGTGCCGCCTGTGCCCACCAGTCCGTCTGTCTGCTAATCAGTGCCACCAGAGCCACCAGAGCCACTACAGTGCACACCAGTGCCACCTGTGCCCATCAGTGCCACCTGTGCCCATCAGTGCCGCCTGTGCCCACCAGTGCAGCCTCACCAGCCACCAGTATGGCAAAAAAAATATTTACCAGTGAGGAGGCCTACCAGCTTCTATGTATGACCGATGAGAGCAGCGGGGAGCTCTCTGAGTCTCAGTCCGATACGGATTCGGCCTATGAACCCGTTACAAGTAGCGGGTCTGATACCGAATCAGAAGAGGAATGTGTGCCCGTGAAAAGGCGTTGTGGAGTGGAGCAGCAGCCTACTACCTCGAGAGCAGAGCCGTCCACCTCGAGAGCACAGCCGTCCACCTCGAGAGCACAGCCGTCCACCTCGAGAGCACAGCCGTCCACCTCGAGAGCACAGCCGTCCACCTCGAGAGCACAGCCACGCCAACAAAGGTCAGTTACCAGTAGGGTGTCATCTCAGGCCCAAAGGGATAGGGGCCATGCCAGCCTTCCCTATGCCCTTCAAAACCCCCTATGGCTTCCCCCTAATACCGGAGCAGCAAATATCCCCCCTTTCACCGCCCAGCCAGGTGTCCAGGTGAACACCGACGATTTTGCAATAATTGATTTTTTTTACTTAGTTTTCACCGATGACTTCTTATCGTCCATTGTGGCCCAGTGCAACCTCTACGCACAGCAGCACATAGCAAGTAACCCTGGCTCTAGTTACGCCCGTCCCTTTCAGTGGAGAGAACTAACTGTAGAGGAGTTAAAAATTTTCTTAGGCCTAACTTTTACAATGGGACTCTCAAAAAAAAAACAATTGTACTCCTATTGGTCTACCAAACCCTACCACCACATGCCAGTCTTCTCATCCCTTATGCCAAGATCCAGATATCTAATAATTATGCGGTTCCTCCACTACAATGATAACACCCAGTGCCCTCCCCGAAATGACCCAGCTTATGACAAACTATTTAAAATTCGGCCACTCCTAAATTATTTCTCTGAAATATTTCCCCAATTATATACCCCCGAACAGAATATTTGCGTGGATGAGTCCCTTGTGAAATTCTCAGGCAGGCTTGGCATCAAACAGTTTATCCCCATCAAAAGGGCCCGATATGGGGTTAAACTGTACAAACTGTGTGACCGAGCCACAGGGTACATCTACTCCTTCCGGGTGTACGAAGGGAAGGACTCCCAACTGCATCCCCCTGAATGCCCAGAGTACATCGGAGCCAGCGGAAAAGTGGTCTGGGAGCTTATCTATCCACTCCTTGGAAAGGGGTACCATCTTTATGTGGATAATTTCTACACTAGCTTGCCCCTCTTCCGCAATCTTCATCGGAGAGACACCCCAGCATGTGGAACAGTCAGAGCGAATAGAAAGGGCTTCCCACAAAAACTCGTTAATGAAAGGCTACGACGAGGGGAGACAGCATCTTTGCGGAACCAGGAGCTATTGGCTGTAAAGTGGAGGGACAAACGAAACGTCCACATGCTTACTACCATCCATAATGATACCTACGTGGAAGTCTCCAGAAGAAGCGGCCCAACCCAGAAACCAGCGTGCATATACGATTACAACTTGTTTATGGGGGGAGTGGACTTAAATGATCAAATGATTGAACCCTACCTTCCCACAAGAAAATCCCGCCACGGGTATAAAAAAGTGTCCATTTATTTGTTCAGTTTGGCCATGTATAACACTTATGTTATTTACGAAAAATCGACAGAGAACCCCTTACCCTATCTGAACTACCATGAAGAAGTTATTTCTGCCCTTTTGTACCCTGAAAGCACCCCACCAGCACCTATTCGCTCTGATTCCGTGAGCAGACTCCACGAGCGCCACTTTCCTGAGAAAATCCCCCTCGGAGTAACAGGCCAAAGACGTCAGAAGAAATGCCGGGTGTGCTCCAGAGAAGGAATTAGAAGAGACACATCTATTTATTGTCCCGATTGTCCTTCCCAACCAGGCCTCTGTATAGGTCAATGTTTCCGCCGTTACCATACTTCTCTACATTATTAGGGAAGTATGGTAAACGTAGTTCTCATTTCCTATCATTTTCCTCCACACCCCTTATGCCACTGCACTGAACTGTACATACCTCTGCCTTCTCCGTAACCGACCCTGGCCTGTTATTTGACCAAGCTTCTGCCTAACCCTAAACATACCTCTGCCTTCTCCAGAACTGACCCTGGCCTGTTATACGACCACGCTTCTGCCTAACGCTAAACTGTACCTACCTTTGCCTGCTCTGGAACTGACCCTGGCCTGTTATACGACAACGCTTCTGCCTAACGCTAAACTGTACCTACCTCTGCCTGCTCTGGAACTGACCCTGGACTGTTTGACCACGTTTTTTGCCTGCCTCTTGGATTGATCTTTTACCCTGCTATGCTAGTGGGAACACAGGGTCTCACATATGTGAGGGGCTCCAGAATAGTTTTTCTGGATAAAGAAAACTAATTTTTTAGTTTTCTCATTTCCGGATTAGGGTCTGGAGGCTCGGAGGCTTCAAAGAGATTTGGGTGGGAGAAGCCTCTACCCCTGTCCCCATTCTTTCCTGGCCGTGTTCCTGCTTACTACCAGGACCAATATTTTGGCACTGCTGGCAACGTCTCTACTTGCACTGACCCTGGGCTGTATATGGACAGTATCCCTGCCTGTACTGACTATGGACAATATTCCTGCCTGCTGCCTGGACAATTCCATTCACTGTCGCTGACCACGTCCCTGCCTGCTGCCTGGATCAGGGCTCTCCTCCTGTGGACAATTGCACTACAAAAACCACAGGTACTGTAATCTTTTGTTTACCCTTTACTCAGCAGAATGTATTTTAGGGTGTAATTCTTGGTATGTACATGCTGTGTTAGAAATATAAAGGGCCTTCAAAAATGTGATTGTAAGGAAATTGGATGCGTAATTTATGTCCCTAGAACACCTGATAGTGCTTCTTGGATGTTGGGCCTCTATGTGGCGAGGCTGTGTAAAAGTCTCACACATGTGGTATCGCCGTACTCAGGAGGAGTAGCAGAATATATTTTGGGGTGTCATTTTTGCTATGTACATGCTATGTGTTGGAAATATCTTGTAAATGCACAACTTTGTGTAAAAAAAATGCGTTTTCATTTTTTTCCCACATTTTCCCAAAACTTCTGGAAAAAAATGAACCGTTCAAAAGACTCATTATGCCTCCTAGATTATACGCTGGGGTGTTAGCTTTCCAAAATGGGGTAACTTTGTGGGCGTTTCCATTGTCCTGGTGCTCCAGGGCCTTCAAAAGTGTAATAGGTGGTTGAGAGATTAGATGTGTAATTTTTGCTCCTAAAACGCCTGAAGTTGCTACTTCAATGTTGGGCCTGTGTATGTGGCCAGGCTGTGTAAAAGTCTCACACATGTGGTATAGCCGTACTCAGGAGGAGTAGCAGAATATATTTTGGGGTGTCATTTTTGCTATGTACATGCTATGTGTTGAAAATATCTTGTAAATGCACAACTTTGTGTAAAAAAAAAATGCGTTTTCATTTTTTCCACATTTTCCCAAAACTTCTGGAAAAAAATGAACCGTTCAAAAGACTCATTATGCCTCATAGATTATACGTTGGGGTGTTAGCTTTCCAAAATGGGGTCACTTTGTGGGCGTTTCCATTGTCCTGGTGCTCCAGGGCCTTCAACAGTGTAATAGGTGGTTGAGAGATTAGATGTGTAATTTTTGCTCCTAAAACGCCTGAAGTTGCTACTTCAATGTTGGGCCTGTGTATGTGGCCAGGCTGTGTAAAAGTCTCACACATGTGGTATAGCCGTACTCAGGAGGAGTAGCAGAATATATATTGGGGTGTCATTTTTGCTATGTACATGCTATGTGTTGAAAATATCTTGTAAATGCACAACTTTGTGTAAAAAAAAATGCGTTCTCATTTTTTCCACATTTTCCCAAAACTTCTGGAAAAAAATGAACCGTTCAAAAGACTCATTATGCCTCATAGATTATACGTTGGGGTGTTAGCTTTCCAAAATGGGGTCACTTTGTGGGCGTTTCCATTGTCCTGGTGCTCCAGGGCCTTCAACAGTGTAATAGTTGGTTGAGAAATGAGATGTGTCATTTTTGCTCCTAGAACGCCTGATGGTGCTATTTCAATATTGGGCCTCTGTATGTGGCCAGGCTGTGTAAAAGTCTCACACATGTGGTATCGTAATACTCGGGAGGAGTAGCAGAATGTATTTTGGGGCGTCATTTGTGGTATACACATGCCATGTGAGAGAAGTAACCTATTATAATGAAAATGTTATGAAAAAAAATTAAAATTGTCATTTTGCAAAGAATTGTGGGAAAAAAATGACAACATCAAAAACCTCACGATGCCTCTTACTAAATACCTTGGAATGTCTACTTTCAAAAAAGGGGTGATTTGGGGGGTATTTGTACTTTCCTGGCTTGTTTGGGTCGCAAGAAATGAGATAGGCCTCCAGTACATCAGGTGTGCTAAATTTTTTATGATTCGCACCACAGTTTGTAGACTCTATAACTTTCACAAAGACCAAATAATATCCACTAATTTGGGTTATTTTTACCAAAGATTTGTAGCAATATAAATTGTGGCCAAAATTTATGAAGAAAAATTTATAATTTGCAAAATTTTATCACATAAACTAAGAAAAATGCGTTTTTTTTTCCAAAAAATTTCGCCTTTTTTCATGTATAGCGCAAAAAATAAAAAACCCAGAGGTGATCAAATACCACCAAAAGAAAGCTCTATTTGTGTGAAAAAAAGGACGGAAATTTCATATGGGTACAGTGTTGCATGACGTTAACTGCCTGTTCACGTCTAGAGGAAGGAAAAAGCAGTTTTATTTACCTGATCCTCCTCTCCCCAGCAAACAGCGCTCCCTCATACTCTGGTGTTGGACTATTCTTCAACACCTTCATGTCCAGAAAAGGGCTATAGAAGGAACCGGCCAAGATTCGAACCATGGGCAGACTGAATGTACCCAAGTTGATCGATCAATCAACTTGGGTACAACCAGTCTGCCAAATTTTACATGCAATTATTGCAAGCGGCTGTTATAGCCACTTGCAATAATCACAGTCTTCCCCCTGCAGGGGGTGGCTACCCCCCCTGCCCCAATCCTGCCAGGAGAAGACAATGACTCGGCAGGAGGTATACCCTCTTCAACATTGTCTGTTGATGGGAGTCTCAAGCACATTTCTTTCCAGCAACCTGTGGCTGCAGGAAGGAAATGTGCTCCTTCTATGACCAGTCTTACAGTATATCTCTCAGGTCTCTGGTTTGTGAGCATTTCACTTCTCAGGAGAACACAACAGGAGCAGGACTACCCATGATGGGCAGGCACTATAGTAAAACCCCCGTGCAAAGTAAAGAAATGATAACAGACTTGACCCAGTAGACACCAACTATTACTGAAATACAGGTATATAGTTTTAGGGATGATCCTTTAAATCAACCATTAGTACAGAAAAAATGTTTTATGCAAAGTGTTTTTTTTTTTCCAAGCCACTGGGAAGAAGAAAAGTCAGAGCAATTTCAGTCTGTCATTTGGGTCTTAAGAATTAATTACTTCTTTAACCACTATGCGACCGCCGGCTGTCTATTGACGGCCAGGCGGCGCAGCTCTCAGGGCGGGAGGGCGTCATATGACGCCCTCCCATTCCTGGCCCTCCAGGGAGCGCGTGCCCGCCATGTCACTGGGCACCCGATGCGCATGCCCAGCAGCCTCGATGTCCTCCGGGCACCCGCGATTGCCCGGTAACACAGCCGGACCGTGGATCTGTGTGTGTAAACACACAGATCCACGGTCCTGTCAGAGGAGAGAAGCCGATGGTGTGTTCTCAGTACAGAGAAACACTCCCCTTGCGAGTCCCCTCCCCCTACAGTTAGAATCACTCCCAGGTAACATATTAACCCCTTCAGCGCCCCCTAGTGGTTAACCCCTTCCCTGACAGTCACATTTATACAGTAATCAATGCATTTTTATAGCACGAATCGCTGTATATATGTGAATGGTCCCAAAAATGTGTCAAAAGAGTCCGATATGTCCGCCGCAATATCGCAGTCACGATAAAAATTGCAGATCGCTGCCATTACGAGTAAAAAAAAAAAAAATAATAATAAAAATGCTATAAATCTATCCTCTATTTTGTAGACGCTATAACTTTTGTGCAAACCAATCAATAGTCGCTTATTGCGATTTTTTTTCCCAAAAATATGTAGAAGAATACGTATTGGCCTAAACTGAGGGGAAAAAAATATGTTTTTTTATATATTTTTGGGGGATATTTAGTATAGCAAAAATTAAAAAAATGGTTTCTTTTTTTAACTTGTCCTCCTTTTGTTTATAGCACAAAAAATAAAAACCGCAGAGGTGATCAAATACCACCAAAAGAAAGCTCTATTTGTGGGGACAAAATTCATTTGGGTACAGTGTTGTATGACCGCGCAATTGTCATTCAAAATGTGACAGCGCTGAAAGCTGAAAAATGGCTTGGGCAGGAAGAGGGTGTAAATGCACTGTACTGAGGTGGTTAAGGATTTTACTTTGTGCTAAAATCTTTTTTCTTGTCTCCATGGTTGAAAACTCCCTCTTGGTATATCAGCACTATTACTAATGCTAAAAAGCATGGACACTATGATGCTTATCAGTTGTGTGATTTACTACTAAGTCCTAAAGAGGAACATATCACAAATATGTGACTGTTCCCTGTGTAACTTGCAAGCCAACTCCAGATCACAGCTCTTTGCCTCACTGCGTCTTGCCAACATCATAAATGCTACCATTAAAATATTTGTTTTAATTCTGACCTCAGAGTCACAGCTAATAAACAAGAAAGGCAACAGGAAAATTGAAAAACAAACTCGATGCAGCTGTTATGAGTGGATGTTTCACAATTGTGCTTCAAGCATCCTTTAAAACTGAATTTTATGACCATTCCCATCTCATAAAAAATGAAAATGGCACATTATGCAAAAGGACCTTTTCTTCTTGCTTATAAGGACAGTTCTAAAAAGCTTCATATGTTATTAAGTAAGATTTAGTATTATGGCACACACCTGTAATATCATTAGCACACTTTTCTATGACTGCAAATATGCAGACATCAGTTAGCCTAATTATTGCTAGGAATTTTACTTCTGTTTAGAATGCATTATATAGCTGGTATTACTAAAACAAATCCTAAAGTAAAAAAAAAAAAAAAAAGAAACAGCCCACTTTGAATTACCATGGATTCATGGTAAAAAAATGTAATCTCCCCTTTTCCTGATTTAACAGCTAAACCCCAAGTAAGCCCAAGGACAGTGTCCTGCAACCTTTTTTCTGTCAAGGCAACCTTTAGAATTGTGCACAAATCTCAGGGCACAGCAGTACCCTCCCCCAAATCCCCCCTCCTATTACAAATTGTTCCTCCTACCCCCTCAAATCCCCCATCCTAGCACAAAACCTCTCATCCCAAACAAATATTTGTACCATCCCCGCACTGAAACGTACAGGCGAGAACTAGCTACAGGGGTAGCGACAGCAGGCAGCAGAGAGACAGAGAGACCGGGAGAAGGTGTTGGCTGTGCGCCCCCCATCAGGTCCTCTTCTTCCTGTCTGTACACAGGAGTTAACCTAGCATGCTTTCAGATAAGGACTGTCCAGGGTTTGATTACTGCCCCCTACCCACAAGTTCTGTTGCCGGGAGAGGGGGAGTCTGGGGAGGAGATGGGGGCGGTAATCAAACCTTTATGGTACAATCTGAGAACAATCTGTGTTAACACCTGTGTACAGACAGGAGGGTGAGGGCACAGCCATCACTGTTCCTGTTGACAAGCCAGTAAGTTGTGCAAGAAGTGCCAGATGTGTCCTTAGCAACCAATTATGTCATCCATTGGTAGGATGCAGTAGTCCCTGTGGTGGTTTCAAACAAGTTTATCACACACCAGACCAGCACCACAGTAACAAAAAAGGCTTGAGCTGGCAGTGAAAAATGTTTTAGTAGATGCCTGCCTTTGTTGGGGCAGTTTTTAGTCCCTTTTCCAAGGCATCACTGAGGACTCCCAGCAGGGCCGGAACAATGGGTGTACAGGGGGGGGGGGGGGGATTGCCCTCTGCACAATGGTTTATTGCAGGGATGGGGCCACCCTGTGCTGAGTTCCTTCTGTTACAAAGCTTACAGTATTAGTGACAACAGCATCACTACTCTTGTCAGCCCAGCTCTGGTAGCGGTGAGGAGAGAGTCGGGAGGAGGTACAAGTTGTGCATCCTGTAAGCGGATCCCCTAAGCTCTCACATCAAAAACAGGGAGGGGGGACATGCTTTGGCAAATTTGCCCGGGCACTGGACGATCTTGTCCCAGCACTGACTTCCAGCATCCCAGTTGAGAAATGTTGCCCTAGGACAGAGTGCACTTCTCATACGATTAACTGAGCTTCAGCTACAATCCACTTAACCACACCTAGAATAGAGCACAGTTTGCATTGTAGTATACAGCTTCACCCCTTTACCAATAATAACTGGGACAGCAGGCAAGCAGGTATACTCTGAGATACAATATATATATTTTTTTTCATAAATTGGTTTGATATACTTATATGTTTTTTTAAATACAGGACGATGCAATGTGATTCAAGACGAAACACTACAACAAGCTGTTAAAAATGTTAGTACAGTAAAATAACAGGAAACAGTAAAAAGATCACCACCATGTAATGTTTTTGTCCAAGATTGTATAATTAACTGCATTTAGTAAAGTAGGTAATGTTTCATACAAGTTCTCTTTATTAAAGAAATTGTGCAATTTATCTTCTAAAAGTAACTCTGCACAGTTATAAGCCAATTTTTTTTTCCATAAAAGTTTATCACACTGTGAAATTTAATATCATAACATTTATAAGCGTGTTCCTGACCACAGGCAAACATAACTAAAGACATATTCAGTAATACTTTAACCACCATGTCCTTATTTTAAAGACATGAAGCCTGGGCAGTCTAGTTCAGTGACAAGTTTTAACCTACTACATACAGTATACCTTGTTTAACCACTTCAATACAGGGCTTTTAAACACCCTTCCTTACCAGAGCACTTTTTGCGATTCGGTACTGCGTCGCTTTAACTAACAATTGCGCAGTCGTGCGACGTTACACCCAAACAAAATTGGCGTCCTTTTTTTCCCACAAATAGAGCTTTCTTTTGGTGGTATTTGATCGCCCCTGCGGTTTTTATTTTTTGCGCTATAAACAAAAGAAGAGCGACGATTTTGAAAAAAACCACAATATTTTTTTTACTTTTTGCTATAATAAATATCCCATTTTTTTTTTAAAAAAACTATTTTTTTCCTCAGTTTAGGCCGATACGTATTCTTCTACATATTTTTGGTAAAAAAAATTGCAATAAGCGTATATTGATCGGTTTGCGCAAAAGTTATAGCGTCTACAAAATAGGGGATAGATTTATTGCATTTTTTTTTTTTTTACTAGTAATGGCGGGGATCTGCGATTTTTTTTTCGTGACTGCGACATTGCGGCGGACACTTCGGACACTTTTGACACATTTTTGGAACCATTCACATTTACACAGCGATCGTTGCTATAAAATTGCAATGATTACTGTGTAAATGTGACTGTCAGGGAAGGGGTTAACACTAGAGGGCGCTGGAGGGGTTAATGTGTTCCCTAATAGACGTGATTCCAACTGTAGGGGGAGGGGACTTAAGGGGAGGAGACCGATCATGTGATCCTCTGTACTGGGATCACATGATCGGTCTCCTCCCCGCTGACAGGACGTGGAGCTGTGTGTTTTCCCATTGTTTTAACGGGCAATCGCGGGTGCCCGGCGGACATCGCGGCCGCCGGGCACTCGCACCGGGTCCCGAGCGATGCCGCGGGCGGCGCGCGCGCGCCCCCCAGGCGGCCGGGAATCCGAGGACGTCATATGACGCCCACCCAGGATGGTAGATCCACCTTGTGGGCGTCATATGACTATGGCCGGGTATTGAAGCGGTTAAAGTGCACCTGTGCCCAGACAACTAAACTGATAAAAACATTTTTTAAGCAGCAAGGCTAGATTTACACTAGCCAGTGCCCTCAAAAGTAATATGCGGGCAGAACATGCGTAAATGCACCAAATCATTAATGGTCAGGGAAACGGCTATAAAATTATTGACTCGTTATTATTACACCCCCCTGCACCTGAGTAAAATTTATCCGCAGGCCTCCCCCCCCCCCCCCCCGCTTTAGGGGTTGTGCTCACCAGGGCTCCTTTCTACACCTATTTTGGGATTGTGAAAAACTACCACCTACCTGGAAAGAGGTCCTGGAGTTGATAGACAAATTGGCGGGTGGACCCATGACTCTGACTTACAAGCACTGTCTCTTATTTCAAAGTCTGCCCGATACCTCCAAACCCCTAATGAAATTGATCCACTCAATTTGTATTGCCATGCAATGGGCCATTGCATTGCATTGGAAGACAACCTTGGTTCCATTTGCTCAAGTAATGGCACGTATAGATCAAATAATGTCGGAAATTTTTTTGTCATACCTTACACAACTCTATCCCCTTATTTGATGCTAAGTGGAACCCTTGGTTCTTGTTTAGACTCCAAGACTGACCGGAATTCTCTTTATTGTTTTATTTTAATTTCCTTTTTTGTTTTTTTTAATTGATTACCTTTCATGATTATTTCATACCATCATCATAATGTTTTTGTTTAACAGTCTCAATGGTATAGTTCTTTGTTATGATCTGGATGTCTGACACAACTAGTTACCATTTGTCATTAGCTTGATATTATACCTGTTGAGTTGACTGATGTCATATACCCATGTTTATGGTAATTCCTTTATTCTAAATAAAAAACTTAAAAAAAAAAAAAGTAATATGCGGTGGATTTGGCTAAGTCAGGTGTTTAATAGGGTATCCAGCTTCCTTCTGAATGCCTGTTTTTGTTTGTGTTTTTTTTTTTCCGAATGTCAATTTATAATGGTACAGCCCTAATGACTTGAGAGTCAGAAAGAAAGTTTGACAGGTGTTGTCATCTTGACATGTTGTGTTACATGCACCACAGCTAGCAAGCAAAGCATCATGGCTAAGGCATGTGAACAGTCTCCTCCAGCTGTATTTAAGACTTTAAGTGGGTGGCCAGGGGGCAGTAAAACCATAGCTTAGCTGCCTGCTTTTACTGGCCACCCATGTGAAAGAGGCCTAAAAGAGATTTTAAAGAATCACCTCTTTAGCTGCTTGTATTCTGAAAGTGGTAATAAACCTCAGACATGAAATATGAACCAAGCATATTCCTCTATAGTGTGTACTTGTCTCAATTAAGAGCAATTAGTGTCTTTTATGCCTGCTGCTTCGTTCCTCTGCTATCTGCATGAATCAATTCTAAAAAGGTTTCCTGACACCAAGAGAAATATAATGACAGGGGAAGGAGCTCCAGCTGATTGCCAGCGTCAGTTCCATGCCTGCGTGCTGTGTGGAGGCTGTGCCCTTTCCCTCAAATCAGCTCTCAGAGCTCTCCTCACTGAGCTCTGCAGTGTGTCATTTCAGTTCTCTGACCGCTCAGGCAAGCTTTATCAATTCTGGACTTTGAATGGATGTAAAGAAGAGAAGACTGCAGGTACAACTTATGTAGTAGGATTTTTTTCATCTCCATTTTTATCTCTGTGTATCACCTGGGGCCAGTCACTTCACTGGGTATTTGTAAGGGTTTACAACCACTTTAAGTAACTAATTCTTAAAAAAGATCACAGCAAAGACATTAAAGTTGGTTTTCAGTTGGTGTCTAACAGTTTAGAAACATTTGCTGTGTGTTTTCATTGGATGTCTGGCAGGCAGCCAAGATACTGTTCCAAACCTGCATTCATAGAAGAGCCTGCGCTACTAAACTACTTCATAGCACAAAATATCCATGTACACCAAGTGGGATTGCTCTGGCATACCATGTGCGCTGGTCTATAGACTGGATCTCACTCCTTCATTCCTCTTGAAATAGGGAAAAAACCTTGGAAAGGATTGATGTTTTGTTGTTTGACACTGTATCCAAGTCCTACCTCTTCAGAATTCTGTCCAGATAGAATTTTAATTGAAAATTCCTTTCCTTCTTATGTTCCCTATATAGCTTTTCAACTGGCCAGATATTGTTGAGGGGTCATAAATACGACCCTATCAGCATTGTTTAAGGCACCAGATAGGGGTGCCCACTCTACCCTCTACGATTTATCATTGCAATCAAAACTTTGGCCGTTGCTTTCTGCACTGACCCCAATATTATTGGCAAAGAAAGCAGGACTCACAAATGTGCGCTGTACACTGATGACTTGTTGGTATTTATAACCTCCCCACACACCACTCTCCTGAATGTGCTTTCTCTGCTGAAATAATTTGGTCAGATCTCTAGATTATTAGTTATTTAGGACAAGTCAGAGGCAATGGATACCAATTTAAGAGGAAGACACCCTATGGAGCCTTAAATCCCAGTTTACTTTTTCATGGCAACCAGTTACGCTACCCTACCTGGGAATTAAGCTAACTCCTCAGTTAACATTCCTTTATAGAGCTAACTATTCAATATTGTTCGACAAGTTAATGGAGGAGGTGGTGACATGGTCAACTACTGCTTTGTCTTGGATGGAGAGAATAGAATCAGTCAAAATAAAAGTTTTACCAAACTTCTATATTATTTTAGAATTCCTCCCATACCATTACCTGTAAATGCACTCAAGCAGTTTTAAACCAGGATATTAAAATTTATTTGGAGTTCCGGAGGGAGTAGACTGGCTTGCTGCACAATACAGTATCTCACAAAAGTGAGTACATCCCTCACATTTTTGTAAATATTTTATTATATCTTTTCATGTGACAACACTGAAGAAATGACACTTTGCTACAATGTAAAGTAGTGAGTGTACAGCTTGAATAACAGTATAAATTTACTGTCCCCTCAAAATAACTCAACACACAGCAGTTAATGTCTACACAGTTGGCAACAAAAGTGAGTACACCCCTAAGTGAAAATGTCCAAATTGGGCCCAAAGTGTCAATATTTTGTGTGGCCACCATTATTTTCCAGCACTGCCTTAACCCTCTTTGGCAAGAAGTTCACCAGAGCTTCACATGTTGCCACTGGAGTCCTCTTCTACTCCTCCATGATGACATCATGGAGCTGGTGGATGTTAGAGACCTTGCGCTCCTCCACCTTGCGTTTGAGGATGCCCCTGAGATGCTCAATAGGGTTTATGTCTGGAGACATGCTTGACCAGTCCATCACCTTTACCCTCAGCTTCTATAGCAAGGCAGTGGTCTTCTTGGAGGTGTGTTGGAGGCCAAGTTCAAAAGAATACAGAATGCTGTCATTCAGGGTAAGTAGGGAGGGGGAATCATACTTAGCCTTTAACTTCTGTTTATGTATACACTAGAGCAGGGGTCTCAAACTGGCGGCACTCCAGCTGTTGTGTATCTACAAGTCCCATCATGCTTCTGCCTGTGGCAGTCATGCTTGTAACTGTCAGCCTTGCAACACCTCATGGGACTTGTAGATTCGCAAAAGCTGGAGGGCTGCCAGGTTGAGACCCCTGCACTAGAGAGATCCTATTTTTCTTGATGACCATTATCAGTTGGACATAATATTATCGGAAAACCACAATTTTGCTATCTTCCTTTTGAGATACTTGTTCAAGTTACAGCTGTCTAATGGGATTTGACAGAAAGTGAAGGCAAATCATCATAATGGAATACAAACAGACTATAGACAGAAAAAAATACATATTTTAAATCTTACCTACGCTATCCAAAAAAAATAAAATAATAAAGTTTTAGATATGTTAAATAGCCAATATGAGAAATGTTGTATTGCGTGGAAAACCTACTACACCATCAATGCTAATGTTTCTTTTTAATCTCCTTCTCCGCCACCCTTTTTACTGGTTTTGTTTGTTTTTTCCTGTATAACACTGTCATGAATAAAGAGAGATCTATACAAAAAAAGTAAAAAAAATATGAAGGTCTAAGCCAGGGGTGCCCAACCAGTGGCCCGGGGGCCACATATGGCCCGCAGAGCCCTCTGATGTGGCCCGCGGCCTCATGTTCTGGGATGGCGAGTTGGCAAGACCAGATCACGGGTTGCCGACCTGCCATCCCAGAGCATCAGTGTTTTGAATGAAGCTGGCGGTAGAGGAAGCAAGCGGCTGCAAAGCAGAGCTGCATAAACCAATGCTTCCTGTATAGCGCCGACTCCTGTCACAGGTAGAGTGATGAGTGATGGAGTGACCAAATGCATCCACCTGGGACAGCAACAGCCAGCAATACCTGAATTGAAAGACTGTTATTAAAGGTAAGTTTATTACTAAAATCACAGTGTATTTATGGGCATATCTGTCTGCAGTGGTTACTGGGCTACTTTCAAACTGATCCACAGGTGCAGCACAGTGCGCCTGCGGGTGACCTGCCCCGGCCATAGACTTCTGTTATTACCTGCAGGTTTGGTGCGCTTTCAGAAAGTGCACCATACCTACAGGATATAATAGGATTCTATGGCAAAGTGCAGCTAACCTACAGGAAAGCCACAGCTGCACTACGCTGCACCCAGATGCTGATAAACCGCAGCAAATCAATGTGAAAGCAGCCTTAGACCCAATCGGACCCTCCATTCACCTCTATGGAGCAGCACATGTAAATGAACTTGTTTTCATTTACACCCGCCTACCTCTAATTCGATCCGCAAAAAAAAAAAAAAAACAGGTTCTGATCCGACCCCGTCCATCTGATCGGAACGGAGGGTCCAAAGAGTAGAGCTGACTGTGTCCATTCTGCATATGCAGAGTGGACACAGACCTTTAAAACGCCCGCTCCGCTCATTATGGCCCGCGACTGGTTACCATGTTGCTTAAGTGGCCCTCTCTCTTCAAAAGGTTGGGCACCCCTGGTCTAAGCTTTTCTATTTTAAAGGCAACTAAACTAGAGTAGAAAGGGATTAGAACACCTGTTTGTTTTATAGGGAGATTCACCCTCTCAACTTTTGTCCCGTTTACCATTTTTACTGAAAGTGAAAGTAAAAGAAAAATCACAAATGTTGGGTTGTCCCTAGAAAAGTGATAGAGGGGAAATCTTCCAATGGAGAAACTAATTCTGGTGACCTGGGGGACCCAAAGGGATTCCCTAAATTTGCAGGGACTTCCTCTCACTTCCTGTTTTGGTTATGGGACAGGAAGTGAAGGTAAATCTTCCCAATGGGACAGACTTTAATAGGAAGTGCTAACTCCCACTACCACAACCCAAATGTTGTAACCCATAGGAACCAAATAAGAGTTTAGATATAAAGAGATCAGATTACCATAATTATTTCTGGCAGGCTTCACACCAGAGCTGTTGTGGTGCATTTGGTGGTGAAGGTGAAAGAAGATCTCCCCAATAGGACATAGATGGGGGGAAAAAAAACTGACAGGGGTTATAACCTTCCCTTATTATATCCAAAAAAAAAGTTTTTCCTTAATGTTTACTTTAATTTTCTCCTGAACATATAAATGGACCTCTCAAAACGTTCTGTAGAACTCAAAGGACTTTCCTACAGGCACTGTATAACAGGCATAAAACTTATCATTTATAAAGTCACTGCAGCACTCAAACTGGAAGTTTATTAGTATAGATATACCGCTAAAGTGCTCTTGGTCCTTTCAAATCATTTTAGCTTGCAACTTCCCATACCTTTCCATTCCCAGCAAAGGCATAAAAATTCAGGGGTCAAAAAGCTTTAAATATAATATATCAGAGGAACCGCTATTACCAACAATAGCTCTCATTAGAGTAATGCACTAATTTACAGGCTTGGGCAAGTCCATAAAAACAGCAGAGAGCTGCATTACTAGGCTGTAACCTAAGAATACTATATAAAGGTCTGCCTGAATAAGTCCTCCTGATCTTTTGACATTTACAAGGTGGTCCTCTGCTGGCACTCACAGCATCTGCGTTTTTATGTCTGACCTGTGGAGGAGAGCCTTCTGAATCAGTTATCATTGAGTTCTGTAATACTGTTATATGCATAGCAGACACTTTGAAGTTACCATACCACCACAGTGTTAAAAGCATGCAGACAATTGGCACTCATTTGTAATCAGGGGTTCTAAAACCTAGTGTGGGTCTAAAAAAAAAAAAAAAAAAAAAAAAGATACTTTCTGGATCCCTTCTTCAACCACCCACTAACACTATTTAAAATTAATTGAAAATGTACCTAAGTAGTTCAGGCAAGCTTTGCCTACTGTAGTATACACTCGCCTTATATTATAAATTGGCTAAAATTCCAAAAAAAAACTGTATGACATATAAACCAATTAGAATTTGCTCTTTTAGGCCAGTTCAAAGTGTTGCACTTACCTTAGTTAACTGCCATTTATTGAATAAGGTCCATAACTATATATATGAAAAACTATAAAAGGGAAATTAAAAAAAATCGGACTAAATATTTAGGTATATGACTTTTAATCATCTCATCACTGCAAAGCACAACCAGAGCTACTGGTCTCAATATTCAAGTACTAAAAACTGTTGAAAGCAGAGCTCTTGCAGTCATGATGGGTGTTAATTGCCATACATTTCTGATCTCTGTACAGCACCCCAAGGGTACTGGTCCATTATGATCTACCATTTCATTGGACTAAGCTGTGAGGGACATCTTTAACTGCTGAGCTAAATGTTTTTTTTTTTTTCCTCTGTAGCAAGTATTGTCTGGGGGCTATCAAATAATGCCTACATGTTTGCCCTCTAAAATATGCATGTACCTTAAGTTAACCAGCTTTCTTGAATCAAAACTGGTCATAGTGTCAAGGAATATTAGATTATGATGCTCATTAAAACCTATATGGATAATCATTATGCAGTCTCTTTCATATAACAAAAAAGAAGAATTTTGACTTAAAGGGGTTGTAAACCCTCGTGTTTTTTCACTTTAATGCATCACCAATGCATCCATTGGTAGACACCAATGGTTTTGACTACATCCAGGGAAGGAAAAGAGATTTCCTTTTGACGCAAAAGGCTAAAGGATAGTTGTACTAAGTCTGCATTGAGGTGGAAGACTGATACCACCTTGGGAAGAAAGCATGGTCTTGGACGTAAGACAATCTTGTCTTTGTGAAGTATGAGGAATGACTCCTTACAAGAGAGATCAGCCAAAAGTCTCACCTGGGCCCTATAGTGACCACATTTTATATTCGGATCTTCAGTTTTATTTATTTTGTGATGGGAGTCAATATTTGTAGATCCCCAGAGTTGTACCTCTTTCAAAAGTTACCTGACAAGGTTCCCAAGAAACCTGTGAAACTAGTTACATATGTTTTTGGCGGCAAGAATTACTACTGCAAAATATTGGAAGCAGTCAGTGGTTTCACTTTATTAGGTAAAGAACATGCTTAACTGGAATATGGTCAACAACAGACTCAGCTGTATCCTTCATAATAATACTAAGAAGTTTGATAAAACATGGAACCCATGGATTTAGTATTTGTTGGTTCCTTAACCACTTCAATACCGGCACTTATACACCTTCCTGCCCAGACCAATTTTCAGTTTTCAGAGCTGTCGCATTTTTTGCGCGGTCGTGCTACACTGTACCCAAACTAAATTTTCATCATTTTGTTCCCACAAATAGAGCTTTCTTTTGGTGGTATTTGATCACCTCTGGGATTTTTATTTTCTGCTAAACAAATAAAAAAAAAGACCGAAAATTTTGAAAAAATTTTTTTTTTTGTTTCAGTTACAAATGTTGTAAATAAGTACGTTTTCTCCTTCACTGATGGGCACTGATGGGGCTGCACTGACGGGCACTGATAAGGCGGCACTGATGGGCAACGATGAGGTGGCACCAATGAGGTGGCACTGATGAGGTGGCATTGATGGGCACTAATATGCGGCGATATGTGGCACAGATGGGCACTGAAAGGCGGCATGGATGGGCACTGATAGGCGGCACAGATGGGCACTGATATGCGGCACTGATAGGTGGCACGGATGGACATGGATGGGCACTGATGTACTGCAATTTATTGTACTGATGGATGCCAATCAGTACCAAACAATAATGCCTGCCAATCAGTGATGCCCATTGTGGGCAGATTGGCATCCATTGTGGGCACTGATTGGCATCCCTGGTGGTCTAGGGTGTGCACACCTTGTGGTACAGTGTGGGCATCATGGGGGGGGGGGCTGCGCTGATAATCGATCAGCACAGACACCCCCTGTCAGAGGAGCAGTCGATCGGCTCTCCTCTACTCGCGTCTGATAGATGCGAGTGAGGAAAAGCCGATCACCGGCTCTTCCTGTTTACACTGTGATCAGCAGTGATTGGACACGGCTGATCATGTGGTAAAGAGTCTCCGTCAGAGACTTTTTACCTGGATCGGAGTTGCGGTAAGTCCCGGTGTGGCAACAACGATTGCCACGATGCACGCCCCCGGGGGCGCGCAGCGGCTTAATATCCTGAAGACGTCATATAACGTCTGGTCAGGATATTGAAACCACTTTGCCGCCGTCATTTTGCTATATGGCGGGCAGCAAGTGGTTAATAAGCCCCTGGCTGTCCTCCCTTTCCCTCTTTATCTATAATTTTTCCTTTCCCTCTTCACCTTATCTTTCATACTTGGCTTTCTCTTTTATTTCAGGATGACCTGGCTCCGAATGACCTGGCCCCGAATGTGTTTATATTCTCAGGCACATGGACAACGTATTTTCCCTTTATCCCCCAACTTTCCTCCCTTCTCCCCCTTCATTATGCAAATTGCTATTTTAATACAGTTTCTGAAATAAATCTGATGATTAGGTTTGTCTTGGCCCTTTTTTGGACCACCTGTATGCCCCCTAACTCCTTTGATCATGATTGTAACCTTTCCTTGCATGTCAGAGTCCTTGTTTGAGGACACTTCCATGTTATGGTTATTTTCAAATGACTGTTTGAATTGCTATTGTTAGCTGTATTAAAGTATTTGCTGCCTTTTCAACTATTGTATCTTCTTACCTCAATAAAAATATTGAAATCCAAACTTCTCACCTGTCTATAACGCTTGCCCATTGTGGTGGGCATACATAAAAGGGGTATTCAGAAACTGGGTTCCATAGGGATGGACCATGGCCCTGGACCTGTATAACACCCTGTGGATACTACATGCATTGCATTTGGTGCCAAGGTGTACAGCCAAGCAGGATCCAGTACCTGAAGAAACATTACAGGCTGTCCCCACAACGTAGGGTCCAGATACAACTCCCAAGGTTTACTGAGGCTACTGGCACTGCTTCTATTTGTGGCATTAGAAAGCTGTGAGGAATTGAAAAAAAAAAAAACATTTGAAAAAAAATAACAGTAACAAACATGTTATACTTACCTGCTCTGTGCAGCCCCAATTCTCCTCTTCTCAGGTCCCCTGCCATCTCTTCTGGCTCCTCCCTCCTGCCAAGTGCCCCATGAGCAAACAGCTTGCTGTGGGGGCTCCTGAGCCACTGCTCCACTTGTCTATTCACACATCTCGGCCCTGCCCCCTCTATTCTCACTGGCTGTGATTGACAGCAGCGGGAGCCATTGCTGTCTCAGCCAATGAGAAGGGAGAGTCCCCAGAGAGCTGAGGCTCTTGTGCACATCACTGGATCACAATATGGATCAGGTAAGTATTAGAATGCATTAAGTTAAAAAAAAACCTTGAGCCTTTACAACCACTTTAACTTACTTTTAAATCGTTTTTTGGCCACTACTGATTGGAAAAAGTTAAAGTTTCTGCCTGTCTACCTGACATCGCTGGGGGGGGGGGGAGGATTTCCCTTACTTCCACTCTGAAATCAAGACAATAAGGGTGAGAATAGTTGGACTCTTACCAGAGAGCCTGGACCCTTTATTATGAAGGGTCAAACAGGCTTGAATATATCCTGGTAGGGGATGTACAAAGAAACCACGTCAGGAACAGCTCCAGAGCATCCGGGGACTCCACCCAAATGACCATCGTGTAGTCAGATCCAAAAAAAGCATATAACGCTGGATAGTGTAAAACCTCCTAAGGGTTACATTTAATAGAAAGTATTGCACTTACACGTATCCATATTAAAAAACAGCATTGCATGGTGAAAAGGGAAGGCAGCCGCCAGAGAACATCCAAATACATAAAATGCACGACAGCAGGAACATACAGCTCAGCCCGACCGGTTTTGTCGCTAAAGGGACTTCTTCCGAGGGAAGGGTAATATCTCACATTTGTGGTGCTGCTTTTTTTTTTTTTCCACACTGAATAATCTTTTCACATGCGTATTATTTTTGTGTTTATGTAGCACAGTAAAGCCTTCCTAAATCAGTTATTCACTTGTATCATTCATCACATATTCTACAAATTAGGGGATTATTCCTTATTTCTGGACAGTGGGCGAAGACATGCAAAATTACTGCTCAACACCCCCCACTGTCCGGATACACATCCTGAACCACTTAACCCAATATTATAGAGCCATTTATTCTAAAATGTGCAAATCCAGAACTACTGGAGGTATAGAAGAGGCCAGCATCAAACTGGAACAAACATCCTTAAACAGGGCTTGGGGCCTTTAAAATGATCTGTCTTCCACATATAATGTGGTTTAACCACTTGCCGACCGGGCCATAGCCGAAAGACGGCTACAGCGTTGTCGGCTTATTCTGGGAGGGCGTCCATGGACGTTCTCACAGAATCTTGCTCCCGGCGCATAACGGATCATGGTAAATGGCTGCTGGTAGCGGCCGTTTACCACGTGATCACACCGTCAAATGACATGACGCCGGTTCCTCCCTCCCCTCTCTGTACCGATCTGTACAGTGTGAGGGGGAGAGATCGTTTGCAGCAGCGCTGTGGGCTGGATTTGCAGTGCCCACAGCCATGCTCAGTGCCCATACTCTGCCATAAATTTTAACAGAAACAAAACTTTTTTTATTTATTTTTTACCGAATTTTTAGTCTTTTTTGATTTATAGCGCAAAAAATAAAAAACCCAGTGGTGATTAAATACCACCAAAAGAAAGCTCTATTTGTGTGAAAAAAAGGACAAACATTTCATATGGGTACAGTGTTGCATGACTAAGTAATTGTCATTCAAAAAGTGAGAGCAGCGAAAGCTGAAAATTGGTCTGGTTAGGAAGGGGGTTTAAGTGCCCAGTGGTCAAGTGGTTAAACATCGCTACCCCAGTGACTTGATACTACTTAAGCCATGTAAATCGAGGAAAAAACACCTATGCAAACTTCCTGACACCAAGGATAGAATTATGTAACTAGAATGGGGTGGTTCTATAACCGTCACACCGTACATCCTGTTCTTGGACAATCATGGTGATTGGATTAAGGGGTTTGTACGATCTGTGTCGATTTAAATGCTGTGATTTCTTCTTGGCACTCATTGGCACTGTGGTTGGAGAATCTACAAAACACCTTTAACATTACAGAACGTCCAGTTGAATGTGACTCACTACCGCTAACCATAACTAAATGTCATTTACTTTGCTAAAGCACTATGAATCACAAAAAACTGCCATTTTTATCAAGCAAATAAATAAAAAAAAAAAAACACTTGCTGCCTATATGCGTGCACTCCAGTGTTGGATGCATGGCATTTCCCAAGGCAGATTTTTGATGGTGCCAACAGTCGACCCTGCTTGTGTAAGATGTGTTGAAATGGCAATTTGCAGTCTCTATTAGGAACCCTTATGGCAGGGTGTCAAACACTGGCGCACAGTGGGGAGACCGGGACAGGAAGTGTCTGAATAAGGTATTATTTTAATAGAAGTTGCAGATGAAAAAATATTCAATAGGACTTTGAAATGATATTAACATGCTAAAGCATCTGATATTTTAGTGATTGAGTTTACAATCACTGTAATACATTATCATGTTTTTATTAAAGGTTTTTTATTGTGTGTATTTTCTGGAACAGTTAACATCTACCTAAACAGTGAGGAAAAATCCATATATGAGAGTTATGAGACTGAAACTAAAGCAACAAAACTACTAATGCTTGGGCTAAATGAGTTTTCCTTTTACTGACACTTGGGTAAAAAGCTGCAGCTCTCACGGGACTTCAATGTAGATCTTAATAAACCACACAAGGGCAATCAGTGCTGGGTGTCTGCCTTCCATGACGCCAGGGCACTGCTGGGTCGCTGGAAAAAGGCATAATGAACCGTAAATAAGCACTGCCAAACATTTCAGTGTAAAGTCTCTCAAGTACTTAAAGCTGTGCCTTTACTCTAGCAAGTAATACAGGGCAATTCATTTTGAAAACTGTAGTGCATAATGTAGACATACTTGAGATACAGCTGATGGTCTATGCTAAATTTTGTTTAACTGTAACATGTTAACTGAAGACACAAAACTATTTAACTAATGCTGCCCCCTGGAGATGAACTTTCAATACTGCCTTTAAAACCAAATTAAAATGCCATCATTTTTTACAGTTATGGCTTGTTTATGTAGATATACATTTTTAGAGTGGCATAGACTTATTATTGTTAAGAATATGAATTTTTGTTTAATACTTGATGGGAAATAAAGTTATGTAGAAGTGCTACTCACATTTATATTTATTTTAGGATTAAAACATATTTGCATTTCCTTAAAATAAAACAAAAATAGTAGGAACAAATTATAGTAGCAAAATACAAAAAATAGTAGATATACAAGTTTATTTACAGTATAACTAAAGGCAAAACTTTTTAGTTTTTTAGTTTTGGATATAGTGGAGGGGATTAGAATACTTGTAAGTTTTTATTGCTGTCTGTGCCCCCATTAAAGAGGAAGTAAACCCTCATGGGTTAACTTCCTCTTTGTTTCCCTGCAAAGGTAAGCATAATGGACTACTATGCATCGCATAGTAACCCATTATGTGTCACTTACCTGACACTGGAGCCTGCAATGTCACCGCTGTCCCCTCTTCCACGGAGCGTCCATCTTCTTTCCGTGTATCGCGGCTCCGACGCTGTGACTGGCCGGAGCCGAGATGACGTCACTCCCGCGCATGCGTGTAGGAGCCGTAAGTGACGGTATGTTTGCCTTCAATTGCAGCACGCCCATAGACAGCAGTGCCCCATCTTTGTAAAATATCTCTTTAAGGCCCCTTTTACACTGGGGCGGGGAGCCGCGGTGACGGTAAAGCAGGGCTATATTTAGCGCTGCTTTACCGTCGTTTTAACCGCGGTTTTCGGCCGCTCGCAGTGCGGTTTTACCCCCCGCGAGCGGCCGAAAAAGGGTTAAACACCCCCCGCAGAGCGCCGCCGTAGAAGCGCTTTGCGGCGGTATTGCCGCGGTTTCACCGCGGTGTCCCATTCTAATCAATGGGAAGGAGCGGTATAGGAGCGGTGAACACACCGCTCCTATCCCGCTCCAAAGATGCTGCTAGCAGGACTTTTTTTGTCATCCTGCTAGCGCACTGCTCCAGTGTGAAAGCCCGCCGGCTTTCACACTGGAGTTAATGGGGCCGGATTTTTTCATGCGGTGAACAGGCGCTATTTTTAGCGCTGTACCGCATGAAAAACGCCCCGATGTGAAAGGGGCCTAACCGTGTAGGTTAAGGAGATATTTCTTGGACCTACAGGTAAGCCTTAATCTAGGCATACCTGTAGGTCAAAGTGGTCCGAGAAGGTTTACAACCACTTTATTTGCCCTGTTTACCATTATAATTGAAAGTGAAATAAAAAAAAATCCCACATTTTTACATATTGGTTGTCCCCAAAAAAGCAAAAGCAGCGGAATTTTTCAACTCATTCCTTAAATTTGCAAGGATTTCCTCTCACTTCCTCTTTTGGCAGGAAGTAAAAGTAAATCTTCCCAATGGGATACAGATAGCAAAAAAACCTGACAGAGGTTATAACCCTCCATTACTTTATCCAAAATCAAAAAAGGTTCTCCCTAAAGTTCAAGTTTAGTGCTAACTGCTAATACTGCCAATACTGCTAACTGCCAATACCACAAGCCAGATGTAGTTACCCATAGGAACTAAATATCAGTTTAGATAAAGAGGTCAGATTATATATTTGACAGGCTTCACGTCAGTTGTGGTGCATGAGGAACGTTGCCAAATGTGACCAGAACACAATATCAAGGGAAATAACAAGGGCAGAAATTAGTGTTGTCCACATCTATATACTGCGTTGCCTTGCGCTAAAATGATGCATGCATTATTTTTGCGCAATGCATCGCTGTAGCAACACCGTACAGTGCACCTCACGAAAAATAAATTTATCTGCATATGACTATCAATAAAGATTTAAAAAAGTGATTTCCCTTCCTGCCTCCATTGTGCCGCTATGCTGTTTTTCTACACTACACTAAATTAGCAACCATGAAGGAAGTGATATCACAAGAAATAAGCACACAACAATATGCAAGATAACTCAGCTCAACAAAAACACAGTTAAACTGCAAGTAAATGCATTGCAAATGTAGCACCCTTGTCTTAAACAAGGCTACAAGTAAATTTAGCTTTGCTGGGTTGTAGTTAACCTGGCTAATTTGTAGTCTTTGTGATCAATTGGGTTTTCACCTAAGCCTGGTTTAGCTGTGGTCCCTCCCTTTTGTCAATAGGTGGCTCTGTTGCCTTTGGCATTTGTATGATGAGCTAGAGTAAATCTAGGTTATGATTAAGCATACTTTTCTCGGCCAATCAGTAGGAGTTTCTCTGGCCGTTAAGGATGCTGGGAGAGGGTACTTTATTTGGAGGAAGTCAGGTGATCTGGGTCTTTTCCACACAGACTGTGGTGTGGGTGTGTGTGAAACAGCTGCTGCTGGGTAGGCCTGAAGCCTGAGGCCTAACCATGGGCTCAAGGTTCTGCAAAGGAGAGCCTGCTCACTACCTGGTTTTCCTTCAGCTGCTATAGAGACTAAGGATGAGCTCAGGCGTGTTCGCACAGTCCACGTGCAGAGCCCGCCAGGAAGTCGGCACTGCGCTGCGCTAATCACAGGCAGTGAGATATTTCCCGATCTCTGCAGCCACGCATCGGGACAATGTCTCACTGCCTGTGATTAGCGCAGGACAGTGCCGACTTCCTGGCGGGCTCTGCACGTGGGGTGTGCAAACACGTCCGAGGCTCATCCTTATAGGAGACAGCTTTTGCTACAAAGTACAGATTGCTGGTTACAGCTTAAAGGCTCTTTTTCTGTACTGTTGTCTACCTCTTCTACATTTTTGTCTAAGGAGTCTGCCGGTCTGCTGCTTTATTTGACTAAGGGTGTCCTGTGCCCTACCCCTCTCTTCCATGTTTTTTTGCTGTTCTGAGTAATAAACTAATTTTTGTTTATGCATAAAAGTGACTGGCGCCCATCTTTCTACCTTGTACACCACCAACCATGCCTAGCAACCTGCACCCTGAGGTGAAATGTCAGCCCTCCCTGTCTCTGGAGGTCACCACCATGCCTCTGGAGGTCAGGGGGGGTGCTACACAAATGTGAAATAACACACATTAATGTGTCACAATGCAGATATCATAATGCTTGTGTTGTTGTGTAACCTGGACTTTATAAGTACCTGTAATTTGCAATCCCTTGCTGATTAAGGTCATGTAAGTCAGTGTAAAATACACTCTACTAAGTAAGCAACAACCTTCAGCTACTATAATGACATCGACATTCAGGGATACTCATTTAACAGAGGTGTTTCCCATTACAACCAAACATCAGTTGTTAGAGGCAACAACTCTGATTTTCTGGCCCCTCCAGTTCGAATAAAGCTCACATGTGTGTATAAGGATTTGTCAGACAAAAACTCTATTTACTGTTAATCTAAGTATATTTATCTGGCTTATCTTTGCACTGAATATTTTTAATGACTCTTCAGAATTTTTACACTTAGGCCCCGTTTACCCCGTATTTCTGGTGTAGTTTCTTGAATGTAAAAAAGCCCAACAGTCACTAAAAGTACTGTAGGAAAAGGCAGCTTTTCTAATGACACAGATGCACACACGCAGTGTAGTGTGTGAATGGGGCCTTCAAATACTGAATGCGGATTTGAACAGTTCAAAATCTAGCTTAGTTTGGGAGGTTGCAAGCCATGACCGGAGCTGTGATCTATACATCTGCACTGCTGTAGTAACGGGACAGAAAATATGCAAAAGTAGTCTAGTGGAAAGGCTATTACTTAATATTAGAGAAAACAGGGAAAAAAACATGTTTCACAAGTTTGAGGTTTGTAAAAGCTTTGATTTTATTGTAGATCACTAATGTATGGTTTTTCTAATTAATATGGCTGCTTATTCATTAGGAGCTGTAGTTAGCTGTTAACTGCAAAGTCTGCTCACTGACCACAAGACCGTTAATCACAGAGACTGCTCCGTACAAAATCCAATGATAAATGAGGATGAGGCTTTCACTCAGACATGGTCAATTAACGGGATGAAGATCACCCGCTTACAAAACTTTCACATCTGATAAGTAAATGAATTCCTCCCTGTGGTTTTCTGAGTTTACAAAGTGTCTAGGTGCTGCTGACCCATGACTCTAAAGTGACTGGGAAAAGATTCACCATAACAGCTTTATCAATGAAGCATCCAGTAACTATGGCAACACTTAAAACACGCTAGAGTGTTAAAATCAACCCAACTCTTCAAACGTAATGCTGACACTACTAAGAGGAGACACTTTTATATTTCAGAGATTCATATACCATGCTATGAGTATTTACAGCTGTTCACATTTCTTTCATGCTGTGTGTGGTCTATTAGTTGTCCGGTGCCCAAAAAAAAAAAAAAAAAAAATGTAATGCTATGAACTGATAATAAGTTACTAACAAGGAAAACAAACGAGTGCAAATATTAGCTTGTCTCTCCATGCTGTGTTAATTTCTGTATCTGATTTAAAGCAGGAGTCTATAACCAATGGTTCACTAGCCACATATGGTTTTGTAATCTTTATAATCTCTCTGATGTTGTTTTCAGCAGTCACCCAACAGGTACTCAGCTTTGATGTGTTTACCTGATCACCTGGTTCTGTATACAATTCTCATACACTTAAATCTAATGGAAAGCTGTATAATTGAAGTAGTTTATTAACACGTGAGGCACAGATTGGCAGGGCTGTGGGCGGTGTATAAGCCTACGTTCACATTGGGTCGATTTGACATGTCAAATCACATGCCAAATCGACAGTTATTGCCAGCAAAGGCACCGTCCGATTCGGTGTGCGATGCCAACTTTGTGGCGCCGCAGCGATTCTCAAAAGTAGTTTCTGTACTACTTTTGGTGACTTTGGGGGCGATTTCAATAGCCATCCGTGCATGAACCCGCACAGATGTCTGCCAAATCCCCCCCAAAGTCAGACTGCATTGCCGGTTTGTAATTGTGCAACTTCAGCTGAACTCGCACGATTTCAAACCCACATCAGTGTGAACCAGGGACGTGGGGTGAGTGGCTGGTGAGGCACTGGCTAGTATCAGAGCCACATACACACAGGTTACATACGCTGCGATCGTTCGAGCGAGAGCAATAATTCTAGTACTAGACCTCCTCTGTAACTCTAAACATGTAACCTGTAAAAAATGTTAAAGCGTCGCCTATGTTTTTTTTTTTTTAGTACTGAAGTTTGACGCCATTCCACAAGTGAGCAATTTTAACCACTTCAATAACCGGGCCTATTCTGGCACTCCTCCTATTTTTTTTTGCTAGAAAATTAAAAAAAAATTTTAGCAGACACCCTAAGGAATAAAATGGCTGTCATTGCAACTTTTTATCTTGCACAGTATTTGCGCAACAATTTTTCAAACGTGTTTTTTTACAGGTTTAGAGTTACAGAGGAGGTCTAGCGCTAGAATTGTTGCTCGCGCTCTAACAAACGCGGCAATACCTCACATGTGTGGTTTGAACTGCGTTTACATATGTGAGCGGGACTAACGTATGCATTCGCTTCTGAGTGCGAGCTAACAGGGACAGGGGCATTTTAAATGTTTTTTTTTTTTTTTTTACTTTCTTTTACAACATTTTTTTTTTGATCACTTTTATTCCTATTATAAGGAATGTAAACATCCCTTTGTAATGGGAATCGTTCGTGACAGGTCCTCTTTATGGAGAGATGTGGGGTCGATAAGACCCCACATGGCTCCTCCAGGCTGGAAAGCATGAGATTGGGAAAAAAAATCCACGATCTCATGCTTACCAGCCGCGATTGGGGCTTTGTTTACAACCGCGGCCTGGACGTGACGTTAGTACGTCGCGCCCGGGCCTCCGACGGTCATAGAGATGACCGGTGACCATCTGGTCACTGGTCATCTCTATGCTTGTCATCCGGCGGCGGGCGATTCTTTATCCGGGTCCCAGATAGCACGGAGAGCCCGGAGAAGCACCGGATGGCAGTGGGAGGGGGGTATGTCCCCTCCCGTCGTCTGTAAGAACGATCAAGCGGCGGAATTGCCTCTATGATCATTCTTATGGTGCACAGAATCGCCGGCAGAAAACAAGGATATTTGAATGATGCCTGTAGATGCAGGCATCATTCAGATATTCCCACTGAAAGTCCAGGACGTCATATGACGTCTTTGGGCGCGAAGTGGTTAAAGTGTGACATGTTAGGTATCGATTTACGCAGTGTAACATTCATCTTTCATAATATACCAAAAAAATTGAGCTAAGTTTAGTGTTTTTTTTTTTTTTTTTTATTATTCATGAAACTGTTTCTTTAAAAAAAAAAAATGCGTTTGAAAAATCGCTGCACAAATACAGTGTAACATACACAAGTTGCAACAATCACTATTTTATTCCCTAGGGTGTCTGCTAAAACAATATTATATATAATGTTTAGGGGTTCTGAGTAATTTTCTAGCAAAACAAATTATGATTTTTACATGTAGGAGAGAAGTGTCAGAATTGGCCTGGGTGGCAAGGGGTTAATTACCATAAGTAATATACAAATGATTATTATATATTGTTTTTAAGGTAATTTACTATATTTTCTAAATCTGTACTCAAGCAGGTGGCTTAACGGACAAATTACTGAAGTTCAAACACTTCAGCCTCGGAAAAATTGGCTGCTCAATGACCAGGCCATTTTTTCCGATACGGCACTGCTTCGCTTTAACTGAAAACCGCGACGTTGTACCCAAACAAAATTTACGTCCCTTTTTTTTTACCACAAATAGACAAATAATTCTTTTGGTGGTATTTGAGCATATCTGCAGCTTTTATTTTTTGCGCTATAAACAAAAAAAGAGCGTCAATTTTGAAAGAAAACACAATATTTTGTACTTTTTGCTGTAATAAATAGCCCCAATTTTTTTTAAAAAAAGCAAATTTTTTCCTCAGTTAAGACCGATATGTATTCTTCTACATATTTTTGGTAATAAAAATCACAAAAAACGTATATTGATTGGTTTGCACAAAAGTTATAGCGTCTACAAAATAGGGGATAGATCTATCTTTTTTTTTACTAGTAATGGCGGTGATCTGAGATTTTTATCAAGACTGCGACATTATGGTGGACACGTCTGACACTTTTGACACATTTTTGGGTCGATTGCACTGATTACTGTATAAATGTCACTGGCAGGGAAGGGGTTAACACTAGGGGGCGATCAATGGATTAACTGTGTTCCTTATGTGTGTGTTCTAACTGTGGAGGAGGGGATTGACTATAGGAGATGAGAGATCGTGGTTCCTAGCTCGTAGGAACTCACAATCTCTCTCTCTTCACCTCACAGAATGTGTGTGTTTACACACACATGTCCCTGTTCTGCCTCTCTTGCTGGCGATCGATTGTGGCCGGTGATCATCGACCACCGGCCACAAACGTAAAGCTATGATGGTTCGCAGGATCGTGCCGACCTGCTGCAGTATAATGACAGCCGCTGGTCGGCAAGTGGTTAAAGTTATAACTTCAAACCAGTAATTTCACAGTAAATAGATAAATAATAAAATATGTTATAACATATAGCATAATAATATATGATTTAGCTTGATTAAAACAGTACCTTCTTATTCTCCTTAACTGTGTGAGAAAAACATGGGATTATGGGTAAATGTTATACCCATACTTTTTCCTTTTAATTAAGAGGGCTGTGCTCGAAGGGAACATGTGTCTTTTAGATACATGCCCCCTTCTATGACACTGCAGTGAGAGGACAGCCTCCACTGCAGCATTTTTATTGGACAGTTGGGGCCAATGGTAGTTTACTATTGGTCCACGGCTCCAAGCTGTCAATTGAGATCAGTGCCCCCGAAAAGAAATCAGAGGCACTGTGAGCTCATCCTCTCAATCTGCTGCAAACAGAGTGTGCCATCTTGTATCTAAACTGGCCGCTCTGTATGTAGCTTCTGACAGGTTGCACCATAGGTGCCAGGAGACCCAGTCTCTGTGAGCCCAGGTTGCCGAGCTACGACCCTCGAAGTTCGATTGTTTTTTGTTTTGTTTTTTATTTTATTTTTTATGTTCATGGCAGGTGAGGCTCTGCCTCCGAAACACGTTACCACCCACCAATTTCACCCGATTACACATTGGCCGGGTGCATTCCAGCTTGGTTCCAGAACTCCGGGCCGCCTCATCGCATCTTCACCTCCTCGCCAATCCACGTCACCAGGGACTCTTGACAGCTGCAGGACGGCTCTCTCTCCCCCAGACAGACGAGGATTACAGCGATCCACATGAGGACAAATCATTATATGCCTTTGACCTCTTACTATCTTGTAAGTGTTTTTAATCCCATTGTGCCTGTAATAAATCTTTTAACCACTGCACTTAGAGGCGCCGTTCTCTTTCCTTTATGACCCTACAGAGCTGATTCTTCTCTACAAAGTGCTGCCTTCAGTGCCATCCCTCCACTCATACTAAGAACCAGATACCCAGTCTCACCAGATCACCCTCATCTCTCCCTCCTTGCTTTATTATTTTTAGCCAATGGAAAGTTAGGTAAAAAAAACACAATATGTGAATTTTCACACGTAATTCAGACACTCCCATTGAAATCTATTAAAAGGTCAAAAAACACTTGTAGTTCAAAATAAGCTCATATACTTTTTTTAGCTAGAAGCTTCAAGTGACACTACGCTCAGGTTTGAACAGACACGACTAAAAACCATGGGATTTTTAAATCTTGAGCATTTTAAAGCTTCAAGCTACAAAATATTCAGGCGTGAATGGGGCCTTAGGGAATATAATTGCAAGCACTTACCACTGGGATTAAACGCCATGCAACAAATTGGTTTTTCATGTGCAGGAAAATGAGCGGCAATGCCTTCACCATCAGAATCTTCACTGACAACAACCTGGAACAATGACAAAATGATCACATTAACGACTAATTGAATTCATAAAGTTCTAAATTGTATGTTATTATCATGGACAATACTACTGAGTTTAGGATTTTTGTGTCTTGTAATGTCCTTGAAACCATCAGAATTATTTGGATTTCTTAATGAACGGCTTCTAAAATGTGATACACATGACAATACTTGGATTTCTACTTAGTCAAGCACATTCTATTGAGCATATTATTCCAAATGCAATTGAAATTGATAACAGAGACAACTTTATTTAAAATAAGGAACCCAACATTTTGAACAGAATAGGTCATTAATGGTAAAGCTGAAAAAAAAGCAAAACTTTTATCATGGCATTATGAAAAGAAAGTAATAAGAGTCGGGTGTTTCAATAAATAGCTAAGATGTTTTAATCAATCAATCTAGATGCGAGTTTGATTTGTCCTGATATACAGTGTATAGATTTATTTATTAACAAAAAAAAAAAAAAACATGAATTAGGTTACTGGCTCTTGATGAAAGAATTCTACTAAGGTTTGATATTAAATTTGTTCAAACTGTCTGAAGCACCAGTAATGCTAAAAGCTACAGCACATGGACCTCACAAATTAACCACTTGCCGCCCGCGCTATAGCCGAATTATGGGTACAACGCAGGCTTAGATTTCTGGGATGGCATCCATGGACGTCCCCACGGGAACCCGCTTCCCACGTGCCCCCTCGGGGATGCATCAGAAAAAAAATATGTGAAGGCCACAGCCAATCACAGATCATGGTATATAGCCAATTACGGCAGCCTTTTACCACGTGATCGCCATTTCCAATGACATGCGATCACAACTGTAAACAGAACTGGGTCATCAGAGGGTGACAGCTCTCCTTCCCTCACACAGAGGCCGACTGTTAGGGAAGGAGAGTTCTGGGCCAAACTGAGTGTTCTACTTGTTGCATCGGTGTCAAACAGTGTCCATTTGGTGTCACACAGGGCCCATTCAGTATCACATAGTGCCCATTCAGTGTCACACAGTGCCCATCAGTACTGTTTCATACTGCTGCGTCATCAATACCACTCATCAGTACTGTTTCATCAGTGGAACCCCAATCAGTGTATATCAATGCCCGTCAGTGCACATCAATGCCCGTCAGTGCACATCAATGCCCGTCAGTGCACATCAATGCCCGTCAGTGCACATCAATGCCCGTCAGTGCACATCAATGCCCGTCAGTGCACATCAATGCCCGTCAGTGCACATCAATGCCCGTCAGTGCACATCAGTGGACATATGCCCAGCAGTGCACATCAGCCCCCAGCAGTGCACATCAGCCCCCATCAGTGCACATCAATGCGCATCAGTGTAGCTGATCAGTACCTCTCATCAGTGCTGCTTCATCAGTGGAACCCTAGCAGCACACATCAGCGTAGCTGATCACTACCACTCCTCAGTGCTGCTTATTAGTGCTGCCACTTCAGTGGAGCCTCATCAGCGCCCATAAGTGCCGCCTCATCAGTGGACATCAGTGTAGCTGATCAGCGCATCCCCATCTGTGCAGCCCCATCAGTGCATACCAGTGCAGCCTTATCATATAAGTGTCCATCAGTTTAGCCCGATCAGTGCCCATCAGTGCAGCCTCTGCAGCACTCATCTGTGCAGCCTCATTAGCACCTATCACTGCAGGCTTATCAGAACCCATCAGCACCCATCTGTGCAGCCTCATCAGCACCCATCGGTGAAGGCTCATCGGCACCCATCGGTGCAGTCTCATCAGCACCCATCGGTGCAGTCTCATCAGCACCCATCGGTGCAGGCTCATCAGCACCCATCGGTGCAGGCTCATCAGCAACCATCGGTGCAGGCTCATTAGCAACCATCGGTGCAGGCTCATCAGCAACTATCGGTGCAGGCTCACTAGTGTCACCACAGCCCACAGTCACCACCATGTCAAAAGTTCTCCGTGTCAGATTCTGATTCTAATTTTGATTACGAGCAAGTGCTAAGCAGGTGAACTAGTGTGAACGCCAAATGAAATTGTTTCGGCGAGGAGCAGGCTACCACAAGTAAAGCAGTGGCATCCACCAGCAGCGCAGTGCCATTCACTATTAGTGCAGCGGCATCAACTAGTAGCGCAGGGGCATCCACCAAAAATGGAGTACCTCTGCAAGAAAGGCCAGGTACTAGTGGGGTGTCACCTCAGCCCCAAAGGGTTAGGACCAATGTCAGCCTTCCATATGCCCTTCAAAACCCTCTATGGCTTCCTCCTAACTCAGGAGCAGTGAACATCCCCCATGTTACTGCTCAGCCAGGTGTCCAGGTGAATATGGAAAAAAAAAATATTTTGTTCCCACTGATGACTTATTATGTTCAATTGTGGTACAGTGCAACCTCTATGCCCAACAATTTATATCAAGCAACCCAACATCCTATTATTCCCATCCCTATGAATGGAGGCATTGGAAGGAATCCTTATGAATGGAGGAATTGGAAGGAATTGGAGTAACAGTGGAGGAGTTGAAGATTGTTTTTGGCCTCACATTCAATATGGGACTCACCAAAAAAAATTTAGTTATGATTATACTGGTTCACCCACCCCATCCATCACATGCCAATCTCCTCAGTAATGACGAGAACAAGGTATTTTAAATTATGCGGTTCCTCCATTACAACGATAATACCCAGTGCCCTCCCTGAAATGACCCAGCATATAAGTTGTATAAAACGCAGCCACTTATCACAGACAAAAATATCTGCGTGGATGAGTCGATTGTCCACTTTACCGGCAAGCTTGGCATCAAGAAACTTTAAAAATCATGCAACATAGCCACAGGGTACACCTATGCTTTCCGGGTGTACGAAGGAAAGGGCACCCAGCTGAAGCCCCCTGAATGCCCAGACTACATCGGATCAAGCGGCAAAGCCATTTGGGTACTCATATTCCCACTCCTAGAAAAACGTTATCACCTCTACGTTAATAACTTCTACAACAGTTTGCCCCTTTTCCACAACCTTCACCAGAAGACTCTAGCATGTAGCACTGCGAGAACTAGTAGGAAGGATTTCCCTCAAAGGATTGTTAATACGAAACTAAGAAAAGAGGAGTTGGTGAGTTTGCAGAATGAGGAAATTCTGGATATGAAGTGGAGGGACAAAAAAGATATTACATGCTGTCTTCAATACACAACACTGGTGTGCAAATCCCCAGAAGAAATGGCCCAATCCAGAAACAAGCATGCGTCCATGTGTCCTGTTCTGCCTGCTCCGGAACTGACCTTGACCTGTTATTTGACCATACCTCTGCCTGCCTTGGAACTGACCCTGGACTGTTTATTGAACACACTTTTTGCGTCGCTTGGACTGATCTTTTACCTTGCTAATGTAGTAGTGAAACTCATGATAAAACAGGGTTCTCACATATGTAAGGGGCTTCAGAATAGTTTATCTGGATGGATAACACAATTTTTTTTGTTTTCTCAGGGTTTTGTAATTCCCGGATTAGGGTCTGGAGACCAGGGGCTTCAAAGAGATTTGGGTGGGAGAAGCCTCCACCCCTGTCCCCATCCTTTCCTGACCGAGGCCCTAAACCCAAGATTTCTGCCTGCTGCCGACTTACTGCCATCGTGCCTCTGCCTGCTGCATGAACTAACCACACCTCTACCTGCTACCTTTACTATGGACCATGTTCCTGCCTACTACCAGGACCAAAATGTTGGCTGTGTTGACAATATCACTGCCTGTACTGACTATAGACAATATTCCTGCCTGCTGCCTGGACATATCCGTTCGCTGTCGCTGACCATGTTCCTGCCTGACTGGACCAATGCTGTCCTCTGTGGACAACTGCAAAACCACAGGTAATTTTTTGTTTACCCTTTGCTCAGCAGAATGTATTTTGGGGTAATTATTTGTATGTGCGTGGTACGAGTTAGAACTACGAAGGGCCTTGAAAAATGCAATAGGTAGTCAGGAAATGTATGTCCCTAGAACACCTGACAGTGCTCCTTGCATATTGGGCCTCTCTATGTGGCCAGGCTGTGGAAAAGTCACAAATGTATTATCTCCATACATTGAGTTGCAGAATGTACTTTGGGGTGTAATCTTTGGTATGTACATGCTATGTGTCTATATAAATGGAAAACTTTCAGGGCCTTCAAAAATGTAATAGGTTGTCAGGAAATTAGATGTGTAATTTATGCTCCTAGAATGCCTGAAGGTGCTACTTGGATGTTGGGCCTATGTATGTGGCCAGGCTGTATAAAAGTCTCACACATGTGGCATTGCCATACCCAGGACAAGTAGCAGAATGTATACTGGGGTGTATTTTTTTGGTATGTACATGCTATGTGTTAGAAAAAGGTATATGTTGGGCAGGTAGGTAAGGATACAGGTGGTCTATCGCATCCCGAATTGAATAAAATAGATTTATCAGTGGGCCATAGTGTGCATAAACACTGGCCAATACCCCTGGGGGATGCTTGGAGTGGAGATAGACACTTTAGAAAGTATATGCTTTTAGTAAAGTAAATAGTTTATTCAGGGAAAGAATGAACAAAGGTATAAATGCTGGATAAAGTTCAGTATGTTTACATACAGAAATGGATAAGTTTTTACAGTAATTAACATGTCAACAGCATAAACATACAAAAACGTTGTGACAATAATAAAAACTTGCTTGGTACATTTGTGATAAGGATGATGCCAACATGTTTCGGACTTTGGTCCTTTGTCAAGGCAACTAGATATCCTTTAGATTCACATCTATATATATGTGAAGAATCATAAGGTTAATACATGTTTGTTGAAGCGTATAATACAGTCAAAATACATTGCTATGCACAGTCAATGTGGTACAGAGAATGTAAGAAACAGGTACTCACATGTAATGCCAATATTTATTTTTGCCACAGGGGGAGCCACTAGACGTGGTATAGAGAGGTAAATAGGTGGGTTGTTTGTAAAAACAAGGTAGGAATAACCACTAAGCGTGGAGGGCTTGCGGAAAGAACCTCAAGGAAAGATGAAAGATTCTTCACATATATATAGATGTGAATCTAAAGGATATGCTGTTGACATGTTAATTACTGTACAAACTTATCCATTTCTGTATGTAAACATACTGAACTTTATCCAGCATTTATACCTATGTTCATTCTTTCCCTGAATAAACTATTTACTTTACTAAAAGCATATACTTTCTAAAGTGTCTATCTCCACTCCAAGCATCCCCCAGGGGTATTGGCCAGTGTTTATGCACACTATGGCCCACTGATAAATCTATTTTATGTGTTAGAAATTTTATACATGGACAACTCTCTGTGAAGTTTTCATTTTCTTTCCACATTTTCAAAGAACTGGTGGAAAAAACTGACAATGTTCAAAAGACTCATTATGACTCACAGAATATACGTTGGGGTGTTTTCTTTTCAAAATGGGGTCATTCTTCTTTGCAAAATAGCTCAAGCTCTGTCAGATTGGATGGAGAGTGTCTGTGAACAGCAACTGTCAAGTCTTGCCATAGATTTTCAATTGGATTTAGGTCTCAAATTTGACTGGGCAATTCTAACACATGAATATGCTTTGATCTAAACCATTCCATTGTAGCTCTGGCTGACATTTAGGGTTGTTGTCCTGCTGGAAGGTGAGCCTCTGCCCCAAGTCTCAAGTCTTTTGCAGACTCTAATAGGTTCTCTTCTAAGATTGCCCTGTATTTGGCTCCATCCATCTTCCCATCAATTCTGACCAGTTTCCATGTCCCTTCTGAAGAAAAGAATCCCCACAACATAATGCTGCCACCACCATGTTTCACGGTGGGCATAGCGTGTTCAGGGTGATGTGCATTGTTAATTATCCGCCACACATAGCATTTCACTTTTAGGCCAAAAAGTTCAATTTTGGTCTCATGTGACCAGAGCATCTTCTTCCACATGGCTTCTCGCAAACTGCAAACAGGACTTCTGATGGATTTCTTTCAACAATGGCTTTCTTTTTGCCATATTTCCATAAGGGCCAGATTTGTGGCGTGAACAACTAATACTTGTTCTGAGGATGGATTCTCCCACCTGAGCTGTGGATCTCTGCAGCTCCTCCAGAGTTACCATGGGCCTCTTGGCTGCTTCTCTGATTAATGCTCTCCTTGCCCGGCCTGTCAGTTTAGGTGGACGGTCATGTCTTGGTAAGTTTGCAGTTGTGCCATACTCTTTCCATTTTTAGACGATGGATTGAACAATGCTCTATGAGATGTTGGGATTTTTTTTATAACTTAACCCTGCTTTAAACTTCTCCACAACGTTATTCCTGACCTGTCTGGTGTGTTCCTTAGCCTTCATGATGCAGGTTGTTTACTAGGGTTCTCTAACAAACCTCTGAGGGCTTCACAGAACAGCTGTATTTATACTGAGATTAAATTACACATAGGTGGACTCCATTTAGTAATTATGTAAATTCTAAAGGCAATTGGTTTCACTAGATTTCAGTTAGGGGTATCACAGTAAAGGGGGCTGAATACAAATGCATGCCACACTTTTCAGATATTTATTTGTAAAAAAAATTGAAAACCATTTATCATTTTCCTTCCACTTTACAATTGTGTGCCACTTTGTGTTGTTCTATCACATAAAATCCCAATAAAAAACAATTACATTTTTGGTTGTAACATGACAAAAAAAAAAGTCTCACACATGTGGTATCACCATACTTAGGAGGAGTAGCAGAATGTGTTTTGGGGTGTAGTTGCAAGTATGCATATGCTGTGTGAGAGAAATAACCTGTTAATATGACAATTTTGTGGGGAAAAACATTTTTCATTTTGAAAAGAATTGTGGGGAAAAATTACAACTTCAAAAAAAAAAAAAAAAGGGGGCAATTTGGTATTCCTACAGTCTTGGCTTGTTAGTGTCTCAAGAAATTAGATAGGCTGTCTACATCAGGTGTGATCAATTTTTAATGATTACATATCCTGTAGACTCCAACTTTCACAAAGACCAAACAATATACACTAATTTGGTTTATTTTTACCAAAGCAATGTAGCAGTATACATTTTGGCCAAAACGTATGAAGAAAAATTACTGATTTGAATTTTTTTTATAACAGAAACAAAGAATAATTAGTAACTTTTTCAAAATTTTTGGTCTTCTTTAATTTATAGCACAAACAAAAAAACTGTGGTGATTAAATACCACCAAAAGAAAGCTCTATTTGTGTGAAAAAAATGGACAAAAATCTCATATGGGTACAGTAAGTGCCCAGTAGGCAAGTGGTTAACTTCCAAAGCTGTCCACACATAATATGAATGCAAAATTAACAAGAACTGCAAGGACCATTTGGGTTTTTAGTATGTTGGGGAGATATTAAAAAAAGGCAGCTTTTTTACTTAAGCGGTTCACAGCCACTATAGCAGGTAGGTAAATTAAAAAAATAAGCCACCCATACACAGGCAGATTTGGCTGTCCTAGGTTTTGCTTTCTCATCTTCAGGTGTCTTATGCAAGTGCTGTCAGTACATATCAATCATACAAGAGTCACATGCACATCTCAATCCTTAAACAACTTCTAGCTAAAAATATGAAAAATGCCTACTGGTTAGATATGACATCAAATAAACAGTAGGCGTGAAGGACATTTACGTGAAAAATTGCATTTTCTCTTACTGGACACATGTGTAAGTCTGCTGTCTTAAGGTCTAATAGGTCCCAGAGCCCTGATTTAATGGGAACAAACTAGGGTAACATCAGAGGGCAATTAGACACATAAGTACAGAAGATGACTTCAAGTCCAGCAGTAGCACATTGCGCTTAGTGGAAAATATTCTGACCTCCTGACCTTTGACAGTCAACTCAGTCACTTCTAATTGGGAGCCAGAGGAAAGAGATGTTGTTAGTAAATGTGCTGGAAATCAAGAACAAGGGGATGAGGTCAGAGTTAACATCCTGGAGTGAGTGGGAGGATTTAGACTGGCCAGGGTGAGGGGAGAACAAATAGCTGCCCTGGGATGCCAGAACAATATGTTTTTAATGGCATATACCATTTGCAGACATTATTGCTCAAAAGGAGTCTATAAATACAGAGCACTCAGCACACTGTGCTTAAAATAATAAAACCTGTCTTTTTATCACAGCACACGCTGGGGAGTAGCAAAAGGGTCTACGGCTTCTACTGTGGCCTCACCTTTGTTCCTGATTGGTGATGTTATCGAGTGTAGTCCTGGATTATTTCTTTCATAGTCTCACCATTAAAGAAAATTAACAAGCAGCAGTTCACTGAGTTTTATGTTTCCAGGCATTGTGCTCTTTATGCAGCAATGGTTTGTTGAACACAAACTGTGAATACCACATCTATATAGTGTCAATTGCTAACTGGATCTAACCATATATAAACTTCCAAAGTGTATAATAACACAGAACAACACAATTATCAATTTGCCATCAGCAATGGCATCCACCGTACTAAAAGGAATGCACAATTTGCTTTCTAGAAGTATGGATAAAGAAAATAGTCTTTGAGAAGTACTCAGGTTTAACTGAAAAGGTTGGATACTGTGCTAGAAATGAGCAGTTGTTGATAAACCTCTGTGGAACTAACACATATTTATTTAGTGCTCACATAAAAATTTCTCTACCACAAGCATACACGCTGTTTTTCCAACAAGTAAGCAAGTTCGATTTTTTCCAACGGATTTTGTCCAAAACTTGTGTTGCACACACACGGTCGGACAAAGTTGTCGGAAAATCTGATCGTTCTGAACGAGGTGACGTACAACGGGACTAGTTGCCAATAGCTTTCGTCACCAAATTTCTTCTGAGCATGCTTGGCACTTTGTGTTTCGGAATTCTCTACACACAATCGGAAAAAGTCAGATCGGATTTTGTTGTGGGAAAATTTTAGATCCTGCTCTCAAATTTTAATTTTTGCTCTCCGACGGAAAAAGCTTGCTAAAGCCCACACACGATCAGATTTTCCGAAAACATAATCTGACTTTTTCCATCGGAATATCCGACCGTGTGTACGGGGCATTAGTCCATCAGGGTTCAATATTGAGTTGGCCCACCCTTTGCAGATATACCAGCTTCAACTCTTCTGGGAAGGCTGTCAACGGGGTTTAGGAGTGTGTCTATGGAAATGTTTGACCATTCTTCCAGAAGTGAGGTCAAGCACTGATGTGGCTGAGAAGGCCTGTCTCGCAGTCTCTGCTCTAATTCCTCCCAAAGGTGTTCTATCAGGTTGAGGTCAGGACTCTGTGCAGGTCAGTCAAGTTACTCCTCCCCAAACTCACTCATCTATGTCTTTATGGACCTGCCGTTATGGACTGTGGTCTGCAGTCAGGAATAAAGCTAACTATGGTGAATCCCTTCAATAATCCATCATACCACAGTCAAATTTGTCAGGAGTCATAGTTGCTAGATACTTTATTAACTTGCCCGCTCTCCTTCAGCCTGCCTCCTCCCTCCCTTGCGTTGCATTTTAAATTTCCTTTTAAAATGTCCTATATGTAATAGGACATTCTAACAATGTATAAGGTCTACATAGTTAGGATGCCCTATTTACATAAACAACATTTTAAAAAGATATTTGAAAGGCAACACAAGGGAGAAAGAAGGCAAGCTGAAGGAGTGGGGCAAATTATTAACCGGTTCCCGACCGGGTCACGCAAATATACTGCGGCAGAATGGCTCCCCTGTACGGGTACATCCTTCCCTTTTTTGGCAGCCAGAGGGCCCGCGCCCACTGCGCGGCAGGGGACCCGATGCGCATGCATGAGCGCCAGTATGGGGATTTGTGTGTGTAAACACACAAATCCCTGAGATGTCAGGTTAGAGGAGCCATATCGTTTGTTCCTACTAAGTAGGAAAAACAATATATGTCTCCTCTCCTAGTCACTTCAATCCCCACACAGTTATAACACACTGAGGGAACACACAGTTAACCTCTGCCCTGCCAGTGACATTTACACAGTAATCAGTGCATTTTTATAGCACTGATCGCTGTATAATTGTCAATGGTCTCAAACAAGTGTCAAAAGTGTCAAACCTGTCCGTCGCAATGTCGCAGTACCGCTAAAAATCGCAGATCACCACCATTACTAGTAAAAAATAATAAAATAATAAAAATGCCATAAATCTTTCCCAGTTTATAGATGCTATAACTTAAAAATCAATATACGCTTATTGCAATTTTCTTTTACCAAAAATATGTAAAAGAATATATATTGGCCTGAACTGATGAGGACATTTTTTTATTTTTTGTTTATTTTTTGGGGATATTTATTATAGTAAAAAGTCAAAAATTGTTTTTTTTTTCAAAACTGTTGCTCTTTTTTTGTTTATAGCGCAAAAAATAAAAACCGTAGAGGTCATCAAATACCACCAAAAGAAAGCTCTATTTATGGGGAAAAAAGGGCGCAAATTTTGTTTGGGTACAGCATTGCATGACCACGCAATTGTCAGTTAAAGCGACACAGTGCCAAATTGTAAAAAGTGCTCTGGTCAGGAAAAGGTTAAAATCTTTCGGGGCTGAAGTGGTTAAAGTATCGAGCAGCTATGACTCCTGACAAGTTCGACTGTGGTTTGATGAATTATTGATGGGATCAACCATAGTTTACTTTATTCCTGACTGCAGATTGAAGGAGGAGTATGAAGGAAACTAAAGTATATCATAAAATGGACACCAAATGGGGTAAGGCTGACAGGGGTTGTGATGGGTTGAAAATTAGGCTTGGGGTTAAATTAGGGTTGAGTGGTTAGATTTATAGCAAATTTCTTTGTTTTTGAGGCACAATTACTGTTGTGCTTAAGCATCATATACAGTAAGCACCAGACAAGGCAAATGAAATACTTAGGATTGTAAGCTCCAACGAACAGGGCCCTCTGATTCCGTCTGTATTAAATTGCATTGTAACTGTATTGTCTGCCCTCATGTTGTAAAGCACTGCACAAACTGTTGACGCTATATAAATCCTGTATGATAATAATAATAATTTACATTTAACACTTCATGTGTACAAAACATTTTTGCAATGCTCCCATGCAAAGAAAAACTATTATTTTTGGGGATTAATACAAAAATCTAAGTACCAAGTCCGATAAGTAAATTACTTTGCCATGTATGTTTGACACAAAGAACAGGGGTTAAAAGGTGACCCTGAGTATCCGAAACGAGGAGCTGAGACGATCCGGGAATTTCTGATAATCAGCCGGCTGAGGTAAGCCTTTTGCTTACATTTGAGTTATCAGACTTCCTTGATCGGTAAGGCATTTTCGGGACAAAGGGTACCTATCTTACTCCCCTTAATCGAACTGTATTGATTGGTGGTTATATGTTATGTTATCACTGTCTACTGTCCATCGGAGTGTTATAGATAAGAAAGAGAAGAATAGTGCTGTTCACAGGTATATGTAGTACATCTACTAGAAAAAGTAGTTTAGAGGCAAGAGGGTATAGGCACACGTAGAGAAGACTGGCCAGTCATTATGGGCATTAAATTAAGTAAGGGAATGAAGGTAAGAGACCCTCAAAAATGCCCAGCGCAAGAGGAGCGCTATATATGAACCGAAGGTGCGGTTCCGCCTATACTGAACCCCTAGATTAATGGTTAAAGTGGACAGGGATTCACAATGGGTAACGGGTACCATCGAAGTCCACAGGGACTAAGAATCATGCAGAGTACACAGCTAGAGAAACAGCTATCTATGTGAGCAGGATGAATCAAGGGTGACAATTAACACTAGACAGAAAGGGACATTTTGATGTTAAGTTGTGGGATGAATTTGGGGTTAGGCACTACAACTAGTAAAGTCAAGAAACAAATGAGAGTTAAAACAGAATATTTTATATGTTGTCAGAGAGGGAAGATGGGATGAGCACTATGGCTGCCCGTCTGATCATAGAAGGTACAGTATGTGAAGTATGGTATTACAATACATTGGATGCAAAGGATATCAGAACAAAATTAGGAAAGCAGAAATTTATCAAGGAAGTATTTAAAAGAGTTAAAAGAATGTGAGAGAATGATATGCATGTGTTGTGTACAAATGGGAAAAATGTAAGTGATTTTAGAGAGATATTTGTGTATGTGTGTAAATGCTGGAACCTTTAGTTCTATCACTTGTGTGTGTCATGTACGCAGATGTGACCCCCTCCTTTGTGCTCTCCTGAAAGAATGTAGCTGGGATGAGAGGTTGGTGATAAGCTGGAAGGACACCATGCCAATTTCAGTTTTTTAGACAAAACATTTATAACTCTATGTGCCGGGTTAACGAATCTAATGATAAACAATGTGATCACAATTATTTTTGAATCTGTTTTCCAAACATGGTAAAATGAAGGTTACATTTAACCGTGTATTACACAAATTGAATATCCTTTGATAGTGGAAAGAGTGCATTTAATAGGGAATTAAGTAAAATTAAGTAATATGTCCCCCTTTAAGGAACGTTATCTGTGGATATACATTAGGGTGTGATATTGAAATTATCATTTGAGTATTAATTTCTAATATGAGTTTAACAATTTTATTAATAATATAGATATATTGAAACTGGTTTAGACAACCTTTGGTTGGAAATGAAATCCAGGTTAATGGGGAATTTATAAAAATGGGATTAGTTTAGATTAAGATAACAATTTTGTAATTTTACATTTATTGAGTGGAAAGAAAAAAGATTAAGATGAGGTTGTTAATTGGAATATAGCTGCCATAATGTTTAACAAAGCCAAGATGGATGGGATACATAAGAAGTCTGATAATAAATTGATGTGCGGTCCATGATGTGAGAGTAATAATAAATAAAATGTAAATATGACAGATCCATCACATCAAGTCCACACACCCTGTTAGGATAGATCCCACCTGCAGCCAGTTGTTTTATAGTTTTTGATGTGGCTGAGCGCTTTCTGTTTGTTTTTATTTATTTTTATTTTTGAATCCAAAGAAGAATGTGTGGATTGTGATATGATGTGCCCCTTTTCCTCGTAAGTGCAGTGGGTATAAGCAGAAGAATATTTTGGATTTATGGACATCTCTGCATGACCGCAGGGTATTGTTATCATTTATTATAATATTGCCAGGAAAAAGTTGTCTTTTTGAAACATGAAACTGGAGTTCTTACACAAACAGCGTGATAGAAAACAAGCCATTGCAATATATATATTTATGCTGGACCCAGTAATGAAGGGTTCACCCCGATATTTTAGAGCTGTACCTTTATGCAAAGGTGCTATTAGACAAAGTTAGACATTATTTTGGTCAAATATTTAATTTTTAATGGTCCGACATTTTGCGCAGCAAATATACAGCTAACTAAATGTTTGTCTAATGAAAGGTTTAAAATATGAGTTTGTTTATGTACAAATCTAACAATGAAAAATGTGTACATGTTAATCCAGCCACCTTATTGCCCCTATTGGAGGAGGCTGTAGATGGGGGAGACCACATGTCATAGGAATCAGCTGCTGTGAGCCCAGTGCAGGACACACTCCCTGAAGACCCAGATATTTAATATTTTGTAGAGTTATTCCCGGTTTTATACTGAGTATGCAGTTTATCACCCAGAAGGATACTCTGTATATAGAGTCATTGGATCCTTTTTCCCCAGCTCAAGAAGCAGAGCTCCATGTTTTAGCAAAGCCTGTGAGCTATAAAAAGAGTATATATTTATATAGATAGTAGAGAATTAGAGAGCTTTTGGTTCCATTTGAAGGGCCAGAAGTTTGTTTTTACTTCGGCAGGTAAACCAATCAAGCATGCCAAGTCAATTTGATCGGCTGTTTTCAGCCTTCCAGGTTCTTGCTGAGGTAGCCATACTAACATTAAAACTCACACATGGAAGCAGACCGACTAAGGATGCTGCATTTACAGCCCCGGACACTTGCTGGGTCTGTGCAACTCACAGATTCCACCCTAGTTCTGGCCCAGTATAGCTGGGATTAATAATTCAACTTTAAGGACCCCAGAACGAGAAGAACAAGTGGTCCACAGTGGGCAACTTCTTATGAAACAGGACATTGGAAAAGGTGATCATTTATGTCTGCCAGTCACTCTGAGAAGACACATATTAGCAACCATATTCTTATAGTGCACATGGAGTTATTCCCAAATACTGTGAAATTCATTAATGTAAAGGGTGAAGATGAATATCTTTCACTATAAAATGTTTAAAATTTTCACAATACAAAAATTAGATGTTTTATTTCTAATTATACTGCTACTATTATATTTTAACTCTGGAAACACAATCATATAAAATATAAAGGAAGTCTTTTGCATAAAAAGTGTCCTTCAGCGGGAATAACAATGATGAAAAACAAAAGCAGGCTATGAGTAACATTCTGTACTAAATTTTCTGGTTGCTGATGGTTGAAGGACATCTTATATTACGAGATAGCTACATGTATTAATGCACAGAAATTGTCAGGCTACTAACTACAGGCAAAAGTTGCTTTCTTATCTAACACCATAAACACATTTCTCCGCTCACAGCCTACTTCTGATGTTCTTGTTCTGCCAGAGATACTTGGACATTTTCAAAGATTTACAGTATTTGTATTTAGACTGTAAAAAATATTCTTTTTACATAATGGGTGGGATGGGGGATAACATAATTGTATGGTAAGGATACAAAGGTCACACTAAAGTAAATCTGAAAGTAAGAAAAGGTACTTCAAGCCATAAAGCATAGAAAGTTTTATGTGTATAATGTAGCAAGAACATATGTGGGCAGTTACCATAAATGCACTTCAGTTAATTAATGGATGTAAATAAATACCAAAACACATTACTACCCACATAATGACCTGCACCTCATTAAAAGAAAGTTTTAATTAGCTGTTAACATATTTTACTTTACCACAAAATATCTGGGTAAAAAAGAATCGTCTGACAGGCGTCAAGCATATCAGTTTAAATGCCTTTTCCCACCCAAAACCATCATTTGGTCACTGCCTAGAGCAGTAACACTAGAAATTGATCAATATATTAGATTAACATGGATTCCAAAGTGGGTTCTTTAGAATATGTTGTGGAATTCTTGTCCCCTGGGTTTCTATACATTTACCCTGGCCATAATAATTTATTGCATCAGACTGTTGAAAGGATACACAGGCTATAGCCGCCGGCAGTGATCATATGCAAAAATCTGACAGGCTTGTTGTACTGTAGTGACTTGGGGTTGGTGGATGGAACCACAGCACATGACAAGGGACAAAGGAATTGCACACTTCCAGAAGTGCTAAACTTCACTACACTGATTGAATGTGCATTGTTTTTTTTTGCCATCATTTTATTGGTTTTAAAAAATGTAAAACAACAGTAGTGATGTTCACTTAGGGGCTGGAACATCTGATAAGAATACCAATCAAAGCCTGCATAAGCATAAACAGGCACATAGGTTAAAAATACAGGACCTAAATGGAGGTAATGCCAGTGGAGACTTTGGGGGTCAATAATTGTGAATGATTAACCTGATTCACCAGTTAAGCTAATCAGTCCAGATGATGAGAGGAGGAAGGGCAGAAGTGGAAAAATAGAAGAGGGATTGGGGGAGGGGGAGAAAAAGTGGAAACAAGGGAAGTAAGGAAGAGGTGAGCCTCATGAGCCTCATGAGGATAAACAAATGAGTTAAGAAACAAGGGGGTAAGTAGAGAAAGAGAAATACACAAAATTCCTCCACTATGGACTTGGGCCCAAGGGTCAAATATAAGGGCTATAGCAAACTCAGAGTATAAGAGTTCAAATACGGAAACGCATAAGTAAGCCATGGTTCCTATATCTTCAGAAAAGTGGCTTGCAAATGTTTGGGAATACTGGATAGTTTCTCATTAACCATCATATTTATGTGTTTCTTACTTTCTTGAACAGTTCTTCCAGGCATTGGCTATTGTCTGTTTAGTCAAAAAAAAAAAAATCAGTATCCAGTTTAAGTTGAAAGAAAGGGTCCTGGAATCATGTGGTGGGGAGGGCCAGCTGTGGGTCCCTCTGGACCAGTATATGAGACAAGGTTTGAAGGACAACCTTTCTGGACCAAAACGTAATCAGGTAGGACCATCAAATATGTAATATATCATCATGTTGACCACCTCCACTGAAAGACCTGTCATTGTAATTCGGGACAGCATATGCTAGTCCAGCGGGTATCCAATACAACTGCAACAGAACCTTATAAGCCACTTCTAGAATGAAGCATTAAAAGAGCACTTTGCTATTCTGGACCAATTTTGCCCCAATCTTAGTTAGTGAGTCAATAAGATCCCGCTCCCATGTTTGGACATACAAAAGAGGCAATTGGAGTCTGGGACATCCTGGTAAATGCAGGCGGACCTACTCAAAGACAAATGTTGTTTATGAAAAATTCTGAGTTCCTTATGAGGGATGAAATTCAATGTCGGAGATAAAGATAAAGACAGTAGTCCACAAGCTCTTTATGATGTTCTTGCAAGGCTGATCAAGCAGAAGAAGCATGCAAGGTCCACTAGGGTTCTCCATGCCCGGTGGGAATAGTGGGTAGTTTAAGATCAGCAGTAAGGGTAAAAAAGGTGACAAGCAATTACCCCAATATCAGACCCAAAGCCTTAGGCTATGTAGCAAGAGGAATAAATATTAGGTAGTAAATGTAAAGTGGTGAGTGGGATGGGGCCACAATTTGGCAATTCTAACAACAACCAAAGGGCTACATCCGTGGTAGCATGCAACAGAAAGTGTGTATTGAGATTTGTGCTCCTTTGTACTATCTTTGTAAATTGGGAACCCCTAAGTCACCATGTAGTCTATGTGTATAGAGAGTGGAACATGGGAACCTAGGTCATTTGTAGGTCCAGTTCCATTTCTGCAACAACCGGAGGTAGAAAGACTGAACACGGACTGATAAGGTGCAAAAAAATAAAGCTTCAGATAGAAGAGTCATCCACAAAACGGAAAGAAATTTCCAAGATTGTAAAAGAGTGGTGAAAGACCTCAGCAGACGATAGTAAATTGTAGAAAAGGGCGAAGGAGTAATGAGGAGTTTGTTTTATGCCCAGAAAGTCCAAGGCCAAGGATGTCCATCAGTAAGGCAAATGGGACTGGGTTAGGGAAACCATCTCATGGGAGAGTTTACTATTCAATGCTGTAGATTTGTTCTAGTTCTGGTAAAGCCTGATAGTTAAGCAAACTAGTCAAGGGTTTGATGAAGGTTTGGGGGCATGGTAGGAGGGTTACTGAGAATTAGAAGAAGCGACATCTGTAAATAAATGTACTTTTTAATGGAGGGAAACATTAGAAACTCTAGTGATGTCAGAGTTGTTACCATTGTCAGGGGCTCTATGGCCCAGTGGAAAATTATAGGGGCTAAGGGGCATCCCTGTCGCATATCTCGGAAAATATTAAAATGGTTGTGAATGGTACCCTGCATACCAGGTAATATAGTATAAGACGGATATCCATTGGAACATTGATCAAAGAGGCCTCATCTCTGTAGTATTGTACACAGAACCAGGTTTATTGGAACAAGAATAAAATTGATGTCTAAACCATTGTAGGGCCTTTTCTGCTCTTCCAGTGAGGAAAAGGCCCAACTACGTAAGTTTTGTGGACAGTTCACAAATCCGCTCTTCAAGCTGAGCCTTTTTATGTAAAGTCATTTGGATCAGATGTCTCTAAATAGTGGCCATGTGGGCTTCACAAAGTGTAATTGGGGAGGACACTGAGCCAGCGTTATCTGAAAAAAGATTTGGGACTTTAGATAAACGTTATAGCGAAGTATCATGTGACATGAGGAGGGACTTAATAAATCTCCAGCTAAGAATTGATTTGTTGAGTCAAGATGGTAAAGAGCAATACGACAGGCTATGATCTGACTAAGATGTCATCCTAAACTATCCTGGCAACCAAGAATATTTGCTGGAATAGCATAAAGTCAGTTCTGCAAAAAGCTAAAATGAGGGTTGGAGTACAAGGAAAAATCTTGGTCCTGGAGTGCAAGTCATGCCAAACATTCATGGACCAGATGTCTGAAGGAATCTCTGCATTTGGGATTCCTGGCAAAAATCATTAGTTGGGTCACCCCACAGAGGGTAGTGCCTGCCAGAGCCTTAGTTAAAAATTATATTTGAGTCCCCAGACAAAAGAAATGTCCCCTTCATACTGTATGTTTATTACCTTGCATAGATGGGAAAATAATTTAACCCCAAATCGATTAGGGGCATAATAGTATCCAAAGTTACATCATGGTTATACAGCTTGCCCTTTGAAAGTAAATATATTCCTCTGGGTCCACTAACACCATAAATCAGGAGAAAAGGTGATTTTCAAGACCCCTATAACCTTTTTCTGAGCAAATGCTACATTGAAAAAATAATATTACTCTCTAAGGAATCTCATGAAAGAGGAAGTAGAAAATGTGTTATCTGGAGATCCAAGGTATGCTAGTGTCATTCTCTTGCTCATATTAGGGAGGAGGTCTCCACTAACAAAGCATACAGTTGCTATAGGGTTGTAGAGAAAAATCAAAAAGGGAGAGGAGAGGAATAAAAAAAAAAAGGTGGTGGTGGTTGGGGCTGTTGGGTATAGAAGGTGGAAGGGGGAGCAAGGAAGGAAAGAAAAAAAAAGGAGGAGGAGGGCATACATGTAATGATAAGGAATTTAGGGAAGGTCTCGTTAGATTTAGAGGTTGGTTAGCATACACTCTCAAAGCATGGGGCAAAAGAGCCCATCATGGCAAGACCTTGAGGTGGTCCAATGGAAGTCATCCTTTCTGAAAGGGGAACAATCCAGATGGAGCATATGCAGTATATTAAGTAAAAAACAGGCAAGCACCTTGACCAGTCATGGGGAACTGTGGAATCAGTGAAAGTCAAACAATCCCAGATGTAGTTAGATCTCCAGGGAACCCATGCAGTTTATAGGGAATAACCATTTATCATGTATAAATACATTTAGCAGTTCCATAAGAGACATGACTGCCTCACTGACAAAGGGACCAGTCCTCAGGATCTTCGCTAACACCCAAGCACACATCAGGCCTTACGTTTACTAGCGAACAGAGAAAAAAAACACATAAAATGGGCCTGCACCAGAGCCCCATTTTATTATCCTACATCATTTGCTCAAGAAAGCTATTCACGATGCACAGGTCTCTAGCTCCTTTTAATTCACCTTTAAAGCAGAGTTACACCCACGATTTTCACTCCTAACCATGCAGCACTAATGTGCATCCTTAGATCCATAGATTTAAGCCTATATCTAATTTTACTTTCTCCTTTAGGGGGCTGTGGCGCCGTACTTCATTTACAGTTTTGCATTGGCTCCTGGGAGATCTTGGTCAGTTAGGCATGGCACGTAGCATTTAACATTGGCGTCTATGGAAGTTCTTGGTCAGCTTGGCATGGCACAGCTCCAGTAGCATTTAACATTGGCGTCTATGGAAAATCTTGGTGAGCTTGGCATGGCTGTGCCATGCCGAACTGACCAAGATTGCACCGCACTGCACATGCGCAAGATCGGCAGGTGCATGCTGGGTATGCCAACATGCATGGAATCCAGAAAGAAGGACACTGTGGCTTCAGATGCCCACAATGGAGATGGCCGCGCTCTGCAGGAACTTCACAAAGTAAGAAAACGATGCTGCACAAATAAAAAAACGAACAAAGTTTACAGCATACCTTTGTTACATTGCACGAGGCATGAGTATTCTAGGGGTATTTTCATCTTAAAAGTCCCATTTTGGCCAGAACTCCGCTTTAACTATGTTATAGCAGTCAGCGGTACATCAGCTTAAATCTGTGCAACAGGCTGTTCACACAAATGCCAGGGCACATCTAACCAGCATTCTGTGCAGTTTAGGAAGAAATCACTGCGCCTGACACAGAATTTGTCAGTGTTGTCATTGTAGATCAGGAAGCCCATACTGGCAGGATTAAATAAAAACAAAAAGTTACAGTGCCTTGAAAAAGTATTCATACCCCTTGAACATTTTCCACATTTTGTCATGTTACAACCAAAAACGTAAATGTATGTTATTGGGATTTTATGTGATAGACCAATGAAAAGTGGCACATAATTGTGAAGTGGAAGGAAAATGATAAATGTGTTTAAAATTTTTTTACAAATAAATATCTGAAAAGTGTGGCGTGCATTTGTATTCAGCCCCTGAGTCATTACTTTGTAGAACCACCTTTCACTGCAATTGCAGCTGCAATTGTTTTTGGGTAGAGAATAGAAAGAAACAGCAGCGCTCATCTGAGTGCAGTATGTTAGAACAGGTTATAAATTTATTAATGTTAAAATATGCAACTCAGTGTAAGGGCTAAGAGCAAGCTTATCACAATGGTGGCCTCTCCGTGTGATCCAGATAGCTAGCGGTATGGGGCGCTGCAGATTTCTAGCTAGTTCCAGGGGTCTTAAGGCTCCGAGTCAATCCAGCAGTTGTCTCTCCGTCAGCCGTGACATCACTAGGTGTGGGACACGGGGCCGTCAGGTGCACGTTCAAAGCATTTGTGCTCCTTCTTCAGGATGTGATGGCGCCATGATGGAATAGGACAGTATTTATATTTGTGACATTGAGCTGGAAGAAACTACAGTTCCCAGTGTCCCGTGTGAGCTGCTGCAGTGATATAGTAACATTTAGTGCAGCGGAGGGGCACTGGGGGATGTGTGGTATGCTAGAATACTCAAAAGTAATAAGAATAAAATCTATAAAAAGTGTGAAAAGGGATATATGGAATTATGGGAAAAAGGGTGTTTGATAAAAAAAAAGGGGGAGCTAAAACTCCCAAGGTAATGGGTATGAGGCTGGCCCTCTATTGGTAGATGGATGAATACAGTACTAATAGATTAATGTTATTCAGGTTTAGAGGATGACCATAAGGGTCCTATTGAGAGTGGTAGAATTACACAGTGCATATCCAGATGTACACATGCAAGTACGTATATATATGCATACATGACCATAATGGTCCTATTGAGAGTGGTAAAATTGCACAGTGCATATCCAGATGTACACATGCAAGTATGTATATATATATGCATACATGTACATACATGTATATGCACACACACAAGTGGAGAGATCAATGTCATGTTCACATGAAATGTGTATGGAAGTATGTTATATATAGATGTACAAAAAACCTCATATTGACAATTTATGAATTGGCGAGGTACCTAATTTACCCAACTGGTGAGGTACCCAAGTATATGCAAATTAGGCTAGTGTGGAAATATGTCACACCCCTATTACAGAAAGAGTGGGAACATATTTCTGAATTGTGTCAGACCCTCACACAACTACCTCTCAGATGGCTTCATATTTTCAAAAGGAACACCAGAAGAGGAGGATAATCTGATCAAAATAAAATTGCAAAAAATGCGGAGAGATGTAGATTACAACCATCAAAGTATATTTGACTGGAGAAACACCTCTTCCAACATGACCACCGGACCCATACCTCTCATGTCATGCAGACCTACCTACAGCAGGCCCTTACCCACACCTTCACCCAGATCCCGTCCCAGTACTGAAAGAGACTATGAAGCACAAGATAAATCAAGTACCAAAAACATGGTCACATCCAGAATAGCCAACCTGGATCAACCGCCATGTCCACCAGACCCCAAACCACAAGAAGGAAAGGAAAAATGGAAAAAGCAACAAAATCAAGATACCTACACAAAATCACCAGATCGGCTTATTAGATTCAACACCATCCACAATTAAGATTAACAGCATACCCACTACTTCCAATTCATCGACATCTCATCATGCTTCTCCCACCAGGGGCCTCGCTGGTCCTGTACCACCACTTGATGCAGGAGCCATAATTCACACCACATTATCGACACCATCTGGTTCCACCAGAGAGACTACCCCTGAAATCAGTGGAACTGCAACAGAGGACTGTGGGGGGACCCACATAGTTGCACCCCCCCTCTTAGCCCATCTAAGGATCCATCTTCTTTTTTAGTGCTGGCCCCTCTACCTGTCCAAAAAGAAAACAGAGAAGAGGCAGAAGAGGGGGAAAACACAACCACAAAAAAAAAGAAACTCTGCAGACTATAAAAATCTTCAACTTCTCTTTGCGCAAACTGTCCATGGAGGAAACTGCTCTACTAATCAAAGGACTCAACTTTCCCCTTACGGCCCCCGCCCCAAACATTTCATGTTCTTTGTTGATCTCCACAAATTCAACAGTCAAACAGTATTATCATATACAGACCCTCAAGGAAAGCCTTGCCTCAGGCCCCAAACTATTGATACTCAGGCAGAAACTATTGATACTGTTGTTTTGGCTCATCTCGAAGACTTATACATAGATATACAGATCCCGACGAAGAAGGATGCGACAATAGATTATTCCTTACCCAACTCCCACCCATTTCACTTCCTATTCAACACAAACAACCTCCATCCAAAATCTTCAATCCTACCCATGTCAAGGGGCCATACATCCAGAGCTTTTGCCAAGTGGTACTCTCGGACCTACAATGTATGTGCAAGTCTTCAGGACCCGAACATTTGACATGTGCAATTCCTTTTGTAATGAATCAACATTCGGCTGAATTTTGCATCTTTCGAACATACGGATGCATCCGAATGTCCGAATAAAAAAATAACGAATTTCAACTGATACGAAAGAAATTATTATTACAATTAATTATTGTCATTGTGTGCGCTAATAGATTCAATAAACAAAAACGACTTTCCAAACTATGAATCATTATCACGAATCAATATACATACATAAATATTGAATTTCAAGTAATACGAAAGAAATTATAGCGGATATAACAAATTAATTTGACATGATTCGGTAATTCGTTAACGATCTAACGAAACAAAAGTTCAAATCAAAGTAAATCTTACAGTCCAATCAGCTGATTCATTTTGTGCTGGAGGTTGAATTACTGGCAAAGTGAATTCCTGAGAACTGAGTGAGAAGGGTGTTGTATTTGAGCAGAGGAGAAGAGATATTGTCATTGTGTGTGTTAATAGATTCAAAAAACAAACGACTTTCCAAACTACGAATCATTATCACGAATATATATACATACATAAATATCAAATTTCAACGAATACGAAAGAAATTATAGTGGATATAACAAATGAATTTGACATGATTTGAGATTCAGTATAATGAATATCGACACGCTACAGAAATAAATTATATGAAAAGGAATTAATGCAAAATAACAGAACAAAATTATGTATTTTAGGAATGACAACTAAACGAAACTAAACGAAACTAAACAAAACTTTCAGTTGTGCACAAGTCTACCGAACATGGCATCTGCTCCAACCTTACTAACCTAGAGAAACAAGCACTCCAACAACTATCCACTGATAAGAACATTATAATCAAATCAGCAGACAAGGGAGGTTCCATTGTCTTGCAGGATAGACTGGACTACCTCAGGGAAGCATATAGACTGCTATCGGATCCCAAGACCTATACACTACTGCCACAGGATCCACTCTCTCGCTTCATGTTTGAAGCTCAAGAACTAGTCAATGGAGCGAAAACGAAAGCCGCTTTTTTGCTAAGGGAGAACTACAGTACACCGTAATTTTACCATCTGCCCAAAATTCACAAAAGCTTTTTCTAAGGACTACATATTTCATGGTACTGTATATTTTAGCCTGTAAGCAGTGCTAATGTTACATATGCTCTATTTCCTATACTGATTGTGTCTCCTGAAACTCCTCCTCTTAAGAGTTGCTGTAGTTGAGAAGGTGGGTTCTGTGAAATATGTGACAGTGATGCATATTCACAAGGCACAGCGGAATTCAATCTAGAAATAAATAAATATTAGATTTTGGCCATAGACACACTTTAAAACAAAACTGACTCAATTATAATTTGGACAGTAATGGCCAGTTTAATGATTTGCTTCCTAATGTCTAAGCTCTGCATGGACCATTTTGCTTTATGGGAATTGAAGGTTTGCCTTTTTACTTATTAAAGTGGTTGTAAACATTCAATAAAAAAATAAAAACAACAAACATGTCTATACTTACCTGCTCTGTGCAATGGTTTTGCACAGAGCTGCCCAGATCCTCTTCTTATGGGGTCCCCCGCTAGCGCTACAGGCCCCTCCTCTTCATCGGGTGCCCCCACGGAAAGCCGCTTTCCATCGGGTCACCCATGCGGGCTCGCTCCCAAGTCCTGCTCCTGCGTCCACTGACACAGACAGCGGGACTCGGCCCCACCCCTTTGTCACAGCTTTAAATGAAAGCACTTGTAGCCAAAGGTTCCCGCTGCTATTAATCTGTCTAATGAGTAGAGTGACAGCGGCTGGAGGCGCTACGCTCATGCACAATGCTGAATCTGGGGGGGGGGGGGGGGGAGCTGCAGCACAGAAGGTTTGTCACCCTAATGCATAAAACGCATTAAGGTGAAAAACCTTAAGGCTTTACAACTACTTTATCTATGCCATATGTGTTCGAAATTTAAAGCAAACCTTTTCCAAAATGCACAGAGACATTGCCAGTCCCCTTGTGAAGTTGCTAGTTATCTGGCTATTATAATGAATATCTAGGTTGTGTAGGGTTGGGCTTACTGACCTGGAGAAAGTATGCATATCCATATACTGTACTCAGACAGAAAACTAGCATTTGCAAAAAAAATAAGCAGCAGTGGCAGCTTTCATTTCTATCTCAGGAAGAATTCCTTTAAAAATACTAAAAAGGCTTGGAACACTAAAATTAATGCTCTGGCTAGAGAGCGAGTTTGAGAAGAGGCAGATGGCTAGCAGCTTGTTTTCAGTAAGACATCTGTCTATGACAAGCCCAAAACATAAAAGAGTGTGCTATACCATCAGTGCAGTGGCCACCAAGTTATCAACCTCCAATTTGCTTACAGTGTAATTACTACAAAACATGGCAGTTGCCACCTAGCCCCTCATTTCCATGCTAGAATAAATAAAATAAGCATGATAACGCAGTCAAAAGATAGCTAAACGTCCAGCAAACAGCTAAAAAACACACAAAAAGTACTTATACAAAAGCTATTTTACCAGCTAAATGATTTTCATTTCTATCCATCGGGTCCTGAGATTTTCAAAGTCCTGCTAGAAAGCACAGCCCACCCCCGAAGACCTGACAATTTTCTACTGTCATTAGATATTACAACTAGGTCTTGTCCCCATCTATGACGGGACAAAGAAAGCAAGCAGAACAGTGATGAGCTTGGGCCAATTCACATTACTCCATTGAAAAACCGCAGTACAAAATGCATATACATTTTTATTGCATTTTGGGGCATTTTTGATGCTTTTTCTGGTTGCCTAGCTCCAATTATGCTATTGTGAAACATGGGCATGTGACCCAAAAAGCACACGAAAAATGCATGGTGCATTTCTGATGCTTTTTCCATTCATTTCAGTGCGGAGGTGTGCTTTCAGTGCACATTTTAAAAATGCACCAAAAATGCAGCATGCATGACTTTTAAAAATGCACCACAGTTGCACCACAGCGCATTGGTGTGAAGAGTTCCATAAATTTAAAGGGATACATTTTTCATGCATTTTTGTTCTGCTTTTCTCAAAAGTGCATCAAAAACCGATCAGTGTAAAAGGGCCCTTCCTGTCTTTGTCACTCTGCTTTCTCTTCCTATTATTAAGTTCCTTGTTGGCACATGAGCACCGCAGAACAACTGGCTACCAGTCCTGCCCATCCCGCTTTCTCTGCTTACAAGAGACTGCAAGAAAACGATAACAAGCCACATTTCGTTATGCCCCCAAATTGCATCTAAAAGTTGACTTTTTATCATTTTATCCGCTTCATGACCATCTAACACATCAATTTGGTGTCCTGGAAGTGAGCTTTAAACTTGGACGCCATATATACGTGTTCTTGGGATTGTGCTAGAAGAGTGCTTACGTGCTGTCAGCACAGAGACCGGGCTGTCCACGACAGCCCGGGTCTCGAAAAAGGCTCGGGACCCGAGGGAATCAGATCGCAATGACATGATCACTGTGATTGGCTATCACAGTGATCATTCAAGCATTACCACCTGTGTTCTTTTTCTTCTGTGAATAGAACACCACACTTCCCCTCTACTGAGGAGGAGAAGACACATTATATCTTTTCCTCCTTGCTGGAGGACACTTCTGTAAAAAAAAAAAAAAGAAAATCAGTCTGCAAAATATAAATAAAGATAAATATAAATAAAGATTAACAAGTTCAATGAAAAAAAAAAAAAATAATGTTTAATAGTTTGTTACAAAATGTTGCAAACAGGTAATTTTTCGGCTTCATTGAAATGTGCTAAAGAGGCGGCACAGGTGGGCACTGATAGGCTGCACTGGTGGGCACTGATAGACTGCACTGGTGGGGACAGATAAGTCGGTACTGATGGGGACAGCAAAGATGGCACTGATGGGCACGGATGGGTGGCACGGATGGGCACTGATGGATGAAACTGATAGGTGGCACTGATGGGCACTGGTAGGGGACACTGATGAGCACTGGTAGGGGACACTGATGAGCACTGGTAGGTGACACTGATGAGCACTGGTAGGTGACACTGATGAGCACTGGTAGGTGACACTGATGAGCACTGGTAGGTGACACTGATGAGCACTGGTAGGTGACACTTATGTGCAGCACTGGCACTGTGGGCACTAACAGATGGCACTGTGGGCACTGACAGATGACACTGACAGATGGTACTGTGGGCACTGACCAATGGCACTGTGGGCACTGGTAGGCGGCACTTTATTAGGCAATAGTGGGCACCATGTAGTGGGCACATTGCTGGGCACATTGCAGTGAGAGGGACTGATGTCCCTCTCACTGCCGCCGATGATCGCCTTTTTTTTTTTCTCCTCGCGCTGTCAGCGCGAGGAGGAAAAAAAGCCGATTACCGGCTCTGTTATTGTCACATGATCAGCTGTCATTGGCTGACCGCTGATCACGTGGTAAGGGGTCGGGATCGACCCCTTACTCGGATCTGTGATCCAGCGAGTCTCACAGACTCGCTGATCACAGAGCGCGCCGCGCGCGCCCTTCAGGGGGCGCACAGGCAGCTCGTGGCCGGGACTACGTCAATAGACGTAGTCCCGACACATTAGATCCGCGCTATAGCCGATTGACGGTGGATCTCAGGTGGTTAATCTGTACTGTTTTCTTATGAGAACAATTTAATACAAAACACTGCGCATGATCAAAAGCAATAAACAATAAGTCAAAAAATAAATAAAAAATAACCTTTGTCGTTTGAGAATTTTTGTACAATTAGTACTATCCTCGGTTTTGACTTGCTGTGAAAAATTGTGGAAAACCGGACAATTGTTCACCCTATTTTTTCTTATAGTGTGTACTTGGCTTTAGTGGCAGTGTAAATGTCAGTGGCAGTTGATGTCAGTGTAATTGTCAGTTATTGTTGATATGTCAGTTAATGTCAGTATGTTTAGGTAGGAAAAAATAAAAGATGTACTATTGTTGCTTGGCCTCACCATGTGTACAAAGAACAAATCCTGCACACATATGTGGTATTGCTGTGATTGTCAGGAGAAGGAAAATGTATTTTGCAGGTTTTTTAGTGGTGGGTCATGGTAATGACATAACAATTTAAAGTGTCACTAAACCCACATGATTAAAAAAAACTAACAATAAATGGTGTATTTCATGTTGTTTATACTCAATCACCATGGGATTTGTTTTCTGCAAAAAACTTGGTTAATCATGCTGCTTTCCATCTCCCCTTTTTTTCATGTCCCCAATTGAGCTAGGGATTTTGCAGCTGTGGTGTCAGCTCTGCACATGCTCAGTTTTTAGTATATTTCAATGCTGAGCATTACCTCCCTATTAAATCTGAGCAGCCCATGTGACACATGTGGGCATATACACAGTGGTAAATGACAGCCCATTCCCTCTCCTCCATGCACAGTAATCAGCTAAACACAATGGGGGTAGGATATTACTTGTAGATTAATGGAGGCTTCACCTCTTTGTTATTCCATAGATACAGTCTATTAATTATGTTTTTTTACTCTGTATCTCAAAGGCTGTTTTTTTTGTGATCATGTGACCAGCAGCAGAGGACTAGAAGCTCTTCCTGCTTATGTTTCTCTACAGACAGGTTGGGAAAGATCTGGGTCATGTGACAGCTGAATATCGATTGGGAAAGAGGGACTTAGATGTATTTTTTTTAACTAAAATACTTACAGCCCCATCAATCACATACAGAAATAGAAGGGATAATGTAAATTAAACAGTGTGTGCTTAGGATCACTTTAAGGCTACATTTAAAAAAAAAAAATGTTAAACTGCCTTCCACCCGCCGTACAGTAAAATGATGGCGGGTGGATCCCCTCTCATTCTGGGGCAGTCATATTACGTCGCCCTAGCATCACAGCTCTCGCGCACCCACAGGGTCATGCCGTGTCCCTAGGACACGGCACAACCCCAATCTGGGTGAAGAGCCAATGAAGCGGCTCTTTAACCATGTGATCAGCTGTGTCCAATCACATGAAAACATGTAAGTGCCTTTTTCGTCTAGCCTTGCCTCACACTGACAGAGCGGCATCTCCTCTCAGCAGAGCCTGTACAGGTAATAAGGGCACTGATCATTAGTGCCCTGATTATCAATGTGGCCCCAAGAGTGCCCATCAGTGACACCAATCAGTGCCCATCAGTGACACCAATCAATACCCATGAGTGATGCAAGTCAGTGCTGCTCATCAGTGGTGCCCATCAGTGAGGCCCGTCAGTGCCACCTATTCATGCCGTCTAAGTGCTGCCTATCAGTGCCCATCAGTGCCAACTATCAGTCCCCATCAGTGCCACATATCAGTGCAACCTATCAGTGTGGCATATTAGTGTCTCATCAGTGCCACCACAGCAGTGCACATCAGTGAAGGAGATAAATTACCTATTTAATGAAAAAAACGAAGAAAACCTTTTTTTCAAAATTTTCGGTCTTTTAAAAAAAAAAAACAGCAGTGATTAAATACAACCAAAAGAAAGCTCTATTTGTGGGGAGAAAATTATAAATATTTAATTTATGAACAGCGTTGCATGACCATGCAATTGTCATTCAAAGTGTGACAGCGCTGAAAGCTGAACATTGGCCTGGGCAGGAAGGGGGTGAAAGTGCCCAGTAAGCGGTTAAACTATTTTGTGCCAGTTTTCCTTCATAATAATAAAAACAAAAAAAATCAGGAGATATCCATTACCATTTACCACCAAATGAAAGCCCAATCTGTCCTGAAAAAAACAAGGTATAAATCACATGAATACACTAAAGCTCCATTGTCGTGAGACGCCTGTTGCCCAAATAAAGTTCTTAAACTTCTTTTGGACGACATGCGTACCAGGATTCTGTTTGCACGGTTTTACCATGACTGGGGTGTCATTGGAAGTGACAGGGATCGCGATTGATTCAGGAAATTTGGGTTTGAGCATTAAGGTTTGTTTTGTCCCTGGTCATGAAGTTAACGGACACACATCTGCATGAATTTGTGTTTTTTTTTTTTTTTTTGCCTGGATTGTTGCCTTAGTGTTATAGTTCACTGCAATGCTTCAAACCCATTGGTACTACAGTACCTTAAAAAAATATTCATACCCCTTGAATTTTTCAAAGTGGCACATAATTGTTAAATGGAAGCATAGTAATAAATGGTTTTCAACATATGTTACAAATATGTGAAAAGTGTGGCATGCATTTGTATTTGGCCCCCTGAGTCAATACTTTGTAGAACCACCTTTCGCTCCAATTACAGCTGCAAGACTTCTTGAGTATGTCTCTACCAGCTTTGCATATCTAGAGTGACATTTTTGCCCATTCGTCTTTGCAAAATAGCTCAAACTCTGTCAGATTGGATGGAGAGCTTCTGTGAACAGCAAGTCTTCAAGTCTTGGTACAGATTCAGATTTTAATGCCATTGTCCTGCTGGAAGGGAAAACCTCTGCCCCATTCTCAAGTCTTTTGCAGACTCTAATGCCCCGTACACACGGTCAGAAATTCTGACGGAAAATGTCCGATCGGACCATGTTGTCGGAAAATCCGACCGTGTGTGGGCTCCATCGGACTTTTTCCGACGGAAAAAATTTGAGATCCTGCTCTCAAATTTTCCAACAACAAAATCCGATCGAACTTTTTCCGATCGTGTGTAGAGAATTCCGATGGACAAAGTGCCACGCATGCTCAGATCAAATTAGGAGACCAAACCTATTGGCTACTAGCCTCTATGATGTTCCGTCGTACGCAACGAACGTCACCACGTTCAGAATGATTGGATTTTCTGACAACTTTGTCCGACCGTGTGTATGCAACACCAGTGTCGGACAAAATCTGTTGGAAAAAATCAGACGGATTTTGTAGTCGGAATATCCAACCGTGTGTACGGGGCATTACAGGTTTTCTTCCAAGATGGCCCTGTATTTGGCTCCATCTATCTTCCCATCGACTCTTACCAGCTTTCCGGTCCCTGCTGAAGAAAAGCATCCACACAACATGATGCAGCCACCACCATGCAGTGTTACTTTTTCTCCATATATAGCGTTTTGTTTTTAGCCCAAAAAGTTCAATTTTGGTCTCATCTGACCAGACCACCTTCTTCCACGTTTGCTGTGTTCCCCACCTGGATTCTTGCAAACTGGACTTCTTATGGCTTTCTTTCAACAATGACTTTCTTCTAGCCACTCCTTCATAAAAGCCAGATTTGTGGAGTGCACGACTAATAGTTGTCCTGTGGACAGACTCTCACACCTGAGCTTTGCAGCTCCTCCAGATTTACCATGGGCCTCTTGTTAATACTTGTTAATGGCCTCTAATTAATACTCTCCTTTGCTGGCCTGTCAGTTTAGGTGGACAGCCATGTCTTGGAAGGTTTGCAGTTATAATAAAAGAACGAGGGCGCACCAACCTAGTGCATTACCACTGGTAAAGCTTTATTAAAGTATAAAAACAGCAAAGTATATACTCACAAACGAGCATTAGTAGGAGCATTGACAAGTTAGCAGGTTCGCTGTTCTGAACACTGACAGGCCAGGACCTGACGTCGAGTGGATCCTTTAATACAGCTTTAATAAAGCTTTACCGGTGGTAATGCACTAGGTCGGTGTGCCCTCTTTTTCTTTTTTCTTTAGTTCATGAATACCCATTATTCTGAGGAGGGCTGCAAGATGGCAGGCATTATTGTATAAAGTTGGTCGCACTACGCACTGAGAAACTAGACACCCGATCGCTGGAGAGATTTCTACCATGTTTGCAGTTGTGCCATACTCTTTCCATTTTCGGATGATGGATTGAACAGTGCTCAGTGAGATGTTCAACGCTTGGGATTTTTTTTTACAACTTAACCCTGCTTTAAACTTCTCCACAACTTTATCCATGACCTGTCAAGTGTGTTTCTTGGCTTTCATGATGCTGTTTGTTCACCAAAATTCTCCAACAAATCGAGGGCTTCACAGAACAGCTGTATTCATACTGAAATTAAATTACACACAGATGGACTTTCTTTACTAATTAGGTGACTTCTGAAGGCAATTGGCTCCACTAGATTTTAGTTACAGGTATCAGAGTAAAGGGGGCTGAATACAAATGCACACCACACATATTTTCAGATATTTATTTGTAAAAAAATAATTAAAACCATTTATCATTTTCCTTCCACTACACAATTATATTCCACTTTGTGTTGGTCTATCACATAAAATCCCAATAAAATACATTTATGTTTTTGGTTGTAACATGACAAAATGTGGAACATTTCAATGGGTATGAATATGTTTTCAAGACACTGTGTAACCATACCTTTAAACTAGATTTTACAATTAAAATAATGGAACACATAAAAGATCTAATTAGTTATGTGGTAAAATGAATCTGATAAGAAAATCTGAAGTGTGTTGTCTATTGTACAAACTTATTCTTGAAGAACAATATATTGTGTTATTTTTACATTTCTATTTTCCAACGTTGCAGGATATGATGTGAATCTATTCGGTCAGAAGGGATATCATGATGAATGTGCCTTTTCTTTATTTTGCAAGGTCAGTAAAGCAAGAATCATTTCACACTCGTTAGGTCACATACCAAAAAAGAAACTTGAATTTGATGCATACTTTTTATGTAAATGTGTTAAATAAAGTTCTGGTTACTAGTTAAGAAGAGGTTTCCCCCCATAACAACCAATCTCATTCTAGCTTACATGACAATAAAGCTAAAACTGGATTTTCTATAAACAACCATTAAATAAGGGAAGCAAACATTTTTATATCTATAAAGTGGAAATGTGGGTAATACAGTTAAAAAATACTAATGCACACCTGATAGCGACACATGAATATAGAGAAAGCTGACTTCCTCCATGTGTATATTGAAGCAACTAAGACTTATACATCTGACAAGGTTTGGGAAGTGACATGGCTTTTTGGAAGACAGGCACTGTTTTGCAATGCTAGAAGATGGATTTCAAAAGTATTTTCAGATGTATTTGGTATGGTTGTCCTGATCTAGAAGAGGGGAGCAGTATGGAGATGCAGTACTTCCATGTCTAAAATGTCATGTAACCTTTATTGATCATACAACTGGCGCAGAACCGAACTAGTAAAGCAAGCCATAAAAAAATAGATTCTTTCCTTCGACCCAAAAATGTGCTCAATTTCCCCATTAACACAGTTAGTGTTGATAAGGGGGTGCACCTTCTTGGCTGGCAGAATACAGTGATTACTGCTAGCGGCTATAGCTGCTGGCAGTAATCGCATGTAGAAAATCTGACAGGCTGTACCCAAGTCAATCAGTTCATCAGCTTGTTCCACCAGCCCCTACCTATTAGATTTTAAGCTTGCAGGAGCAGGGCCCTCCTAACCCACTTGTAGGCACTATATAAACCCAGTATAATTATAATAATAATGATAATAATATACTGGTCATTTGCAGTGGCATCATGGAGGTGAAGGGTAATATTCTTGTGTCACTACAACAGAATGAATGGATCAGCAGCTGCAGTCACTGATCCATTCATTCTGTGCCCATTCATAAATACTGATGTCTCCACTTTCCCTGTGGATCACAGTAATCACTTGGTACCCAGCTGCTCAGATGGGCTGGGTAGAGTTTCTGTTAGTACCAAGCCATCTACTGATGGCTTGATACACATCATTCACCCGACGGATTGGCTGCCTGACAACAAATTAGCCACTGCTGTTCATAAAAGGCACTGAGTAAATAAAGGGCCATCTACAACTCTTTTACTCGGTCCTGCTTCTATTCTCCTTCCTTTCATACCCTCTGTATTCCGTTGTAGCCTTAGGGCTTTTGTTTTGGGTATAGGATGCTCCATGAAGAGAGGGTGCACAACTCACACTAGGAGACCCACCGTTTGAGGATCTACCTAGTCTCCCCTAGTAATATTGGGCACAGCAACAACCAGGAGTGCTCTCCTTAATTGTCTGCCCTCTCACGCCCACTATTACTACGCTCTAGTCTTTTTTTTTTTTTAATTCCTTTATTTCAAAGTAAATTGCATAACAAAAATAGAACATTTAACATATCCAACATGTTTACGATACAAATGGTATGACAGGCAGTTAGAAGATGCGACAGTGGTCAGGCAAGATTAACTGGGCCTACTTCTTTCCTAAAAAAAACAGCCTAGAAAGATACAATGTTAAGGTAACATTACAGCGTATAGAGTTGCATAGGCTACTTGATCCACGTTCTTCTCAGCTTATGTGCAGTCGTAGATCCGTTGGATAAAACAAACACTGGCCTGAGTACGCTGTTACTTTGTTTTATGTTTAAGGGTATAATAGTACGAACAGCTATACGCCCCACACCTGAGTGACCTTCCGGTCTCTTTAATTCAGAGGTTTGTCCTATGGGCTCTTGTGTGGGTGGTAACTAAAGAGGGGGTAAAGTACTTCTTGTGGGGATGGGGGTGTAGGGGGGGGGGGGGTAGAGAGGGAGTTGGGAGGAGCGGAAGAGAAAGGGGTGGAAAAGGGGGCGGGGGAAGCAAGGTAGCAGGAGGGTGAAGAGAGGAGAGAGAAAGCAGAGTTTGAGAGGGCCTCCAGCGAGGAGGCGGAGTATGTAGAGGAAGGATGCTGGAGCACACATCTTAAGAGGAAGATGGTGTCCTCTGCCCGGAGGGCGGCGGTAAGGAGGTCTGTCTGTGGGGTCCAGGACTGTGCGCCAGCTCTCGGAGGTATTCCTCTGTGTATATGAAATACTGCCAGGGTCTCCAAGTCTCACGGAAGATCTCCTCCCTATCATACAGAGTGGCCGAAAGGTCCTCCATGTCTCTCAGTTCATTCACTTTAGCGAACCAGAGGGACCTTGCCGGTGAGTTCTCCGATCTCCAGCACAGCGGGATGCATGCTTTGGCCGCATTCAAGAGCTGTATGGTCAAGGATTTTTTGTATTTTTTAATGGGTCGTTCCGTCATATGGAGTAGACAGGCCGCCGGGTTCCCCTCTAAGGAGACGTTAGTCAGGTGTCTGATTGTGTCAGTCACTCCTCGCCAAAAAGGGGTAAGTTTAGGGCAGGACCAGAATATGTGTAACATCGTGCCTGCTTCAGTCCCGCAACGCCAGCAGCGATCTGAGACCTGTGGGAGCATACGGTGCAGGGTTGTGGGTACCCTGTACCAGTGGGTGGTAATTTTATAGCACGTCTCTTGAACTCTGGTGGCGATGGACGCCTTCTGGGCAAAGTGACTACGCTCTAGTCTTAACGGCGGCCATTTACCACGTGATCGCTCCGTCAAATGACGGAACGATCACTTGTAAACAAGCCGGTGCATGCCTGGCTTAGCTCTTCCCCCTCTCCGTACCGACCGGTACAGTGTGAGAGGAGAGGGGAGGGGAGAGAACGGTTGCAGTAGCGCTGTGGGCTGGATCTGTAGTGCCCACAGCGCTGCTTTGTGCCAATTCTTGCACTCATCCATCCATGCTGAGCAATACTCAACCATACTCAGCCATCCCCATCCATCCTCATCTATCCTAATTCATGCTCATCCATCCCCATCCACGGCTCAGCCATCCCCATCCACGGCTCAGCCATCCCCATTCACGGCTCAGCCATCCCCATTCACGGCTCAGCCATCCCCATTCATGCTCATCCATGCCACATCAGTGCCAATTAGTGTCACTACAGTGCCAATTAGAGTCACTACAGTGCCTCACAAAAGTGTAATAGGTAGTCAAATTCGATTGGAAACGTATGCCCCTAGAACACATGATGGTGCTCCCTGCATGTTTGGCCTCTATATGTGGCCAAGCTGTATTAAAGTCTAACACATGTGGTATCAACATACTCAGAAGGAGCAGGAGAATCTATTTTGGGGTGTAATTTGTGGTATGTAGATGCTATGTGTTAGAATTATTGTATAAATGGACAACTTTGTGTAAAAAACTGCGTTTTTATTAACTTTTAAATTTTCCAAAAACTTGTGTAAAAAAAATGACATGTTCAAAAGACTCATTATGCCTCAGATTATACGTTGGGGTGTTTTTTTTTCCAAAATAGGATCATTTTTGTTGTTGCGTTTTTGTCCTGGTGCTCCAGGGCCTTCAAAATGCAAGAGGTAGTCAAGAAATGATATGTGTATTTTATGTCCCTAGAACGCCTGATGGTGATTCCCTGCATGGTGGGCCTCTGTATGTGGCCACGCTGTGTAAAAGTCTCACCACATGTGGTATCACCATACTCAGGAGAAGCAGTAAAATGTGTTTTGGGTTGTAATTTTTGGTATGTATATGCTGTGTGTGAGAAAAATCCTGTTAATATGACAATTTTGTGAAAAAAAAAAAAAAGAAAAAAAGATAAGAATTGTGGGAAAAAAATTACAACTTCAAAATACTCACCATGCCTCTTACTAAATACCTTGGAATGTCTTCTTCTCAAAAAGGTAGGCCATCAGTACATCAGGTGTGATCAATTTTCAGTGATTGGCATCATAGCTTGTAGACTCTATCATTTTCACCAAGACCAAATAATATGCACTTATTTGGGTTATTTTTAACCAAGATATGTAGCAATATAAATTTTGGCCAAAATTTATGAAGAAAAATTACTAATTTGCAAAATGTTATAACAGAAACAAAGAAGAATGCATTTTTTTTTTTTTTTACTGAATTTTCTGTATTTTTTCCATTTATAGCGCAAAAAGGAAAAAACCCCATTGGTGATTACCGTATATACTCGAGTATAAGCCGAGTTTTCAGCACATTTTTTTGTGCTGAAAGTGCCCCCCTCGGCTTATACTCGAGTCAAGCACTTTTCTGCAGCCAAAAAAAATTTTCCAGCCCCGACTTTGGGGCCCCGTATTTCGGGGCCACTTGGGTCTAGGAGCCAACCCAGTGGACCTAGCACTATAACATATCCAAATATGGGGTTCCTAGCACTAAGTGGCCCCGAGATACGGGGCCCCAAAGTCGGTTCGGAAAATGTCATTCTCTGCTGCAGAAAAATGCTTGAGATTTTCTGACCCGAATTTGGGGCCCCATATATCGGGGACACTTAGAGCTAGGAACCCCAAATTTGGCATTCAAACCCAGTTGAACTAGCACTACAACATATCCAAAGATGGGGTTCCTAGCACTAAGTGGCCCAGAGATACAGGGCCCCAAACTCGGTTCAGAAAATGTCGTTCTCTGCTGCAGAAAAGTGCTTGAGATTTTCTGACCCGAATTTGGGGCCCCATATCTTGGGGGCACTTGGTGCTAGGAACCCCAAATGTTGTATTCCAACCCAGTGGAATTAGCACTACAACATACCTAAAGATGGGGTTCCTAGCACTAAGTGACCCTGAGATACAGGGCCCCAAATTGGTCAACTGTGTCCATATGCATGGGCACAGTGAGGCTGCAAATGGGCATCGTTGACCCTCTTTTCCACTTACAGTAGCTGCGCATTTCTCACCCTAGGCTTAAACTCGAGTCAATAAGTTTTCCCAGTTGTTTGTGGTAAAATTAGGTGCCTCTGCTTATATTCGGGTCGGCCTATACTCGAGTATATACGGTAAATACCACCAAAAAAAATCTTTGTGTGAAAAAAAGGACAAATGTCATATGGGTACAGTGTTGCACGACTGAGTAATTGTCATTCAAAATGTAAAAGCACTGAAAGCTGAAAATTGGTCTGGTTAGGAAGGGTATTTAAGTGCCCAATGGGTAAGTCATTAACTAAGCTAGCACTAGACTCTAGGGCTTCGGGAAGTCATATATAGAGGCAGGAGCCACTTCGACAGCGGACTCAAGCCATCTCAAACATAACTTGCCTTGGCCAACAAAGAACTGCTAGTCAACTTTATACAAATGGAAAAACCTGGAAAATGTAAAACAAATAGATTAAAACTGTTTATTGTTATTGGTTCCATTAATTTTTGTGTCTTAAAGAGGATCAGACATTGAGGTACAGAACAGGGAAGAGCGTCTCTGCTAGTATATATGCTCTGCTAGTGATATATGTCTATTGGAGTTGCAAAGATAGAGTGTGCAAAAAAAAACCTATGATAGGTCAGGGACAACTTAAAACTGAAATATGTAATTTCTGGTTAATTTCCATCTGTAGACATGAAAATTCAAATTAACTAAAAGGTCCATTAGCACACCAATGGGTATTTTACAAACATGCTGCTGCTATCACTTATAGTCTAAGAAATGCTTTATTTATTTATCCACCTAGGTCAGTATGCTGTCGCTGCTAAGTCACTCCATTCCTGTTACCCTATGTCACTTTTCACTTCCTATCAGAACTGTGGTCAGAACCTCTGGCTATGACGCAAATTAGCAAATGTAATCAGACACTGCAAATGACCATCATAAATCAATCCCAATATTGAGAGCGGTGAGAAAGACAAAAAATGACACTTCACACTTGAGGCTTTCAATGTGTCAAATTAATGTGCAGTGTGAAATATATACACCCTGGCCCTGATGCAGCCATTGTTTCCTTAATTAAATAAAACACTTGGATATTCCATATTTTGTCATTGCCTGACTATTAAACAATACAATATAATTAAAAAACGTTTTAAGTTCAAGTAAGATAACCTTCAAAATAAGAATTCAAGTCATCAAATGTATTTAGAATAAAATGTAAACAAAAGTTACTTTCAAATAACCAATGCAGCAAAAAGGGAAAACGCATTAAAGTATGGTCTTAAATGTTTGTGAAAGGTTGAATATTGAACTGTAATTTATGTTATCTGACACCAAGAGGCATATTTAAAAAGCAGTGAATGTTACTTTTAACAAAGATTCCCTGTAGGTGAATCAATCAGAAATTTTAAACGTATGAATCAGAAAGATATACACCTGCAGTAAATGTTTGGCAAATGTCTCATTTACTGCTTTATATATACACCACTAAATGTCATCAAATTGCAGTAAGTAAAATAAGCAAAAAACCAAGTTTATGGTTAGTGTCAACGGGTAAATGCAGTTTGCTTTCAAGTGCATTTGGCTTATGATAGGAGTGAGGCAGATTCGCACTCCTGCTCTGTTTCGACGCCCAGGCACTCTCCACATCCTTGATGCTGGGGAACCGGGACAGCACCTCCTCTGTGATGATTTGTCGACGGCAGAGCAGTCCAGTAAAGTTATCTTTGCTGCTAGAAAGCGTGCCTGCTCCATTTGCCTAGCCATCCCTAAAACTTTGACCACACACCCTTACCTCTGATTTCTGCACCCTAGTTGGTTGTGAGCTTCCTGGTGTTTTATTGCTGTGCCCTGCTGCGTTACTTGCCATTGAAATCCTTGTTGCTGGCCCTGCGCCTTGTACTTGGATTTCTCTTTGGCTTACCACTTTGACCTTGGATGGTTTACTGGGCTATACCTGCCCTGACCTCAGATCTGTCTATTAGGTTAAGCTTGTTTGCTACCTTCCCTGACCTCAGAACGTTTTTTGTACTACGCTTGATCATTATCGGTCTTGACCTTAGGACTGTTCCAGGATTCTACTACCAGCTTCTGTCTACTGGCTCACCAGCCTCAGGGCAACAGGTTCTCTTTCATTGTCTCATTTGCTCAGTCCCAGTGCTGTCTGGCCGGGAATTATAGCATCTTGTTGCAAGACCCGGGGTCAATCAAGTACCAGTACACCTGCTTGCCTTAAAAGAATGAGTTTGCTACAGCAGAAGAAACACCAGACAACTATAGTTCTGAGCCTAGACATCGGGCTGCAAGTTACATTATCACAAACCATACCAAATCTACTACCTGGGCAATTATGGATCCCTTACATGTCTGCTTGTTTGTTGAGGAACTGTGTAAAAGAGTCCAGAACATAGCCCTATGTCTTCAAAGCAAGCTGTGCCCACCCCCACACCTGCTCCTTCTGACCTTGAGTACAAATTTAACTTGTCAGACTACTTTTCGGGGAACCTAAATTATGTTTTTTAAATTTGTACACAGTTGTTAGCTGGACTTGCAACTGAGACCGCGCACCACTGATTTCCGAGGCCCAGCGATTATGGATAGCCACATTAGGCTAAACAAAGAAAGAAAGGTTTCCCATAAGCGGACTTTTAAGGCAACAACTGGTATCAATTTGTACAAGTATTATTATTAATAATTAAACATGGTTAAAAATACAAATAGAAATGGAATATTGATTTATCTGAACAAAGTCAGCTAATATGACCATGCTGAAAGAACCTCCTTACACCCAACGCATTTTGGGGTACAGTTTAATCCTTCTTCAGGGGTGCATAAAAAGGAGAAATTCATATGGTATTAAGTAGCGAGGTAATTTTCAATATTTCATTGTATGATATTTAAAAATATAGATAAATAACACAAAATCACTGTACCGATGGGGTTACTATCTCAAGGCATATGGGCTTCAAAAGGTAGATGAGAAGTCTAAAAAGCAGACTTAATATTGTGACTGTCGTCCCCGAGGAGAAATATCTCCTCACATTCCAAGGAAGCAGAGTGGCCAGAAGGATACACTGGGACCAGAGAAGGAGATCCCTGGATGTAGTAGATGCACACAAATAAAACAAAAAGCGCCACGAGGAGTAGGAAGACAATTTTCAGCAACTAGATTCGAGAGCAGTTGAAAAAGGCAGCCGCATGTCCCGACATCCAGCAAGTGAGTGCAACTTACCAGTTCTTTGTTTAGCTTACTAGACATGGTGCAGGAACATGTAGTATGCGTTTAGCTGACATTGTGCTCTGTCTGGCCTCTGGTGTGTCCCGGTGCTTTTAAGAGGGAATAGATTTCTACCAGGCATGCCTGCCCTTGATTTATCCATTGCTATATATCCTTCAACATAGGAGCCTTAATGAGGAAATGCAGCTTCCGCTTATATCTGCAAATGCTGTGCAACTAAAACCTCTGTTTGCAATGCAATTTTTTTGACAGTGCTTGATGGCTAATCATATCCCCAGTCCTGGGCCTTCAATTTGACCCTAGATGGTCCTGTTATGACATATGACTTATGACAGCCCTCAAAATTTGCACTCGCCTACTCGCATTTGGCGAGTAAACAACTGAGAAGGGCGAGTAATGACAGGGCTGTGCTATCACAGGAATGTATACCAAGTGCCCCTCCGCCGCGCACAGGCTCGCAGCACGGATATTTCATTTCATACAGTCAGCCGCCTAGGACCGCCCCTCTCCACCTCCTGCCATACATCCCAGCCCAGGCTCGCAGAGTGTGCTGTTCATTAAGCATGAAAGAGCTGCTGGGACCGCCCCCCTCCACCTCCATTCTGCTTCACATCACCGCCCAGACACACAGACCGTGCACTGCACTATACTTGCAAGAGCTGCCTGGGACCGCCCCCCCTCCTCCGCCTACGTTCTGAACATCCCGCCCAAACACACAGACCGTGCACTGAACTATACATGCAAGAGCCGCCTCCGTTCTGCACATCCCCGCCCAGGCACTTCACTTCACTTCACCATTAAAGAGCCACATGGGAACGCCCCTCTCCGCCTTCGTTCTACTTCACATCTAAGGAGTGGGGTGGTCCTAAGTGGGCAGGCTAAAACTTTCCTCCGCCCACAGTGTGCAGTGATGACTGACCCCCGTGGCTGCAGAATGGTAAGTACAATGACAGTGTGCTGGAGGCATTGATGAAATGGGGGATTAAACAAGATGTGTGCTGGAAAGAAGGGGGGTGGGATTGAGAGCAAGCATGTGCTGTATAGGAGGGGGGGAATTGGAGGCATAGATATCATGGATGGGGGGGGGGGGTGGAGTTGGAGGTCTGAATCATATTTATGCCTCCAATTCCACCCCCCCCCCTCAATCCATGATATCTATGCCTCCAATTCCACATTCACTCCCCTAATCTATCATACGGTATGATAGAATGGGGGAGGGTGGGGTGGTGGTGGAATTGGAGGGATAGATATCATGGATTGGGGAGAATATTGAGAATATTGAAGGCATAGATTGAGATTGGAGGCATAGGTGTTCTGGAGAGGGGAGGTCAGAAGATGAGGTGTGCTGGTGTGTCGTTGGGAGGGGGGGGACGTTGGAGGCAGAGATATGCTGGGAAGAGGAATTAGAGCTAGGGATGTACTGGAGGAGGCGTTGGAGGTAGGGATGTACTGGAGGAGGCGTTGGAGGTAGGGATGTACTGGAGGAGGCGTTGGAGGTAGGGATGTACTGGAGGAGGCGTTGGAGGTAGGGATGTACTGGAGGAGGCGTTGGAGGTAGGGATGTACTGGAGGAGGCGTTGGAGGTAGGGATGTACTGGAGGAGGCGTTGGAGGTAGGGATGTACTGGAGGAGGCGTTGGAGGTAGGGATGTACTGGAGGAGGCGTTGGAGGTAGGGATGTACTGGAGGAGGCGTTGGAGGTAGGGATGTACTGGAGGAGGCGTTGGAGGTAGGGATGTACTGGAGGAGGCGTTGGAGGTAGGGATGTACTGGAGGAGGCGTTGGAGGTAGGGATGTACTGGAGGAGGCGTTGGAGGTAGGGGATGTACTGGAGGAGGCGTTGGAGGTAGGGATGTACTGGAGGAGGCGTTGGAGGTAGGGATGTACTGGAGGAGCGTTGGAGGTAGGGATGTACTGGAGAGGTAGGGATGTACTGGAGGAGGCGTTGGAGGTAGGGATGTACTGGAGGAGGCGTTGCTGGAGGAGGCGTTGGAGGTAGGGATGTACTGGAGGAGAGGTTGTACTGGAGGTAGGGGGATGTACTGGAGGAGACGTTGGAGGTAGGGATGTACTGGAGGAGAGGCGTTGGAGGTAGGGATGTACTGGAGGAGGAGGAGGCGTTGGAGGTAGGGATGTACTGGAGGAGGCGTTGGAGGTAGGGATGTACTGGAGGAGGCGTTGGAGGTAGGGGGATGTACTGGAGGAGGCGTTGGAGGTAGGGGATGTACTGGAGGAGGCGTTGGAGGTAGGGATGTACTGGAGGAGGCGTTGGAGGTAGGATGTACTGGAGGAGACCGTTGGAGGTAGGGATGTACTGGAGGAGACATTGGAGGTAGGGATGTACTGGAGGAGGCGTTGGAGGTAGGGATGTACTGGAGGAGGCGTTGGAGGTAGGGATGTACTGGAGGAGGCGTTGGAGGTAGGGATGTACTGGAGGAGGCGTTGGAGGTAGGGATGTACTGGAGGAGGCGTTGGAGGTAGGGATGTACTGGAGGAGGCGTTGGAGGTAGGGATGTACTGGAGGAGGCGTTGGAGGTAGGGATGTACTGGAGGAGGCGTTGGAGGTAGGGATGTACTGGAGGAGGCGTTGGAGGTAGGGATGTACTGGAGGAGGCGTTGGAGGTAGGGATGTACTGGAGGAGGCGTTGGAGGTAGGGATGTACTGGAGGAGGCGTTGGAGGTAGGGATGTAATGGAGGAGACTTTGGAGGTAGGGATGTAATGGGGGAGGCGTTGGAGGTAGGGATGTAACGGGGGAGGCGTGGGCGTGTTTAGGGGCGGAATTAGGGGCAGGGTAGGGTTTGGGTGGGGCAACTGGTGGCGAGTAACTCTTAAGGCCTGGCTAGTAGTTCAGGACTTGAAATTTTGAACCCTGACTTATGATCTTTTTTTCAAAGATTTAGGTATTCCCTATGACAACCCTAGTTGCACCTGCACAGCTGAATCCTCTATTAGGGTCCAAGCACACTGGGCTTAAAAAATTCTGCTTCAGTTTTGCATTTTTTTTTCTCCTGCCTGTAGTAGCAGCTCAATTTTATTCGGTGTCCATGCACATTATGGAGTTTAGAAGCATATTTCAAGAGGAGAGTTTAGAGGCAGAAAAAAGTTTTTCATAAAAGCAAATGTCCATAAACTCTCCTAAACTTATGTGCAATAAGAGCTACTATGAGCATTTTTCTGCTGCTTTTCTTGCCAGAGGTTTTGGGAATTTTTCTCTGCTACTAGTGTGCATGGACCCTAAGAGCTCTGTGGCAAGGTAGGCATACAGCAGAATAGTAACTATTCCTAGGTGCATTACCCTGACTCCAAGACCCACAAAGAGGCCATGCAACTTGTTTTTAGGGTAGACAGAAGTCTGCTGGAGAGACACTCCGAGAGAATAGCATCACAATCTCCTAGTGTATTCACTGCACCCCTTCTGTTGGCCTCGCCAGGACCCTCAACTCAGAACCTGGAAAAACAATACAGATATGAGACAAATTGTCCCTAAAACACTAGGAGAAGGGCACAGCGACTCTGTAAGCGACTAACCATATTAAATTATCTGTCCCTGCCCAGCTTACTCTCGATTATCTGACTCACCACCTGTTTGTTTCAATGGACCCAGTAACTTTATTGATAGGGGTTTCGCATGGCACCTCCAAATTACTCTCTACCCTAAAGAGTCCTTTTTCCAATATTGCCACAGTCAATCCGCCTCTGGCCTCAGATCTGGTCACTCAAAGTACCTCTCTAGGGTCCCTGAACATCAGAGCATTACATACAGAGTCTGTCAGCTTATACATGAGTGTCCCCCACATATCCACTCCACAAATTTCTGATTACCTCTAGTTAGTACTGCACAACTCACACATTGACCGATCCACATGTGAAATCTTCTCTGGGTCCTGCTCATGTCCACAGAATTGTCCTCCTAGTATCCTGGCTATCCTTTCCATTTCACCTCTCCCACCTTGTTATGCAGATTTTTATGTTGTTTTCCATAAAAAGTTGCATTGGAACTTCCTTCCCATCATCCATATGACTAACCTTTCATCCTCCTACCAGGGACCTCTCCCCCTAGAGGACAAATCTTCCCTTTATCTGAAGCAGAGGCTCTATCTATGAAAGCCTATGTCAAAGAAAATCATGCGTGTGTTTACATCCATCTGGCCACTTCACCTGTGAGGGTGGGTTTCTTTTTTGTAGAAAAAAAAAGGATGGGTTGCTAGGTCTGTGTACAGACTATCAGGGCCTAAATAAGATCACTATACTGAACAAATATCCCCTAACGCTTGTCGCCAAACTTTTTAGACAGATCCAGGGGTCATTGGATGCTGTCTAAATATGGCCTGTGCAGAGCCTATAACCCGATACATATTCTATGGGGGTGATGAGTAGAAGATGGCCTTTAACATGCTTGAGGGGAACTATGAGTACCTAGTCATGCCATTTTGCCTATGTAATGCCCCAGCTGTCTTTTAGGAGTTTGTCAACATCTTTCATGAGTTTCTTGGCCAGTTCTCCCTGGTCTACCTAGATGAAATCCTGATCTACTCCACCTCCCTCGAGGAACACCAATATGTCCGTTCTAACTAAGTTCCACGAAAACCCCCTGTATGCTAAACTGTCCAATTGCACGTTCCATGTTTCTGATGTTCATATTTAGGGTATTTATAGTTATATTTTCTGATTCTGGATTGGCCATGAACCCATTAAAAAGTACAGGCAATTACCATTGGACCCAGCCAAAGGATCTGAAAGCAGCCCAGTGCTTCTTGGAATTAAGCAATGTTTACAGGAAGTCCACTAAACATATTTCCTCTATAGTAGCCCCTGTCATCTCTCTCTTACTAAGGGTCTAATTCTGCTCTTTAGCCTCTAGAGGCCATCTGTGCTTTTCCAAAACTCAAATCTGCATTCAGTTCTCATCCTGACACTACTGTGCCCTTCATCATGAAAGTTGATGCCTCGAATGTTGGCATGGTAGCAGTTCTCTTAAAGTCCCTCTTCAAACCAACTACACCAATGTGCCTACTTTTCCAGAAAATTCTCTAATGTGAGTTAAACTGTGGTATTGGGAAATATGAACTTTTGGCTGCCAAGTGTACTTTGGAGGAGTGGCACCACTGCCTGGAGGGGGAATGTCACCCATTTGTTGACTACACCAATTGCAAGAACCTTAAATGTTATCAGCTATATGCCTCAACACTCAAGAAACCTTTTTTGCCTGCTTCAACTTTATTACTTACTGGGATCTATGACTTCCAAGGCAGACCCACAGCATTTTGCCCCCTACTCAAGTTCTGGAGATCCCTTTACCTTATCAGAAGCTCAGTCTCGTGCCACTACCAACTCACCTGTGGAAAAGTTATTCTTTCCATTCCTTTCAGGCTCAAAGTTTTATCAGAAGCTCATGACACCAAAGTGGATGGATACCTTGGTAATCAAAATCATTTGGCAATAGAGTTTTTTTTTTAGACCTCTCTCTCTTAGGAGTGCACAAAGTCCTTTGGGTCATCATGGATCACTTTAGCAAAATGGCACACTTTGTGCTTCCCTCCTCCAAATCACTGGTCATGTTATTTCTACATGAGATACTTAGACTCCACGGTGTGCCCCAGAACACTGTCTCAGACATTATGGCAAAACAGAGGTAGCGTTGATGAGACTAGAATGTTTACAAAAAGGCTTGCGTAAAATCCTTATAAGTGTTCATCTGTTGGTACAGTGTTGTTGACCCCTTGAGATGAGCTGTTGAACAACTGCAAGCCAATTTCCCCTACCATGATGGGGAGGGGGATAAGTTTGAAAGCATGATGGATCAGAGTTCAAAACTCCAGTTTGTAGCTACTGCATATGACAGTCTGGGCACAGGCATTTGAGATTTGGGACCAGAAGGATGACTGATGTCCACCCACTCTTAGAAGAGGGGCACCCCATCACTGGAAAAAGGCCTTTGGAACCAGACTTGGCTGACTTGGAGGGATATGTGTTCTTCTGAAAGTACATTACAGTCTTAGCCTTGGAACACAGAGAAGGAAAAAAAACAAACTCTCCTGACCTCAGGAGTAGATGTCCTATTGGTAGAGGAATGAGCCTTCTTCCTCTGGGAGAGAAGAGTACTCTTACCTCTGTAAAATCCTTGATGTACTGATTCAAAGAGGGACTAAAAAGGCCTTCAAAGAGGAATAGTTCAAGGCGTTTCTTGCATGCAAGCTAAGCAGACAAGCATTTAAGTCAAAAGATCATGCGCTTGTGGATGGAGAGAGGACTCATCCTGGAGATTTAATAAAGTATCTGCAAAGCCATTCATGCAATACCGTAAACCTGTAGGTAACAGTTCCAATTAAGGACAGAAAAATCTGTAAAAATGAAACTAGGGTTTTGGGTCATGTGCTTATCCAAACAGCAATCGCCTGGCAGACTGACAAAAGCAACCACAGGGCCCGCTAATGAAAAGGAAGCTCTAAAGAGGGCCTCTAAACTCTTGTCTACCAGGTCTTTGAACCTTTGAGGTAGTATACTCTACGGGGGCCATGAGGGTCTTAAGACAAGAAATGGCAGGATCAACCAGCAAAGTGAGGCCAGTCCACATACAGAAGAGACTATACCAAAAAGTGGATTAGAAAAGTCTTGGCTGGGTAAGATATCTTAAGAGACTCCATACTAGATGCCTCGGGTGACTACTGCAATGCTAAAGAGAAGCAAACAGCATCAAAAAGTGTAGATATAGTATCCTTCAGCTTAGCTGAAATCTCAATTATGTTTATCTCAATCTGTTTCCTAAGAAGGAGAGGTATCGGGGTGGGCAGCATGGACGTGCTGACGTAGCGTCAGCACGGAGGGAGGAGTCTGAGCCTGAGGGCCGAATGAGCAGACGTGCACCCAGGGAGGACGCGGGACCGCTCCATGGAGGAGACACAGCGGACGCCAGCCTGCCATCTCGTCCTCCCGGGAACAGGATCACAGGAGGAGGGGTGCCCACCGCAAAGGAAACAAGGTGACCGGCAAAAACGAGGCACTAGCCGGGATGTGTAGCGTCAGCGCTTCCTCTCCACCCCGCTCTTCCCAGGCCCCCTTCCCAAATACAGTGTGTCAGATCTAAATGCCGCCAGTGAATTAAAACGCTGATCGTGAGTATGTACCACATCTTCCCTGAAAACATGCTTCACCTGGAGGTAAGACCAAACCGACCATTAATGTGATGTGATGTGCAGAGTGTTTCTCCAAGGCTGAACATTTGTGCTGGGACACTTTTCTTTCTTGGCTTTTCTTCTTTTCTGTTTTTGACTCCCTGATCTGTGGTTACAACAGCAACGTTTGATACACTGGGAAGGCTATTTAGCGTACCAGGATGCCATTAGCATAGGGAAAGCAGCACAGGACATGTGCACCCCACCGCACAGGGAAAACCAATATAAACAGCAGACCCAGCCGTGTGAATTTTGATGTATGGCTCCGGCTCTCCCCCCCACCACCCCGCCTCAGCAAGTGCAGTACAAACAAATGCGGTCAGTGCTGCAAGGGAGGCCCCGACTGTGAGTAGATCTCACACAGATATTGAAATCAGGCCCACCTGGAGAGAGGGATGGTTAGATTTGGTCCCCTGCTTCACTGATCTTTCTGGGTGCCCTTGTCCCCCCCCTCTCCCCCTCTCCTCCACTCTCGCTGGGGCTCGACCCCCCTCCCCTCCCGCAAGAGGGGATAGGTGGGCTATAGCTCAAACCGACCCCATATCAAAAGGGGAGCAGCAATTGGCGCCCAGTCTATCCCCGGACCACTCTGTGCATATACAGCAGTGCAAAAATTTACCTGTATGCGTATTCAAATCGCATCAGGTAGACTTGGGTGTGCACTGAGCCCCAGAGCGGACAATTTTTTCAACAAAGCGGTTTCACTCCCTCCCCTTTAAATGCAGCTTGGATATAACCGGAGCCCTAAAGTGATTGTCTGAAGCTTTATAGATTTACATGGGCGTATACTGGCTTTAAAACCCATGATTATGGGAAGATTATGGACATCATAGTCCCCAATGGTGGAAAATTGTCTGAAATGAAAACTTTTTAATCTGCCTTACAGACACTTCACACATCAAAAGCCGCTCTAGGGACTGTATGTGTGACTTTGATTGGCGCCTATGAAGCTCTATTTTTTTTTCATTCTAAAAAACCGCACTATCGAATGAAAGCGTGATTTTGATCGGTGCCTGGGAAGATAGATTATCACACACTAAAAGCTGCACCATGGAATGAAAGTGAGATTCTGATTGGTGTTCATAAAGATACACTACCATATACCAAATTCTGCACTATGGAATGAAAGTATGACTCCGATTGGTATCTACGAAAACCCACTGGTCATTGTGGCTCAGCCTGACGACAGATGCTCGAATAGGATCGGTACCTTAGATTATGTATGTCTTATTTAAACTTCAGGTTTTTCTTAAACACGAAACTATGGTTAAAATAGAAAATCACATGTTTGTATGTTGCCCATGTCATCAAGATCAGTGACCCCAACATATTGTAAATATCTATCGATTCTACCAGTAGAGCTATTTGGTAGGACACTGAAAAGGTGTAAACTGCTTATTGCTGAAGCTAACTAGCAGGAAGGGCGAACAAACCCCCCCATTCAAATACAATAGCCCCAGCCATTGCGTAAGTGTCTAGTGCCTCACTCAAAGACCCTACAGTTGGAAAAGGTCCCCCCCAGTTTTTTTGCAAACTTGACTGTACACACTAGAGGGACACCTAGAGGGGCAAAGGACAGCCTTAAAGCAAGGATCTCATTAAAAGGCAGGAGGTGGAAAAGGGCCCAGGAGGCCCAGGTTTACAACAAGACTGGGGAAGAGAATCAGGCCTACTAAAAAGGCCAACATGAGTAAAGACCCAGCCAAACAGCCTAAGAAAGCTACCACCAAAGGCAGCAAAGGAGAGACAAGTACAATTAAACACTATTTAAGACAGGGTGCAAGTCCAAAAACATCGGGAAAAGAAACTCGGGCCGGAGTCTCCCCGGAGAGTAGGGACGGGGTGGAAGGAGAAATTAATGACTCCAGAGCGGACCTCACAATGGAGACTGTGACTGAGCCTAGTAGGGGGGAGGATCAACAATCAGGAACCCACATCCCCAATAAACAGGAAATGGAGGCGATGCTATTACGCCTGGAAAATGTAATCAAACTTGAAATTAACACCCTACGGGAGGATATGGGCCATCTGTTGTCCAGGGTTGAAGCGGTGGAGGGGAGAGCGGACTCTATAGATTTGGAGATCGCGAAGCTGAAAACACAATTAAAAGGCGCCTACCTCACTCAGAGAGACACCCTCTACAAGATAGAGGACCAAGAAAACAGGGATAGGAGGCAAAACCTGAGGCTGCGTGCCGTCCCGGAACAAAGAGGGGAAGACCTAGAAAGAAAACTATGGGAAATCTTGGGCCCCATAAGCGGCAAGGACTCAGATCACCTTCCCCACACAGAAAGGATACACCCAGTAGGAAGACCCGAAAGGGGGGGCGCAGAGCGGCCCTGGGACATAATTGTTAGATTCAGCTATTTTAAAGAAAAAGAGGACCTGTGGGCTAAAATAAAAAATAAATCTCCTATACAGTATAAGGAAGCTGAAATTCAAGTATACGCAGACCTATCGGCCCGAACCCTCGAAAGACGGAGACATCAGAAACCCCTGTTGGAAATATTGAAAAGGGAAAACATAAGATATAACTGGGGTTTCCCCTCATGTTTAATAGGGTCAAAAGAGGGGTGTACGGCCAGGTTGAGGTTCCCGGAAGAAGTGCAGGGATTTTGTACAAAACTCGGGATCCCAGTCCCGAATCTGCAGGGCTGGATGGAAATGGAAGGCCTGGGGGACCCTGGGGGGGGGGGGCGGGGGGGAGGGAGGAGGGGTGAATGCCCACATGTAGCTGTAAAAGAATCCTGCTCAAACCGGCCCTGCCCCCTCCCCCTCTGCGCCCCGAGCCCGGGCCGCGGAGGGAGAGGGGAGGGCTAAACAAACTCCACCTCACCAGGAATCCGGAGTCTAAGGGAAGCCACAAAGGATGGCCCCCAAGGACCCGGGGACCCTAGTCGGGGTAGGAGAGGGGGGAGGGGGGGAGAGAGAGAGGGGGGGGGGGGGAGAGAGAGGGGGGGGGGAGGAGGGGTGGGAGAGGGAGGGGAGGAAGGGAGGGGAGAGGGGATGGGGGGAAGGGGGAGGGAAACCATGTCCGCTGTGGGGCTGTTATCACCATCAATACCTCAGAGGGAAAAAGGAAAGAGAGAGGGGGAAAGAAAAAAAAAAAAAAAAAAGAGAAAAACAAAACCCTAAAAAATAAATGAAGGACATAGAAATCAAATTTTTATCGTACAATGTGAAAGGTTTAAACTCTCCTGGCAAGCGTTCAAAAATTTTGGAGGAAGTAGAGAGATATGGCGCGGGTATAGTGTTCTTGCAAGAGACTCACTTGGCACATTCCTCAAATATCAGACTTTTTTCTCCAGCTCTCCCAAAGTGGTTTTATGGAGATACTATCTCGAGCAGGGCAAGAGGAGTGGCTATCGGGATAGCGAGGGATATTGACTTCACGGTGGAGGATAGAATGACGGACCCCGAGGGGAGGTACCTGTTCCTTAGGGGCTCCCTCCTAGGGGTAGAACTTACACTGGCCAATGTTTATGCCCCCAACGTCAGACCTGTCTTATTCCTCGAAGCAATTCTGCGTAAGCTGAGGGCCTTCAGGAAAGGATATTTGATCCTGATGGGAGATCTTAATTTCGTGATGGACCCCGCGAAGGACAGTACGTCTGGTGGAACGGGGAGGGGCAACGCACAATTGAAACGGATTAAAAAAAAACTATCGGAGGACCAACTGTTGGATGTATGGAGGATCCAGCACCCGCAGTTAAGAGACTATTCGTTCTTCTCCCCCGTCCACCAGACGTATTCTCGCCTGGACTATATCTTAATAGACCATGGCATACTGGAAAGGGCCAAAGAATCTGATATTGGAATAGCCTCCCTTTCTGACCACGCGCCGGTATCCATGAGGCTAAGGTTCCCCGAACACAAACAACCCTCTAGCGGATGGAAACTCAACCCAGAATTGCTACATGACAAAGAAATTAGGGACTACATTAAAAAGGAGCTAGAATGGTTCTTTCAAATCAATGACAACGGAGAGGTCTCAGAGGCACAACTGTGGGACGCCCATAAAGCGTTCATTAGGGGGCTCCTGATAGCTAAAGCCTCATGGAAAAAAAAGGAGAGGCTGGGAAAAACGCAGGCTCTAACGGCCGAGATCAAAACCCTGGAGCAAAAGCACAAATCTGGGGGGGCACTTAGTCAGAGTATATACATAGAGCTTACAGACAAGAGAGAGGAATTAAAAGACCTAGCTGAACAGGAAGTTAGACAGAAGCTCAATAAATTAGCCAGGGAACAGTACATTTGGGGCAACAAGCCAGGGAAATACTTAGCAAGGAAATTACAAAAAAAGAAAACTAGAAATTTTATTGAAAAAATCCAAACAAGAAATGGGGAGATGAAGTTTACCCCTAGTGAAATAGCCGCTACATTCAGAGACTACTACAAAGAACTTTATGAGGTGAAAACCAAGGGAAACAACGACAGCAGTGGAAACAGCCAGAAAACCTTCGAGTTTCTAGGGAGGGCAGGGTTAACGGCCCTAGGCGGGGAGGAGAGAGATGAGCTCGAGAGGCCAATAACTGAGGAGGAGATCCTAGCAGCCATCAATAACTCACCAATAGGAAAGAGTCCGGGTCCGGATGGATTTACGGCCTCATATTATAAAACGTACAAAGAGATTCTTATACCCAGATTGCTGCGATACATGAATGGCCTAGGGATAGACTATGATATGAGTGAAGAGGCTCTAAAAGCTACGATCACCCTCTTGAGGAAGGAAGGGAAGGACGGATCGGTGTGCGCAAATTACAGACCCATCTCCCTATTAAATTTTGATACGAAATTATACGCAAAGATACTGGCGGATCGAATAAAGGGGCACCTGGGCACACTGATCCATCCGGACCAGGTCGGGTTTGTCCCGGGCAGAGAGGGGAGGGACAATGGGATCCGGACATTGCTAGCCATACAGAGGATGGGAGATTCGGGAACCCCCAGTCTACTTCTCTCGATAGACGCTGAAAAAGCTTTTGACAGGGTAGACTGGGGGTTCATGTTCAACACTCTACAGAGGATGGGCTTCGGACCCAGAATTATCCAAAAAATTAAAACCTTAGACAATCATCCGAAAACAAACATCAAGGTCAACGGAACGACCTCCGCTGAGTTCGAACTGTTTAATGGAACTAGGCAGGGCTGCCCACTCTCCCCTCTCCTTTTTATTTTATCTCTGGAACCGCTGTTAGCTACAATTCGCGGAAACCCAGAGGTGGAAGGCTGTAAAGTCGGCAGCGAAGAGCACAAACTTGCGGCCTTCGCGGACGACGTCCTCTTTTACATAAGCTCACCCCAGAAGTCAGTCCCTACACTGCTTAAAACCTTAAAGGAATATGGGGAATTAACAAACTTCAGAATCAATGCCTCAAAAACATTTATTCTTAATATCAATCTCAACAAAATAGAGAAACAGAACCTACAGAAAACAGTTAGTTTCGTTTGGAAAAAAAGGATAAAATATTTAGGAATAGAACTGGCCAACAATCCGAGGAAATTATACAAAATAAACTATATCCCGCTCCTAGAAGACATAAAAAAAAAAAAATGCCAAGAGCTGAAGGGAAAAATTTTATCCTGGACAGGCAGGATCAATTCGGTAAAGATGATGATCTTACCAGTTATCACATACAAATTTCAGATGCTCCCCCTCCCGCTCCCAAAACAGTACCTCGGTAAATTAAGAGCTATCATAATGAATTTCATATGGAATTATAAAAAACATAGAATATCCCTTCAAGTTCTAAAACAAGACAAAAGTCAGGGTGGTCTCGCGGTCCCACACATAGAAAGTTACTACCACGCCATTGCACTACTGAGAATCGCAGAATGGGGTAAAATAGGCAACACTAAAAGATGGGTTAGTTTGGAAGAAGCACTGAGTGAAGTTAGGCTGGGGAGGATTGTGTGGAACCCTCCGAAAAGCCGGACACTAGGAGAAAAAACACATATAATCACTATCACGACTTTAAAAATTTGGGACAAAATCTATAAAATATTTAATAAAAAATATAACTCGCCACTTATAGCACTTAAAGAAAACCCTTTTTTCCCGCCAGGGTTAAAGGAAATAGGAGGGGATTGGATTAGAAAGGACTGCACGAGATTAGGGGAAGTTATTAGTAAAGGGAAGGTTAGGACACTGCACGAGTTACAGAACAATGAGGCTTTTGCCATAGATGGATGGCGGCATCGTCAGCTAACCCACTTTGTGGGCTCCCTCCCTAGTCCATTAAGGGAGGCTAAGGACCTAACAAAATTAGAGAAAATATTCACGGCAGAATGTTCCAAAAAAAGAATATCTAGAATCTATAAACTGTTATTAGAAAGAGACAGACCAGAGATGCCACCATACTTTAACAAATGGGAAAGCGAACTAGGTACACAATTAGAAATAGGCACAAGTAAGAAAATCTTAAAATTAGCACATGGGTCAGCTGTAGACGCGAAAACTGCAGACACAAATTACAAGTGTATGGCTAGGTGGTATAGAACCCCGGATAGGGTTAGTAATTACCAGGCGGATACACCCGCAAACTGCTGGAGGGGATGCGACCAAAGGGGTACAATGGGTCACTTATGGTGGGAGTGTGCTAAAATTAAAAAATTCTGGGAGACCATCCTAAAATTTATAAAAGAGATAACAACGATTGAGGTAAAAAATGACCCTTGGGTGGTACTGATGCATGCCACATCGAAGGAAATCAGGCAATATAAAGGCTCATTGATCCCCCATCTGCTCAATGCGGCTAAAAAGGTAATACCAAGGAGGTGGAAGGACAAGGAAAGCCCACCCTTATGGGAATGGGTTGACGCAGTGGAATCTACCTATATGATGGAATGTGTGTTGTACATCGGGGAAGAGGACAGAGAGGCCACGAGAGCCAAATGGGAGAGTTGGAGAAAATTCAAGAGGTCTTGGAGCTACAGGGAGGCTTTGCGAGTGCAGCCGTGACAACTGATGACCCCTAGGGAAGGCAGATGTTAAGGGCTAAGAAGACACTCGGGAGAAAGGGCCACCACACAACAACAAAACAGCGGACGGGGATGGGGAGGGTGGGGGCACGGGGGGGATAGGAGGGAGGGGGGGGACAGGGGGGAAAAAAAAAAAAAAAACCCCTAGGGGGGTAAACTGGAACCAAGATGGAACGGGATCTTGGAAGTGGAGGGGTAGTGGAGGCTCGGCGGGATTTCAGATGTATGTATGTATTCTTGGTTTTGTAAACTTTATGGATGCCCGGCCTAGGACCCCTATCCCCCCCAACTCTAGGGGGAGGAAAAAAAAAAAAGGGGGAGAATGAAACAATCCACTAATGATGCTAAGACAAATAGAGGGATGGAGATGCGGGCACAGCTGACACTCACCCACGAATACTCTGTCTGAAGTGGAAGAAAAAGAAAGAAAAAAAAAAAAAAAAGAAGGAGAGGTATCATTCTGCATTGCCACCTCCTCCTCAGGTAATGAGTCTTGCTCAAAGGCAAAACCAAAGACCAATTCATGAGGGGAAGTCAAAAGGCACACTAATGTGACCACTGACCCCTAGCTATGGCCTCGTTAAGGCAAGAAAATCTGCTCATTAAATTTGACATTGTGGCAAAAAAAAAAAAAAAATGTTCTCAAATAGAAAAGATTAAGCTAGTGTGGCCAACGGACCAGCAGAATGGCCAGAGGAAGACAATGAGTCCGAGTGGGGCAACAATCAGAGGAAATGGTACTAGGGCCCTGAATGATTTTACTACTGCCTCCAATGGAGCTAAAAGCTGAGCCTGAGCTAGCATGTCTACCTGACCCTTTCATCTGTGTTTAAGATCTGTCATTCTTGTGAATTTCACCCCAGAGGGATAGTGTCCATCTTTGCAGCCGTAGAGAGGAAGGGGGAGTGCCTTGGTGCTGAACACAGACAACAGTAACCCATAGGGGTGCAACGGATCGTCGCCGATCCGCGATCCGAACGGGCCACCCCATTCGGATCGGCACACCCCGCGATCCGCGGAGCGCTCCGCGGCCTCGGCCTAGGAAAGGCCGCGGCTTCGGCCTAGCTCCGGAGCGACGGCGGCCATCTTTGTACACCCGGCGGCCTTAGGAAAGGCCGCGGCTTCGGCCTAGCTCCGGAGCGGCGGCCATCTTGGTACACCCGGCCACTGTTTTTAATGTGATCGCTCCGTCAAATGACGGAGCGATCACTTGTAAACCCTGCATTACCCAGCCAATATCCTGCATTACCCTGCATATACTCTGCATTACCCTGCATATACTCTGCATTACCCTGCATATACTCTGCGGATACCCTGCATATACTCTGCGGATACCCTGCATATACTCTGCGGATACTCTGCATTACTCTGCGGATACTCTGCATTACTCTGCGGATACTCTGCATTACTCTGCGGATACTCTGCATTACGCTGCGGATACTCTGCATTACGCTGCGATACTCTGCATTACACTGCGATACTCTGCATTACGCTGCGATACTCTGCGATACTCTGCATTACCCGCTGCGATACTCTGCATTACGCTGCGATACTCTGCATTACGCTGCATTACTCTGCATTACGCTGCATTACTCTGCATTACGCTGCATTACTCTGCATTACGCTGCATTACTCTGCATTACTCTGCGATACTCTGCATTACTCTGCGATACTCTGCATTACTCTGCGATACTCTGCATTACTCTGCGATACTCTGCATTACCCAGCCAATACTCTGCGATACCCAGCCAATACTCTGCGATACCCAGCCAATACTCTGCGATACCCAGCCAATACTCTGCGATACCCAGCCAATATTACAGTGGGGAGAGGATGTGGATATTACAGTGGGGACTATATGGTGGCGTAATTTTCACAGGTTTTTGCAAATTCAATTATTATTTGCTGATCCGAAAATGATCCGATCCGTGACTCCTGATCCGAGGATCGATCCGATCCGTGAGTTTTTTGATCCGTTGCACCCCTAGTAACCCAGGTAGTGCAGTAACATATTTATGTTACAAGGGTAGCTATATTTTGCCCTTAGAAGAGAACCATGAGATGTTGCCTGTTCAGAATCCCACACGGATAGCGGAAGAGGCAGCTGCATAGCCATATAAACCTCCTTGAAAACAAAGTAGTGCAGGCGCAATACATGCATGGGCCTCCCAAAATGCACCTGGTTACCACAGGCTGGCTGGTTAACACCTGGCTCACATGGGTGCACTAAATGCCACTCAGAGGGAACATTGGCACTCCTGGCTCCCCACTGTGATCACTGGAGGGCTGATCAGCAGCTCTCACACAACCTGGAGTTAGCCTACAGAATTTGGGCACCATGGGAAAAAGGTTTAAAGGACTGTATTTACCAGAGGTAATTCAATAAGCAGGAGTAATAGAGGATATACCTAATCCTGGTTTTGCCTTCCATAATGATCTTACCCCTGCGGGATCTTAAGGGACGGGGCTCCGTCACAGACAGACCACAGTCCAGGACTTGTAAAGCACCCTGCAGCTAACTTAGGATATTGCGAGGGGAATGCCTACAGCCAAATTTCATGCACAAAAGCAATGCTACAAGCCGGCCCTGCATCTTCCATCCAGCGAGGTCAAGGTACAATCCTTCAAGGCTCTGCTAAAGAGTAGGTGGGATGAGGGAGAAAGGAGGTTAGTGGAGGAAGAAATAGACTGGTTAAGAAGAGGCATAGGATCATTTTGGTTGCAGGTATGAAGGAGTCATATATGTCACAGTATATGTTTTGGCTTGGGAGCCAGTTTAATCTCCAGTCAACAGTTTCTTATTCTTGGATAAATGTAAAATTCTGCCAATAGAACCAAGCCCCTTGAACCTATCTCCACTGTGGTGAATGGTTGTGGTAAGATCTTCTATGGTTTCGCTGCATTGCACAGTATTTTACCATTACTCCATTAAGTTGGAAAACAAATCCAAGCTGCAATAATCAATTGTATCAAAATTACATTTTTAAATAGTCTATGAGAAGGGGGAATGCAGATGGGTTTTTATATATCAGTCAATTTGTGGATAATTGTCCTTACATCAATTAACAAAACAGTCGCACAAAATGTGAAGCATAGTGCCCGGTGCTAATGGCATCTCCAGCATTGCAGAGATGGTGAGAAACATTTTATTAGAGAGAAAGATCCTATACAATCTTGTAAGGATTTTAAAACTGGTCTTCAGTGTTCTGCTTGGGACTGAGGACTTGGATGATCTCTCTGTTCCAGGGTAAAGATCCTCTCCAGGTGCTTTTCCTATGTTAAGATGAAGAAAGGGTAAGCTGACCTGGGGAGTCAATCAACTCCCAGTGAGACAACAATAAAGCATACCTAAGTGATCTGTCCCCAGGTAAAGGTCACAGAGGTGTTATACTGGATGGGGCTCCATGTTTTCTTTATAGAGTAGAAAGAAAGGGTTTCATTTGCATGGATTACCACAACTAAACAGGTGGCTCTATCATGTGCTGAATATCTACGGTGGTTTTAAGACCCCCAGAGAAGAGAAAGCATTTGAGTATGAATTAGCTGTGACAAATGGGTGGTAAATCCTGAGTTTTTCACTACTGGGGTTGTGGTGGATTCTAGTTTTCTTTTAAGATGGCTATGGAGTTCACATGACAGTTGCATGAGTTCAATGGTGCTTAACAGATAAAGGGACCCAAAAGCGATGCTGAGTTAGAGGTGGAGTTAAGTCAGCTTTTTACATGTCTCAAGGACCGAAAGGGAAATATCTCTCTCATATAATTCCTGGTCCTGCTTTTGTCTACCTTGAACTTTTAGGCGTTAACAACCACCATGGGCTGTTGCCACTATTCCTGTTGTATTCTGCATATTATATAATTCCAGCAAAAGAGATTGGCCTCAGCAGGTAATGATGATAGGAGGTTTAGTTCCCCAGCATCCTCCAAATTTAAAATATCACTTTTGGGAGAAAAGACCATTCATTGCTCACCTATGGACAAGTAAATACATGACTGCACACCAGGCACACAACAAATGCCAAGGCTTTTCTCTGCAAATGAAGCACCTAAGTAATTCAGCTGGACTTTCAACTGTAGACTACACTATAAATGTACTTATTTCATGTTGAACATATGTGACTAACCATAACTGCAATACAAAAGTGGTGGTGTTGTCCAATTTTAGAAAAAAGAACTTACATATGTATCAAAAGGGAAAGCGGGATGCATGGCTTAAGAGCACAAATTCAAAAGCTGTATATAAAGTATAGCATATTAAGCAGCTCTGCTTAAAAAAAAAAATAAAAAATGAATATGATATACTGTACTTAAAAGTTCCAAAGTTTAATTTTATCATAAAAGTGATTAAAGTATACACAAACCCCTTATAATTATTTTAAGTATGCACTCCAAAGAGCATTAATGGCCAGTTCATGGCCTCTGTGTGATTAAACAAAGAGTTGCATTAATGTAAAATAAACAAAGTTTGACTAAGCAATTTATCACCCCCTGTTGCCGTGTTAGAGTTCACAGGTTCAAATCCTAGTAAAGTCAATTAAGCATTTATAAAAAAGGTCATTCAAATAAATAGCAGCTGTAAATGTGCATTATAAAACCAGACAGACCCGAAGACAACATAATTGACTGGGATTAAGAGTGTTCTACTATAGATTTATATGGGCTGGGACATTTCCAACCATCATCCCATGCCATATTTTTTGGTAAATTATTCTGGGGTTTTAGAGAGTCTTTACAATGGAAAACTAACACACCTTTATAGAATTTAAAGAATCAGTACACACAAAAATAGGTTCACAGTGCATTAAATAACATTGAAGAAATAGATCTGTCAATAACTTCCATAACTATAGAGCAAACACAGGAAATTAAATATTCTTAATTGTTAGGTAGGCTGCCATTATAGGTAAAAGGAAGCAACAAAACTACAAATAGCAGTTGATAGACAATCTCGTTTTCATAAACAAATTTATAAAAAATTACATAATTTATGCACTGTACATAATTTATGTATTGTTATCCTCAAAATTCATCAAGCTTCAAATTACATTTTTTACTACAAAATATTCATAAAGAAACAAATCTATCTTCATTTGTTTGTTATACTGATTCCATACAAAAAGGCATATCTGCTGAAGAATACCATCTCACTATTATTATAAATCCACTTATGTGAATAGGCTGGACTTTATCACAGTGCTGAATTATATTGAACAAAGTGACTACATTTCTTTAAATGTGTATAACGTTGTTTTTTTTTTTTTTTTAACAAACAGAATGTTCCTTTATTGAAACAAAGGCATGGTACAAAGTCAATAGTATAGTAATAATCAAAATAATATATTACACACCGACAATGATAAGAGAAGCAAAGTCCCTATAACAGAAAACAGGCGTGGATAAAGCTATACACAACATCTATGAGAATGGCAGTGCCCAAACCTTCCAGAAATCCAAGAACATGTGAGGAGGGTATCGCAGCCACACCAACAGGTATCCGAAATGCAAAAGGGGGAAAAACCTCCTCACCCAAGCTGTCCATGGCTGCCATACCCTATCAAACTTCTTAGAGTAGTTCCTGCAGATATAAATCAACTTATACATAGGAAGAGCAGTGTTAATTGATTTTCCCAGGAACCTATGGAGGGAGGGGGAACGGGTATTCCACTTGAGTATAATTTCTCTTTAAGTATAACAAAACAAATATGAGACTAGCAATTTAGTTCATCTAGGCCTCTGTTCATCATCCTGAATTTCCAATAACACCAGCTCCGGAGTGACCTGGAGGGTCAACTGAAGATAGAAATGAATAAGTTCAACCACCTCTCCCCAGAACCGAGCTATCCCCGGACAACTCCAGAATATGTGAAGATATGTGCCTAACCTGTCCCCACAACGGGGGCACTCTTGCGATCTCTGAGGATACATTTTATCTGAATCAATTTGTTCCATGAGGAAATTAACAGTTTGGTACTATCCTCAAGGCAGTCCTCGCAGTCCTTGATCAAGGTCAGGAAGGTCAGCCTTCCACAAGTCCCATAACCATTCCATCTTAGGGGAGTCAACGCTAAGCAAGTCCAGGTAAGGAGCAGAAAGGGGTTTAGACAGTAATTCCTGAGCAACAAGTTCCTCAATAGGGTCCATAGTAAGGCTTGGAGTAATAGGAAACTGAGCTTGGGCTGCATGGCACAGTTAAAAGTATCAGAAAGCCATCCATCCCGGTAGTTTACATTTGGCCCTAAGGTCTGTAAAGGGGAGCAACGCATTTTGAAGAATCTAATCTTCCATCTGGCCCAGAGTTGAGGATCGGGTAAAGAGTGAAAATGCGGGAGGTTGGGATTACCCCAGAGAGGGCAGAATGGGGACCACCTGTGGGGCTGTAGAAATCTTTGCCTAGCTATGGTCCAGACCCTAAGCATTACCCTAGTGGAGTATGGTAGATTAGAGCAAGCCAGAGGACCCCAATAGACCAGATTCCCTAGCTTCTGAAGGGAACCCAAAGTAGCAGGCTCTAGACACACCACAGCATTAGCTCAGGAATGCAGAAACCACCAGCGAACAGTGATTATGATGGCCATCCAGTAGTAATTCCAGTAATCCAGTAATGCCAATCCACCACAACGCACAAGGAGGAGTAAAGTTGACCTTGCTAACCTAGGGAGAGAACCCCCCCCCCCCCCCGTATGAAAGACCCCCCCAAACACTCATCAACCTTGGTAAAAAACGAATTGGGTACCCAGGTTGGACAGTTACTAAACAAAAATAAATTTATGGAGAAAAATTATTTTTAGGAGGTTAATACGCCCCATGAGATTCAACAGCAGGGATGCCCAGGATGCGCACTTAGAACGAAGTTGGGATAACAGTGGAAATAAATTAAGAAAAACTCACCGGATCCTGCCGGACCTGGATATCCAAATACCTAAACTGGTCAACCTATATAAACATGGTAGCTGCCGCATTCTCCCGCACCTGGTGGTTAAGAGGGAGAAAAGGTCGACTTGGCCCAATTAATACGAATCCTTGAGAACTGTCCAAACTTGTAAAATAAGTCAAAGGTGCCAAAAGGGAGGAAGCAGCATCGTGGACATATAGGAGGGCATCTCTATGCAGCGGGAGAGACTCAGATAATCTATCATTGGTATGGACCCAGGCTCTCGGAGCACGGTATAACATTTCTACCCACTGAAGGAAATTGGGCACAAAACCGAATCTACAAATCACCGCCCACAGGAAAACCGATTCTACAGAGTCAAGCGCCTTCTCATCGTTGAGGTAGGCATTCACTGTCTGTCCACTATTTGCATGGGTGATCGACAGATTCAGGAAGAGGCATCCCAGTCATGAACCCAGTTTGATCAACATGACTGACCTCCTCAAGGACCTTAGATAAGCGGCTAGCCAATATTTTGGCCAAAATCTTGGCGTCTACATGGATCAGGGATATAGGGCTATACGAGGAGCCTGGTTTGAGCACCATCACCACCACAGCTTTGGACATGAGTCCAGGAGGTAACCCAGCGCAAAGAGCTGTTCATATAGGGAGGTGAGTCTAGGGGCAAGCAGGTCTTGGTGTTGCAAGTAAAACTTGGTTAGGAGTCCATCCACCCCAGGGGTCTTTCCTGGCTGGAGCTGATCCATCGTCAGCTGAACCGCCTCCAAAGTAATACCCCGGTCAAGTCCTGAGCTAGTCTCAAGTGTAGGAAAATCAACTCTATCAAGGTAAATGTGTAGCTCAGAGGATGTATAGGTTACACGGGAAGAGCATAAATGCTCATAATATTGAAACAAACTGTCATTGATGTCACTAGGTGATCTCAATAATACCCCGACAGAGTCCCTAATATCACTGGTATGTGTAGCAGCAAACAGACCTTTAGCCAACCATACCAACAGCCTGCCATTCTTGTTACCATACTCAAAGACTCTCTGTACAGTATTCAGAAGGGACTTCTGCGTCATTTCCACCCGAAGAAGGAAAACCTCTCTCAAAGTATTTTGCCAGGCCCCATAGGTACTTTGGTCAGGGTTCGCTGCATAGGCAGCCTCCCTCTGGTAAACCTCACCTTTCAACCTCTCCAAGGAATGTGCTGATGCACTACATGTGGCAGCAATGCGAGAGACATACTCCCCGGTTCGAAACCTTGAAGGTATCCTAGGCTACCATTTAAGTAGTGAATTCAGCATTGGTTAGCCAATACTGACAAACTCCCTCCTGAATAGCTTCCTGGACAGAGTCTGCTATCTAGTATCTGGACAGTCTCCACAACCTCTCCTCAGGTGGTGCCATAATTATGTGACCACCAAAGGGGCAGGATAGTAGTCTCAGACACTCTGCGCAGTGTGGCCTGGGTAGTACAAGCTAAGTTAATGCATGAGAGCATCAAGAAAAAAGATGAGTGGCATGTAAACCTTGTAAGAGTAGGATGAAAGTGTCACCAAATATCTGTTAAGCCCCGTACACACGGTCGGTTATTCCGATGGAAAAAGTCAGATCGGATTATGTTCTGGGCTTTTTCCGTCAAAAATATGAGTGCAGGATTTAAAATTTTCCGACAACAAAATCCGATCGGACTTTTTCCGATCATGTGTAGAGAATTTCAATGCTCAAAGTGCCACGCATGCTCAGAAGACATTCGGAGACTAAAGCTATTGGCTACTGGCCACTACGTAGTCCCGTCATACACGCTGTACGTCACCTCGTTCAGAACGATCGGATTTTCCAACAACTTTGTCCGACTGTGTGTGTGCAACACAAGTTTCGGACAAAATCTGTTGGAAAAAATCAATCCGATGGATTTTGTTGTGGGAATATCCGACCGTGTGCACAAGGCATTAGGGTGAATTTGTTCGCCCACTGAGCCAAGCCAGGAGACCAGTGGGAGGTAGGGTGGAGCCTGTCCAAATCTGGTGAAGAGGTCAAGTTAAAGTCACCCGTTAAAAGTACATCCTCGACCCCATAGCAGAGAACGATTTGCATAATGGTAGAGAATAAAGAGATGTCCGTCGGAGGCAATAGATAAAGCACCACCAAGACCAAAGGAAAGTCCGCTATTAAGATGTGCATAATATATTATAGACCCTTAGGTCTGTCCTGGTGTCCAGAAGCTGAAATAGAAGTGACCTGTGCACCAGGACACGAACCCCCTGGTAGTGGGAACTCATCTAGGCCCGTTTAAGGCCTAAGATGCAAGAGCCTAGAAGATGAGTTTCTTGCAAAATACAAATCCCAATAACCTGCCCAAGGGCAACAAAAAACAGAGAGGTGTGCAGTTAGGTGTGGAATGTCAATCAAGACTTAACAGTCTGCAATCCTGTAGTCCCGCAGCTATATTCAGGGTAGCAGGAGATGCTGGACTAGTAGTGTTAAACTGGATCTGGAAAGTCACCTGGACTGAGCCACAGGCACTAAATTTAATAGGCTGGTGTAATTACAGTCAAACAGTCCCAACAATCAACCGAAAATCAACTAAAAATTGGGGGCGAGCAGAACCAAAAGGTAGAATGTGTCACCCTAGGATCATGACCCCTCATTGTTAACCAGGCCTGGTAGTACCGCACCCCATAGTGTAAAACTCAAAGGATGATGCGCAGCAAATAGGGAGGCCAAAACCATAAAACAATAATCATGTAGGTACTGGTCAGCAAAATCTTCAGGGACTCCAGCCAGTCTGCTGCATTCTTCAGTATCCACAATCCACAGCTTAGCTGGAAAGAGAGCACTGTACTTGATCTTGGTGTGTAGTGCAGCTTTAACCGAGTCACAGGACCAAACAAGCCAAAACGTCAGGGAGCCAGAAGGAATGTCAGCCAAGCAAGTTTTTAACAGGAACACAGGAGAGTGTCTCTAGAGATGTGATCAAGGCGAAGGCAGAGATGCTCTGGACTGGACGGCTTAAGTAGGCATGACCAACGAGCAGGATCAACAGGTGACAGTTTCTTATCCCCTTTTCCATGCCCGGATGAGTTGTAAGGCATCCGCACCCAAATCACCAGCGCATGAGAACGAGGAAACCCAGAGAAATGAAGAGATTCTCTCTAGCAGAGCTCTGGGATAGACGCTGGTTACCATTTTGGACACGCCCCCAATGTTGCTTTTAAAATACAAAAATAATCCACTCGATAGATTCACCAGAGGGGATATGGTACTGTGAAGCAGTTTGTCTCTGGGTTTTTGATTACCTTCCATATAATTAGGGCAGGGTTACCAGGGAATAGAAAAAAAAAACATTACTACCGTGATACTTTATTTCTCAGTTCAAAGTTATTTTTCACGTTAACTTGGTCTAAGTCTGTATGTGTTTTTCCTGCCATTGCAACGTAGCAGTGGTGAAATTTGCTGTATGTGTCTCACTAGGCAGATTTCCCTTCACTGCTTTAATTCAGAGTACGTTCTAAATCTAGGAAATTATCAAATATCTGGGACACATTTTTAACACGGCACACCTTATGTGAATAAAGTAATCTATGTGCAATGAATTTCAATGCTACCATTTGGGATTAAATGTACTAGGCCCTGACAAGGGAAAACATACTGACTGTGCTACTGCAAAACTCCCCAAAATAAGAGGGCCTATCTGAATAGTATTGGAAGAGCACTGGGGAGGCCAACCTATGAAGAATAAAAGGGACCACTGTAGGAAAGAAAGACCTCAATAAGTAAAGCAGCAAGTTCTGGGAACATTATAGAAAAATAAGCAGTTAGGAGGTATTACATCACATATGTTGCCAGGACTGATAATACTTCCCTCTTTTTAAGTATCTATGTAGAAGAGGTGAGGTGCACAACATTTGCCTAGGTAGAATTTGCAGGTACGTTTTTGTGTGGGATCCTGGTAGAGACTCGTGGATAAGGTACATAATGATGGGAAAATTATCTTGGATTCTTTACATTGGAACATGATTAATAGTGGTACTGGAGGCATTTTTGTATTAGTGGGTGTAGAGTGCTTTGATCAAAAAAAATCGCACTTTATTCGCTTGCTCAGAGAGAAAAAAGCGCAAGGTGACCAAACATGGGAACTTCTCCTAAATCCCAACTAAATGTTAGGTAATGTATATTGTAGGAAGGTATGCGCTTTTGTGGCAAGCACCCACCTTTGAACCGTTCTAAATTGTAAAGAATTTTTTTTTATCCTTAGGCTTAGTTTTGATTAGTATTTAAACTGTCACACCTCTGAAAAGCATTCTGTGTTTGGATTGCTTCTCAAAGGCATTTGACAAGCTTGGGTTGCACTCAGTGGCGGTACTGCCCACCAAATGTGTCAAAAGCGAAAGTTTTTGCTGCAGGCACGAAGCAAAGCATCACAACTGCGGCACGTGAACTTTCCACCCACTGTTTTGCAGATCGGGGAGGGGGGGTGCTAAAAACACTGCTCAAATGCATGTTTTTATTGCCTCCCAAGCACAAGTCTAAGTGAGCCCTTAATACTAATCCCTATTTTCTAATAATGCATTATACACTTTGGGAAAACAAACTTGGCAGATGCATTTATGAATCTGTACTTCCCGGCAACGAGTGAAACCAATCAGTAAACTATTAATTGTACTTTAACACTGCAATTGTTCACGCAAACTACATTAAATTGAGTTCTGCATAATATGTAGCTGTCAGAATCCAGTGAACATCTTACAGAGCCACAGAATCCTATATCCAGAAACACATTTTAACAAGGCAGAATTCAATCTGATTAGTTGATGCAAGGAACTGAACTCTTAAACCTACAATAACCAGGCTGCTTATTAAAGTGGTTGTAAACCCTTACAGACCACTTTGACCTACAGGTAAGCCTAGATTAAGGCTTACCTGTAGGTCCGATAAATATCTCCTAAACCTACACAGTTTAGGAAATATTTGCAAAAAGACAGGCACCGCTGTCAACGGCGCACAAGCTCACCGAGCACGCCGCTAACGGCGATATGCCGCTAGTGGTGGCTCTCGTGCGCATGCGCGGGAGTGAGGTCATTGCGGCTCAGGCCAATCACAGCGCATATCGAAGTGACTCCAGGATACATGGCAGCGGTGGAGATTAAGGAGGACCGCTTTGGGGGCTTCGTTCTCAGGTAAGTTATTCATAATGAGCTAGTATGCTATGAATACTAGCTCATTATGACTTTGCCTTGCAGGGTTAATTTTTTTTATTTTTTTTGTATGGGTTAACTTCCTCTTTAAAGGAGTCTACATTTGGTTTGTTTGGGAATGCCTCTACTGCATCATAAGTAGGGTATCTCAAATCACAAAAATGACCAACAAAGGGGACAGGAGCATACTGGTGCACTATAGAAATGCTAAGGCAAAATCTAAAGTGCTGGGTGAAGAATCACCTCTATTTTCCAGCAAAATACAACTTTTTCCCTATGCTACTCCACTTCTCCTATTCAACCGCCAGGGGAAATACCTAGTACATTACCTGGTACATGCGAGTTTGGAACAGAATGCAATTAACGAAATGTAACAGTAACAGTGTGCCAATCACCAGAAATGTCACAAAAGGGGCATGACTGAAAAAGGTCTGCCGATCGGCTCCCTTTTTTATCGTTCAGCCCTGCTGTGTTGAACAAATAAAAAAAAAAAAACTACTAGTGTGTACAAGGCTTAAGTGAGTTGAGCAACAATTAGAGTGCCATGTCCTGCTATCACCAGCTGAATAGATAGGTGTAATTAAATATAAAAAGGTCAATTTAAAGTGGCTTACCTGTCCCTCAGCAACAGTCTCTGTGTCAATGATAGTAATGACTCCAGGGGCAAGAGGACTACGTCTGGAATTGCTGTGAGATGACAAGTCTTCATCTGAAGAACCAGCAGGCAGTGTACCAGTAAGTTGGGTAACAACTTTCCCAACCATCGTAAGGCCAGTCTTCAGAGTCTGTGAAATCAAGACCATTAGATGAATTAAAGAACGCTATAAACAGGCATTTACAATTGCTAGCTTATAAGCAGTAAACGTACAATTTTAAGGTAATATGTTATGTGCATATTTCCAAGACAGTTTAGTCATCTCTTTAGAATTCTTAAGAGCACCAGAACAAAGAACATCAAAAGAAAAATCTGAACTACAAGCAAATAAAGTCAAAAATTAAAAAGATTTCAACTGTGGAACCTTTGACCAAAAATGCAAGCAGGGATAAAAATTACTGGTATTGTTATTACCAATACCACAACACTGGTATATTACTTTTGTCAACGCTCAAAGTGGAGGGAGGTGAAAGCATATCCCTATGTCCCAGAACATGGGGTGCAGGTTTATCCTGATACCAATCCAGAAGGCTAGGAAGTGTAAAGAGGAAAGGATTGCCACTACTCCTGACCAGCCCAGGTGTATAAACGATAAGGAGTGGCCTCGACCTCCACCACACAATTTTAAATGAACTTTTGCCCGGGGAAGATGGTGGCATTTCTGGATCATGTTCAGATATGGCTTCTTCTTTGCTAGAGCTTTAACTTGCATTTTGAATGGCACTGTGTACACAGACAGTAATTTTTGGAAGTATTTCTGAGCTTGTGCAGTGATGTTTATTACAGAATCATGCCTGTTTTTAACCACTTCAGCCCGGAAAGAATTTACCCCCTTCCTGACCGGGCCATTTTTTGTGATAAAGCACTGCGTTGATTTAACTGACAATTGCGCGGTCGTGCGACGTTGTACTCATACAAAATTTATGTCCTTTTTTTTCACACAAATAGAGCTTTCTTTTGGTGGTATCTGATCACCTCTGCAGTTTTTATTTTTTGTGCTACAAACGACAATTTGGAAAAAAAAAACACAATATTTTTTTTACTTTTTGCTATAATAAATATCCCAAATTTAAAAAAAAAAAAAAATAATTTTTTCCTCAGTTTAAGCCGATATGTAATCTTCTACATATTTTTGGTTAAAAAAAAAATTGCAATAAGCGTATATTGGTTTGCGCAAAAGTTATAGCGTCTACAAAATAGGGGATAGATTTCTATTTATTTTTACTACTAATAGCGGCGATCTGCAATTTTTATTGGGACTGCGACACTGCAGCTGACAGATCGGACACTTTTTTGAAACCATTGACATTTATACAGCGATCAGTGCTAAAAATAGCCACCGATTACTCTATGTCACTGGCAGGGTAGGGGTTAACACCAGGGGCGACCAAGGGGTTAAATGTGTTCCCTCACTGCGTGTTGTAACTGTGGGGGGATGGGACTGACTGGGGGAGGAGACCTATCAGTGTTCCTATATACTAGGAACACAAGATCTGTCACCTCTCCCCTGACAGGATGTGGATTTGTGTGTTTACACACACAGATCCACATTCCTGCTCTATCACAAGCGATTTCAGGTGACGGAGGACATTGAAGCTGCCGGGCACGCGCATCGGTTTCTCAGTGACGCGGGATGCGCATGCCCCCTATTCCCCTTAAAGCAGCCGCCGTACAGCTACAGCAATTTGTGCAGGGGATTTCTGCCGTCGTCATTTGATGATATTATGCACTGTAGTTGATAATATATTTAAAGCCTTTGCAATTCAATTTTACAAAATGGTAAAATTTCTCAGTTTAAAATTTGATATGTTTCTATTGTGAATAAAATGTAGGTTTATGGGATTTGGAAATCATTGCATTCTGTTTTTATGTAGATTTTACACAGCGTCCCAACTTTTTTGGAATTGGGGTTGTATTATATGTCAGTCAGGCAGAGCACTAAAAGATTTTTTCAGTAGATACTTGCGCGCACACACACTTGTATCCTACAGGTAAGTACATGTATGTGATGGTCAGAAATTTCCATTGATACTTTTATTGACATTTGTCAGCTCCATGAGCAGGGCCCTCCTATTCCTTCTGTGTTGAACTGCATTGTAATTGTCTTGTTTCCCCTCTACATTGTAAAGCACTGTGTAAACTGTTAGCGCTATATACATTCTAAATACTGTAATAACAATAAAAAGCTATCAAACAAAAAAAAAATCGAATTCCCCTCCTACCAGATACCTACCTTGGCTTAAAGAGGAGATTCCAAGGTCTACATTGATTGGTAACACTATCAAACACTTACAATCAGACAGGAGCTATACCTTGAGTGACATTTTACTCTCGTTTATCACCCCCCCATCATAGATACCCAAAATTCCCCTCAGGAATCTCAAACAAGGCATTCCAGCATTCTCTCATTAACAAGTGCATAAAATACTTAATATCTAATTGCTCTCAGAAATCTAAATATTGGCCAACCTCCCCATTTCTCAATGGCGAGCCTTCCAAATTTGTCACTTCCAGACCCAAGTTTGAGGAAAGCGTCTCCCATCCTTCTCTATGATTGCCTTTGAAGAATTATGTACAGATCCCTCTATGGTTTAACATGGACTTTCAAAATCCTATAAGATTCTCACACATTCGCTGGTTCAATTCACTCCTCCATACATTGCAAAACCTGGCATTACTTTTCCAGATCAACAAAAAACTCATCCTTCCATTTACCCATACAGAGTCAGTTTTATAGCAAAGTACAAGAGACTAGGTTTAAGATAAACTTCAATAACTTTTGGAACTACCCGTGTTTATCAGCATATAACACGCACCCTAATTTTTAAAGGCATGTTTCAGGAAAAAAACAAAAATTTTAAATAACAGACTTTGAAGCAAAATAAGGGTCAGTTCCCATTAATACAGCCTGATCAGTGCCCATCTGCAGCCTCACCATTGGCCATTAATGAAGCCTGATCAATGCCCATTTGTAGCCTCAGCAGTGCCCATCTGCAGCCTTGTCATTGCCCATCAATGCAGCCTGCTCAGTGCCCATCTGCGGCCTCCCCATTGCCCATTTTCACTCCCACTATTGCCCATCTGCAGCCTTGCCATTGTCCATCATTGCAGCCTGATCAGTGCCTTTCTCCATCCTTGCCATTGTCCATCATTGCAGTCTGCTCAGTGACCATCTGCAGCCTCACCAGTGCCTGTTAATGTAGCCAGTGCGGATGTAGACAGAGCCAGTTTACCTGTGTACTCGGCTCAGCTCGGAACTCAGCTCGCAATCCGGGACATCTGACATGCTAGGAGCCGTCCAGGAGGCGGGACTGGGCATGACTGCAAGCCGAACTGAGCCGAGTACACAGGAGATCTGGCTCTGTCTAATCTGGCGGTGCTCGCTCCCCCTCCTTCCCCTCCAAAGCAGCACTCTGTCGGCGTATAACACGCACCCACGATTTTCACTCTAATTTCAGGGGGAAAAGTGTGTGTTATACGCCAATACGGTAGGTAAAGGAAATCTCATTCAAAACTGACAATGTCCACCTATGAGACGAACCCTGAAGCCTTCCTACTTCACCTGTCACCATCAGCAAAGAGGTATGAAAACTCACTTTTGACACATCTTCTGAATGTAGCAAAAGCATGTATCCCCTTATATTGGAAAACTACACCTTCCCCTCCATACAATGTTTGGCTCAGTAAAATTAATTAGATTAAAACCACAGAGCATGTCATGACCTCTCCAAACCACAGAGGGGAGCGATTTCTAAAAATTGGTTCTTTTGGATTGACTTTGCTTGCACCCCTGAATATTGAGCGTTGATGTCAGGTTAATGACAGACCCACCATGTGCCCAATCACTTTTCCTCCCTCTTGCACCCCCTTTTTTATTTCTCCCCCTACCTCTCCTGGTGCTATATACAGTATATCAGAATAGTCATGTTATTCTCTCCCAATACTCTGGAATCTGCCTACCTTTCACCTTAAGAGGCTGCAAAGTTGACTTCATCTTTTAAGGGATGAAGAAATGCTTCCTGCATTTTACAGTGGTTATAATGCTGTGTATTTTTGACTATGACTTAATAGCATTGGGACTCTTTGTTGTAAACCTTCTCTGCTCTGCTTAGTCTGCTCTTGATAAAGGAAAAAATAAAAGGTAAAAAGAAAGTCCAGCTTAGACATATCCAAATGATGTGCTCTTATCTGCATTATGACCTTGTGAATTCCACCATTAACTGACATTAGACATGCGAGATCAAGGTAGATATATGTCAATTCCAAAACTTCCTACTTTAAGCAGTTCTAAATTATTTAACAAAAGCCATTTTTTAGGGTGTAAGGAGTATTAGACAATGATAAATTAGTCAATAAAGTAATTTATGTTTGTGCCAAATAACAAAATAAATAGAAGATTGGATGTGATCTTCTAATCTCACGTATGTAAAGTCTTTTTAATGATTATGATGACAAGCGGCTCTCAAAATTTATTTAGAGAAACCTAGTTCAAACTAGTAAATTTGGATGCTAAAAATGTAGGTTAGTGCAGCATGTTAGCATGATATACACAACATATAAACACCCCATTTTTCTGTCAATACCAAATTAATCTTTATGAGAAAAAAGAAAACTACAAAATAAAAAAAAAAAAGATTCAGTACACATAATGCTTTACAACAGTTATTAGAATGCCTGCATCTCAAATAAGGATTGTGGGTTCAGTTCTGATCACAGCTGTATCTATGTCAGCTTTACTTTCAACATGCGCAAATCTCTTTTTATGTAATTTTGTTTTTGTACTGCTTCAGCACAGGAAAACAATGAATACCCGGCAGATACCTGCACTATAACTTATCTTTTCAATAGACATTGATCATACCACCCTAATTTTTTAATTGAGAATGGGCAAAATATCAAATGAAGCACAGTTGGGAGTTGCGATCTATTGCTGTTGTTTCTACCATATATATGTTGCATTTCTGTTTCAATGATTTTTTTATTGAAGTTTACAAGACAATTAGAAAGTTAAGAGATTGAACAACGTATAATATATTTTTATCGCAGTACAGTGAACTTTTCTGGAAGAATTTTTACCATCTTATGATCTGCACACCCATTACAGCTCGTTACTCCATATCAGGGATAGAAAAACAAATGACACAATAAAAACAACATTTCTGCACCCTGGAGGTAACGATAAGTATCCTATTGTTTCCCCGTCGCTCCACCACACTCCATATGAGGTAGGAGGGGGAAAACCATGGTAACAGAACTGTGAGGCCAGTATCCTCTGTCCCATTCGTCATGTATATGTTGCATTTCATTAACCTCCCTGGCGGTATGATTAGGTCTGGAATTTTGTACCAAAAGCGGTACAATTATTTTGCATGGAAATTTGGCATTTTATATTGTAGGCATGCAATTCTTATGAATAACTCACTTAATTCGGTCCAAACCAGAGTCTAGTAGACATCCCGGGTATGATAAAGTTTGAAACACAAAATCATAAATTATAATATAATAAATAAATATAAAAACTATTCAATAATGTAATCAAATCAAAAACACAGAAATTTGCTCAGTTGCAGAATAGTCGCTGTCATTAAATTTAGTGTTTGATGATGAATTGTGATTCTAATTTATTATCGCTGTTTTCTAGCTGGTCTAAAACCACTTTTGACATAAAGGGACACTTTTTGGTTGCTATGGACAATCTCCAGTTTCCAGGCAGAAAATGGTTTATTATATAAATTGACATGCAGGGGACTGGACAGACCACTAGGGAAAAAGGGATGTGTATTTTGTTTATACAGTACTGTAATCTGTAAGATTACAGTACTGTATGTGTATTGTGTGTTTTAAATTTTTTGAATTTGGCGCCGATCTCCGATCCCGTGCGTCGTAACGTCACAGGGAACGGAGATCAGCGGCACTCGGCACTGTGTGAATCGAGCGAGGAGACAGCTCACACACACAGTGGGGAGACATCGCAGGATCCAGGGGACAAGGTAAGTAAGTCTCCCTGTATCCTGCAATGCGAGCTTGAGTCTGGCTCGGGGTTACCGCTTATGGTACTAAAGTTCCATCCCGAGCCAGACTCGGGATTACCGCCAAGAGGGTTAATGAGACTCTGTTGCCACTTTTCACTGGGAGATTCAGTTTGCATTTGCAGCGCTATACAAATCATTCATTCATTCACTGGCCAATAAAAGTATGTCCTGCCAAAAAAAAAACTCTTCCCCACAACCCCAGTTATACTCACATTATAAACAATCCCATGCCACTCCTTCTTTACTACTGTCAGATAAAAAAAACAGTACTTCGAGGTATGGGGGAGCATGTGACCCCCTACTCCCGAAGAGGGACCCGAGAAGTGGAGGCTATGGGATGTTCTGCGCAAAACCACTATACAAAGCAGGTAAGTATAACATGTTTGATATTTTTAACAACAAAAAAACAAGACTTTAGTATCACTTTGTAACACATTGTCACTGTGTCTTGATTTGGCAAAGTGACAGTATCTCTTTAAAGTAAGCATTGCAATCATAATATGTGCTTACTGAAATAAATACATTTTACCTTCAGTTGACTGAATGTGCAGGGACACATTCTAATCAAGTCCAGATGCACAATTGTCCTTACCAGTACAACATTGTACAAATCCAAAGGACTACATTTTCCACTAGGTTGAGTCATATTTGTCAGTGGAGCCTTTACATTAGAACTCTTCATAAATGATGATTTATATTGTATATTTCAGCACTTTATCACATCATTTCATCACTTACTAATATTCGAGAAGTGACCTCTCTAAGACCTGTATCTTGTGTTTTTAAAGAACGATCTAAAAAGGCAAAACAATTTGTGGGGCACAAGAGTAAATTTAGATGCCAGTACCATTGGTTTAGTGTTACAGGGTAAAATTGCAATGTCATCAAAGCCTTCACATAAAACATTGTATATAGCATACATTTAGAATTATATTTTCTTTCCTGTATAAATTCACTTTTACTTTTTTTTTTAAAGCACTGTACATGTGATTTTTTTTCCATTTGGGGTAAATGTCAAAGCTCAACTGAAGTCTTTTTTTTTTTTCCTTAGTAGGTAGAGGCATTGAATAGTGATTAAAAAACAAACAAATAAATATTTAAACAACCCAACACGCTGCAGCAAATCTTTGCCAAAAATTACGATTGAGACTTTAGGGATATAATTGTACAGGGTGTCTCTAAGTGAGTTATTTTAGGATAGTGACAGGGTTGCTTTAAGACTTGAGTTTTAGGACTAAGTCAAAGCATAAGTGTTTGAGGGTTTGGGTAAGGGAAAGTTAAAGTGGTTGTAAAGTCTCATTTGTTTCCCTTTAAAAATAACAAACACATTATACCTACCTGCTCTGTGCAATGGTTTTGCACATAGCAGCCCAGATTCTCCTCTTCTCTGGTCCCTCTTTGGTGTTCCTGTCCCTCTTCAGCAAACAGCCTGCTAGGGGGGCACCCGAGCCGAGCTGCAGCTCTGTGTATCCATTCAGACACGGAGCCGTGGTTCTGCCCCACCCCATCTCTCTCCTGATTGGCTAACTGACTTTGACAGCAGCGGGAGCCAATAGCGCCGCTGCTGTATCTTAGTCAACCAGGAGGGGGAGTCCCGGACGGCCAAGGCACTCGTGGACATCGCTGGATCGAGAGGGGGGCTCAGGTAAGCGATAGGGGGGCTCAGGTAAGCGATAGAATGCATTAAGATAAAAAACCTTCTGCCTTTACAACCACTTTAAGTGTGACAGCTCAAGGGTGGGAGTCAGCATTTCGTTTAAGAACCAAACGCTATCAGCTCTGAATTCCTGGTGCCAAAAATGAATATGACAAATAAATTTAACCACTTGCAGACCGGGTCAAAGCCTAAAAACGGCTGCAGCGCGGTCGGCTTATTCTGGGAGGGCGTCGATGGACGTCCTCCCAGAATCTTGCTCCCGTGAGCACCAAGGAATATCTGTGACCGCCATCACAGATCGCTGTAAATGGCTACTGACAGCAGCCATTTACCACGTGATCGCTCTGTCAAATGACGGAGCGAACACTTGTAAACGAACCGGCATCATGTCCGGTTCCTCTCTGTACCGATCGGTACTGTGTGAGCAGAGAGGGGAAGAGATCAGGTGCAGCAGCGCTGGGAGCTGGATGTGTACTGCCCATAGCGCTGATCTGTGCCCATCCCAGCAATACTCATCCAGCCATCCCATCAATACTCATCCAGCCAACCCAGCAATACTCATCCATCTATCCATACTCAGCAATACTCAGCCGTCCATACTCATCCATCCATACTCCGCAAAACTCATCCATCCTCAGCCATACCCAGCCACCCCCATCCACACTCAGCCATACCCAGCCTCAGCCATACCCACTCAGCCATCCCATCCATACTCAGCCATCCACATTCATGGCTCAACCATGCCACTCCAGTGCCACAAAGTGTAATAGGTAGTCAAATTAGATTTGAAATTGATGCCCCTAGAAGGCCTGATGGTGCTCCCTGCATGTTGGGCCTCTGTATGTGGCCAGGCTGTGTAAAAGTCTCGCACATGTGGTATTGCCATACTCAGGAGGAGTAGCAGACAATGTTTTGGGGTATAATTTTTGCCATGTACATGCTATGTGTTAGAAATATTGTATAAATGGACAACTTTGAGTAAACAAAAATGTGTTTTCATTTTCTTTCCACATTCTCCAAAAATTTGTATTGTGAATTGTTAGACAAAAATTAGAACTTTAAAAAACTCACCATGCCTCTTTCTAAATACATTTGAATGTCTACTTTCCAAAAATGGGTCATTTGGGGGGTATTTGTACTGTCCTGGCTTATTAGGGTCTCAAGAAATAAGCTAGGCTGTCAGTACTTCAGGGGTGATCAATTTTCAGTGATTGGCACCATAGCTTGTAGACTCTATAACTTTCACACAAACCAAATAATATACTGTACACCGATTTGGATTATTTTTACCAAAGATATGTAGCAATATAAAATTTGGCCAAAATGTATTATGAAAATTGGCTAATTTGCTAAATTTTATAATAGAAACAAAAAAAAATGTATTTTTTTTACCGAATTTTTTCGGTCTTTTTTAATTTATAGCGCAAAAAAATTAAAAACCCAGCGGTGATTAAATACCCCCAAAAGAAAGCTGTGTTTGTGTTAAAAAAAGGACAAAAATGTCATATGGGTACAGTGTTGCATGTCTGAGTAATTGTCATTCAAAGTGTGAGAGCACCAAAAGCTGAAAATTGGTCTGGTTAGGAAGGGGGTTTAAGGTTTAAGTGCCCAGTGGTCAAGTGTTTAAATAAATGCCTTTTAATCTCCACAATCTTTTGTCTGCTCTTTAATCTACCTAATCCTTATATACATAATCATAGGAAAAATATTATAAGGCAATTTTGTAAACATCTATGAACTAAAACATTACTTTCCTTTTTCAGTCTCTTGATTTTTTTTTTTTTATTGAAACCAGAATTCATCAGAATCAAAACGATTATGTTAATGACTGGAGATTTGCTCCAATTTATTGTAAGGCAATTAAAAAAAAAAACATAAAAAATTGATAATTGTATGTGTGTCTGTTGAACTTTAAAGGGATGACAATTTAGAGCATGGATAACAGCTGAATTGGCTTAAATTACCAATGACTTCAGAGTCAAAGTAACTAAATTTGGAGATGGAAGAAAAAGGAAGAGGACAGACCCACAATCCCATGTGACCTGGGGCTACATGGCGTCTATGAACATTTAAGAGCAAGGCTGAGATTGCAGGCGTCTGCAACCAGGACCAAGCCACAGATCAATCGTAACTGTTTTGTTTAGTGCTAAAAACTCAAACTGCAGTGATTAGAAAACACATTAGTGTTCATCAATTAGCAGCCAAACGTTTGTTTTAATAATTCATAGGAAACGACTTGCACAAAGTCTGTTAGTGTATTGTCAGGAAAGCCTCAGAAGGGTCAACAGAATTCGGCGCCACTTTGTATTGACGGCAACATAAAGTCAGGAAGCCAAGTTAACCCTTCTCCATCCTGTGCTCAGAGTATCTTCTTTGCAAATGACTCTGTCTTGTCCAATATTATATCATGTTCTACAGGTAAGGACGTAGCAAGTATATGTTAAATCTTGCAGACAAACATAATACCCAGAATGCTTAAACAATGATTATATATTTAATGCATTTCTCACAGTGTCCTAACACAGTTTAAAGATTCAATTCACTTATTAAACTGCACATAATAATACTACATTGAAAAACAGCTTAGGGACAAAAGACAATTTTCCTATCTGTATGGCAGGGCATGTCATGCCCCTTATATAGTATGAAAAACATACTCAAACCTAATTATGCTCACTTTCCTTGTACTGCACCATTAAAAACCACTTCTATACCGGGCCTATTTTGGCATTCCTCTCCTACATGTAAAAATATAAAAAAAAAAAAAATTGATAGAAAATTACTCAGAACCCCCAAACATCATATATGTTTTTTTTTTTTAGCAGACACCCTAGGGAATAAAACGACGGTCATTGCAACTTTTTATGTCGCACGGTACTTGCGCAAACAATTTTTCAAATGCTTTTTTGGGGAAAAAACTGTTTCATGAATTAAAAAACAAAAAAACAGTAAAGTTAGCCCAATTTTTTTATATAAATGTGAAAGATGATGTTACGCCGAGTATATACCCAATATGTCACAGACAATATCCAGTGAGCAGTAGTCGTATAGACGAAAATGCCTCGTTGATGGCCAGAGGTCAGAGGAGAATGGACAGACTGGATTGAGATGATAGAAAGGCAACAGTAACTTAAATAACCACTCGTTACAACCAAGGTATGCAGAATAAGATCTCTGAATGCACAACACATCGAACCTTAAAGCAGATGGGCCACAGCAGCAGAATACCTCACTGGATGCCACTCCTGTCAGATAAGAACAGGAAACTGAGGGTACAATTCACACAGGCTCTCTAAAATTGGACAACAGAAGAATGCAAAAATGTTGTCTGTCTGATTAGTCTCGATTTCAGCTGTGACATTCAGATGGTAGGGTCAGAATTTGGGGTAAACAACATAAAAGCATGGATCCATCCTGCCTTGCATCAATGGTTCAGGCTGGTGATGGTGGTGTAATGGTGCAAGGGATTTTCTTGGCACACATTTGGCCCCTTAGTACCAATTGAGCATCATTTAAACGCCACGGCCTACTTAAGTATTTTTGCTGACCATGTCCCTGTATGACTACAGTGTACCCATCTTCAGATGGCTACTTCCAGCAGGATAATGCACAATATCACAAAGCTCAAATCATCTCAAAATGGCTTCTTGAACATGATAATGAGGTCACTGTACTCCAATGGCCTCCTTAGTCACCAGATCTCAATCCAATAGAGCACCTTTGGAATGTGGTGGAACAGGGATGTGCAGCTGACAAATCTGCTGCAACTGCGTGATGCTATCCCGTCAATATGGACCAAAATTTCTGTGCCATGAAGAATTAAGGTAGTTCTAAAGGCAAAAGGGGGTCCAACCCGGTACTAGCAAGGTGTTTTTAAAAAAGTAGCTGGTGAGTGTATACAACCATGTAAAAAAGTGAGAACACACCCTCGAATATATTGACTTTGTCATCATATCTGAAGAGGCAAATATTAGATATTTATTTAAACCGTGCCTACAGATAAAAGGTGATATAACTAAATAGTAGCAAGGTGTACCTAATAAAGTGGCCGGTGAGTGTATAATTACCCAAGCTGTAGTGTCACTTCAACCAAAACTTTTAATTTAGAATGAGGAAGATTTAAAACTTCTGTCAGATTTTTTGTGCAGTCTTAAGCCTATCTGGGGAGATTTTACCTTACTTCCTGTCTCACTGACTGTGTGGCAAAATTAAGGCCACCTTTACTCTCATGCGTTGAGGTAATGTGCATGTTTAAACAAGCGATACCCCAGCACAAGGGCCAGCTTGTGCTTTGTGGTGCCATTCATTTTAAATGCCACCCTAGTAAAGCAGTGCTCCTGCAAAACCTGTGTTGCAGAACGCTATAACATACAGTAATGCACTACTGCAAGTTGTGGTGTACTTTTTCCCCCAAAAAATGGGGCGGTTCAATGTTAGGCTTGTTGTGTGCTGGCAGTTCCTTCAAATGAATAGGTTCCTTTAAGGCAACGCATGTTGCAAAAATTGTTGATAGAGAATGACCTATTGCCTACTCTATTTTAAAAGCATATATATGGAAAGGGAAAATGGGATTTTCAGCATGTGATTTAATTTGAAAAATAGTAACTATATTATGTAAGAAGAAAGTTTTTTTTTATTATTATTTTAGAAAAAAATTATAAAAATATTTTGTTAAAACATACAGCAATTGGCAAGTACAGATCAATAGGTATTTGTGGATACAGCATAAACCGATAGAATTCCCAACATGTTTCACCCATATACTGGGCTTCTTCAGGGCATTCTGTCCAATGAGCGGTACAAGCCTTCTATTAAGGAAACACATACATACAATGATTATAGTCATATCAACAATCAGTTTACAATCATAATGTTGCATAAATAATACTTTAGATACCCTTTAAGATAATTGATTATTTCAAGAGATGAAGGTAAGGAGTGTTATCCTGATGACAGGCACGCACATGTATAGATTATATTCGTTGAACCTATAAAACCATTCTAAGTTCAAAAATTCAAGTATTATGTATACAACATAATGATGTATGCGTTTCTTTAATCGAAGGCTTGTACTGCTAATTGGACAGCATCGCCTGAAGAAGCCCAATATATGGGTGAAACATGTTAGGATGTCTATCTGTTTATGCTGTATCCACAAATACCTATTGATCTGTACTTGCCAATTGCTGTATGTTTTAACAAAATTTTATTATTTTTTCTAAAATAATAATAAAAAAAAAAAAAATACTTTCTTACATACCGTAATATAGTTCACTATTTTTCAAATGAAATCGCACCCAGAAAATCCCATTTTCCGTTTCCTTATCTATTAAGGGATGATGTGCTATTATTAAGTTGATGTGTCTGTGGTCATAAAATCTTATTTCAAAAGCATGTTCTTATTTTTTTCTCGGTTTCCAATTTGCAAATTATGCATACATTTTGCTTGTGTTGGAGATGCATCAAAATGCTTGATACCTTGATGTTCCAGCATCTATCAAAAACTAAAACTTTACTTTTAGTGGACTGACCCTTTAAGCACAAAACTTGTTTCCTGTATACATAATTGATTTACACAAATATAACACCCACTCTTCTTTATATCAATAATTTATCCAATTACCTTTACACTGTTGTCTTTTTAATGTGCTGATTTCAGAAATACGAGTATATAAATGTAGAAAAGGTTTTGGTAGTAATATATAGATTTGTTCCCATTAATTTGAGGCTGTAACTGGCATCAATTTCTCACTTCTTGGAAACACAGGTTTGTGGTTTAGTATCTCCTGGGTTAAAGCGCTTAAAGAGCACCAATCATGCAATTGTAAAAATTTAAAATTAAGAGCTCTGTCTCAGGAAATACCTAACCTGCAGTACTGATACTCCTCGTTTAACGACTTATCTGTTTAACGACTACTCAGACTTATGGCCAGCTCTCCCCACCTGAAGGACACGCTATACATCATTGTATTGTACAGCACAGTACAGACTTTTCGTTTGTGTCCTGTACTTATGCAAATTAAAGCAACGTTATTGAGCTGGAGTTTTGTGTTTAGAACTTCTTTTCTCAATACAGTACAGTAGTTAAGAATGTTTAAAATATTGATTACTTGTGGCTCCTCGTTTAACAACCAATTCGTTTAACGACCTGGTCATTGGAACGGAACCTAGTCATTATACATTTTGCAGCATATACACTTTTTAATAAAATACACCTAGAAAAATCAGGTCATACATTTTCTTTGTCATATACACAGTAATTGTATTACAGAGTTTTTTTAGGCATATGTTCCTGTGAAATGTAAAGTAGAATCCACCTTAAAAATTTGGTGGAGGTAATTAGGTTTACAATATGTATAGAAATGAGTAAACACTTCTCTTTTTAAAATGTTTTTCTGTGTTTCACTTAAAAGTTATTCCCTCTACGAAGAGATCCTCTGATATAGACTCAGGACAGAAACATCCATCTAGAGGTACAGTAGAGACGAATGTAAGTATTTTAACCTGCTGGATTGTGACGAACAGAGCAGTGGTGAAATCTAAAAGCCTTCCAAACCTGGAGTTTTATGCATGCGATAATTCAGAGCCAGTCACAAATAACTAATAGTTAATAGACCTCTATCATGACTAAATTGAAAACATTCTCACTAGTAAAAGTTAATGAAAAAAATATTTGCATATACTATATAGGTTCAAGCCTACTTCTTTGTAAACCATAACACAATACTGGGTTAAATGCAGAACTCCAGGCACACGTGAAAAGGCACCATATGGTTCAAAAGTTTAGTGCATTTTGGCTGACCACACATTTATAAATTATGGTATTTTAATGCTAAACAGGTAACTCCAGCCAACATTTTAGTCAGATTTTTTACTGCTCTGTGAGATCTCCTTGCTGAGATTTAACCTCCATTTGAGTCCCACTGAAGGTTAAGGGAAAACTTCCAGTGCAGGCACAAACAAATACAAATATGAGGGGAGTCTGTCCATTTCCCATTCTACTAAAGAAGAATTTTTATTGTTGTCTTTGTTAAATCCATCCACCCATCCTGACGATAACGTTGTCATCAACTCGGTTAGTAAATATACTATATACAACCATGTAAAAAAGTAAGAAGACACCATCAAAAATATTTTTCAACATATCTGCACAGGCAAATATTAGATCTTTATTTAACCACTTGACATCCACGGTATGACCAAATGACGGCCACAGCGTGGATCTGAATTCCCGGGAGGCCGTCATACGACGGCCTCCCCTTTGCACTCTTTCCTGCGCACACCCTACAGGGCACAGACTCAGGTGATCACCGATCTGAGTGAGGGGCCGGTCCCGGCCCCTTACCATGTGATCAGCTGTCAGGCAAAGACAGCTGATCACATGATCAAAACAAAAGCTCGGTGATAGTTTTTTCTTCTCCTCACGCTGACACCGGCTCATCTGGAAGGGACAGCGGTCCCGAAAAGGAAGAGGCAATTATGCCTCATGTATGCCATCTCACAGTGCCCACAAGTGCCACCTATCAATGCCCACCAGTGGTGCCAATCAGTGCCACCTAGAAGTGCTGCCTATCAGTGTAACTGATCAGTGACGATCACTGCCACCCATCAGTGCCCATCACTGCCACCTATCGATGCCCATCAGTGCCGCCTCATCAGCGTACATCAATGACGGAAAAAAATGACCCGTTTTAAAATTTTATAACAAAATAAAAAAATTAATTCGGTCTTTTGACTTTTTTTTTTTTTTAACAAAAAATAAAAAAAATCGCAGAGGTGATCAAATACCACCAAAAGAAAGCTCTATTTGGGGGGGGGCATTTTTTACCGATTTCATTTGGGTACAGTGTTGCATGACCGCGCAATTGTCATTCAAAGTGCATCAGCGCTGAAAGCTGAAAATTGGTCTGGATAGGAGGGGGGTTTAAGTGCCCAGTAAGCAAGTGGTTAAACAGTGCCTACAGATAGAGGGGATATACTTTAATAAAAACGCAAGGAAATGTGCCTTTCTATTCATTTATTCAATAAAACTATCAATAGATGTAATGATGTACTGTGGAAGTGAGTAAACCATTGGCCTCTGAAGTTGGAATTGACCCCTTTAGCAGAAGTGATGTCTTGAAGGCATTTTCAATAATTGCCCATAACTCTCCGACATCAGCTTTAGGTTGTTTGTGGGTTTCCTTACCTGAACTGCCTGTTTCAAAAACCTTCAAAACATTTTAATGGTATTCAAATACAGAGTTTTATATAGGCCAGTCCATAAACATTTCTAATTTGAACTACAACTTTCGGACAGATGGCCTCAAAATCCCATCAAGCGCACTTTTACTGCTTACTGCCTGCCCACCGTCAAATGATGGAGGGGCAGTGCGGCTCTCATTCTGGGACAATGCCATATGACATCGTCCCAGAATGGACTCTCTCTCGCACGCAGCGCGTTCCTAGGACACGGCGCGACCCTGATCTTTGTAAAGAGCCTCTTAAATCATGTGATCGGCTGTGTCCAATCACAGCCGATCAAATGTAAACATGGAAATGCTGGTAATCGATTCTCATCGCCTCACACTGACAGAGTATGTGGCGAGGAGAGCCGATCAGCAGCATCTCCTCGCAGGGGCCATTGAGACATGTAATCAGTGCCCTGATAACAATAAAGTGCCAGCAATCAGTGCCCACCAGTGCCCATTACTGATGCCAGTCAGTGCTGGCCATTAGTGCCACCTATCAGTGCTGCCCATCAATGCCCATTATTGCTGCCCATCAGTGGCTATCAGTGCCCATCAGTGTTGCTTATCTGTGCCACCTATCAGTGCCCACCAGTGCCACCCATCAGTGCCGCCTATCAAGTGTGGCATATTTCCTCATGAGTGCCACCGCATCAGTGCCCATAAGTGCTGCCTCATCAGTGCCCATCAGTGAAAGAGAAAAATTACTTAATTTACAAAATTTACTGACAAACTAAGAAACACTTTTTTTCAAAATGTTCGTGTTTTTTTGTAGAAAATAATGAACCCAGCAGTCTTTAAATACCACTAAATGAAAGCTCTATTTGTGTGAAGAAAATTATAAAAATTTCACATGGTTACAGTGTAGCATGACAGCGCAATTGTCATTCAAATTGTGACAATGCTGAAATCTGAAAATTGGTATGGGCAGATAGAGGGTGAAAATGCCCTGTAGGCAAGTGGTTAATACGATGCAGAATGACTCAATGACTGCAAGTGGTCTATACCCTGAAGCAGCAAAGCAACCCCAGACTAACATTTCCACCACTATGCTTCACAGTTGACATGAGGTTCCTTTGCAGAAATGCTGTCTTTAGTTTTCACCAAACATGTTCATTGTTACTGCAGTCAAGTAGTGTTATCTTTCACATACCACGAAAAGAAAAGGAAGCGATCCTCACCTCAAAGTAAAAAAGCATAGTAAAGGTTTATTTTGGGGATTTGGGGCACAAGCAGGGCCATCTGAACCTCCCCCACCCCCAATCCATTTCACTCATTAATGAGCTCAACTCGATAATTAAAGGGGTTGTAAAGGCAGAATGTTTTTTTTTTTTTTTTATCTTAACCACTTCCCGCTGGGATGGCATACATGGATGTCCTCTCATTTTGGTGGATATACCGGGATAATGCCTGCACCGACAGGCATTATCCCAGTATTGATCTTTTAAGCTGGCGATTCTCTTCAAGGCAGAAGTGATCTGAGTGGCTAATTAGCCACTTTATACCTTCTGCAGGTGGCGGAAGGGGGTCCCACCCCCCTCCCACCGCGGCCTCTCCTTGGCTCTCCGGTCCCATTGCAGAGGCCGGAAGCAATGCAGCCAGCGGTGATGGCTGCCCTGTACAGAGAGAGATGAACGGACATTGTTCCCCTCTCTCTGTAACCCTGGAAACCCTGGTGATGTGGCAAGTGACAAGTTGCATCTAGTGGCAGGTGATGTGACAAGCTGCATCTTGTGGCAGGTAACGTGGCAAGTAACCAACTGCATCTGGTGGCAGGTGAGGCGACAAGCTGCATTTGGTGGCAATTGACAAGCTGCATATGGTGGCAAGCAACAAGCTGCATCTAGTGGTAGGCGACTGTGGCAATTAACATGATCAGAGGTTCCTCTGACTCTGATTCTACATTATAGTGAGTTGAACTATTTCATCCTATATTACAATTTCTACAATTTCAACATATAAATAATGCACTTAAATTCTACGGATACCAGATCAACCATGGTGCCATGATGACTGAAGCACCAGCCCTGACAAATTGCCTGTGAAAACCTGTATCGTATCCCCCTCCAACCCACCCATCCCCCCGGGGCCTTGCCATCATTATCTTCTACGCAGCCGCCCCCGATGCCAAAAAAGGTTAGGGACCGCTGCATTAAGATGAAAAGTCTTCTTTGTGTAGTAGCCTCCCCTGCACGCCCTATTTACTTACCTGAGCCCCATCTCTCTCTAGCGATGTCCACAAGTGACTTGGCCATCCAGGACTCTCCTCCTGTTTGGCTGAGACACCGCAGCGGCGCCATTGGCTCCCGCTGCTGTCAAAGTCAGTCAGCCAATCAGGAGAGAGTGGGGGCAAGGCAGGGGCTCCTTGTCTAAATGGACACACAGAGCTGTAACTCAGCTCGGGAGCCCCCCATAGCAAGCTGCTTTCTGTGGGGGCACTAGAAAGGAGGGAGGGGCCAGGAGAGCAAAAGAGGGACCCGAGATAAGGAGATCTGGGCTGCACAGAGCAGGTAAGTATAACATGTTTGTTATTTTTATGGAAAAAAAACGAGACTTTACAATCACTTTAACCACTTCCCGACCGTCGGCCGTCATATGACGGCCTCCGGTTTGCGGGGGTATATCTGAATGATGCCTGTAGCTACAGACATCATTCAGATATTGCCGGTTTCAGCCGGCGATTCCCTGCACCATAAGAACGATCATAGCGGCTGTTCCACCGCTTGATCGTTCTTATGGGCGGCGGGAGGGGACGCCCCCCCTCCCGCGTTTCTACCAACTCACCGCTTCCATCGGTGAGTCGGACACAGGAACCGCCGGCACCGGATGATCACTATAGAGATTTCCGGCGGACCAGATGGTCGCCGGAGTCTCTATGATCGTTCGGAGGCCGGGCGCGATGTGATGACGTCACGCCCGGCCTCTGCAGTCGAATAACGGCGCCGCCTCCGCTGGGAAGCGGTGATCGTTTTTTTTTTTTTTTAATTTTAGGCTTTCCAGCCTAGAGGTGAGATGTGGGGTCTTATTGACCCCATATCTCACTGTTAATAGGTCCGATCAGGTAATATTCCTATTACAAGGAATGTTTATATTCCTTGTAATAGGAATAAAAGTAATACATTTTATTTTTTTTTTTTTAAACTGTCAAATTCAAAAAATTAAAGTCAAATTAACAATAATAAAAAAAAAATTTTTTTTTAAAGCGCCCCTGTCCCCGTGAGCTCGTATGCAGAAGTGAACGCATACGTAAGCCCCGCCCACATATGAAAACTGTGTTCAAACCACACATGTGAGGTATCGCCGCGAACGTTAGAGCGAGAGCAATAATTCTAGCCCTAGACCTCCTCTGTAACTCAAAACATGTAACCAGTAAAAAATGTTAAAGCGTCGCCTATGGGGATTTTTAAATACCAAAGTTTGGCGCCATTCCACGAGCGCGTGCAATTTTGAAGCGTGACATGTTGGGTATCTATTTACTCGGCGTATCTTCATCTTTCACATTATGCAAAAAAAATTGGGCTAACCTTACTGTTTAGTTTTTTTTTAAGCATGAAATTGTTTTTTTTTCTGAAAAAAACGTGTTCGAAAAATTGCTGCGCAAATACCGTGCGAGATAAAAAGTTGCAACGAGCGTCATTGTATTCTCTAGGGTCTTTGCTAAAAAAACATATATAATGTTTGGGGGTTCTATGTAATTTTCGAGGAAAAAAATTATGAATTTTACATGTAGGAGAGAAATGTCAGAATTGGCCTGGTTGCGAAGTGGTTAAGAGGGCAGAAGTTCACATCCCCCCCCCCCCCCCCCCCCCCCCCCCCCCCCCCCCCCCCCCCCCCCCCCCCCCCCCCCCCCCCCCCCCCCCTCCCCACCCCCCCCCCCCCCCCCCTGTGCACTGACTAGACAAATAAAACTACAGCTTTCACAATGGAGTGTATTCTGAAGTCTTCGAGAGATTGCCTAATGAACAGTATTTTGGACTGCTGGTGAATCTTCACCCACTGTTGGAAATACAGGGGGACAATAACTGCAGACCAGTGGATTCTTGAACTACAAGAAAACAAGCTGCACTTAGGGCAGGTTCACACAGGGGCGATCCGACTTGTAGGCAACTTGGAACGTGACTTGTAGCGCGACTTCGGCGTGACTTGACACTACTTCGGCGTGACTTGACACTACTTATGAAGGCGATTTCAAGTCACCTCATGGCCAGGCGATTTAGCCTGTGGCCAACCACAATAAAGCATCTCCTGTGACCTCATTCTAACCTGGTAGTTCTCTGGGCGGGGGAAGGAGGGGGGATGGCTGCAGGCAGTGTCAAATTAGCTTTTCTTCATGTGAAATCGCCTCCTTGGAGAACATGATTCGACTTGTAGGCGACTTGCATTGAAATCTATGGGTACAAATCGCCTACAAGTCGCCTTGAAGTAGTACAAGAACCTTTTCTGAAGTCGCTCCAACTTCATACGTGGTCATTAAGACGGCTTTCATTAACATAGCTGGGATTCAGGATGTCAAGCGACTTGGGGCGACTTGGGGCAACTTGAGGTCTGTCAAGTCGCCCCCCCCCCCAAGTCACGGCAGTGTGAACGGGCTCTCAAGAATCATCTGTCCCCTTCAAAGCGGTTGTCGGATCAGCAGTGGCAGGTGTGTGGGGGGGGGGTGGATGTCAGATCTCATAACTATGGTTAGAAAGTACTTGGCCACATGGGACAAAGTACTACATGTAATTTGTCCCATAGGTGATAGGACTGTAACGGAAAAAATTATTATTGATCTTTTTTAACAGAATGTAGCAAACAGAGGTGTTTATATACATACAATATATGTTCGCATAAGGTACCTAGCTTGCAAAAGCAGATACTGTACATTTTTTACACATTTGCCAACAAGGTGTATATCAAGAGAATTTAAGACTGTTCAATCAGATTTTGATAAGGTCCCGTGACAAATTCAAGGTTACCGCCTGCATATTAAAAGACACATGAACATTTTGGTAATCAAAAAAAGTCCTTTTGTTTCCCGGCTACATCAATCAGAATAAGATAGAGTATTACATGTTAAACCACATCAGTGAAATATTTAGTAGTGACCACAGCCAGATTCAAGTATTATGTTAACATGACATTCTACAAGATCTTTGGTACTCATGAGAATTATACTACATTATACACTTGTTAAAAGTTTCTAAACCTGCTGGCTCTGTCACACACATACCTACCCTCCACATATTATGTTCAAAATTTTAAACAACATTTCATACTAATATGCCCCTCTTTCATCATTTGTATGGGAATTTTTGGCAATAACCCTTGGCATTAAAATGGTTCAATATTATGACATATTCTATTTTATGACCAATACTTAAGCAAACCAGTTTGCACTCTTAGACTGTATTTACAGAAATCACTTCCTTTAAAGGCTTCTAAAGAGATTGAAGATAAAATATTAGTCAGGACGGTTATGCTGTCTATACATATAGTATGTTAAGCAGGTAAAAATGTTGCTTTTGTATTATATCCTTGCAAAAATAGGATTTTTATACTTATGTGTAAAATCTTTTTTATTCAAGTCTATTGAAAGACACAGGAATGTAGTAATTCTTAGGCATATGGGTTAAATTGCCACCTTCAGGATGTTTGAACACTTATAAACAAAACAGTAAGCCAGACACCATATACTTTTGCCTCCAACCGTTATGCACAGCTTTGCGAGCAAAAGACCATCACCTCAGAGAAATGAAGGATGGATAAACAAGATAGAGGTAACACCCTTAGCCCTTGAGATCAAGGAGACTGAAGGTCCACAAAAAATCAAGTTAGACTTACCGGTAACTTGTTTTCCAAGAGTCTTTCAGGACAGCACCTGAGAGAGTGACTCCTCCCTTTGTCCACAGGAAACACCTCTTCCACCAAACTTTAAAAGGAGGCTCCTTCCCACATATGGTCAGTTGTAGTAGAGAACCTCCGTCCCCAAACTGGAACACATAATCGAGATATGTTTAGTCACAGTATATATATATATGTAAAACACATTAGGGCGGGATGCTGCTGTCCTGAAAGACTCTTGGAAAACAAGTTACCGGTAAGTCTAACTTGATTTTTCCCTAATCGTCTTTCAGGACAGCACCTGAGAGGATAATAGAGACTTACCCCCTTAGGGAGGGACCACAGCCTGCAGAACCTTTCTGCCAAAAGCCTGGTCTCCTGCTGACAGGAGGTCCAGCCTGTAATGACGGACAAATGTAGACATACTTGACCACGTAGCCGCCTTACAGATCTGATCTGGAGTGGCACCAGCTCTTTCTGCCCATGTAGTGGCCTGAGCCCTAGTTGAATGAGCCCTAACCCCCTTAGGGGGGGATCGACCCGACTCATTGTAAGCAGTAGAAATAGCTGTCTTGATCCATCTAGCTAAGGAAGCCTTGGATGCCTGCTTGCCTTTTTTATTTCCAGAAAAGAGAACAAATAAAGTGTCCGAAACTCTAAAGCCTCCTGTAACTTCTAAATAATGCAACAAGGTACGTCTTACGTCCAGGTTGTGAAACTGCTCTTCCTTATTGCCCTTTGGGTTAGAACATTAAGTTGGGAGAGTAATCTCCTGGGATCTGTTGTGGGAGCTCGCTACCTTCGGCAAAAACCCCAGATCTACCTCAAGGACAATTCTGTCTGAAAAAAATGATAGGAAGGGCTCTTTTACTGACAGAGCGTGCAGTTCGCTAATCCTTCTGGCTGAAGTGATTGCTACAAGAAAAATTGTTTTAAGGGTTAGGTTCTTAAGGGAAATGCTCTGCAGGGGCTCAAAAGGCTCCTTAGTAAGAGCCTGCAAGACTACGGAGAGGTCCCATGAGGGAAAAGATCTTACTGGGACCGGTCTAGCCCTGGAGAGCGCTTTGAAAAATCTTGTGATTAGGGGTACTGAGGATAATGATCTTTCTAAATAGACCCCTAAAGCTGACACCTGCACTTTAAGAGTGCTGACGGCGAGCCCTCTATCTGCCCCCTTTTTGCAGAAATTCCAGAACTGAGACTAGGTTTTCAACCTCTCTATGTTCTGCATGACAAAAGGACGCGTAGACCTTCCAAACCTTGCCATAAATGGCCCTGGTTACTCTTTTTCTACTGGAGAGCAAAGTGGAAATTAATCTTTCCGAAAAGCCTTTGCTTCTTAGTAATTGCTCCTCAGATACCAAGCAGTGAGTTTTAGACTGCTTACATCTGGATGATGCACTGGCCCCTGCTGTGCTAAGGCGTCTGTCCCCTGAGAACCGTCGTTTCTGTCTAGGGAAAAAAATTGAGGAAGCTGGGTGTTCCTTCTTGAGGCGAACAAGTCTACCTGCGGAAGGCCCCAGGTACTGGAGATTAGAGTGAACACTTCTGTGTTTAGGCTCCACTCTGCTTCCTGCACTGTCTGTCGGCTTAGATAATCTGCCACCTCGTTCAACGTGCCTTTTAGGTGGACAGCGGATAGAGACAGAAGACTGGTTTCTGCCCAATCCATAATCTCTGCCGACAGAAGATACAATCACTTGCTCCTTGTGCCTCCCTGATTGTTTAAGTAGGCTACTGTAGTGGCGTTGTCTGACAGTATCCGGACATGGCACCCTAGGAGGTATGGGGAGAAGGCAGCTAAAGCTGCAGCGACTGCTTTTAATTCTCTCCAATTTGACGATCTTCTGGATTCGTCCTGAGACCATGTCCCCTGTGCCAAGTCCTGACCCATGTGTGCCCCCCATCCCCACATACTGGCGTCTGTTGTGACCACCTTTTCTGTCGGGAAGGACCAAAGAAGGCCTTTCTGTAGAACTTCCTGACCTCTCCACCACCACAGCGAGCGTCTGACCCTGGGAGGAACTCTTACCCTGGTGTCGAGGCTCTCTGACCTGGGATCCCATGTTCCTAAGAGGAACCTCTGGAGGGGCCTGAAATGCCTCCTTGCCCACTGGATGGCTGGCATCGAAGAGGTCAAAGTCCCCAAAACTGACATGATTCTTCTCACCGAAACCAATTGGTTCGTCTGAAGAGCTGAAACCGCCCTCTGAATCCTGACCTTTTTCTCCTCTGGGAGAAAAATCTTTTGTTCCACTGAGTCTATCTGGAACCCCAGAAAGAGTATCTTCTGGGTAGGATTGAGGTTTGATTTTGGGACATTCACCAGCCACCCCAGAGCCTCCAAGTGACCGCGAGCCCCGGCCAGATCCTCCTGCAACCTCTCCCTGGAAGGGGCAAAGAAGAGGAGGTCGTCTAGGTACAGGATTACTGCAACCTCCTGGAGACGGAGAGGGGCGAGGGCCTCCGCCATTACCTTCGTAAAGATACGAGGGGCTGGCGAAAGGCCGAAGGGAAGGGCCCTGAACTGCAGGTGTACAATCTCTTTGCCCATATTCACTGCGAATCTCAAAAACTTTTGAGACTGAGGAGCTATGGGAATGTGCAGGTAAGCATCTTTTAGGTCTATAGATGCCATGAAGCACCCTTTTGTCAGCATGTTCCTGACTGAAAAAATTGAATCCATACAAAATTTTTTGTAATGGACCAATCTGTTCAGGGGTTTTAGGTTGAGGATTAACCTGTAGCTCCCTGATGGCTTTTTTATCAAAAAAATGTGAGAGTAGAACCCCCTGCCCCGTTCTTCCGGGGATACCGAAACAATGACCCTCTGGTGTCTCAGATCCTTTAACAGGTTCTTCATGGCCAGGGCCTTTGTGACGTCCCTTGATAGGTTTGTCACAAAGAACTTTTCTGGCGGGGGTTCCAAAAACTCGATTTTGTAACCCTGGGACAGCATGTCCAGAATATATCGATTTTCTGTCATGCTTGCCCAAGGAGGGAGAAAACTCTGTAGTCTTCCCCCTACTGGGAGGTCCAAGTCATTGGGTCTTTCCGGAGGTCGCAGGAGGATGGAAAAGGACATTTCCCTTTCCCTTACCTTTCTGCGATGCCCAGTTCCTCCTTTTCTCCTGGGGTCTGCTACTTTCCTGAGCCCGGGGGGGACGAAAAAACTTTTTTGCTGGTTGCTTTTTCCTTTTGATTGGAAAAGACTTCTTTTTATCCGCTGTCCTATCTAACACAGCGTCTAAGTCAGGGCCAAAAAGTAAGTCACCCTGAAACGGGATTCCACAGAGTTTATTCTTGGAAGCCGCGTCTCCTGGCCAGGTTTTTAACCATAAAGCCCTTCTGGCTGAGTTAGCCAGGGCTGCAGATCTGGCTGTCATCTTAATAGACTCAGCTGAGGCATCAGAAATATATGCTACTGCAGTTGAGAGGGTAGAGAAAGATTCCAAAATGTCTTGTTTTGGGGAGTCTGCTGCAATATGGGCCTTAAGTTGGTTTAACCAGAACTCCATATTTCTGGAAACGACCGTAGTCGCCATGGCAGGTTTTAGGTTTCCCAAAATGGATTGCCAAGCCCTTTTTAGCTGCAAGTCCAACCTCTTGTCCATGGGGTCTTTTAATACTCCCATGTCTTCGAAAGCTAGGTCAGTCGATCTTGAGACCTGGGAGAAGGCGGCATCAAGTTTTGGATTTTTATTCCAGACTTCCGCCGGGTCTTCGTCGAAAGGAAAACGCCTTTTTAAGTTTTTAGGGAAAAAAGGTTTCCTTTCTGGCTCTGCCCACTCCTTTTTGATAGCCTCAGAGATGACTGGGTGAACTGGGAAACTGCGACTCTTAGGTTCGCTGAGTCCTGCGTACATTTTGTCATGCAGGGACAACTCCTTTCTTTCCTCCTCTAACCCTAAGGTAGTACAAATTGCCTTCAACAGGCCATCCACCTGTTCTAAAGACAACTTGAATTTAGAAGGGAATTCCTCGCCTTCTTCATCCCCTCAGATTCTTCTCTAGACTGGGTGGGGGAATGTCCCTCTTGGGTGAGAGATAACTCATTCTCTACCGACGGGATCACAGGTGAGCCTAGGGAGGATTGTGAGGCAGAGGGTTGACTCAGAGATGGGTTCACTAGTGAAGAGCGGAAAGACTATAGTCGCATCAAGCTCCTTTTTGACTGATGCGATCAGGTCGCTGCAAGCGGAGGAAGCTTCTTCTTTCACTAGTGCGTCTATGCAGACCTGACATAAGGTCTTCTTCTATCCCTCTGGTAGTTTAGCTTTACATGAGGGGCATTTCCTTTTCACTGGATCAGAGCTCTTGGCCTGCCAGGAGAAAAAGAAGAAACAACCCAACCCAGTGAGACAACCCATCCCTATTGAGAGGCTCACCACAGGTGCACAATGAAAGGAAAAGCAACTGCTTCATGTGCCCAGACAGGCCCCTGCCACCGTGGGGGGGGGGGGGGTAGGAGAGAGAGACCTTAAGGTAAGGTAGGACAGCAAATACTGTCCCTTACCTGGGCCTTGCTGGTGCTTGTGCCTGTCCCACTCGCTGCTGCCGACTCCATTGATGAGGCGCTGCGATGTCTTGTGGCTAAAACGCCGGTTCCGGACTCCAAAAGGAACCAGCTAAATAAGCACCAGCCCCGTCCCTCCCTTCTCATCCTGCGATTTCCGGCGGAAATGACACTGCACGCCTGCTCCGTAGGCCCCGCCCCCTTCCGGATGCCTCACTTCCGGCGGATGGAGCACAGCATGCCATCCCCAAGATGGCGGCAGCGTTTTCAAACAGCAACAAGTGGACCGGCATACATTCAAAAAAACAAGCCGGCCACTGCTGCTGTACACCGCCACCCAGGGGCAGAACCCACAGCAGTCTAGCTCCAGTGAGCCCCATGAAGGAGGAGCCCAGCCACCAGCATCGCTGTGGAATGGGAGGGACAGCTCCCCTGAGGTATGAAAAAAGGTGGAGTAGGATCCTAGGCCCTCAGGATAGCACCTAAGAGCCCTGTCTCCCACGAAGTGTTCCCTCCGGAGGAAACACAAAAACTGATCATATGTGGGAAGGAGCCTCCTTTTAAAGTTTGGTGGAAGAGGTGTTTCCTGTGGACAAAGGGAGGAGTCACTCTCTCAGGTGCTGTCCTGAAAGACGATTAGGGAAATGAGGGATGTACCTCACAGATAAGTAATCTCTCAAGAGTTATACATGGACAGACCTTTTAGCAGCAATCTAAATGGAAAGAGAGACGAAACCATAAGCTGGAAAAAGAAGGGTAATAATCCTAAATCTCATCAAAAGAAAGGTTTAGGTGATCTGCAGCAGCTGTACAAAAGCTTGGACACAGAGGAGGATACATTGTAGCGCAATTGGGTTACAAGGACATTGGGCCAGAAAAATGAGAAGGAGACATTCTAAGTCAAACCCATAGGTGTGTCAGGGTTGTGGTAGCCTGCTTGACCATTTACTAAATACACAATTCTAGGTATCATAAAACTGATTGCTGTAAATGGCAACATTTTTGCCCATAGGAGTTACAAGTAGGTATGTAGCACAAGGGAAGTACACGACTTGTACAAGCAAGACATTTCCTAGGAAGGAGGAAAGGAAGCACACTTTCATGCATGATCCTGACTCTTTAAAGTGGGAAACATCAGATGCAGGAATTTGGAAGCAATACTCATGTCTGGGAGGGAACCAGTGCTGACTATGAAGACAAGCTCCACTCTGTTTAGAGCAGGGAGCCAGACACGCAGTCAGTTACAGGAGGAGTGCTCAAATTTTTCTGGAGGTGAAGATCTTGCAGGCTGCAGATGAAGTCCAGCAGAGGACAAATTAAAGAACTGACCAATAAAAAGATCCCCTGAACTTGGGAAACTTGAACTAGACTCCAGGAGTAGGGGAGTGGATAGGATACAGTCATAAGGAGACTCCTCCCAGGATGAGAGAAAGGGAAAGGGGTAATTCCCAAACTGACAAAAATCCTACAAATAGTTTTAGCATGACTGATTGATCCAACGGACAAGTTTTTCTGCATTTCCAGGTTTTCGAAAAGGAGGAGAACTGGAAAGCACTGCAGGACAACACAAGAAAGGGGTCAATGGGGAAAGGAATTTCCCCATAACAATCCCACAAGTACTCAAAAAGGTAAAAAGTAGATCTGCTATAACACAAGGAGTGTAAACAATATGACCCTTGGAACAGCAGAAACTGAAAAGTTAAGACACGCACACTTTACAGAAGAGGTCTCCTGGACATTTCACAAAGGGGAAGCAAGGAAAAACATACATTAGAATGTAGAGTGTAAATTGTTTTAAAGGACACTCAAGAGCTAAGTTTTCACAAAGGTAAGGGAGTAAGAAATGGGATGAACAGAACAGGCAACCTCCCACTTGTAAAAGTGGAAGTTACCGTTCATATGGAATTCTGAACAGAGAAGCCATTGGTCTTCTGACCTCGATATCTGCTGCTAGAATAGGAAATAGACTGCGACTGTCTACAGCAGCCTTTTTCAACCAGGATGCCCAGGCCCTTGGCAAAATGTCTAAAATTGATTAAAAATTGTATGCAAGCCAGCAGGTGGATCAGGCCTGCATTTCAGTTACACAAAGCCATGTGTGTTCATTATGCACCATTACGACTTTCTAGACACTGGCATCTTAAACAACCAATCAGCTAATAAGGAAGATGAGGGTTGCCTCCACAGCATCCTTGTTTGACCCTCCTGTGCCCCTCTCCCTCAGCACTGGGGTGACATTAGATGACTGATGGAGAGAAATTGAGGGAAAGAGAAACATTAGAATACTAATCAGTACGTGTGCAAAGGTGTATTTGCTTTGGAAGAATACATCACCTTTAAGGTTGGAAGCTCTACTTGTTGATGTTGCTGCATTGTGTAAAGCTATTAGAACAGTTTTTTAGATTTTAGAATGGGGTGACTTGAGACTGTCCATAATTTTACAGGATGCTTTGACAGAAAAAAGGTTGAGAAACACTGGTCTACAGGGTACTATCAAAGTAGTAGATTAAGAACAGGATTTCTCCACCCAATCCTATGACTTAAAGTGGTTGTAAGGTCACTAGTGATAAAATATGTAATCCCCACTCTTACATAAGGATTTAATGTGCAGTATCTGTTACAAATAAATCCCCAAAATACCTTATTTTACAGCACCGCTGAGTGCTCACATGACCTGCCGCATTCTCCTTCCCAATCTAAGCACTACAGGGAGGGGCTGTGTTTCCCTGCTGACTTCAGCTGGGAAGATAAGAGGAGCAGTGGCAGGTCACGTGAGTGCCTAGCAGCGCTGTAAATAAGGTATTTTGCAGAAAGGAAAAAAAACACAGATACTGCACATTATATATTCATGTAAGAGAGGGGGGTTACATGTTTTATCACTGGTAATATTACAGCTATAGCAGTGAGAGGAGAGGGGCAGAGAGGAAATGGCTGACACAGACTGAGCTGACAGGGAGGGAGGGGGGGGGAGGGGGAAAGAGGAGAGCAGTGGGATGACAGTCACTGTGGTCAGTTAACATAGGGGGACACAGGAACAGGCAGGATCAATCAGGTTTTCTAAAACACAGAATGGGACAAATGACAATGCACAAGCACTATGCTGTGTATCCTGCTTTAAAAAAAAATCAGGATCTTTTTTTTTTTGTGAGGGTTACGACCACTTTAATGGATTGAGGAAAGTGCATATCCCAAGTACTAGAATCCTCAAACATAACTTTGCCGAGGGCAAAACTGAAGAGGAGTCTACCATTAAAAGGTAAGTAAATCAAATATTCCATTTGTGTAGCTGCTGCATTCAAAGGCACAAGCCAAAGTGCCCTACACGTCTAAACAGACATTATGCCCCTGCTAGACACAGGCTTGGATGCCTGCAAGAGATCATCACAGCTGAAAAGCCAAGCATCAGACAATTTTTCCCGAAATCTCCAGGACACAAAAGTTTAGCCTTGAGATGGAGCAGTCTCGTTGATCCACACTGACATGGATTCATAAATCTGAGTCACCACCAATAAGGGACAGAATGTTAAACCAGATAACTCAAACTGAGACCTAAGTAGAAAATCTAACTGCTAGTCAGAGAAATATATAAAGATAAGAACATCATCAACCTGTTTGGTGGCATGTTTGTTAAAGTGAATGACTGTAGCATCTTTACAATTAGTCAATTCCCTTTCAAAAAGAAAAAAAAGCTCCTTTACACATTGTCAGGAGGGAGCAATGATTCCACAGTTTTTTTTTCAGTCCTTGTAGAGGAATGTTTTACATACTAAGTGTATTGAGAATGTCTTTGTAGCAACAGCTTTTAAAGAACCTATGCCTGGAAAAGCAGGCTGATCTTCCAATTGCAGGGTAGAACACACTGCATCAGGAGTAGCAGGGACTAAGAAAATCTGAGCCATATGGAACTTGTTGAAATACAGACCCTTCAGAAGAAGGCTGTGAAAAACGCTGAATCTGATTTAGAGCTGGTAATAGGAGCCTCAGGCACACTTAGAGGTGGAGGTCCAGTAGGGGTAGGGTCAAAATTGAATTCTGTTGTGGAAGGTCTAGAAGTGCACTAAGACACCCTGCAAGCAAACTGCTGCATTAATTGTGCACAGACCAAAAAATGTAAGTGAATATTAAAGGTCTTGCGGAAGTGTGGGAAGTTTTAGCATCATATTGGGTAGCTACAATGACTCCGATAAGGAGGACCGAACAGTAATAAGCATCCTAGGATCTACAGTATCTCACAAAAGTGAAAACACCCCTCAATATTTTATTACCGTATTTATTGGCCTATAACACACTCTTTTACCCTGAAAATAGAGGGCAAACCGTGTCTACGTGTTATATGCCGATATCTGTTTTTTTTTTTACCAACAGGGGGCGGGGATCGGGCGGTCTGCCCCGGGTGCCACCCATTGGGAGGGTGTCAGGCCGGCTGCCCCGCCTCTCCTGGCCCTGGGACAGCACTGCCAGCCCTTTCTCATATACCACTCCTCCTTTGTCACTCTCTATGTAAATCTAAGCCTCTAAATCCCTCAATTAACGCAGCTCATTCTGGCCAATCTCCTCCCGCTCCGCCTCCTCCTCGAGCATAGCTTTTGATTGGAGGAGAGTGGTCACGTGACCATCAATGAAAGAGGAGAGCAGTCACATGACCGGGTCCATGAAAGAGTGGCATTAATTGAGGTATTTAGAAGCGTTGATTTACAATGAGTAAAGGAGCGGTGTATGAGAAGGGGCTGGCAGTGATGTTTTCTCAACCTTAGAGTATGCTGGTAGCGCTGTCCCAGGAAACTGGTGGTCTTTATAATGAAATGGGTCTGTATATTATGCAGGGGGCTGTGGAAAGTTTTTACCCTGAAACTTCCCTCTTAAAGTTAAGGTGCGTGTTATAAGCCGATAAATACATATATCGCACGTATATCTTTTCATGTGACAACACTGAAGAAATTACACTATGTTGCTGGTTACCAAGAATCTGTCTCTATCAATAATGGAGGCGTATGGACTGAGGTCACTCAGTGCAGCAAGTCTGCCCTGTATGTGTTGAAAATGCATGTTGTACTGCATAGCGGGAAAACAACTAGGCCCAAACTAATGGACCATACACACGATCTGAAAATCATATGAAAAATACCGCTTTCTATGCGATCAGACTATAATCGGATCGTTAGTACAGAGATTTCGAGAGCTGATCCTGCTCTCAATCTTTTGCTGGCTGGAATTTTGCCAGCAAAAGTCCGATGGAGCATACACACGGTCACATTTTCCGACCAAAAGCTCTCATCGGACTTTTCCTGGCGGAATTTTCGATCATGTGTACGCGGCATCAGTTTGCAAAGTAAAGTTTGTTGACAGTCAATACATAAATGGCTAAAGCCATCTAAAGACACCCGATGGTGGTTGGACACAGGCAACCACCAAACTTTCTTTCATACAATATCTTTCTATAAACACACATTTAAGATTGGTATAGTGCATCAATAAACCTTTTGGAGGGTAAGGACAGTTTAGACATTCCCTAAATCTCAGATCAAATTCTTCTCCTAAGAAATTGAATCCAGAGAATCGCTGTCAAGGTCAGTGAGTGTCTACAGACAAAAAAAAGCAGCTAAAGTTAATCTTATGTCCATTTTCAGGATGAATGCTTGAACAGAAATAGAGGCAACTGTTCGCTTTCAGGATCAACCCAATTTCTAAGTGATACATGCCTAGTTCAGGTGTAGGACTTCCAACAAAGGAAATGTGGTGCAACAAAGAGTCTTCTGTGGTAAGAGGAGTCAGTAAGTAAATATTTAATTTGATTGCTAAAATTAAACAATATATTCCAAAAACTTCATAGTGCTTATGTTGCTGTCTAAGACCCCTTTCACACTGGGGCGGTTTTCAGGCGCTTTAGCGCTAGCTATAGCCTCTGCAACGTGTCTGAAAACCACATCCTATTCATTCCAGTGCGTCTTTTCACACTGGGGCAGTGTGCTTACAGGATGTTTGGAAAAGTCCTACAACCAGCATCTTTGGGACAGGTTGGGAGCGCTAAAATATTAAAAAAACGCCCTGCCATTTGAAAGCGCCACAAAACAGGAGTTTTTAAACCTTTTTTGGGGTTAAAAGCGCCCTGCTAGCGGCCCTAAAGTGGTGCAAAGGTGTCGCAAAAACGAGCAGCGCTTTAGTGTTAATGGCCGATGCTTTCAGTGTGAAAGCAGCCTAATTGTTTTCATGGTAGTATCTTTAAATATGACCTCATTATCCACTTGCTTACTGGGCACTTAAACCCCCTTCCTGCCCAGGCCAAGATTCAGCTTTTAGCGCTGTCATTCTTTGAATGACAATTGCGTGATCATGCTACACTGTACCCGTATGATTTTTTATTTTTTTTTCACACAAATAGAGCTTTCTTTTTGGTGGTATTTAATCACCACTGTGGTTTTTATTTTTTGCTAAACAAAAAAGACCGAAAGTTTTGAGGAAAAAAAAAAATCTATTTTCAAAGTTTGTTATAAAATTTTGCAAACATGTAATTTTTCTCCTTCATTGATGTGAGCTGATGAGGCTGCACTGATAGCCACTGATAAGATGGCACTGATAGGTGGCACTGATGAGGCACTGCTTAGAAGTGCTGATATGCAATGATAGGTGGCACTGGTGGGCACTGGTAGGTGGCACTAGTGGGCACTGCTTAGCAGCAGTGGGTCTGGAGTGTGCGGGACTGATGTCCTGTTTACTCCAGACGGTAACACTGTAAAGCCCCATACACACGCGCGGATTATCCGAGGACCAGGTCCGTCGGACCATGTCCGTCACACTTTGTCTGATGTTGGTTTTGCGTACACACGGTCAGACAAAGTTGTCGGAAAATCCGATCATTCTGAACGTGGTGACGTTTGTTGCCTACGACGGGACTACGTAGAGGCTAGTAGCCAATTGCTTTGGTCTTGTAATGTGATCTGAGCATGCGTAGCACTTTGTCCGGTCGGACAACCGTACACACGATCGGATTTGGTGTGATCGGACCGTGTTGACGGCAAAGATTTCCAGCAGGAGATAAGACTTTGTCCGTCGGTCAAACCGACGAACACTGTCCGATGGTGCATACACACGGTCTGATTTTTCAACAACCTTGTCCGATCGGACAGAATCCATGAAAAAGTCCGACCGTGTGTATGGGGCTTAAGCGTGAGGAAGAGAAAGAAAAAGCAGATTACTGGCTCTGTTTACATCACGTGATCAGCTGTAATTGGATGACAGCTGATAATGTGGTAAGGGGCCAGGATCTGTGATCAGCCGGGTCTCACTGACTCGCTGATCACAAAGCGAGCTGCGCCCGCCCCAAAGGGGGCGTGCAGGCAGCTCATGCACGAGAGGATATACATGGATGCTCTCCACGCTGTAGCCATCTATTGGCTATAGCGCAGGTGTTAAGGAGGTTCTACTAGCTGTCCATTGTGACTCTATAAGCGTAATGTTACTCATAGGACCCTTTCACACCGGGGCGTTTTTCATGCGGTGCAGCGCTAAAAATAGCGCCTGTTCACCGCATGAAAAAATCCTGCCCCTTTAACTCCAGTGTGAAAGCCGGCGGGCTTTCACACTGGAGCGGTGCGCTAGCAGGATGAAAAAAAAAGTCCTGCTAGCAGCATCTTTGGAGCGGGATAGGAGCGGTGTGTTCACCGCTCCTATACCGCTCCTTCCCATTGAAAAGAATGGGAGACCGCGGTAAAACCGCGGCAATACCGCCGCAAAGCGCCGCTACGGCGGCGCTCTGCGGGGGGTGTTTAACCCTTTTTCGGCCGCTCGCGGGGGGTAAAACCGCACCGCGAGCGGCCGAAAACCGCGGTGAAAACGACGGTAAAGCAGCGCTAAATATAGCTGCTTTACCGTCACCGCGGCTCACCGCCCCAGTGTGAAAGGGGCCATATAGATAAACAAAAGGTATTCTTCTGATATGGCCATTTATAATCAGATCAGAGAACAGTTATATGTAACAGTTATATGTAAGCCCTCCCCGCCGAGTGGTGACTGGCTTTTGTTATCTTCAAGCAGGTTTTGCATTCACATAAAAGTCTATGGAAATACAAAAAAATAACTACTTTTGCTGGGTCACATGCAGGTCAGACAGAAGTCAGTCTAAGGTCTAATTCACCAGTCAATGAATTCTGATTGATCTTAGAAACATCTCAAACTGATGTCAAAGCTATGTTTTTGAAACAAGCTCAAAGCCTTTCAACATAGGCTCTCTGTTTTGGGTAAGAAACCTACATTCAAGATGGACTTTGCCAGCCAATCACTATTGTTTTTCTCTGAGACAAACTGGTGCCGGAGAGATCCTCCCTCCCTGTTCCATAGACTCAAACATGCTTGTTCACCTGGTGCTAACATATTACATACATATACAGGGGGTCCCCGGGTTACAAACAAGATAGGGACTGTAGGGACTGTAGGTTTGTTTGTTCGTGAGGTTTAGTGTTTACAGGTGACATTTGTTTTGCTGTCTGTGCCCCTGTTTCACCTCACCTTCTGTCCCAATGACATTTTCTGTCATTAAAAATGTGCTAACATATTACATACATATATACAGTACTGTTACTCTATAACCTCTCTATTGGACTATATGCATAGCATGCATGTTATACTGATTTTAGTAAAGTGTTTTGAAACTGCGGTACTTCATATTGTAAAGCCTAGGTTTGATGAAAGATGTGCATGGGTTAAAAGCTTATTCATATTCAATGTGGCCATCGTGCAAAGATTTAACCTGCACCATTAGTCCAAAATATCAAGACAAGATCATTATAGGCTATTCCCATGTGCAGTCTGTACTATTTGCAAAAACTCAACTGGTAATCTTTAGCCTTTCCCATGCCATTTCAAATGTCCTCCCCCTCCATTAGTGCTAATGGCTTCGTGCTCACATAAGCTGTTAAGACTCATTAAGGAGTTATCAGGTAACAGACGAAAACAGATGCAGCTTGGGTAAATCAATTTACCACCTCGGGGTTAAAGACAGTGGCGGCATCCATGGCAGTTATTAGGTGACAAGAGAATGTGTGTTCAATATTTGTTCCCAGACAGTACCCAGAATATCCATACTTTTTCAGCACACTTATTCTAGGTTTCCTTGTATTGTACCTCTAAAGCCCCATACACACGGTCGGACCGTGGACCAACTTTCCCTTGGACTTTTGTCCAAAGGGCGTTGGCCCTCAAGTTGGTACTGCATACACACGGTCGGACTTTTGAGACAACCAACACGAACGTAGTGACGTTTCAACGTACTGACGACACTTCAAAAGAGGACGTTCGAATACTCCAGCGCCACCTTTGGTCAACTTCTATATTGTTGTCTGATCTTTTGCATTGGTTCTGAGCATGCGTGTTTGTACTGTGGACAAAAGTCAGTTGGTACTGCATACACACGTTCGGACTTTGGTCCTTCGGACTTTTGTTGGCAGAAAGTTGGTCCGTTCGCACAGCCAACAAAAGTCCGATGCAACCTGGAAAAAGTTGGTCCGATGGAGCGTACACACGGTCGGATGTTGGTCCAAACCACCTAATTTGCATGTTGGTTGTCAAAAAGTCCGACCGTGTGTACGGGCCTTTAGGATCGCAACTTGGCTCAAAAGTTTACCATTGTCCTACACTGCAATTTCTATTACTATAAACATTGCTTTTGTAAATTAATCATCTAATCAATAGTATTACACTGCAAGCATTTTTGTAGCCAAAGATCTAAAAGCTAAACATCGTGTAAGCAGATAAATATACTATTAATATACATCCAATCAGTTTACCTGCTAAAAAGATTTTTAATTCTATCAAGCTAGTTCTTTGACTAAACAAATTTTGCCAGACAGCACAACCAGGACCTGGACCTCAATACATACTACACTGTAATTCAGTGGTTCTCAACTCCTGTCCTCGGGACCCACTAACAGGCCAGGTTTGCAAGATAACTGAAATACATCACAGGTGATATCTTTTGCTGCTCAGTGATTGCAGTATTCTAGTCTGCATCTCCCAAATGTAATACTTAAAATCTTGCCCGTTAGTGGGTCCTGAGGACAGGAGTTGAGGACCACTGCTGTAATTAAAGGGTAACTAAAATGATCATAAACTACACCCTACTGGCATCCCCTTGTCTTTCTGGAACTCTCTGCAAAGAAAGCATTTACCAAAACCAATGTCTTGCCCAGGGCCCTACTGCTACAAAATTTCTCACAGTCTGGCTGAGCATGCAGCTGCCATCTTCCATCTACTGCACTTGTGAGAAGTCTTGCAACCCAAAATGAACAGGTTTTCCAGCTATCCATCTTCCTGTTTTTCTTTTGTGATCACTGTAGAGAAGTAGATCTACAAAGTCCACATTATCAGCGAAAATATTGGTTTAAGTACTCATATAGGGAATTTTGCCTGGGGGGTAAGGTGAGGTGGCACAGATGTCAGATCTCAGGGACTGTATTATTTCAGTGCCCCGTTTTGCAATATGGTCTGGTCTAGGACCCACCCAAGCATGTAACTAAACAATGAAGCAGCAGTGCACTAATGAAGTCACCCCCTGCTCTTAAAGCAGTATTAAACCCAAAGACAAAAATGAAATAAATCGCAACCTGACAATCATTAGATGTGGTGGCTGCATTTGTTTTCTTTTTTTAGGCTCCTTTCCTTCTCTGATTTCACCTGGTAAACTGGGACTTAACACCTGTAATAGCAGATTTGATATACACTAACAAATTTAAGCCAAACTCCAGCTCACATTTTCCTTTTAGGCTAAAGGATTTGCATAAATAAATACAAACTGATCACTGTAAGCAACCTTGCCAGTGTCAAATGGTTTGTCTCATCCCTGTAAATTGATACACTCAGAAGATAGCATGTTTCTTTGACAGACAGACGGAGCGGCCCCGATCCTCCTCTTCTCGGGTGCCACGTTGGCTCTCCTGGCTCCTCCTCTTCTCCGGGTGCCCCCACAGAGAGCCACTTTCCATGGGTGCACCGACAGACAGCAGGACTCCTCCCCCGCTCTTGTGTCACTGGATTTGATTGACAGCAGTGGGAGCCAATGGCTCCTGTGCTATCAAATCTATGCAATGAGGACAGAGACAGCAGCTGGAGCCACTGGGCTTGTGCACGTCGCTGGAACGGATGGGTTCAGGTAAGAAAAAAATGGTGGGGGCAGCTGTAACAAAGAAGGTTTTTCTCATTAATGCATAGAATGCATTAAGGTGAAACACCATGGGACTTTACAACCCCTTAATTAAATTATTATAATTATTATTTGTACATTATATGAAAAGACATACAAATCAATTCAAATGTTCCTGCATCAGGTAAGATCAGCCATTATTTTTTTTTTGTGTCTGAAACATGATTTGAAGGGCTGAGAACCAAGCAATCAAACGCTGCTGATCGCTCGGTTCTCAGAGCTCCCTGAGCAGAGAGCTGGTGACTGTCAGTCACTGCTGTCTGCTATGCCCCCCCCCCCCCAGGCTCACTGGAGAGTTGGGCTGTGGAGGGGCAGGAGTGGATGGCTCAGGGTCTGAGCTTGCTGAGAGGCTGAGCCAGATGCCGGTACAGGGTTGTGGGAGGCTCCTGACCATAGTGTTGCGATCTTACCCCAGCCTGGACCGGATCTGTGATGTCAGCCGACAGCTGAAAAAAGGTCACAGGAGTGAAGAACGGACTGCACATCTGTGATCCACAAGATTCTCCTTTAACAAGCTGTAAAAGAGGTTTAAAACATGCCATCACTGGCCTTTCTAGCTCCACATACTCTAATTTACAGTGGGGGAAATTATTTTGTTATCCCCTGCAGATTTTGTAAGTTTGACCACTTACAAAGAAATGAAGGGTCTAGAATTGTTATCATAGGTGTATTTTAAATGATCGAGACAGAATATCAACCAAAAAAACGAAAAAACACAATACAAATGTTATAAATTATGTTGCAGTTCAGTGAGTAAAATAAGTATTCGATCCCCAAGGAAAACATGACTTAGTTCTTGGTGGAAAAACCCTTGTTGGCAAGAACAGAGGTAAGACGTTTCTTGTAGATGGTTACCAGGTTTACACACCTCTCAGGAGGGATTTTGGTCCACTCTTCTTTACAGATCTTCTCTAAATCCATAAGATTTCTTGGCTGTCGCTTGGCAACTCGAAGTTTCAACTCTCTCCATACATTTTCTATAGAATTAAGGTCTGTCCTTGGTGGAATGTTTTTGGTCATTGTCATGCTGGAAGACCCATCCACGACCCATCTTCAGTGTTCTGGCTATGGGAAGAAGGTTCTCATCCAAGATTTTACAATATATGGCCCCATCCATTGGCCTCTCAATGCTGTACCTTTAGCAGAGAAACAGCCCCAAAGCATAATGTTTCCGTGCTTTACTGTAGGGATGGTGTTCTTAGGGTCATAGTCAGCATATTTCTTCTTCAAAAACACAGTGAGTCGAGTTAATGCCAAAGAGCTAAATTTTGGTCTCATCTGACTGCAGCACTTTCCCCCAATCCTTCTCTGAATCATTTAGATGTTCATTGGCAGACTTCAGATGGGCCTGTACATCTGCCTTCTTGAGGAGGGGGTCCTTGCGGGCACTGCAGGATTTCAATCAATGGCGGCACATTGTGTTACCAATGGTTTGTTTGGTGACTGTGGTCCCAACTGCCTTAAAACAATTCACAAGCTCCTCCTGTGTAGTTCTAGGCTGATCTCTCACTTTTCTCATGATCATTCTTACCCCATGAGGCAAAATCTTGCATAGAGCTTCAGACCGAGGGCGACTGATGGTTATTTGTATTGCTTCTATTTGCGAATAATCACTCCAAAAGTTGTCTCCTTCTCACTAAGGTTGTTGCTGATGGTCTTGTAGCCAATTCCAGCCTTGTGCAGGTCTACAATCTTGTCACTGACATCCTTTGACAGCTCTTTGGTTTTGCCCATGATGGTGAGATTTGAATGGAAGAAAGAAATTCTGTGGACAGGTGTCTTTTAAACACATAACGAAATCCCGAGAAAGGCCTATAGGAAATCCTTCCTACCTCTCCTGGTCACAGCAGCGAAAAGCTTTATCCCCCTGTTTTGGAAGCAAATGGAGACTCTGGGAGTAGCGGTTTGGTTAAAAAAAGGTAGCCGCCATTAACAAAATGGAAGACCTGGTGGCCACAGAGAGGGGTCTCAGAGAACAGCTCCTTAAGAAATGGTTCTACTGGCTCAAATTCTTCTACTCGGAGGAGTATGCAAGATTGCCGATTTAATTTCCCAGCAAAAAAGGGAGAAAAAAGAAAAGGGGAAGTCCGAGATGAGCGTGGGGGTGCTGGCGTGGAGACTGGAGGAAGGTTCTTTCTCCCTACCCCTTCGCACCCTAATCTCCTTCTCCCCCTTGCCCCCCCCTTTTTTTTTTCTTTTCTTACCCTCTACTTTACCTCCCTTGGTAGTTTTTCTTATGAGTTTGGCCTGTGGGACGCATTCATCTTCCTAGATATTAGAACTCAATGATGTTAAGCATTTAAAAATAATCAGGATACAGTTAGCCTCTCGACCCAAGGTCGGCTACTAAATGTTCATGTTATCAGTTGGTCAATGGTGCCTGTTCTCGTCGAGGTGAACTACATGTGGATACAAACAATGTTGTTGAGCTCTCTGTACCACAGTATGATTATGTTATATATTTTTTTATTATTATTATTCACGATTTATATAGCGCCAACAGTTTACGTGGCACTTTACAATGTATAGGGGGGGTACAACATAAGTACAGTACAGTTCAATACAAAATGTACAGGAGGGCCCTGCACATAGAGCTTACATTCTAAAGGGACGGGGTGGTGGTACAAAAGGTAATAGCTGCAGATTAAATAAAAAAAAAAAAAAAAAAAAAACACATAACGAGCTGTCGTTAGGAGCACCTTCTTAAATTGACAGGACTATTCTGTGTACCACATGTGCACATACTGTAGCCAGTCTGTGGGAGCCAGAATTATTGTTGGTGGCTAGGGGATCAAATACTTATTTTATTCACTAAACTACAACAACTCAATTTATAACATTTGTATCATGTGTTTTTTCTGGATTTTTGGTTGATATTCTGTCTATCATTTAAAATACACCTATAATAAAAAAATATAGACCCTTAATTTCTTTGTAAGTGAGCAAACTTACAAAATCTGCAGAGGATAAAATAATTATTTTCCCCACTGTAATTCTACCTCAAAGATCGCAATAGATGCTCTAAAGCCCCATACACACGGTCGGAAAATCCGACCACCAAATCCATCGGATTTTGTCCGACGGATTTAGTCCGACACTGGTGTTGCATACACACTGTCGGACAAAGTTGTTGGAAAATCCGATCATTCTGAACGTGGTGACATTTGTTGCGTACGACGGAAACTACGTAGAGGCTAGTAGCCAATAGCTTTGGTCTTGTAATGTGATCTGAGCATGCGTGGCACTTTGTCCGTCGGAATTCGATACACACGATCGGATTTGGTGTGATCGGACTTTGTTGTAGAAAAATCTATCCAGCAGGAGATAGGACTTTGTCCGTCGGACAATCCGATGGAAACTGTCCGATGGTGCCTACACACGGTCGGAATTTCCGACAACATTGTCCGATAGGACAGAATCCATCGGAAAATCCGACCGTGTGTATGGGGCTTTAGGCCTGGTTCACACCTATGCGTTTTTTTATGTTTTCAGTTTTGCAGAAACGCACTACAATCGATTTAATATGGTTTCCTATGGATATAGTTAGTTCACATCTGTACATTTTATGGAAAGGTCAGGGACTTTTTTCTGGTTTTTGGTGCCATAGATTTTAATGGATCAAAAAAGCAAAATGCACCTGGAATATGCAAACTGCAACCTGCATAGGTGAGAACCAGCCCTAAAGCTGGGTTTCAGCTAGTTTACAACCGCTTAGAATCACTTAATGTTTTTTTACTTTAAAAGGCTAAACAGACTGCCAAGATTCTGCTACCATAGGTAAATGCTTAGATTTCTGTGCCTATTTTGTGAATTTTAAACTATACGCTTTTATTGAAATTTATGGTCAAGTAATATAAACATAGCGGTAAAAACAGCAGTCAGTTGTAAAAAACATTGTACAGACTTCAGCATAATACATTAAATACAGATACTTTAGACAAGAAAATTAAAAGTACAAGTAATGTATGTAGCGAATATAGGGTCCCGTAAAGGAGGCCCCCACCTGCCCCCCATATGGTATCAGAGAGGGGGGACACAGGAAGTGGCAGGATCAGCCAGGTTTTTTTTTTTACAGTTCAGAGGGGGCAGATGCCACAGCACAAGCACTGTGCTGTTTAATTTGCTTTAAGGGAACAGGATCAGAATATCTTTTGGGTTAACAAACACTTTAAATGAGACCGTGTATAAAACCAGCTAACCTAAATAGATCTCTTGGGTTACATCACTACTAAGGAGCAATAATTAGTCCACAATATTATCTCAACTGTGAAGGTAGACGCCTATGATGCTACAGATGCCTGGGGATGATCTAGCCAGAGCTTCCAGACATAGTGAAATCTATCTGCTTTGTGATCCTTATATGCAAGTATTTTTTCATATTGACACTGTGTGTTGAGTCTAGATATTACTGTGGATATATTAGGGGCTGTGGTCGACTTCCAATCTTTGGAGACAGTGAGCCTGGCGACATAAAGTGTATGAGCCATTACTGTTCTCTAGGACACAGGATAGACCTCTAATCCAATGCCTAGTAATGCCAGAGCAAGGGACAGAGGTGTTCGAATACCAGTAAGAGAAGTAAGGAAGCTTGAAATCGAATTTCAAAAGCTGCGGATTGTTTTGCATTCCCATAAAATGTTGTATAAATTGCCCGTTTGGCTGCAATTCCGCCAACAAAGGGGGCTAGCGAAGGGGTATATTATGTAGCCTGTAGGGGGTCAGAAACCATCTGTGGAGAATTTTTTCAGAATTATCCAAATGGTCCACGCAAGCAGTATATTTACCACTAAAGCTTAAAGCTTTATGCCATTGACCAATTGAGAACGCCTGTGATAGTAAATGATTGAAACAACACTCCTAAGGCCACATCCGTATAATGTTTAGCTCAGAAGAGGAGAGAAATAAAGGGGCAGAGGCCCTCGTTACGAACTTTTCAGGCAATGGACAAACATAATAAAACTAATATTTTATTAACAACAAGATTGCAACAGACAGGTCATATATAAAAAAGAGTTCAAAGCATACAATACATATTGACAAAATATTGACACCGAATAGATGCTAGTGAGCCCCTGTGCGTCCAGGGGACTCACTAGCATCTATTCGGTGTCAATTTTTTGTCAATTTGCATTATATGCTTTTAACTCTTTTCTATATACGACCTGTCTGTTGTAATCTTGTTGTTAATAAAATATTTTTATTATACGTTTTTCCATTGCCTGAAAAGTCTGAATGATGGCCTCTGTCCCTTTATTTCTCTCCTCTTCTGAGCTAAACGTCTGTGATACATCGGCTTGACATTTTAACATTGATGGGAGTTTTGCCTATTTTGTGAATTTTGCAGATCAATTTCTTTATAATGTTTGCAGCTACAGAGGTGAGTGTGGGCTGTTTTGAAGTGTTTGTACAGGTTAATTTGGAATATACTGTAAAAGGGAAGCTGCTGCTATTTGAGTTGGAATTAAAAGGCAGGCTCGACTCCAGCTGCTTGGTCTTCATTTCACATTTGCCATCAAATGCTCTGTTTATGTCAGCAGTTTCCACTGAGCCATTCATGAAAATTGTCTAATCTGTAGTGAAGCAGCACCAACTTTTGTCTGAGCCATGAAAATATCTCTGCATACATCTGCTCTTTTTACAGCTGTAATATTTTACACTGCACTACACTTTTTCACTGTATAATCTAAAGAGGTAAAATGGTCCACTTTAACTATGTTTAAAAAACATACACTAAGCAATGGGGATTCAAACTCAGTTTACAACACAACCTATCCTTAAAACATACCAAAACCCAAAAACAAATATTTATTTAGAGCTAACCCCGGAGGAGCTGCTGGATCTGTCAGATCCTTCTGCTTCCAGATATTAGGTCTCACATTTGTAATACTTTTACTGCTGGCCAGTAACTCTCCTGATCCAACAATTCACTTTCCTACATACAATTCAATAAGAAAGCTCTATTTTGAGTTCATTTAAGATTCTTATTTTAACTGAAGCCCTGAGGAAGGTGGAATGTTTCCTGACCTCTGGAAGGTGTTGGCTGATTTCTAGTATAAATAAATGTATATGTGGGCTCTTTTATCCTTTGGTCTGGCACTCCTTCCATTAGAGCAAGCTTTTTTTCCAGTAACATGTTTGTGTACCCACTGGAGGGTAGCCCTGCCTGTTGTGAGCAGCCTAACCTGAGCCAGTGAGCTCTCACTGAATGTTGTCCTTTCACTACTTTGTATGAACTCATTAAAATTCCAGCACCTCTTGGATACTTTTTTCTTCATTGGAGTTCACGATGTAGCAGAACAGCCACTCTTCAAGGCACCTGGAAGCCACTGTAGTAGCAGTGTCTATTAAAGTGATTTCCAGCTTTTATGTTTTATGGGCGGCATGGTGGTGTAGTGGTTAGCACTCTCACCTAGCAGTAAGAAGGGTCGCTGGTTCGAATCCCAACCACGACACTTCCTGCCTGGAGTTTGCATGTTCTCCCTGTGCCTGCGTGGGTTTCCTCCGGGTACTCCGGTTTCCTCCCAAAGACATGCAGGTAGGTTAATTGGCTTCTGTCCAAAAAATGGGCCCTAGTATATGAATGGGGACCTTAGATTGTGGGCTCCTTGAGGGTAGGGACTGATGTGAGTGTGCAATGTACAGGGATGGGGACAATTGTAGACACTCGCTCAGGTTGAACTGGATGGACTGATGTCTTTATTCAACCTTACTACTAACTAACTAACTATAACTAACTAACTAACTAAGCATGATGTGGCACATGTATACAAACATTGGTCCAATATATACGTAAACCTAAATTTTAATGCTACTAGGCATGTTTTTTTATCTATTTACCTGATGCAACCTCATCTTTTATATTTTACCAAAAAATTGAGGTTTATAACGTGTGTGCAAGCACTAAAATGCATTTGAGTTCATTTTGAAAATGTGGGGGAAATGTGTGCTAATATCATATGATAAAAAAATAGAAAATGGAACTGTCACCATTTCATTTTAGATGGCCTCTGCTTTCAAAAAAATAGAGTGTTTTGGGGGTTTTAAAATATACATCTTAACATGCAAAAAATAAAGAATACAAAAAGTTTCTACCAGTATGGTTGTTGTTTCAATTTTTAAACACTGTATTTATGTACAGACTTCCACCATGTATGGCAATCATTTTTGTGATCCGTAGCATTCTGCTCATCTCTACACACAATGTTTGTTGCCATAGTCTGTACTTTGAAAACTTTTCAATAATAACCTATTGAAAGTGAATAAAAGGGGTTAACTGGTAGAAACAAATCTGGTGCTTTGTGGCAGAGCTGTGTAAATTTTAGAACGTAGAAATACAAATCCTTTCAGATATAAGCATCTCCTATGTTTAGTTTAAAATCACATATTAATGAGATGGTATTAGAATGAAATTTTGCCAGTGGTATCATCCCTACAAACAGTATAAACTGCCATGTAAATTTTAACTGAAGTACACTATATTACCAAAATTATTGGGACACCTGTTACACGCACATGAACTTTAATAGCATCCCTGTCTTAGTCCGTAGGGTTCAATATTGAGTTGGCCCACCCTTTGCAGCTATAACAGTTTCAACTCTTCTGGGAAGGCTGTCCACAAGGTTTAGGAGTGTGTCTATGGGAATGTTTGACCATTCTTCTAGAAGTACATTTGTGAGGTCAGGCACTGATGTGGACAAGAAAGCCTGGCTCGCAGTCTCTGCTCTAATTCATCCCAAAGGTGTTCTATCGGGTTGAGGTCAGGACTCTGTGCAGGCCAGTCAAGTACCTCCACCCCAAATTTGCTCATCCATATCTTTATGGACTTTGGTTTGTGCACTGGTGCGCAGTCATGTTGGAACAGAAAGGGGCCATCTGCAAACTGTTCCCACAAAGTTGGGAGCATGAAATTGTCCAAAATGTCTTGGTATGCTGACGCCTTAAGTTTTCCCTTCACTGGAACTAAGGGCCAAGCCGAACCCTTGAAAAACAACCCTGCGCCGTAATCCCCCCTCCGCCAAATGATTTGGACCAGTGCACAAAGCAAGGTCCCTAAAGACATGGATGAGCGAGTTTTGGGTGGAGGAACTTGACTGGCCTGCACAGATTTCTGACCTCAACCTGACAGAACACCTTTAAGATGAATTAGAGCAGAGATTGCGAGCCAGGTCCACATCAGTGCCTGACCTCACAAATGGGCTTCTGGAAGAATGGTCAAACATTCCCATAAACACACTCCTAAACCTTGTGGACAGCCTTCCCAGAAGAGTTGAAGCTGTTATAGCTAAAAAGGGTGGGCCAACTCAATATTGAACCCTACAGACTAAGACTGGGATGCCATTAAAGTTTACGTGCATGTAAAGGTAGCTGTCGCAATACTTTTGGTAATAAAGTGTAAATGAATGACTTTATTATTATTTATTCCTTTCTCTCAGCACAATCCAGGCTATTCACTGAAAACAGTAGTATTCCTAGGCAGCATATCCTGTTCTCTCAGCAGTTTTTTTTTTTTAGGGTACAGAATAAACTTTTTAGACACAAACAGCCACTACACAGAGACTCTAGAAAACAGTGCTGAGTATAAATACATGCCCTAATCAAAATATGGAAGAGCAACCATATAAAATGTGAAAGGCACATCAAAGATTTAATTTGGGTAAATTTTACAACAGTAGTTATGTACACCCTCTGACCAAGATCACAGACTTTACAGTACAACACCGAAGGGACGTTTTTTCTTTGTAGCCCAAACCTAAAGACTGACTTAATATACCATCCTTTACTTATTTTCAACCTAGAGTAAGGCTGGGTTCACACTATTGCGAATTGGATGCGGCTTTCCTCTCATCCAATTCACATGTCAGGAGATTGTGACCGGCTTTCAATGGAACCGGTTCACACATCTCCAGAGTCCTGTACGTCTTCTGGTCCACTTCAGGTCTGAATTCAGACAAAAATTCGGACCCAAATCAGACCTGAAATGGTGAACATGGACGCAGCAGACCCCTGCTGTGAGCCGCTCCGTACGGCATTATGAACCCAGTCTCATAGTCAGTCTACTTTTTGTTTTTTTAGTATTTCAGCCTCGCTGTTTGTTTACCAGCATATTGAAAACACTCACTTCTAATGCTAATTTATAACAGACATGAAGGGGAAAACTACTGCTGTTAAGACAGGTCACTAGTCTGAATGTGAGGCCAAACATGACAACATCAGCAAACACTGCGGATACACTACCACAAGATTTGGAAGTGTAAATGCAGTTCTCAGCATAATCATTTAACAGCAGATTATGTTTTCCAGTTTATACTCCCTCGGTTTCATGAAGCTATAATGGCCCCTCATTATTTTCTCTACATAAGCAGTGCCCCTTTACTGTAACATCCATTTCTACATTATTTCACATACAACAAAGATGGATATCATCAAATCAACATGTGTAGTCAGCATAAAGCTTGCTAACCAAAATTAAGACATACTCTTTCTTGTGGTGAAGAAATAAAATTTGTCAAATGTCTAAAGCGCTGTCTCTTGGGAGCCAAATAACCTTTCTAAATGCTCTTTCTTACTCCTTTCATGTATTTCCAAGTAGATTCCCCCCAGTCTGTATCTTATGGGATACTAAGGTCAGACACGAGATTCGCATAATGCAAACCAGCCTTCTCCACAGAATTTTAAGATGTTTGAGAAAGTTAAGAATGGCTCGTTATTCTGTATTAATTTATCAGGAGTATCAATTGCTTACTCAGTGACTTTGATTAAGGTTTACCAGCTGTGATACTGTAATGTAAGCTTGTCGTTCCTTAAATGCATACAGATTTGCATTATCACTAAAATTTTACTATGTGTTTGGTGAAGTTTCCATCACCTTTTCATATAGCTGAGAGCAATTTATCATTATGCAACCTTAGGAGTAATTGTTTGTACAAGCAAGGTCAACTTTTATTCTTGTCTGTAATTTGCACCTTTTAATTTATAACATTACACACTATAAACAAAAAATAATACGATATTTGCTAATGGAACTTTTATCATAAAATCAGTACCTTGATTTTTGAGGTTAGCTTTCATTTTCTATCTGAAACTATCTACAGCGCAGAAGACACAAAGCAACTGAAGTGTCATGCTGACATTCCAGTTTATGATTTTCTGGAAAATGCCATGGAATTGGGTTTCAATATATGACAGAGGATTCCCAAACAACTATGGATAAGCTACATGGACACCACAGCGTACACAGTTCGATTTGCAGCTCCCTTTGGCAGAAAACTGGCACTAAACCCTTTGATAACAGACACTGCCGTGATGGCTCATTCAAGTTCTGTAAACAACTTGCTTCTTTTAGCACAGGTAAAAATTAAAATAGGTTTGTCACAAGTGTTCCACCAGAGAGTTTGGGTTTAGCTACAGGTCACCCCCAGGTCACTAAACAAGTACCCTGGGGGCGGACGAGGGCAGGTGACGAGTAACAGGGCAAGGAAGCCCTGCAGAGCCAGGCAGCAGAAAGCAGGACTAAGGGCTGGTGAAGAAACGCTGAACTTGGCAGATCACACAGTTTCCTTATTTTTTTTTTTTTTTAGAAACTAAAGATATTAAGATGTCACACAGACATCTCAAAGTTCAATTGTTGCCTGTGCAGTTCAAGGTAGTGGATTGCTGCGCACTGCGTTACGCTGATAAAAATTACTGCAAACTTTTTCTTAGCGCACTGTGGTCACACACCACTGCAACACAGTGGTATGAACCGGGCACATAAAAGACAAGGCATTTTGCCTTGTCCATGCAATATGACTGCTTTGGAATAGCTGCCAATGCAGACCCACCTCATCTGGTATGAATATAACCTCAATATTGAAGCTACGGGTGCAGAGATGGCACAGCAGGGGTTCAGAAAGCAGATGCCACAGAGGCTGCCAGCCGTTTGGTGTGGCTGTTATCCTTGTGAATGGAGTCTAGAGATAATTGCTGTTATGGTCAAAGAAATGGAAACAAGTTCACTGTATCTATATGTTAAATAATGCACCTAGGAAAAATGAATCCCTTGATAGAGTACAATATTGGGGGTACAGTGTTGGCCAGCACAACAGAGGAAAAAGATTTGGGGGTACTTATTTTAAATAATTGCTAAATGATCAAACGCTGTGGCCAGGCAGGTTCAAAAATGTAAAGAATTCTAGGCTGTAACACTAGAGGGATCACCTGCAGGAGGAAGGAGGTCCTGAATTCCCTATAGAGATCTTAATTAGACCTCATTTAGAATACTGTGTCCAGTTCTGGAGGCCTCACTTACAAAAAGTTATTGATAAGAACAAGTCCAGACACAGACAACATAAACGGTGAAAGGTATGAGGGATAAAACATACCAGAACAGACTTCATGAACTGAATATGTGCAGTCAGGAGGATGGAAGGAAAAGGGAGACATGACTGAAACTTTTATACACATTAAAAGGTGTGAATAAGGTTCGAAAGGGCAGTATTTTCAATACAAAGCTAAGATCAAGACTATGGGGACATGTCCTCAAACTAACAGGAAGAAAGTTCAAAACGAAGCTTTGAAGGTATTATTTTACAGAAAGAGTAGTTGACGCTTGGAACAGACTTCCAGCAGAGGTAGTGAGTCGGGTAGTAGTAAATGAATTCTAACACACTTAGGGACAAAATTATAACTGTAAAAGTACAACAAAAAAAGGGCAGACTTGATGAACCATTTGGTCTTTTTTCAGCTGTCACTTTTCTATGTTTCTAGATTCTGTCATACTTTATTTTGGGGGGGGGGGAGACAAACAACCACCCCCCAGCGGCTGGTGGCACCTCAACCTCCTCACCTGCTGTCTGCTGGTCGGTCCGGCACTTATCCCAACTAGGTGTGTTGTGGAAAATTTTATTAATGTATGTTGTCAGATGCCCCCCAGTGTCAGCTTTGCTGTAATGCGCTCATGTGAGCGTATTCGCACAGACGTTGGCGGAAGACCATTGGCTGCGGAAATCTTCCTGTGGACACTGCAGATGTGTTTGCTGGTTTAAGGATGTTCATTTGTGCCTCACCGGGAGACTGGCCACTTCCCAGTGACTGAATTAATGACTTCAAGCCAATATGTCTGTGTACATTGGAACTATAGCATAACGATATAAATATTATGGCCCACTGAGCCATGGTGTTATATCGTTCGTTGTCATTGAAAGCAGTTAGACGGTTTGGACATCACTGCTAGTCTGTTTTGAATATATGCATGTGTGTCATTGGTTCTTTTGAAGTAAAAAACAATTGTCCCTGTATTGTAACCTCATTGTATTGTATTGTCCTTATATGGTCATTCATATCCTGTGTGAAGTATATGAGGTCACATCCTTTGTGGGAGGGGTTTAGCTGTCAGAGGCAAACCTTTGAAGGTATGGCCTTGAATGGATTTGAAATAAAGGAGTTTGCTCAGCTCAGGAAAGGCAGAGATGCTGCCCCTTTGCTAAGAAAAAGTCGTAAGATATACTGGTAATGTCTGTTTACTGAGGAATGGGAAATCAGAGTGGCCTGGCTGGGAAGCAGCCAGGCCAGGCTGGCATGAGGATGTAGGAATGCTGATGAATGCTGATGAATGCTTGGAGGAGTGGTTGATAGGTAGAGGGGAGACATACGATCTAAAAGGTAAGGCATTATATCATTAAGATGGAAATGGGTGCTTATAGGAGCACAGTAGATGTGGCTGTGTGCTCTGCAGACAGCCAAATTGCTACCACAGGTGGCGGGCAGCGGCTCCTGTGTCCTGTCTTCCGCCGTCTGCCTCCTCCACTCCTCCTAGGTGTCCAATAGTATCGCCTGTACTTTCAGCCAATCTGATGATGGGTCTCAAGACCCTCTTGCTTCCCGATTGGCCGGGAGGAGGATCAGTGTTACAATAGCGAATATTCATTCCCTATTGTAACACACCTGGATGGGCTTGGTTCGCATTCTCTGCACCCCAAGCCCACCCCATTTAAAGCACATTAGAGCCTCTGGCTCTAATCAGGTGCTTCAAAAAAAAAAAACACCTCCATTAGAATTCATGCATCTGGCGTGCTGCAAGGAGCCGGACGCATGGATGGTGGGCGCCGCCCATGCGCCCTTAATGGATGGGCTGCCCCTGGTACTAACAGACACAGAAGCTGAGGTCAAGGCAGTGGGTGATGCAGAGTCTGAGAGGGAAGCTAAAATGCCGGAGGCTGCAGATGCAACAGAAGGGTAGCAAGGGCTGCGGATGTTGCTTGGTGCAGTGGAAGTGCAGCAGAGACTGAAAGAAGCAGAGGTGAAGCAGAGGCTGAAACTGTGGCTACAGCTGTGGACAAGCAAGTGCTGTGGATGCAGTGGAGAAGCACTGAAAACATTAGGTGATGCAGAGGTACAGCAGGACTGCAAGTGCAGTGGAGACTGTAGGTGTTAGAGGTGCAGTGGAGCTGCAGTTGAGACTCAAGGTGTTGCAGAATTGCATCACAGGGAGAGACAATGGGCGCAAGCTGAGGTTCAGTAGGGCTGCAGAGGTACTGACTATATACATCTGAGGCAAAAAACACTTTGGTATCTCAGGGGAGTAACATACTCTATGCTTGAGATGTAACAATATGTCTCACTCAAATTTAAATGGAGGATATAGTCATGTGACATGCCACAGCTGTGATACTCTTGGTAAGACCCAGAAGCCGATGGGATGCAAAAGGTAAGTAACTGACACAAATCCCCCTACAGGGTCTCCCCATTGTTTGAAAGAAGCAAGAGAAATTCTATACAAGGTCAGAAGAAAAAAACATCTTATGCCAAGGTCCAGGAGAGTTCGTCCTGGCCACGACCTTTTCAGTTCAAAAGGCTTCCCTGGTCCTTAGAAGGAACAAAAAAAATTGCATCTGGCTGCCTGACTACAGCATTACAGCCTGAACCACCACCAGTGAGTGATCTTCCGGTGAGTCCCGGCAAAAAGAGAAGCTAAAACCACTTTAAGCAAGATCAATGGCTGAGAGTGAAGAACCACCTTGACTTAGTGGAGTACTAGAAAACAACTCCATGCAAGGAAGAGTTGCCAATTCTGACCTTCTATTTGCCAAAGTAATAGCCACCAAATTGTGGTCCCATGGAAATAAGGTGCCCTGCCGGAAAGGAACCATATGCGTGATCCCGTTAACAAAAAAATATGGAATAAGAAGCGATTGGTCTTAGAAATATCACTGCCAAGGCTGATAAAAACAGCCCCTTGATCATACTCCTACTCATGCACAGATTTGTATCCACTGCAAATGGAGAAAAACAAAAATTAGCCCCCCCCCCCGCAAAAATTTGTGAGGTTAAACTTCCTAGTCTTACACCATGCCACACAGGTGTTCCTGGACCAGTGGTAAATCTTCCCTGAAGCAACCTTCCTCTCTGGCTTCAACAGACCTGCCATGCAAGCCCGCAAACATAACGAAGGATGCAAGTTTATAATACCATGTTCTCCTGGGGCAAGCTGATGAAAATCCCAGCATTATTTCTCCTGGATCTTGCAAATGCAGACATGGAAGAACTGTAAAGGCGAAAAAAGGGGGAACTAGTCCCACAATGTCGCCAGGACATCCACTGCAAACATATATGGGTCCCTGGATCTGGCAACGCATCTATATAGTCTCTCAATGACCTGGAAGTCGACAATCCATGTTCGGCATGGCCCAATGCTCCAGGGGGAGAGCCCCATCCTCCAGCGACAACTGTTGATGACCGAGGAAAGTCACCTGTCAAATATTCAGGGGTATTCCTTGTATAAGAAGGATGGGGAAGGTAGAAGAGGGGGAGGGGTGTGTCTATATATCAAAAACTATGCAAGGGTGGTGAATGAATGAATGAATGAATGAATGAATGAATAACTTGTATAGCGCTATGCAAACTAACTCGCCTGAGGGCGTTTTTGCCGCCAGTGTCCGTCTGGGTTTTCAGAAGAGATGGGTCTTGAGCTTCTTCTGTTAATTTATAACGGGTCTTGGGGATGTGGAGGAGGTTCTGGTTAGTTGACCGGTGAGTGCGACCTGGGGTGTAGTGCTTTATTTTGTATTGCAGGGCTTTTCCTTGTGTACATTTGTGAGTGAGGCAGAGGGTCTTGAATGTACCTCAATCTTTCACGGCTAGCCAATGGAGGGTCCACAGAGACGGGGTGATTGATTCCCATGTTTTTTTTCCAGTTACCAGTCTGGCTGCTGTGTACTGGACAGTTTGTAGATGTGAAATTTGGTATTTTGCATAGGGAGGGAATTGATGATTGTTCCAACTAATGCTGCTGCATCTCCTTCCAGGATGAAGGGGATGAGTCTACATAGTAGGCGAAGAAGGTAGTGGGATCCGCTGACTATTGATCCTATTTGTGCATCCATCATCGTGTTTGAGTCAAAGATGACTCTGAGGCTTTTGGCTTTAGTCCTGGGGGTGATGGATTGTCCGAGGATGGTGAGTGGTGTGGACATTATGCCAAGGTTTTTGTTTCGGTTTGCGCGGAGGAAGAGGAGTTCTGTTTTGGATCCGTTGAGTTTAAGGGAGCTCTCTGTCATCCAATCGTCAATCAATGAGAGAAAGTTTTCCAGTGCCTGGTATTGGTCTTTTTTGTTGGTGATGTGTAGGTAGAGTTGGATGTCATCCGCGTGGAAGTGATAAAGTAGATCCTGGTTGCTGATGATTTTGAGGAGTGGGCGGAGATAGATGTATAAGAGCATGGGCATCAGGGGTGATCCTTGAGGGACTCCGCATGTAATTTTTTCACTTTCGAGGTCAGTTCTCTAGGAAGGATGCGAACCAGGTAAGTCTGAGTCTGCAACTCCAGCTACTTCTGTGAGACGAGTGAGCGGGATTTTGTGGTATACTGTGTCAAACACTGCACTGAGGTCCAGCAGCACCAGGAGACAGGTGATTGGGACCAGAGTAAATCTCGGTGGTTGTAGAAACTTTGTGTGTTTTTTTTTTCTTCTTGTTCTGGCCGAGTGGGGTTACGTGCTATGTTCTGCTAAATTATTTTCCGAATGGTTGCGATTTTGTCAATGAAAAAAATCAGATAACTCATTGCAGAATTCTTGTGTTTCGTTGGCTGGAAACTCTAAACAGGTGGGGTTCATAGTCTGGGCGACTACTTTGAAGAGTGCTCAAGGGCGGTTTATGGCTTTTAAGATGGTTTTGGAGAAATCTTCTTTTTTTGCTATGAAGATGGCTTTGTGGTATCTTGTGGTGAGTGATTTGTAATTTGTGTGGTTTTCCATTGTTGGGTTCCTTCTCCATGCTCCTTCATCTCTTCTTCGTTCTTGTTTTAGTGATGTAAGAGAGTCATTGAACCAGCTCGAATTGTTTTTGCGGGTGGGTGCTCTGCGTATTGGTGCGACTATGTCTGCTGTCTGTAATAATGCTGTGTTCAGGGAGTTGAGTGTGTCTTCAGTTGAGTAGTTTTGGGTTAACACCGCTATTTTGTTGGATAGTGTAGTTTTGAAGAGTTGCAAGTATAGTTTCTTCCGTGATCTTGTCCAGTGTATTGTCGTTGAGTGTATTGGTAAGTGATGTTTATTTTGAATTTGATCACGTGGTGGTCAGTCCAAGGCAATGGCATGTTATCAAGTGTGTTATTATCCCTGTTTTGTTTGAATATGAGGTCCAGGGTATGGCCCGAAGCATTTATCAGTTGCTGCAGGCCTAGTGCTTCCAGTTGGTTGATGCATTCCCCCACCCACACAAGTCAGGAATGCCCCTTTATACTGAGGGAGATTTAACATCCAGCATTTCAATAAAAAAATCCTATACTTGTGGATGGGCACAGTCCTAAGCACAAAACTTGCTGAATGGAAGGAATCCTTTTAAGCATCCACAGTAAGAAAGGTTAGGCTCACTGTCAGCGGTGTCCAACATTCACTAGCCACTTCATTTTGCCTTTAAGACTTTGATAAACTCCAATGGCTGCTACTGCTGGCTGTTCAGCAGACTCAACTAAAGGAAAGGATGCATTAGCAATAATTCCACGTGTTAATCAGCTGGAACCTTAAAGATTGAAACGCCAACCACGTCTTAGTGACGTCAAATGTCTAAGTGAATATTTCCTCCATTGGATACAGATAAGCAAAACTCTTTGGAGAACCACTTTGGACAGTGAATTTAATATATCTTTTGGGCCTGAGCACACCCTAGGTCCTGCATCATCTGTTTCTTCCTCATTGTCTACCCACTACTCCTTTAACCAATAAGAGAGGACAGGAGAAGGGGAATGTCTGTACTTTTTACCACCTCACCCCACAGAGTCGAATATTTCGGTGAGCCTATTCTTTAAGCTTGCTTAAGTGGAATCTTAATTCGTACTATAATGTACAGAGTCCGCAGAAGAGGGAACCTCGCTACTTCCTCTCCTGTTCCAAAGGAAAGAAGGAGAATATCTCCATTTCTGCCACTGGGCATCCCAGAGAGCTGCCGTTGTATCCCTTCTAAGGCAGACAACAAATCCTGCTCCTGATTGTACCCCACCTCTCTACCCTTTGGAATATATAAGGCCTGCTGATATGAATCATGAGACCTCTGCTAAAAATAGCAGTCCCAATCAGCTGGGAGGATACTGTGCAACACAACAGTATACCGGTTATCCCAGGGTGAAAATACTGCTGTCAGTCCCCCCCCCCCCCTGCAACCCGATGTGCTTACCTGCCACAGATCCTAAAGCTGGAAACACTGTTGCTGACATTTGCCAAAACACATTTCCTGCTGCTGCCAGTCTTACCATAAATGCATTATTCGATCAGTGTTTCAAACCAAAAACAGAGCTGCCTCCATGCTGCCTGACCTCTCGGACATCACCACCACATGTCGTACATGAGAATTCATGCATCCGGCAGGGCTAGCACAGACGCCAGAAACACACTGGACAACAGTGGCCTATAATAACCATGGTGGGCAGTATACAACAAACAATCTTATATACTGTATGTGTGTACCAAATACATGTGACAGCAAGCCCCTTTTCATGCGTTTACAGCAGTATCAGACTAACACTGCCCCCAGTGGTCATTTTAAGGCAAGTACACAGGCAGCATCCAACAGCTCAGCTCCTCACAGTAGATCAAGGTGGGACAGTTAGGCAGCCGTTAATTTCATTACAAATTTACTCCTAGTAAATGGCTAATAGAAGGCTACCCAGACACTACCCAATCTCACCCAGGATGTCCATAATAAGATCAGGATCCAATCTTCAGCCATCATGGTGGGCAATGCCTCATCACAGCCCTGGACCTGTATAGCACCCTGCCAGACACAGCTTGATCAGTTATCACTGCTCAGGGTTCCATATACACAGGGTCCAACACAGCGGGGTCCAGGTATCATCCCTTTAAGCGATAGGAACAGATGCAGATAATGCCAAACTCCTGAACCCAATCTGGAATCATCTGAGCACATGGTAGCATTTGTGCACAGCTGCATATCAGTGATCATCACCTTCGGACACCTGCGAATAAACGAAGTAACGTCCGCTATTTTTATTTTTTTTGTCCAGTGTCTATTCACCTGTAGGTGGTACATAACCCAGGTAGTCATGATATATAACTGGCTCTATGCCTCATGATGAAATATAAAGAAAAATGTATAATGTATGTCCTGACTTAGGGGCAGGCTACTCTTTGGTCGTTTACCAGATACTCGCAGACATGGAGACTGGGGCCAAGGTTTCCAAGTACTGCAAAGGCAGATGAAATGGCAAAGAGGCTACGGGTGAAGCAGAAGTGCAACAAGAACAGCGGACATTGCTGGATGCAGTGGAAACTGCAAGTGCAAGTGAGTAGCAGCAGACAGCGTGAAAATAGCAGAGGTGCTCGGAGGCTGTGAATATTGGTGTAGTTAAGAACCAGTGGGAACTGCAGGTGCAACAGAAATGCAGTGGAGACTTAAGCTCTGTTCACAACTGCGCATTCCGTAAATGCAAAAAACACGTGTTGCAGTTCAGGTGTTATTGATAATGGCACCCCAAAAGCAGGAAGCTAACACTTTGCTGTGTTTGTAAACACTCTTTAAAACCCACACAAACTGTAATGCAGCAAAATGCTCTATGAGCTACTATGCCACGTTTGTCACACATAGGGCAGCTTATTGAAATCAACGGGCTGCCCTATGCGTGTCGCGTGCAAAAAACACTTGTTTCAAATCGCTAGGTGTAAATGGGGCCTATAGGTGTTGCAGACATGACACAAGGACACAGGCTGTGGGTGCACGGGAGTTCAGGGTGCAGCAGAGATGCAGTGGGGTTTATCTTCCGAAATTTCTTTACATACTTTCCAATGCCCCAATCTACATCCCAAAAAAGACGTTCAAATATATTGACTCCCTACTGACGTCCTTCTTATGGGGGGACAAGGCCGCTCGAGTAGCACTGACTATCCTGCAGCTACCGGTCGGGAGGGGTGGCCTGGCCATCCCCGACCTCCGACTATATTACTTGGCATCGCAGCTGGTTCATGCCCACTGGAGGATGTTTCCACAGCTTCACAATGCTGCTACTGCAGTGGAAGCGGCTGTGGCAACTTCGTACGAAACGCTTTTAAACTTTTTCTTTAGGGGGGAAGTGCCAACAGAAAACGGCATGACTATACTTAAGTCAGCTAAACAGGTACTGGAGACTTGTGTGAAACATATACAGGACGCACCATCCCATCTGTCACCAAATGCCCCGCTTTGGTTTAATCCCTGCCTAAAGGAGTTGTTTCACCTGGAAGATGGCCATGGGTGGGCCAGATTTGGCCTTACCTATATGCACCAACTGTTTGACAATGGAGACCTAAAAACATTTGCGCAACTGAAAGGGGAGCTAGGCATCCCAGAGACGTGGGCATTCCGCTATGCCAAACTGAAACATGCAGTGCATGCTCAGTTTGGTAATGGGACAGTGATGTTAGCAAACACGAACATAGAGGCAATGCTCGCAGAACCGGATCACACCAAGCGTATATCTAACTATTACGCGGTTCTCATGGGAAGGAAACAGCCAAGAGAGGAAAAAATGAGGGACAGATGGACTGCATTGATTCCGGAGTTGACTGGGGATCAGTGGGAGGAAGTTTTGACCTCCTATGGGCCCACAGTCATCTCTGCCAGGGACAAACTTATACAACTGAGATACCTCCACCAAATGTACTACACCCCACACAGACTATACAGGATGGGCAGAAGAGATGACCCTATTAATCATAAGTGCCAGGTGGCGGATGGCACCTTTATGCATATGGTGTGGGATTGTTCTAAGGTAAGACCGTTATGGTCACAGGTGTCCCAGTTCATTGCAGATACATTTGATCTTCCAAACATATGCAGCCCACTATTAGGCCTTCTAGGTGTGATAGAAGACGAGGTAATGAATAATAATACAAGACAATTCTTAAGATTAATGTATTTCTATGTCAGGAAGCTTATTGTCCTTCACTGGATACGGAGAGATAGCCTTACTCTATCCGCATGGAAGGATTTGGTTAATGCAAACATTGTATTGTACAGAATGACTTACGAGACAAGAGGGAGCAAGAAAAAATTTAATAAAATATGGGGTAGATGGATAAACTCAATGGACACTACAGCATGTGATACCTAAACCGGAACCTTTATATATAGGGCCCAGTTGATTGTTATATAGGATATGATGATACCTGAGGAGCAGACTTTGGGGGGGCGGGGAGGTAACGGCACACAGCACGACCAGTTCTGGAGGTATTACCCTCCATGGTTCTGTTTTAGTTTGTTATTTTTCTTGTTCTTAGTTCTTTGTGTTTCTTTACCACATCCTGTGTTGTTAGAATATATGTGACACGATTATCATAGGAGGACAAAACAATGCCATCTGTACTAGCATAGACCTGAGTATGAGTAATTAAACCTGAAAACTCTATGTTATTGCTGTATTCTGATGTATACATTCAAGAATGTTCACTGGTTATGTTGATCCGATATTTTCTTTTTTGTATATGCATTTGGCAAATAAAAACTGTTTAAAAAGAGATGCAGTGGGGACTTTAGGTGCTGAAGAGGCACAGCAGGGCATAGAAGAAAACCTTTTTTCATATACTGTACCCCAGAAAGACTGTTGAAGTGTATGTCAAGCAAAAAAAAATTTCTAGCTTTTGATAGAGTGGAGAAGGGGTTAGATTTACTGCTATGCATACCTAAGGAAGCACTCACATGTGATTATAACATATCACAAATACAAGATCCAAATACATTCAAAAATCGTTTCAAAAATACAACATGTCATGTATAATCAGCGCCAATCCTAAAAGTCTTTTTAATCTTGCTTCACAACTACTGATGTCCAAAAATCCATCTGTGCATTTCAACCCACCACCTATGGAAAGCAGCTCATGATTACGATACATGATTAGGACTGTTTCTAAGAGGGTGAAAAAAAAGCTTGAAAGCACCAGGAATGTGACTCGGTGTCAGAATATTCACCTCAGATAGTTAATAGGAACTAAGTTGTAACTTTAATCCATCCAAAAATTATTTGTTGCAATGTGATTAAAAAAGTGCTCAATAACAATCAGTTGAAGAAGGAAAACAAATGGTGTTCAATGCACCTCAACTCCAACACTGCTATCAGAAGATAGTCTTGGCAAAAATCTACACCAACACACTACCCCATTCTCTCACTATATTAGCGCACACTTCTGTATTCATCCTGTTCAACAAACAAGTACACTTTCCCTGGTTCTATATATTCTAGCATCACCTCAGGTTTGCTCCTGCAGATTTTTCTGGTTAAAAAATAATTTTGCTGATATTACTTGCATGTAGCAACAATCATCTAAGTATTGGCTTAAAGTCTTTTGGACCTAATACAGAAAAGAAGTCTGAGAGCCAAATATAAAAAAATGACATGCAATTTAAATGTTGTACCCGCACTAACTTTGTTTCCTTTATACCAAAGTACAGTATGTATCTATCCCTAGAGAAGACCAATAAAACTTTTTCATCTTGATAAATTCTCAAATCAGACCAGGATCAGGCTGTGTATGGCCAACCTAAATTACACTTAATGTATATGTAACGTAATATATTTTCAAAAAATATAACTGTAGATAGGTCTCAAAATATTTTGCTCAAATGGGTTAATTTACTAAAGCCAAAAAAGACTATGTACTTTACAAGTGCAGTTGCACTCATTTTCCCAGGGGCCTAGTGAAGATCTGTTAATTTCCAATTTAATTTCCAATTTAATAATCCAATCATGTCCAAAGTGCATAGTCTACTTTCCTTTACTAAATCAACCCCAAGTGGTGCTACTAACACCACAATATGGCAGTGAACAATCCACAGTGGACAGAAGCAATGCAAGTCTCTCCCCATATTAAAAAGGCCACATGCAGTTTCAAAGGTTCAGTCAAAATGGTTTCTACTGTTATAATGCAGTGGAGAGATTCTAAAACGACTACAGAAATGTGATGCAATTTGCTCACATCAGCAGCAGACGCCATATTTCTGCAATAGTAGGTGGTTATCTTTGTAGAGATTTATATATGTGGTCCTTATAAAAATCTATTGCTAAAAATATTTTTTAGCAGCACCATTGATATTTTTAAGATCTATCTTAGCAGTGTTGGCAGGCTCCTTGGTAAAAGAGTCAGCAGTATATGCCAATTTATTGAGATCTACAGTATGTCAGGCATGCTCAGCCTATTTCTACAATAGCTATTATAACTGTTATAGATTTATTTTATTCAACCAGACTATGAATACAAGATAAAATGGAAAAGTGATGGCAGATATTATGACTTATTCAATTGAGAATTCTACAATAGCTATTATAACTGTTATAGATTTATTTTATTCAGGGTAATGAAATAAAACTCCACCTAAGGATCCTCGTTTTGATTTCTTAAATGCAATAACCCAGAGCAACCAATTAGAATCCATCTTGTACAGGTCTGACCGTAGAAGTTTTTATAAGTTACTTACTGCATGTATGTAAGCAAATAAAAAAGCAAATTTAGCCAAGAAGCGTTTGATAGCTTTGAATTAACTACAGCTTTACTTTCTATCCACTGAAACAGACATAAGGTGCTGAACTGTGGGTTGAGCTGGATGGACACTTTTTTCAAAAAATATCCCGGGGGGATAGCGATGGACACTTTTTTCAACCAGACTATGAATACAAGATAAAATGGAAATGTGATGGCAGATATTATGACTTATTCAATTGAGAATTCAAGTGTCACACAAATGTTAAACGATGAGGGCAGATTAAATCTGTGGTTGTATATGAGATATATGTATGCAAGAGTGACTACAACTTGGCAACTACTTCAGCAAAAGCAAACATTGGCCATGTTGACTTTATGGTTTATCAGGATGAATGATACACAGGCTATAGAGAACCTCATATCAACAATAAATCAGAAGTACACACAGATTGTTCTTTTGGGAACAATTTTGGTACTCCGCTGAGTACATGGAATACAGATATGAAAGATCGACCTCAGAGGCTTGCGAAGGCCATGCCCTCCTTCTCTTGTCCATTGCGTCAAACCCTCTTCCTACCTTTTTATTTGTTCTGTTCCATCCTCTTCTTCCCTCACCTTTATTCCTTTCCTAGTGGCCCTCCCTTATATGCCTATACCTCATATGACTAACCGTTCACAAGTACTTCACCTGAATGCCCCCTGTTAGGTAATTAGATTCTGTAGACCTTTAAAGTGTTACTAAACCCGTAACAGTAATATGCAGTATTTGCAGAATAGCATACTTGTTATACCCAATATGGAAACTAAGCGGTTAATCCTCTGCATTGCATAAAAAGGCTGTTTGATCGTGTATGATCCTCCCCTTCCTGCACTGTCCCACTGGACAAGTCTGGATAAGACACAGACTCAGGCTGCCCATGCTCAGTTTGGTCTTTATTGCTGGAGAGAATTTCCTGTTAGATCAGAGCTAGTCAGGTCACATGGTAGGACATCACACATTTGGGCTTGTATACAGATCCTAAATGACAGCCTAGCCCCTCCCTCCTCCTCCATGCCCAGTAACTAAAAAGATAACAGTGGGATGTCACATCTTCATTGATGGATGATCCGCCTCCCATAAAAGCATGAGGACAAGGGTCTCTTCCCCACAAAGGGGTCATGGTAACGTGCTCTGTGGATGGGGCATATTGAAATATGGAACACAACGTTAACAATAAAGATGTCACCCCAGGTGAATGATTAAAGTGTTACTAAACCCACAACAGTAAAATCAGTCTGTATATGCAGTAAAGCATGCTTGTTATACCCCTGGAACCTAAGCGGTGAATCCTCTGCATTGTGTAAAAAGGATGTTGGATCCTGTATTCTCTGATCATCTCCTTATTTCACAGACTATTTACTAATACAGTGCATCCGGAAAGAATTCACAGAACTTCACTTTTTTTTCACATTTTGTTAAGTTACAGCCTTATTCCAAAATTAAATAAATTCATTATTTCCCTCAAAATTCTACAAGCAATATCCCATAATGTCACCGTGAAAAAAAGTTTGTTTGACATTTTTGCAAATTTATTAAAAATAAAGAACGAAACAAATCACATGTACATAAGTATTCACAGCCTTTGCCATGACACTCAAAATTGAGCTCAGGTGCATCCTGTTTCCACTGATCATCCTTGAGATGTTTCTACAACTTGATTGGAGTCCACCTGTGGTAAATTCAGTTGATTGCACATGATTTGGAAAGGCACACACCTGTCTATATAAGGTCCCGAAGTTAACAGCGCGTGTCAGAGCATAAAACAAGCCATGAAGTCTGTAGACCTCCGAGACAGGATTTTATTGACGCACAGTTCTGGGGAAGGGTTGCCTCCATCACCTGTAAATGGAAGACGTTTGGAAACACCAGGAACCTTCCCAGAGCAGGCCGCCAAGCCAAAATTTTGTCTGAATGGCAAGCGTCATGTCTGGAGGAAACAAGGCACAGTTCATCACCTGGCCAATACCATCCCTACAGCGAAGCATGTTGGTGGCAGCATCATGCTTTGGGGATGTTTTTCAGCAGCAGGAACTTGGAGACTAGTCAGGATCAAGGGAAAGATGAATGCAGCAATGTACAGAGACATCCTTCATTAAAACCTGCTCCAGAGCGCTCTGGAACTCAAAATGGGGCAAAGTTTCATCTTCCAACAGGACAACAACCCTAAGCACACAGCCAAGATAACAAATTAGTGGCTACGGGACAACTCTGTGAATGTCTTTAAGTGGCCCTGCCAGAGCCCAGACCTAAACCCGATTGAACATCTCTGGAGGGATCTGAAAATGGCTGTGCACCGCCGCTCCCCATCCAACCTGATGGGAGCTTGAGAGGTCCTGCAAAGCAGAATGGAAGAAACTGCCCAAAAATAGGTGTGCCAAGCTTGTAGCATCATACCCAAAAAGACTTGGTTGTAATTGGTGTCAAAGGTACTTCAACAAAGTATTGAGCAAAGACTGAATACTTATGTACACAGGATTTTGTTTTGTTTTTCATTTTTAATAAATTTAAAAATATTTCAAACAAACCTCTTTCATGTTGTCATTATGGGGTATTGTTTGTAGAATTTTGAGGAAAAGAATGAATTTAATCCATTTTGGATTAAGGCTATAACATAACAAAATGTGGAAAAAGTGAAGCGCTGTGAATACTTTCCGGATGCACTGTATTTACTATAGTCTATAGAGTTAGGCTGCACATTCTCAGTTTGGTGTGTATTGCTCAAGAGGTTTTTTTTTTTTTACTTGGGAGGGTTCTTGTGATCAGCACAGGGCCAATCAGCACTGTCCAGAAACAGGGTCAGGGGTCCCGGATCCTGAGAGCACAATCGTGGGAGAAACGAAAACCTCTCCTACAAGCTTTACTAAGAACTGATAAAAGTCACATGCTATTTCTTGTTAAAAAAAAAAAAAAAAAAAATCACATGCTATATACAGCTGATGTAAAAAGGTATTTATCAGTTTATATTTACTAAAATGAATCCAGGATCTGTGTACTGTGGAAGACCAGATATAGTGAATGCAGGCTCTGGGTTTAGTACCACTTTAAAACTTCCCCTGCCCCATATGAATATAATTTTTTTCCACTGGACAGCAGTGATCATAGAGAATTGTATAACATGTAAACGCTACTTCGATTGTCATCTTTTTTTTGATTTTTTAGTGTCACTATACATTTCCAATATCATCCATCTCAGTTCTGGCTGTTATGATAACTGTACTATCTGTATGCTTTGGTGAAACCCTTTAACAAAAAAATAAAAAAAACAAATAGTGGCTTGTCATTGAACAGATCTACTTCTACTTCTAAGGCACTTAAAGTAGTAGTAAACTTGGAAAATGCTAAATTGGCTGACAGGCAGGGCTTTTATAACAGAAGAGATCTTAGAGGTCTCTTGTCATAAATCTCTCCCCTACCTGTCAGCGGGTGATGAGATGCACATGTGCAGTTCAGACCACATTAACGGCCTGCTTCGCATGCCGCGGTGATGTAACTCCCGTGCACATGCATGGGAGTGGCATCACTGTGGCCTGGCCATTTAAGCGGCCAAAGATTTTGAATCCAAAAGGAAGACCGGGTAAAGATGGAAACGCCGGGGAGCTGTGACAGCACAGTGCTGGAGCGCTCAGTCTGTAGGTAAGTCTGTCATAATGTACTAGTATGCAGTGCATACTAGTACATTAGGAGGCAAACATGCAGGGGGGGCCATTATTTTACATTGAATAAAAGACTTTACTACAGCTTTAAGGTAACTTTATTCTGTGGCATTCATTACAAACCTTAGCTTGCAGAATAACATTGTTGGAATCCAAATTTTATAATCTCTGCTCTCAAGTTTAACTTAACCACTTGCTTACTGGGCACTTAAACCCCCCTCCTATCCAGACCAATTTTCATCTCTCAGCGCTTTTGCACTTTGAATGACAATTGCGCGGTCATACAACACTGTACCTAAATGACATTTTTTTCCCCCAAATAAAGCTTTTTGGTGGCATTTGATCACCTCTGCGATTTTTATTTTTTGTTAAAAAAATTTAAAAAGACCGAATTTTAAAAAAAAAAAAATGTTTTTTTTTTAAATTTTGTTATAAAAATTTAAAATGGGTAATTTTTGTCCGTCATTGATGTACGCTGATGAGGCGGCAGTGACGGGCACGATAGGTGGCAGTGATGGGCACTGATGGGTTACACTAATAGGCAGCACTTTTAGGTGGCACTGATTGGCGGCACTGGTGGGCATTGACAGGTGGCACTTGTGGGCATTGACAGGTGGCACTTGTGGGCATTGACAGGTGGCATAAATGAGGCATAATTGTCTGACTTTTCTGGACCAATGTCCCTTTAAGATGAGCAGGTGATCGGATTTTTTTTTCTCCTCCGCTGTCAGCGTGAGGAGAAAAAAAAACGATCACAAGCTTTTGTTTTGATCATGTGATCAGCTGTCATTTGCTGACAGCTGATCCCATGGTAAGGGGCCGGGACCCACCCCTTACTCGGATCGCTGATCACCCGAGTCTCAGTGACTCGGTGATCACAGCACGCTCCGCTCGCGCACTGCACACGGAGCGTGCACAGGGGAGGACGTCATATGACTGCATCCCGGGAATTGAGATCCGCGCTCTGGCCGTCATTCGGCCATAGCCCGGATGTCAAGTGGTTGAAGTAGAACTATAGGTATTTATTTTTTTCATTTTGGATAGCGTAAGGATTATAACCCATTTGATTTTTTTTTTTTTTTTTTTACAATCTGTGTACCATTGTGGAGATTTACCTTCACTTCGGGTCCCATAGCCAAACAGGAAGTGAGGGAAAATCCCCCCCCCCCCCCCCCACATACACACACACACCCACACCCAAGTTGCCAGAACTAGTGTCCCTATTGGAAAATTTGCCTGCTAATACTTTTCTGGGGATAACCCAAAATCTGTCATTTTACTTTCACTATTAATGATAATGATAAACTGGGCAAATAGAGAGGGTGAATCTCCCTAACTGGTTTACAGTCAGCAATACAATCTGACAAGTATTCTAATCTAATCCATCTCCCCTCTATCCAAAACTAATAAAAATTTTGCCTTTAAAGTGTCATTAAACCCAGACTTTGAAAAGCTCTCATGACATGCTATATAGCAGAGTGTGCATACTCAAAAAAAAAAAAATGCATAAGCGTCTTTGTGTGTAGCGTGAAAAATAGCTGGTTGATCCCGCCTTCAACTGTCCCTCCCATCTTCTCTGAGTCCCCATTGCAGGATGATTTTGTGTAGACCAGCTGGTGTCCTCTACTAAGCATGTTCATATTTCAGTTCCCTTCTAAGCTCTTCATTTCCTCCTTTTTCTTATTAGTGCACCTCTCGTGCATATACATATGGGCATATACACTGTGGTAAATGACACTCCCCCTCCCTCTGCCTCCATGTCCTTCTATTACTAAACACTATCGGGGCAGGATATAATATGCAGATTAATAACATTCACTAAGAAACAAAAAAGGTCAGTTTAAGAAAAAATAAGTAGTAAATATATCAAATGTAATTGCTAATACTGCATGCAGCTATCATGTTAACAAAGTGTAAGATAGTGGCAATCATCTTTGACCCTGCCTACACCATATTAATGCACAATACAGTGTTATAGGGAGCTATAAAACATTTGTTTATATATTTATAATTTAATTTGAATTGTTCCTTTGAAACAGTTTTTTTTTACTCATGTGACTGACACAACAGTGCTGCAGGAATGAGGTACTTAAAAAAAAAAAAAAAAACACTCTGGGCTCACAGAAGAATGTGAAGAAAAATTAAAAATGTGAAAAAAGAACAGAGTTGGCTTTTATGGTTCAGTCACTACAGTAGAATTACACAACTGTGTTTATTCCACACTTACTTTGGCAGCGCTAATGACAGTGGCAGTATAAGACTGAATGTTGTCTCCACATGCTCCTCCACGAGACTGATGGCACCGGATAAGCTGCAAAGATACAATAAAAATGTTAGCTACCACTAACCTACAAGAAACAGTAAAGCAAGCCATACACCTTTAGATTTTTCTCATTTAGCCAATGGATGGGGTTATCAGTTGATTATCCCATTCACACTAAACAGTGTGGCTGAAGGAATCACTTTTGCTGACAATTGTATTCAGCAGCCAGCAAGACTAGTCACTGCTGCTCTCTCTCCGTGTTCATTGGCTTTTATTTTTGCCCTTGTGTATTTCTGCAGACAACCTGTAGTGGGTGGACCTGCTGGGATCGACACAGGTTATGAACAGCACAGTGATGATGTAATTGCTACATTTACAAGGTAATATCTAAGTTTGTAAGGACATCTAGCGCACACAAAGTTGATTTATTTCCTCTATGACTATTGATGAATATATTTTAATTAACGTTTGTCTGCCTGATGTCTAGCTTTAGGCGTTGCAAATGATGCTCAAGGTTGCATCACTGGCTCTTACAGGACACTGTACAGTCAACCTAATTACAGCAGGCATTCATTTTGACTATTAGCAGGAAAGGATGGAAAATGTGGCCATATAATAACCACCCCTGAACGAAGGCACTGAATAATCACTTCTACTGCCCCAAGTTTCCAGAAAAATGGGGTCTTTATACCATGGCACTGGAATGGTTTTTATTTTTATTTTTTTTATGGTTTTGCACAGAGCAACCCCTAACCTTCTCTTCTGGGAGCTCCCACCGAGTGCTCCCATAGGAGGCCACTTCCTATGGGCGCACTCGTGCATGCTCAATCCTGTGCCTGAGTATTTTCAGAGTGCCTCCCACTCTCTGTTGACATGTTTTACCTACTTCCGGACCGCCCACCGCCCGCGACCCGCTCCCACTGTGATTGGGCACAGCAGGAGCCAATCACCGGGTCTGGCGGCCGAGATGGCCGCCAGCCACCTGCGATTGTTTTGGGGAATGACAGAACATCGGTCTGCCTCTCTAAACAAGGCAGACTGTTGTTCTATCACAGAGGAAGAGAGAGATCTGTGATTCTTACTAATCAGGAACACAGATCTCTCTTCGTCTAGTGTCAGCATTCCCCACACAGTTAGAAAGCACACACAGGGAACACATTTAACCCTCTGATGTTAACCCCTTAACTGCCAGTGTCATTTATACAGTGATCAGTGCATTTTTTTTAGCACTGTATTGGTGTCACTGGTCCCTAAAAAGTTTCACTTAGTGTCCTAATTGTCCGCTGCAATGTCGCAGCCCCACTAAAAAATCGCTAATCGCCGCCATTACTACTAAAACATTGTAAAGAATAAAAAGTCCTTAAATTTGTGTACAACGTTGCACGATCGCGCAATGTTCAGTTAAAGTAATGCAGTGCCTTATCGCAAAAACGGCCTGGTCATTAAGGGGGTAAAACCTTCTGGGGCTGAAGTGGTTAATTGACAGAAGCAGGAGTCAATGGTTCCTGCTGCTCTCAGCAAAACCTGTGAGAGGGGATTAGAGCTGTTGCAGATGTGCACAGCGCTGGATCCAGATCGGCTTCAGGTGAGTATTTTTGGGGGTGTGCGACCATTAAAAAGGTTTTTTACCTTAATGCAGAGAATGCATTACAACTACTTGAACTAGCATTTCCTTTTGCAAATTGACAATACACTAGAATATTTGGAATCAAATAACAAGCCTTTTGGATTCTTTAAAGTGGTTGTAAACCCTTACAGACCACTTTGACCTACAGGTAAGCCTAGATTAAGGCTTACCTGTAGGTCCAAGAAATATCTCCTAAACCTACACGGTTTATGAGATATTTGCAAAAGACAGGCACTGCTGTCTATGGTGCATGCAGGCGCACTGAGCATGCTAAGGGCAAACATGCCGTTAGTGGCGGGGGTGACGTCATTGCGGCTCCCGCCAGTCACAGCGCCGGAGCCGCGATACCCAGAAGTCACTCTGGGTATCATGTCGCTGGAGGAGGACAACGAGGGTCGCCTCAGGGACTTCAATCTCAGGTAAGTTATTTATAATGAGCTAGTATGCTATGCACACTAGCTCATTATAGCTTTGCCTTGCAGGGTCTATTTTTTTTTTTTTTTGTTAGGATTTACTTCCTCTTTAAGGAAACAAAAGTGCAAAATGTTATTCTACTGCTGCGAACTAATGCAAACTCAATGTTTTAGGGCTTTTTTCATGCCTCACATAGATGTTAGTTTTCAAGTATAAGTGGTTTCTAGATAGCAAGGTAAAAGGAAAAAACTAAAAAGGAACATAAATTGCATAAAAATAATTAAAAAAAAACACAATTGGCTTGAGTTACTAAGGGAGTTGAGAATCTTCACTCAAGAAAGTGTGCTAATATTCACTTTTATTATCCAATCATGAAAAGCAACGGTTTACTTATTTCATCTGCTCAAGATTGGGTATTCAAAGTGAACAGTAATTTCCTTTAAATATGATAGTGAGTGAATATTCACACAATTTGTTGAGTGCAGATTCTCAGCTTCTTTAGTAAATCAGCATCACCATAGTAAATGAATTAAAAAAAGTAACCAACCCCTGCTTTGCACTAGTTTACATTAAATAAAATCCACGAATGGTGCGGAAAAAAAATTATAAATGTATGTTATGTTGATGCCATCCCATGACTTCACAGTCTTTGTGTAACACAGTTTCTGCATACCTACTTTGTCATTACTGATTTAATGAAAATCGAGAAATGTCATACAGTAAAAAGCCTTGATTTTTCACCCCCACTCCATTGTGGAATATGTTGGCGCCTTATAAATAAATACTACTAAATAATTAATGACAAGTCTGTACACCAGATTGAAAGCCATCAATCACAGGATTCCATGTACCCTGTGTTGACGTTTATGTCTGATAATCTATATTGCATATGTGTACATTTCAGATTTGACAAACACAATCTTGCAGTAGACAGCCTATCTATTAATTCATATACCTTCTCCACAAAAAAATGAAATGCAGTAAATGTATGCATCTATTTAAAACATTCCAGCTTTGAAAAATGCTGAAATTATATTTTGAATTTATAAAATAAACAAGATTTGTGTAAAGTCAAAATAATATTTTTGCCAGCATACCAACCTGCGTAAGAAAAATGCGTATACTTAACTATTTTCAGGCCGCTACAGTCCAGTCACGTGATTTGACTCTCCTGCGTCAGCCAGCAGCAGCTGCATGGGAGAGGAGTAAGCACAGAAAAAGAAGAGGCCATAGGAGCCCACACGTTGTATCCTCTGCTCTGCAGCTGCCGCTTCCTGACACAGGGGAGATCACATGACTGGGACTGAGTGGCCTGAAAATAGGTAAATGGAAAGATGTATATACTGTATTACACAGGTTACTCAGCATAGGTGTTAGGTAGATCCTGGAATGCCACTTTAACCAGGAAAAAACCTTAAAGAGGAGTTTGGCCCCCGCACGGAAAAAATCACTTTTGGGTGGAACTCCGCTTTAAGCAGAAAATGTATGAAAAACGTCATATACAAGACCATGGGCTTGTTCACTTCTGTGCGGTGCAGTTTTTCTGTCATGTTTTTATGCACGTTTTACACTCATTTTTAGGTGTGCTGTCATTAAACTCTATTAAAACATGAGCTTTCATGAAAGTGCATCAAAGTCCTGCATGCTGCATCTTTGTAATAGAGTTTAACCGCTTCCCGACCGGCGCATGACGATGTACGTCGGCAGAATGTCACGGACAGGCATAAGGGCGTACAGGTACATCCCTTTGAATTTGACCTCCGTGAGTCCGATGGCGGGTCCCGCGGACTCGATCGCCATCATCTCACGGGGAGGAAGAACGGGGAGATGCTGAAGTAAACAAGCATCTCCCTGTTCTGCCTAGCAACAGTGACACCGATCTCTGCTCCCTGTGATTGGAGCAGAGATCAGTGATGTGCCACGTCCCCCACAGTTAGCAACACGCCCCTAAGACACACTTAACCCCTACACTGCCATCTGGTTAACCCCTTCACTGCCAGTGTCATTTACACATGAATCAGTGCATTTTTATAGCACGGATTGCTGTATAAATGACAAAGGTCCCAAAAATGTGTCAAAACTGTCCATAATGTCACAGTCACAATAAAAATCGCTGATCGCCGCCATTACTAGTAAAAAAAAAAAAATGATTAATAAAAATGCCATAAAACTATCCCCTATTTTGTAAACGCTATAACTTTTGCGCAAACCAATCAATAATCACTAATTGCGATTTTTTTTTTTTTACCAAAAATATGTAGAAGAATAGGTATCGGCTTTTTCAAAATTGTTTGTTTATAGCGCAAAAAATAAAAACCGCAGGAGTGATCAAATACCACCAAAAGAAATCTCTATTTGTGGGAAAAAAAGGACTCCAATTTTGTTTGAGAGCCACGTCGCACGACTGCGCAATTGTCAGTTAAATCGACGCAGTGCCGAATCGCAAAAAGTGGTCTGGTCTTAAGCCAGCAAAATGGTCCAGTCTGAAAGTGGTTAAAGGCAGTGCACCTAAAAAAATATGTAACGTGGAAAAATCGCACCGCAAAGATGCAAACCCGTCCTTGGGGTAAATCTCTCTAAAAGGGATACAAAAAGAAACAGAAATTGTTCTTGGCTGGAGGGTTTTTTTTTTTTTTTTAAATATGTTTATTAAAAATTTCCATATAAAAGAAAAATATCATAAACAAGAATTATACGACAGCGAAGGCATCAGGAGAAATAGCATAGCCTTCACAGAGTTAGGCTAAGAGAACATCGGTAAACAGTCTCATCAGCAAGGCTTATGCCCCGTACACACAATCGGATTTTCCGACAACAAATGTTGGATGTGCGCTTGTTGGCTGAAAGCTCCATCGAACATTTGTTGTCGGACTTTCTGCCAACAAATGTTTGATAGCAGGTTCTCAAATTTTCCGCCAACAAAACTTTGTTGTCGGAATTTCCAATCGTGTGTACACAAGTCAGACGCACAAAAGTTCACGCATGCTCGGAATCAAGCAGAAGAAGACGCACTGCCTATTAAACTTCCCTTTTTCTCAGCTTGTCGTATGTTTTATACGTCACCACGTTCCCACGTTCTTAATTGTTGGCCAACATTTGTGTGACCGTGTGTATGCAAGACAAGTTTTAGCTAACATCCTTCAAAACAAAAATCCACGGTTTTGTTGGCGGAAAGTTTGATGATGTGTATGGGGCATTAGAGTCAGCAAGCATTCGTAGGTTAACTGGCATAAAACTTATCTGTACAGACATATGTAGCCAACTAGGAGTTCTACCAAGAAAGCAACCTAAGGAGTGGAAGTGGGTAAACCTTCTAACCGGATAAGGGAGAAGAAATTATTAGGCTGGAGGTTTTAAAAGAAATGCCTTCCATGTCTCTGACCTAGAACAAGCATTAAAAAGTCATAATGAAGTCAGAGCTCCAGATCAGCATACATGTATCAAGTTAGTGCCTCAAAGTTTTTAGGTTTACGGGTCAAGAAAATAGGCAGGCAGGTAGCACTTTCAGAAAGAGCGGTCAGCAGGGTCTGAAGGGTTTAAAGCAAGCTCACGGCTGCGTATCAGCTGTGGGCTTGTATTTGTTCTGTTCAACAAGCTCAGGCCTTTATTGTTAGAGTGATCCGGGTGGTCGCATGATCATTTTACAGCAGTTGCAGTGTACCATCAAACTCTGACCCCCACCCCCCTCCATAGAGAGAACCTGTCATCTGTCTAAATGTATAACATTGGGGGCTCATTATTCCCCTTGTGATAGCAATAAAGTTAAATGAAAAAAATGCATAAATAAATAAAACAAGTTAAAAAAAGAAAATTTTATAAAAAAATTAAAAAGCACCTTTGTCGCCCTGCACACATCTACATCTGCAAAAGCATCCACAGTGTGCTCACGTAGATGGAAACAGCAATTGCACCACAATAATAATTTTAGGGCCAACATTTACAGTTTACTCTAAATTGATAAGCTGCAAAGTGGGGGTTGGCAATCTGTTGATCGCGGGCAGGTGACAGGTAGACCATGTCCCTTCCTTGCCGACCATCAAAGCCTGGACATGAGGGGAGGTAGCAGTTAAAGTTCAAATGTTTCTCCTTTCCCTCCCACTGGCATACAGCTGCTGCAGGGGAAACATACAGGAGATCAGTTTCAGTAAATGCCACTCTTGCCGCCTCTCCTGTCCAGGTTCCCCTTCCTTCTGCTGCCCATGTCCCTGTGTGCTCCCCTGGTCCCCCCCCCCCCCTCTGGCAGAGCTTCCAGCTTCCCCTCCTCTCCCTCCCGTTGCGGTTCATTTCAAGATTGAAAGTGGAGGAAAGGGGCAGTAAATACAGCGGGTAAAATAAGTATTGAACACATCACCATTTTTCGAGGTAAATATATTCCTAAAGGTGCTATTAACATGACATTTTCACCACATGTCAGTAACAACCCATGAAATCCATACATACAAAGAAACCAAAACAAATAAAGTTCAGAAATTAAGTTATGTGTAATAAAATACGGAATGGCTCAGGTAAAAAGTATTGAACACACCAACTGAAATGTATTTAATACTTGGTACAAGGTACCTTTGTTGGCAATGACAGCTCCGAAGCCTCCTGTATGGAGAAACTAGTTGCATGCTTTGCTCAGGTGTGATTTTGATCCATTCTTCCACACAAACCGTCTTCAAATCTTGAAGGTTCAGTGGGCCTCTTCTCTGAACTCTGATCTTTAGTTCTTTCCATAGATTTTCTATTTGATTAAAGTCAGGTGATTGGCTGGGCCATTCTAGCAGCTTTATTGTCTTTTTTTTTTTTTTAAACCAATTGCGAGTTTCTTGGCTTTGTGTTTGGGATCATAGTCTTGCTGAAATGTCCACCCTTGATTTATCATCACCATCCCGGTAGATGGCAGCAGCTTTTTATCAAGAATGTCTTGTTTCATTTTTCCAGTCATCATTACTACAATGACATGAAGTTTGCCAGTACCGTATGGTGAAAAACAGCCTACAGCATGATGTTCTCACCTCCAAGCTTCACTGTTGGTATGGGAGTGTTTTTGGGGTGATGTGTAGTGTCATTTGACTTCCAAACATGGTGTGTATTATGGCAACCAAAGAGTTCAAGTTTGGTCTTATCTGACCAGACTATATTCTCCTGTCTATTGTTGATGGTCTGCCTGTTGCGAGCCTCTGCCTATATTCCTCTGGCACCTGCTCACCGCCTTTCTGCTACCAACCTGAACCTGTCTGCTGTCGCCAGTGCCAGCCTACTCCTGTCTCCTGCTCACTGGCATCCAGCAGACACTCCTGCTCTGCTGTGATCTACTGATGGTCTTCTCCTGCTTCATTGAGAGAGTCCAACCAGTCCTGCTGCTAGCAAAATCAACAAGCACTCCTGCCACTCTGTACTCCTGCACCTCTTGTCTGGTTTATCAGGGGCCCAGAGTCAGGTGTAAGAGACGCCTTCCTCATCGTGGTGTCAGGCTCTTTTACAGGGTACGTGACAACAGCACTATATAGGCACCTATAATAATTATAATTATCTGATAAACCTACTGGTACACTTACCCCTATTAACCCCATCTTCTTTCCATGCTTTCTGTATTGTCAAACTAAATGCTTATGAATGGTGCAGTTACCTTATCTCGGATTTAAAAAAAAAAAATTTGCATATACCAGCTTATTTCTGCCTGTGGTGGCAGTTATACCACAAAGTGCAAATGTGTGCAGACTAAACATCTGTTTTTAACTTATATTATTATTAGGCAGGTCAATTTGGTTGGTCACAGGCTGGTTGGTAAGTTGAGCTTGGAAATTTCTCTGGTTTTGTTTGACATACCCTAAACTGTATTTATGATCAAGCTGTATAATCATATACCCATATCCACATTGTATTTTACTTATTTCTAGCCTACTTCTATTAATCCAAACAATCCTGAAGTTATAAAATGTATCTTTTGAAGAAACCCGCACATTCACTTCCTTGAATCCTGTGTACATATTCATTATGACTTGTGAGTATGTACTGCTATGTCACACTTTGCACAAAGCCTGCCTTCTGAACTACAGAGGAGGAGTTTCAGGAGGCAGAGGCAGTACAGGAATCAAGCCTTGCAGACAGCAAGGTACCATGGGATATATACTTTTTAGTTAAGGGAAAAGATGGCTAGCAGACAAGCAGCACTAAATTTTGCAAATAAGTTTATATTGGATAGTCAAAAAATAACTATTGTTTATATTGCTATTTCAATGTGGTTATTAATAAAAATGAAAGTGCATGCTGTGACTTAAGAACTCTTTTAAAGTGGCAAAATGACAACTTTAAAATAGGGTGCTTACTGCAAGTGCCTAACACCTGCTACTGGGAACAAGATAGCTTGCCATTGTTTCTAAATTTGTTAAAAGTACAGGCTGTAGTGTTTGCTGGAATTAATGGTGAGGCCCATGTTGATCTGAATGTAGCTTTAGAGACCCACTAATATGTAAAGACTCTGCAGAGGAACACCACTATACAGTAGTATTTGTATCAAAAAGGTAAAGAGCTATAACTTAACCCTATAGAAATATTTGAGAGATAAAAGCACCTCCACATGATTCTAATTGCCAAGGTTTTTTTTATTTTATTTCATTCTGTTTCGCATTATCACACTAAAATAATTGAGATAGTAATTATTTTTATAAAACATTAGTTTTAACGAATAATAGTATTAGGTAATTTACCACACAATAAATGTAACTTTCATAAACTATGACATATTTAGATCTAGGAATAACTGTGTAAGCAAAGGGATATACAACGTTGTATATAAGAGTTACACACTTTATCCCACAAAATGAAACAAAATGCTTAATTGAGATACTTATCCCTCTCCTAATAATCTTCTGGGTGCCACTCTGACTGCAGCCTGAGCGGCTTTGGTTTTTAATAGCCAAACACATCCATTAAGGATTCATGTTTGTTGCAAAAAAGAGATTTGGTCTGGCACTATTACCACAAATACATTTAAATAAATATAATCAAATGATCCAGTTTTGTCTATGTAATGTTAAATATTTGATTTACTGGAGGATTTTACAGTGGATGTTTCTCTACTTAATTGATACTTATTTTGATTTATTTATGCATCCTCTAAGAATCGTATTAGGAAAAATTGAAAGTATTTAGTGAGATAGTTTTTATGCAACATTTAATTACTCGGTGAGAAATTGATATTTACAAAAGAGTGGGATGAACTTTGAACACAGTGAATTTTGGTTCAGCTTAGAATAGTGGGAAGGTGCCTCATGCAGATTTTTAGAATGCTGACAGATCAAGATTAACATTAACTACCATAATTACACTAATCCTCGTGAAATTATACAACAGACACATTTTACAGTTAATGGAAATGGATATAAACTGCCAAAAGACAATACAAATAAAAAGAGAATAATCAACATCTCCTTTCACATTTTGGAATCTATTGGAAGCTTCAAAGTCCATGCATACTAATAATTTAGGTAATTGGAATGATTCTCTTTATGACCCTAGAGCCATTTGCTACATTTAAATCCCGACTCCAAACACAATGCCTTTTACGTTGTGTTTTACGTTTTACATTAAACTTTTATTACCAGCACCGGCAACAGTGGAGAAGAGAGCCATCCATTGTCGATGCTCCCTCCTCTCCCCTGAGCCACTGCTAGCTTAAAGAGGGAAGTTGATCACGTGACTGGCCTGGCTTGAAAATAGGCAAGTATCTTTCTTCTACAGGGTAGTTAGTATTGGTGTTAGAAGAGGGGTGGGACCAGTTTTAAGATTAGGCCGACAAAACAGGGATCGGCTGGATCAGCAGGGAACGGACAAATTTGTAAGGGCACTGTGGTTATACAGAAGTCTATCTACCAATCAACTTCTGCACTACCATCCCATCAGATTTTCCCTGCTCAATCAGCACTGCAGGCTGTTGCCTGCAAAGCTGATCGGTATATTCTAATGGTGGGCAAGTCTCCCCACTGTCAGAATACAATAGCTCAACGGGGAGGTTTCCCCCATCCCCCTCAAATGTGTGGATGGGGGAATTGGGTCAGTTTTTGTCATTCAACCCGCTGGAATGAATGAATATAACTAGACAAAACCACAAAATATTTTAATCATATATGCAAATATTAATCTAAATTCTAGAAAGTAACCACATAATGTTAAAAACTAAACAAAAAGTAAAAAACACTGTGATGCACACATTATTCAAAGAATCTCGTGACAGTATCAAATTGAAACCAGAAGATCCTTGAAATCCTAATAGAGGGACACCTATTCTAAAAGACCAAATTGTGGCCACTAGCAGAAATAAACTGTAATAGCAGCAAAGTCGGTTAATTAAATGAATAAGTATATTATACTAACTAATCAGCTAAACTAGGCCACTAATGTTAATTCCGTGGAATCAAATGTTATTCTAAATTCCCAGAAGGTGACCAAATATTGTTAAAACTAAACATATATATAAATTATAAGATAGATAATAAGTCTATATGTCCAATGGATTAAACTAATATCAAATAGAGAACAAAGAGGTCGCTAGGAGAAACTCGAAGAATGATAAAAGCCTGAAACTCAGAACAGGTTTACACTGAACAAAAAAATATCATATGATCATATTGCCAACAATCATTATGAGTTGTCTATGAAGGCATTAACATCAACATCCAAGTTCAGACCATATGGAACATATGACCTAATTTTATGTATCCATGACATTTCCATCCTAGATAAATCCCTTTTCAAATGATTACCTTTCCAATGGGCACTAAATTTATTAATACCAAGAAAGATAGTATTAGTGGATCTCCATTATGGTGAATGGCGTAATGTTTTGATACCAAATGATATCTGAAGTCTTTTCTGATATAACTGACATGTTCATTTAAGCGCACCTGCAGGACCCGCTTGGTCCTGCCCACATACTGCAAACCACACGGGCACTGCAGCAAGTACACCGCACCAGTAGTGGAGCATGTGATGAATCGCTCAATCTCAAAGCCTGCTTGAACGCTGGCCTTGAGACAAAGCCATTCACCCTCCTACTCGTACATCCATTCAAATTAGAAACCTTAAATTTACAGCACTGGTAGTAGCCTGTAAGGCTCTGGAAAAAAATGAGTATTTTTAGCAGGCAGATTAAGAGCATTAGGAGCAATTCTATCCCCAAGCGAAGGGGCACCCCTAAAAACTACCTGTGGTTTATCAACCAAAAGGTTTTGATTACTCGGTCATTCCCCAACAAATGCCAATGTTTATGAAAAGGGTGCTTTATTTGTTGATGTTGGGTAAAAAAGTTGTAATAAATGGCACCAAAGGTGTTGAATTGTTTCTTTCAGTAGGGGGTCTCTCAATGAGTAGATCTGACCTATCAAGCACACCCATCTTATCTACAGTGGATTGTAAGGACTCTAACTTGTAGCCCTTATCCACAAATCTGTTGATCAGAGTGTTGGCTTGCATTCTGAAGTCCTCTACCTCTGTGTAGTTACACCTCAACCTCATAAATTGGCTTTTAGGTAACGCCCTAAGCCAAGAGTTATGGTGGCAGCTGTCCAGAGGTATGTACGAATTTCTGTCTGTGGTTTTTAAAAAGGTTGATGTGTTGAGATTATCAGATGCAGAAAATAAACTTCCGTTAAACTGGCCTTGTAGACAAATTGTATGCCCCTCTCCTTATTGTTAAGACAGACAAAAAATTCATCCAATTCTGGACCAGTACCATCCCAAAGGAGGAGGACATCATCTATATACCTGGCCCACAGAACCAAATGGGGGTTCCGTTGGGCATAGACAACATCCTCCTCCCATTTCACCATAAAAAGGTTGGTCAAGCTAGGAGCATATTTTGCCCCCATAGCCACCCTTGTTTTGGCTGAAAAATTGGCTATTGAACCAAAAGTAGTCGTGGGTGGGTGCAAATTCCAGGAGCTCCATAATGAATTCCATTTGGTCAGGAGGTAGACCAGAATAAAGCTCCAAATAGTATTTTACTGCTGCTAGGCCCAAATTGTGAGGTATAATTGTATATAATGATGTGACATTTGCCGTCACTAGCTACATACCCCCTTTGGGACTATAGTTAGCAATTAAGTTAACATGTCAAGTATGTTTAAGATACAAGGGCATTTGTTGTACCAAGGTCTGCAAATAAAAATCAATATACTTGCCCACCCGGGACGCAACAGAGTCAATGGCACTGAATATAGGGCGCCCTGAGAGGCAAGTTAGGCTTTTTTTTTTTTTTTTTTTTAAATCTTTATTTATAAATTTTTCAAATGCATACATAAGGCTTACATCGTGTAACTTAACAGAGCAAATACATTTACCATTTTCTCCCATTACCCCCCCCCCCTCCCCGTCCCTGCCCTGCAGAACGCTTTGTGGGTATTATCTGTTGATTTCCTATGTATCACGTGTGTGCAACTTAAAGTAGCATAGATCATATGGAGTACCCTTATGAGTCCCACTGTCAACCTCAACCCATTATTTCTTCCGCGAATCTCCATGAGTCTTTAAAGATTTCCCAACCAACCCATTTCCCCCTCCCCTCCTCCGCTTTCTCTCCACCTATTCTCTGTGCCTCAGAACTTGTTACTTTTTGCTGTAGATTTACTCTACTTATCCATTCCCCTGTGCGCGGGCTCTCTGGGTCTCGCCAGTGCTTAGCGATTAGGTTTTTTGCCTCATTTAGCAATATCGGTATAACTGAAGATTTGTACTGGCCCAAGGGTATGTCTGCCCCATGGAACAGTACTATCCAGGGGTCTTCTGGAATATTTTTCCCAGTAATTATTTTAATTAGCTCCAAAATTTGTTGCCAATATTTTTTGATCTTGGGGCATTCCCACCATATATGGGCCATCGTGCCTATACTCCCACATCCTCGCCAACATTCCGGAGATTTATCTTTTTGAAATCTGCTAAGCTTCTGGGGGGTTAGATACCAACCTGAGATGCATTTGAAGTTCACTTCAACTGTTTTCGTACTAAACCCAGAACGGTGCATTACGTGAAAAATTCTATTAATTCTATCCTTACTACATGGGGTTCCCAATTCCCCTTCCCATCTTTTGACGCCTGGAGGGACCCAGTCGTTTTCCTCCAGAATCAACATCTTATATATTCGGGATATATTATTTCTTGTTGTAGTTCGTAAACAAATTTTCTCCAGAGCTGTAAGATCCTCACCTCCCCGGATTGGCTGTGGGAGACTGTCCACAAAATGTTTAAGCTGTGAGTACCTCCAGGCGTCAATCGACATAAGTTCCCTATTATCTCTTAATTCGTGATAAGTGAGTATTCTTCCTTGCTTAATAATATCTCGTAACTGTGCCTCCCCATTTTTAATCCAGTTTCCCCATATTTGACTCCTACCTGGTGTGAAAAAAATATTATCTTTTAGATATCAAGGGTGAATTATAAACCCATTTATTTTTCCTAAACAGCCTATCCCACTCTTTTAGTGTAACCAATGTGATTTCATGTGTCCCTTCCCCCTCTACTCTAAATTTTGGGGGATTCCATAAAATGTGACCCAATTGTGTATTGTTTTGTGCATTCTCTATGTTCACCCATCTTTTGTTGCTTCCCCCCTTTATCCATTCTATTGCCCTTGAGAGAACTATAGCACTATAATATTTCTCAAAATCGGGGAATGCTAGCCCACCCTGTTTTTTCTCCTTGGATAATGTCTTTATGGATATGCGAGGCTTCTTATTGGACCATATAAATTTAGAAATGATTCTATTTAGTATAACAAAAAAAACTTGAGGCAATGAGAGCGGGAGCATCTGTAGTTTGTAGTTTACTTTTGGAACAATAACCATTTTGACCGCGTTAATTTTCCCCAACCAAGACAGGGGGCAGGGTGCTAGTCTTTTAGTTTCTGCTTTGATCTCATCCAGCAAGGGTAGATAGTTTAATGTATAAATTTTCCTAAGAGTAGATGAGAGCATAACTCCTAAATATTTTATTTTATCTCTCCATGGAAAATGGAACACTTTTGAGAGTCGATCGGCTTCGGCTTGCTCAATGTTTATATTTAAGATCTCCGACTTGGCGAGATTGATTTTGAAGTTGGATACTGATCCATATAATTTCAGAGTCCTAAGGAGGTTTGGCAGAGTGATCCGGGGGTTGGTCACAAAAAATAGCACATCGTCGGCGTATGCCGCCATCTTATGCTCCTCCCCCCCCGCCTCTACCCCCCTTATATCTACTGAATTCCTAATGGTAGAAAGAAGAGGTTCCAAAGATAAAACAAAGAGGAGAGGGGACAGGGGGCACCCCTGACGTGTGCCATTTCTCATGACCAACGGTTGTGAGAGCACCCCATTAATCCTTACCCTTGCCTGGGGGTGATCATACAGGACCCTCACCCAGCTAATCATTCTCTGTCCTATGCCCATGGCCTCGAGTGTATTAATCATGTGCCCCCAGTCTATCCTGTCAAAGGCCTTCTCGGCGTCCAATGACAGGAACAGACTGGGGGCCTCTCCCTGCCTTGCCGCCTGGAGTAACAACAGGGCCCTAATCCCGTTGTCGCTCCCTTCCCTTCCCGGGGTGAACCCAACCTGGTCAGGGTGGACCAATTGTGTCATATGTACCTTAAATCTGTTTGCCAACACCTTGGCAAACAGCTTTGTATCGGCATTGAGCAAGGCGATAGGTCGATAGCTAGAACATAGCGTTCTATCTTTCCCCTCTTTTAAGATCACTGTAATGGACGCCATTAGAGCTTCAGATCTCATAGTACAGTCCTCTCCAAGTCTGTTCCAATAGCGACACATTCTGGGCACGAGAATATCTTTAAAGCGTTTATAGTATGTAAGGGTGTACCCATCCAATCCTGGACTCTTGCCTATTGGGGAAGTGTTTATAGCTTCATATATCTCTTTCTCTGTTATGGGTCTGTCCATGTTCAAGCTGTCCGGCCCCGAAAGGGCGCTGAGGGAGCTATTCTTTACAAAGTCCTGTCTCGGGTTATTGGACCTATCGTGGTGGTGCTCCTTTAATTTGACATCGTATAGTGCCTCGTAATATGTTCGAAACTTAGCAATTAAGTTAACATGTCAAGTATGTTTAAGATACGAGGGCATTTGTTGTACCAAGGTCTGCAAATAAAAATCAATATACTTGCCCACCCGGGACGCAACAGAGTCAATGGCACTGAATATAGGGCGCCCTGAGAGGCAAGTTAGGCTTTAATGCCCCAGGGCGACGTCATCTGTGACAAAATGTGCAGGGAGGAGCGACGTGGCAATGTCACTGCGTTTGCGCAATTCCCGATACACAGGCTGCTACTATTAGCCGGCTTGAATTTTTATCTTTAAGATTACCTTCCCTGATGTAAGTGCAACCTGATTTTAAACCAATAAACATTGAATTGAACATTTACATTATGGAGGCCTCATCGCTTTTTGGGGCTCACATGTGATCAAATCTTTTTCATGTGGTGGAGGCTTGACAGCACGATCCCCCTGGATGTTCAAAGGCCCTGGCTGGGTATACAGCCACAAGCGCAAAATACCTGCTGTAACAGGGGATCATGAGGAGCTGGTAAGAGGCCATTCTATGAGGTGAAGGCTTTTCTTGAAAACTCATGATTATTTCAGTGAAAGTGTAAAGGAATGAGGGATACATTGGACTTCACGTCACCTTATGGACTTTTCTGTCTTCTCTATGTGTTTATGAACACAGATTCATCAATATTTCACAACCATTTAATTAGTGTAATTTATTTTTGATTTATTGTTATGTGCTGTGTGTATCTCACAAGAAAATTTCTGCTATTATAATACTATTATTTTTGATTGCAGTTATTTTTGGATAGCGCTATATTACTTATTGTTTTCTCTCTCCTTGTCTATCTGTCCACCTGCTGGCTTATAAATGTGATCAGACTCTGGGTGGAAACCAAGCCTGTTATAAGCCAGCGCAAAACTAATTTGGGTGCTTGTGATAGAGAGTGATACGTGTGTTGTTCCTGATCAGGCTCCCTGTCTGCCTGCCCTGCTTTGCTAGTTTGGATTTCTCTGTGTATGACTTTGGACCGGATTATTGGACTATTCTTTGAACTCAGCCTGCCTTTTACCTGGACTGTCATAGAACCATGTTATCTGTCTGCTAACCGCAAGTATCTATTTGCTTTGCTCAGTTCGCATCTGTCCTGGTGTGGTTGCCAGGCACTATAGCATTGTGTATAAGTCCTGGGGCAACCGAGTACCAGTAGGCCTGCTTGCCTTATGGGAAAGGGGGCTGCTATAGGTGAAAAACACGGTAGCCAGCTATAGTGCCTGACCACCTGTGTTGGGGTAGACATGACAGTCTTTCCTTTGAGAATGAGAAAGTGGAAGGTAGTTTAGCCTTAAAGGAAAGTACTACCAAAGCTCGTTTGGCTGTACTTCTCCTATGGATCACAGGAGTGCAGTTAGTTTTGCACTCTTGTGACCCGTTTTCAGCACACAGCAGGCTGAAGTCTGCTGACATTACAGAGCCGGTTCAGGCTTGGGCAAGATAGCAACCGTGGAGTCGGGATTCCCCCACATGCCTGGACCGGCCCCTGGCTCAGCCTTTCAGCAAGCAGCTGTCTGAGCCAGCCACTCCCACTCCCTCCACAGCCCAGCACTCCAGTGAGCTAGGAGGTGGCAGAGCAGATTACTGCTGACTGACAGTCAGAAGCTCTCTGCTCTGGGAGTGGTGAGAACCCAGCGATATGCAGTATTAGATCGCTTGGTTCTCAGTGTCAGAGCCGGCAGGGGACAGATGCAGCATCGGACCAATCTTGCATCCACCTAGACAAGTATGAATCTAAAAAATATTCCATACTTCTCTTTTAATATCAGGGAAGGGTCAGCAAATATAGGCGTACCTGGGTACTTGATTGATTGTGGTGCCCAACAGAACGGAAAACTAGGTCAAAGGATCCTCACAGTGTGTTTATCTACAGACACAATCACAACTCCCGATTGTAGGTTTACCATAAAGTTTTACAGTGCGCCACATTTACGAAGTTCTTGTAGAAGTGGAGGTAAGGAAATTATTGGATTAGTAATATAAAAGAGAAGGTGGTCTGTGTAAGATGCAACCTTGTGGTGGTATCCTCAGTCTGAAAGGCCAGAGATATCTGGGTTGGGTCCAATCGTGAAGCAAGAGGGGTTTCAAGGGTTAAACACAAAAATTAAAAGGTGAGAGGGGGAATGGGCATCTTTTTATACATCTGGTGATCTTGCTCTGTAGCTAAAGACTTTTGAAGATTGTTTATGTTATGTTCCATTGAAATCCCACTGCAGACCTGATACAGGCTACTTCTTAAGAAACCAAGCTGTTACACATACACTCAGTTAAAGCTAATGATGTCCATTTTAATATCCACAAAACAATCAAAGCAAATCATCGCAAGTTGAGACCCAAGTTTCCTGGACGATGCCCAAAAACAAAATGATGGCTATTTCAAATCATAAAACAGCACTTTTTGAAAAGACAAGGTCTCCTTGGATTTAAGAACAACTGACCTTTGCATCTCTAATGTCCTCCCAAAAGTCCTAACCAAAGGTAACGTTTGAGATGTCTGGTCCTCCCCAAACCATGGATGAATACTAGAATTGGGATACACACAGGGCCTAGTTTTTTTTTAGATTATACTTGTGCAAAGCCCCACCCCTTGTAACTTAATTGTCTGATGCCATTGCCATTTTTTTTTTGCAAATCTTCCATCATAATATCAGTTAGTCCCTACACTTCATCAAAATTTTATGCATATAATACAGAAAGCACTACAGCCAAAAATGTGGTTAAATTCTTGGATAACACTTAGGCCCCTTTCACACTGGGGCGTTTTTCATGCGGTGCAGCGCTAAAAATAGCGCCTGTTCACCGCATGAAAAAATCTGGCCCCTTTAACTCCAGTGTGAAAGCCGGCGGGCTTTCACACTGGAGCGGTGCGCTAGCAGGATGACAAAAAAAGTCCTGCTAGCAGCATCTTTGGAGCGGGATAGGAGCGGTGTGTGTTCACCGCTCCTATACCGCTCCTTCCCATTGATTACAATGGGAGACCGCGGTAAAACCGCGGCAATACCGCGGTTACCGCGGCAATACCGCGGCTACGGCGGCGCTCTGCGGGGGGTGTTTAACCCTTTTTTTCGGCCGCTCGCGGGGGGTAAAACCGCACCGCGAGCGGCCGAAAACCGCGGTGAAAACGACGGTAAAGCAGCGCTAAATATAGCGCTGCTTTACCGTCACCGCGGCTCACCGCCCCAGTGTGAAAGGGGCCTTAGGGATTGATTTACTAAAGGCAAGTAGAATGTGCACTCTGCAAGTGCAATTGCTCCAGGGCTTCGTAATTGAGGTAAAACTTCACTTTGCAAAGATTACCCAATTACGTGCAAGGAAAATAAAATAAAACAAAATGTTTGCTTGCACATGATTGGATGCTTGAAGTCAGCAGAGCTTCCACTCATTTTTTAAACTCTGGAGCAAATGCACTTGCAGGGTGCAACTGCAGTTTGCAAAGTGCACAGTCTATTTGCCTTTAGTAAATCAACCCCTTAGCCTAATAGTATGTACATTATGAAAAAGAACCTGTCAGGATAAAAATATGAGAGCTGTCTTTTTTTGACGATTTGGACTTTAGGCCCTTCATGCTCATCTTTCATTTCTATTATTGATTAACTGACCTGGAACAAGTATTTTCACATAAGAGAGATTTCCTGTGTTTTAAATGGTGAGCTGATGGCCATTATAATAATGATGTCTTACATTTTTTAAAACCAACCTTACCCTATATGTATACTGCTTTATCAAAGAAAATATATTTAGAAGAAATTATATATATACTTTAAAGCAAACCATTAAGGCATATTGCAGTAGGAGTCTTGTGCAAGAGGAGGCATTACAAGTTGCCTGCTTTTATCTTGATAAGTCATAAATCCCTGCTCTGTTTACTCTCAGAAAACATTATGTATTACTAAATGTTGCCTTCTCTTGCTTAAATGCTAAGCTCCACCTACCCACTAGTCCCCTGACCATTTAGAGTAGCCTTACTGGTCAATAAAAAGAGGAAGTAAACCTCCCTCTAATGTTTGTACTTATGGGTAAGCTTGTAATAAGGCTTACCTATAGGTACTGTAAATATCTCTTAAACTTGCACCATTTAGGAGATATTTACGGTATACTGCGCCGATTATCTCATGCGCTCTGAAGGAAAGGCCGTAGGTGCGGTGACCGGCGGCTCCCACGTGCATGCACCAATGTCACGTCAGGGCTTTGTTTGCAGGTAAGTGTCACATAATGTGCTAGTATGCAATGCATACTAGCACATTATGCCTTTATTTTGCAGGTAAAAATAAAAATAAACTGCAGCTTTTACTTCCTCTTTAAGTTACTCTCACAGAACAGAGGGTGGCAGGTTGGTGGGGATTATTTACACAGTCAGAAAATGCTTTTTTTTGCCATCAATGGGTACCTTGTGGAGCCAGATCTTAGGTAAGAGATTTAAAAGTTAAAGGTTGGAATGAAGCCATCATATATACACATATGATGTACCAGCCCTCAAAAACCCACCAAGATGTTTCAGGGCGGCTTCAAAAGGAACTGCAAAAAGTTAATAGCCGCCAATTTTTGACACAAAACAGGTCCAGCTTCAGAAACTAGAAAAAAGGATAAAATTCATAGACAATTTAAAATTACTTTGAAACTAAAAACATAATGTAATGTCCAGTGATTTATTAGTACACTATACTACAAGAAATGGATTTACTAGAACTATTGTGTTGCTTTACACCAGGGAGTTGTGGCAAGAAGTTGCTGGATGGTTGTGGTCCCAATAAATTAAAGGATAATCAGAATGGATTACCCCTCCAACGACGTGTTCTAAAGCTTAGGGCTAATATTCCCAAAGCATTTGAAAGGAAATAATTCTTTGGAAATATAAAAATTAGGTTAGGACTTTTAACCTCATACTCCAGCTTAACATATGTGCTTTCTTTGCAAATGGTATTAGGATATTTTTCCTGTGTATAACACTTAAGCCCTTGCACAATACCACTGCTTGTATTTGTGTGGCTGGGCCTGCGAGATGATATGTTTATGATGTCAGAGACAACATTTATATCCCTTCTTCTTGTATGTCTCCATCCCTTAAGAGAAATAAATTACAGATGTGAACAAACATGTACACAACTATGGCACTGAAACAAATTTCACGCTATTGGCTTAGCAGAGTTAGGGGAGAAAGGAATCTGTATCAAGGGCCAAAAAATGAATGACTGATGGGGAGAAAATCTGAGATGTACTTCAGGCAAATTGAGTAACACAGGAAGCATCATAGTCTGGGCAGAAAACCACCCACACAAATGGCTGCTGGCTTAACTTCAATCAGGAATGTGAAACAATTGTCTGATTAGCACATATTGGGGCCATTCTATATGATATACAGGCTTTTTATTCAACTGTTCAGCGAGAAGACTAAAGCATAAAAGAGCAGTGTAACCACAGCAATCCGATCTCTTTGTAGGTAAGCGTCCAACCTCATTATTTCACCGATAAAAGAAAAGAAACAAATTAGGCTTATGTGTGCTCTAAAAATATATCACTTTACACTGTCCTAGTACAATGGAAATAGAAAGCTCCAAGCCTGTAGTTCCAAAAAACAAGTTTAGTTATTGCTCATGACTAGGAAAGCTAGAAATCACCACTCATAGAAGGTTCGGCAGAGCCTAAACAAAGAGATCCATATGATCAGCATAAATGCTAAATGCAATCTTCCTCCTAAATCTGAAAGACCCAGATAATCCACAGTGAGCAAAAACATCCAGAACAACAAAAATGGTCACAAAGCAGCTGCATATACAAAGAAATACAGTCAGACAACCAGGCTTTTCTGGTTATTAGGGGGTCACAATTGTTCTGGTAAGCCTTGCATGAGAGTGACAGGTGTCACACTGGCTATCTTTGGAGTATTCAAACTTTCATCATGGCATGTGGGACTTTTATACTTTTAAACTTTAATTATATTGTTGAATATACTCTACAGACGTTATTTTATATTTAAAAGAGAATTTCAGTATTTAAATTTTTTAAGAATCACACTTCCCTAGGTGGATGCAGCATCGCTCCAATGCTGCATCTAATGCTGCATCTAATGCTGCATACACACGGTCGGACATTCCGACAGAAAAAGTCTAATGGGAGCTTTTAATCGGATATTCTGACCGTGAGTATGACCCATCTGACTTTTTCCGATCGAAAATTCAGACGGACTTAGATAGAGAACATGTTCTATATTTTTTCCGACGTAAAACTACAACTACAACCGCAACCGCAACTACAAGACGGAAGCTATTGGCTATTGAACTTCTGTTTTCTAGTCCCGTCGTAGGTGTTGTATGTCACCGTGTTCTTGACGGTCGGACTTTGGTGCGACCGTGTGTATGCAAGATCGCTTGAGAAGAATTCCGTTGAATAAAAAAACTTTCAGAGTTTATTCCGACGGCAAAACCAGTTGTGTGTACGCAGCATAATACTGAGAACCGAGTGATCAAAGACCGCTGATCGCTCGGTTCTCAGAGCTCCATGAGCAGAGAGCTGGTGACTGTCAGACATTGGAGAGCTGGGCTGTGGAGGGGGTGGGATCGGCTGGCTCAGGCTCTCAGCGAGGCTGAGCCAGGTGCCAGGAGAAGTACAGACAAATGAGCATGTAAGTAAACTGGCATCAAAGAGCCTTCAAGAGATGCAACAAAAGATTAAAAAAGATTTTAAAAGATTAAAAAAGGTTTTAAAAGATTAAAAAAGGTACAAACAGCATCTGCTTTACGCAGTAAACCCATTGCTTTCCTTGATCCCCTTCAATTAGAGAACAGAATGTCACTGCTTGTATTTTACTAATGCGCCACATTTCATAGGCTAAAATTGGAGGAGGTATGCGTAAGTAACGAGTAAGTACTGACCAATGGTCTGTTAGGGTTTACATATACTATTATTATTATTTTTTTTTTTAAGGAAGGGGGATGTAAATGTAAGTGCTGTATATAGGTAGAATTATCTTTCTGTGTGAATCTGATGGTCTATTTATTGCAAAAGTCAGTTGACATGAGTAAACCTCTGCTTTATTTTTTAGATCTGTACCCTCCTCACCATACTTCAGTTGTTAAATAACAAAAAAATCTAAGATCATTGACCTGGCCAAGTAATTTGGCAGGGCTGTTTAAATGCCAGGATTGGATGGACAGTATTACAAATACGTTGGCAGTTAAAACAACCCGTTTATGCGTTTCAACTTTTTATTTAGAGGTTTACCCAGAGTTAGGCTTTGAAAAGAACACATTTAAACTGATACATGACTTATTCTTTCAGAAGTTTCCTGTACAACATTCTTGCATTGTGAGCCACTGGCAAACAGCTACACCACTTCTGTAAAAACACTCATCTGTGAAGTTGTCAGTGATAAAATGATTACTGACAAGACATATGGGGTGATCACTTGTATGTAAGTACAGGCCCTGTATGTCTTAAGGAAAGGCTTCATAATGGATCACTTCCATTGTGGCAGCTTCACCCTGTAACAGTTAATACTTTACAATCAGCTAGTCAGCTCTTACCTTATTTTCAGCATATGCAAGCCAACGACTCCCCAAAGCAATAGGATTCATGTTTGGCCCAGGACATGGATAGCAGCCTAAGGGGAAAAAAAAAAAAAGGTTCCAAATAACAGCGCTGAGACATTTTTAATGGAAGAATATTTTAAACAACCCAAACAAACAGCATTCTAAACAAAGATCTCTTAAACCTCGAAACATTCATCAACAAAATGCTTACATTTCCCTGAGTTTTACAAGATAACACTGAGACACTGTAGAGACAGTTGATTAGCCTTGAAAAGCATTTCTTCATTGTTTTGTTTTATTTTTTTTTATTTTAATAAACACAATTTTGTTTGGGAATGTTTTAAAACACATAGGGCTTGTCTTTCAAATCTCAGAATAATGTTAGCACTCTGAAAGTAAAAGAACTTGTAAATATTTGTTTTCCCTAAGCTATAAATCCAACGTATTTACATCAAACCTTCAGAATTATTTGAGCGTATTATTGATGGGGAAAGTGACTTGCATCTTGAATTTTATCTCCTTCAATGGGGATAGGATGCTATTTCATAGCTCGCCAAAACTTAAAGTGATACTAAAGTCTTGTTTTTTTGTTTCAATAATTATAACTTACCTTCTTTGTGCAGTGGTTTTGCACAGAGCAGCCCAGATCCTCCTCTTCTTGGGTCCCTCTTCGCTGCAGCTTGCTTCTCCATCCTGCAGCTTGCTATGGGGCACCGGAGCCGAGCCACAGCTCCTTGTATCCATTCAGACACAGAGCTGCAATATGGTCCTGCCCCCTTTCTATCCTCATTGGCTCACTGGCTTTGATTGACAGCAGTGGGATCCAATGGCGCTGCGTTACCATCTCAGCCAATGAGGAGGGACAGTCCTGGCAGCCGAGACACTCCTGCAACATCACTGAAATGAGATGGGCTTAGGTAAGTATTAGGGGGGGCTGAGAGGGGCCATTGCACAAGGAAGTTTTTTTTTTTTTTTTTTATCTTCATGCATCAAATGCATGAAGATAAAAAAAACTTTTGTCTTTACATTCACTTTAGGCCAGGTATACACGGGCCGAATGTTGGGAGACATGTGGCCGGCCTCTGTTGGACAAGCAAGCTGGAAAACCAGCAGCTGTCCGGCTCCTGATCAGCGGTAATCATAGTGTTCTAGCGGGGGGGCATACCCCAGAACATAACAGCTCAGCAGGGGAGATTGCTTCACCAATGTCAGATGGTTAGTACAACGGCTCTGACTAGAGCTTTCAGTGTGTACCTGCTAGTGTGTACCAGGCTTTAGACAATATTCTAGTTGGTTAATCTCTTTCAGAATAAAATCACAGAATCTACAATACAAATCTCACTATTTCCATGCAAATTTCAAACTGCAACAAAGAATCGTTGTACTTGCAGAAAACTAATGGCAGCCATACACGGAGCCAATTCTTTTTCTGCAACCAAAGGTTGCAGGAAAGAAATTAGCTTAATTCCCCCCATCAACAAAGATAATGTTGATGCGGGAGTCCCTCCTGCCAAGTCATTGCCTTTTCATGGCAGGGGGCGGGGAAAGCCAGTGATTATTGCTAGCAGCTATAGCTGCCACTACGTTAATCACAGGTAAAACCCAGCAGGCTGGTTGTACCCAAGTTGATCGATCAACTTGGTACATTCAGCCTGCCCATACATGGTATGAATCTCGGCTGGTTCCTGCTGAACCAGATGAGATTTGAAATATGTATGGCATGCCTAAAAGATCTGTATGTCTTTAAAATGATTCCGTAAATCGCCATTCCACACTGAGCACAAGAAGAAACAGAATTTTTAAACATAATCAACCAAAATGGTGTAAATTACCCAAACAACTACTTTCAATTTTGGACTCAACTGTTTTAAATTTATATATAGCCATACTATATTCTACTATGTTAGTTAAGTTGGTTTGTAAATTCTATGTAAATTTTAGCATGTGTGATTTTGGATAACTATAGAGTGGTAATAGTATAGAAGAAAATGATCAAGCACAACCAAGAATCTGAAATTGGTAAAATTGGTAGCATTTGTCTCAATCTTCCGGCATGCTGGATTTTTTTTTTATTATTTGGATACAAGCACAGCTGTATTCACAACGGTGGCGAGAATGATGAAAGGATGGTTGGATTTTATATGCTAGTTCACCCATTTCTCTAAAGAATGAGCGACCGTGTATACTATACTGAAAGTAGCAATAATAGGTCTCACTGCATAAATGATCGAAAATACATATATTAATGACCAAACTACCATATGGTGCTCTAGTGTACAAAAATTGCTGGCTAAAATCTCTTCAGAAACCAACACTTCTGGGAGTGTAGTTCACCTGGCCCCAACTACACTTAGCAGTTCCGCCCACGACCACTACTATACTGAACAAATGCAGTCTTCAAGTTTCTCCCATAACAAATTTAACCACTTTAGACCCACGCTATAGCCGAAAGACTGCTGCAGCACGGCTCTGTTGGGCTTCCTCTGCAGTTACTAAATGTTTTCTGGGGAAAAATCTGTTTAGATGTTTTTGGATGATCACTACTGGTTTCCACTCAGATAATCTAATGCCACAGGCCTCTGACAATGCTGCACCTATCTTCATGGAAATAAAACACGGATAAAGCAATCTAAATGTACATGTTTATGAAAACTGCAGTTAAAAAATTTCTGGCATGCCCACCTGACCCTCTGATACCCGTGGGTCACCGTAGTCCTATTATGAATTTGAGAAATCAGCATATACAGCGACATTTGTACTATTGTTTGCTTTTCCTCTGGATTACCTTGATCATACTTTCACATGTCTTTTGTTTTTCAAGTGGTACCAAAGCTTACTAAAACCTGCAGAAGTCTGCCAAAAACTATTATAAAGTTGCAGTCAGCAGCAATTGTATCTGTATTGAACATCATGGGCTAGAGCTGAAAGTGCTGGAAAAAAAAAAAAAGTTGCTTAAACCTTATCAAATGCTTTGCAAATGCAGGCTGAGGATCATCTGGATTTACAAGTAAACATTAAAAAAAAAAAAACACACAGCTATTACCCCCTTTTTAACGTCTTGCTTACCGTGTGCCGCATATATGTGGCAACAAGAAGCGTGGGCTTCAATGCCCAGCTGCTAAACATATGAGTAAACAGTGGCCTTAAGTTGTGCGCTTAAAGCAGTCTCACAGCACACTAACTAAACCGTCGCAGACAGCTCTTGGTCCAAGGCCTCTGATCAGAAGCCCGTGTGACACCTACTTCAAGGGCTGCCAGGAGATGGCGTTAGAGGGTTACAAAAAAAAACCCTATACATATCTTTATTCCTGCAGTCTTTGAGCCGACATTAGGACAGCATCCTCTGCTCTCATCTTCACGTGAGCGCACCTGGTCCAACCTGCATGATGATGCCCTGCCCCTGTGTGATGAGGCATGTAAATGACAGGCTGGGCTCACAGGAAATGAGCAGAATGACATTAGTGTTCTTCTGCCTAAAAAGAACCAGTGGCGCTAAGAGGAGGAGGCACAGAGAAGAAAGCTGTGGCCAGGGATGAAGCATGGAGATGGTAAGTAGAGCTTGGTAATATTTTTTTTAAATATGAAGAGCTTTAAAGTAGAAGGCAAGTTTATGAGCTCAAACCCAAGTCTGAGTTCAGCCATTTTAGAGAAGCAATAGCTTTTTAAAACCAATCCCTCTATATGTACAAGATGAAGAAATGTTTTAGAGGTCGTTCTGTGACTGCCAATACCTTGAGCAGTCCTCTTACTTTCCGGGCAGGTGGCAGGGTCTCCTGTTGTGATGGCCAGGAGGCAGGGAGAACATGTCTCTATCATCATCATCAGCTATGTTTCTGAGCAAGCAACAAATTTACAAAGAGAAGATGGACTTGTAGGCACAACTATAAATTGTTAAAACTATATTTCTTTATTTGATCAACATTAAAACAATGTTAACCGCTTCAGCCCCAGAAGAATTTACCCCCTTCCTGACCAGAGCACTTTTTGCGATTCGGCACTGACTCGCTTTAACTGACAATTGCGTGGTCGTGCGACGTTGTATCCAAACAAAATTGATGTCCTTTTTTTGCTTTAAATAGAGATTTCTTTTGGTGGCATTTGATTGCCTCTGCGGTTTTTATTTTTTGCGCTATAAACAAAAAAAAGAGCGTAAAATTTTGAAAAAAAAATGCATTATTTTTTGCTATAATAAATATCCTCCATAAATATATAAAAAAAACAATTTCTTTCCTCAGTTTAGGTAGATATGTATTCTTCTACATATTTTTGGTAAAAAAAAATAAATAAAAAAAATAAAAAAAAAGCGTATATTGATTGGTTTGCGCAAAATTTATAGCATCTACAAAAAAGGGGATAGTTTTATGGCATTTTTATTTTTAATTTTGATTAGTAATGGCGGCGATCTGCGATTTTTATCAGGACTGCAACATTATGGCGGACAGATCGGACACTTTTGACACTATTTTGGGACCATTGTCATTTATACAGTGATCAGTGCTATAAAAATGCATTTATTAATGTATAAATGACATTGGCAGTGAAGGGGTTAACCACTAGGGGGCAGTGAAGGGGTTAAGTGTGTCCTAGGGAGTGATTTTAACTGTGGGGGGGGGGCTACACCTCACATGACAGCGATCACGGCTCTCGATGACAGAGAGCAGTGATCTCTGTCCTGTCACTAGGCAGGCATCTCAAAAGCATCTCCCCGTTCTACCTTTCCATGACACGATCGCGGGCACCCAGTGGACATAGAGTCCGCGGGACCTGCATTCACGGTCACCGAGGCGTGCGCAGTGCACACACCTACAGCACCGCTTCTTAAAGGGGACGTACCTGTATGAACTCTTTGGCACACCAGTGCCATTCTGCCAACGAAAATCGGCGTGCGCTGGTCGGCAAGCGGTTAAAGGGTAAGTTCACCTTTGGATACTTTTTTTTTTCTAAATTCCAGCTCCCTTATGCACCAATATAGCATTCATGTACTTTTTTGCAAAAATATCAATGCTTTCCATTAAATCGACAGTCACTTACTTTTCTTGTCCTAATGCATGTTTCCAGATGTTTCCATTAGTAATGTTTTCTTCCTGATCAGACTTTAGGTAATGACACAGGAAGGAGTTGACCAGCTGACCCTATTAGCACACACCCTGCATCATCCACTCTCCCATTCCCAGGTTCACATTTTTTTAAATGAAATGCAATCAATCAGTGATCACCCTTCTCACTAAATACACAATATACAATCAGATTGCATAGTGTATGGCCATGTTTATGCTCTAGATCCAGCTCAACATGTTTTCCACCTGCCAGAGTCATTCCTACAATTGCAATCTGTAAGTTAAAAATATTGATATATATCCTATGACTAATATGAACATATCTTATGGCCCTTGGCCTTTTGTATGTTGCGTCTATTTGTGTTTACTGTTTGTGTTTACTGTTTTAATAAAATCTGGTTAGATGATTTTATTAAAGCTCCTGAAGCACATTAGATGCAAAACATGTTGAGCTAGATCATCAGCTGGTACCTACCCATTCCAGGCTGTGATTTTTTTTGACTATTGATTGCCTAATAGCATATCATTGCGTGACCACCAATAGAGGTAGTCAGGTGGCCCAGATTCCATTTTGGGTTGGGTATTATACCATTTATCTTTGGATGATGTGTATCGCTTGTATATCTTAACATTGTTTTTAATGTTTATGTCAAATAAATAAATATATTTTTAACAATTTATAGTTGTGGTGCCTACAAAGTCCATCTTCTCTTTGTAAATTCATTATTGGTTAATACTAGGACGTGGCACAGTTTACCAATTGATGTCCACAGTGTCACCCTGTGGTGACATCCACCCTGTGGTGACATGATTACTTTCTTCTGAGCCAACAACGCCTTCAAAAGTGCAGGACACCAGATGATGACATCAGTGCTGCAAGTAATGCAGAGACTCATGATAGATGAATGCTGCTGGGAATTTAGCTGGGCCAGATATTCATTGATAGCCCTCTACAGGAAGCCCATAACCACTCACATGAGCAACAGGTAAAAGGAAAGAACTAAGGAGGACATTTAAGACTAGTAGACACTATTTAGTTTTAATTTATTCAACCCGCTGGGCAGAACGAAAAAACTGAAGAGCTCGGGAGAAGCCGCTGTACTAACTATGGGATGTTGGTAAAGCGATCTCCCCTGCTGAGCTATAGTGTTCTGAGGGGATGCTGATCGGAAGACCTTTTTCGGTCATGCCCTCTTGACAGAAGCCGGCCGACTTCTGTCGGACTGGCTGCCATACACAGGGGCCAAATGTCGCCCGGTTTCTACTGAACCAGCCGATGCCGCCCGATATTTGGCCCATGTGTATGTTTTGTGTAGTCTTAGCAGCCTTAAAATTTTGGTAATTTGGTTATTTAGGTGGCATTTCATTGTAAAGGGTAACTCCACTTTCATGGTGAAAAAAAATAGCAAAAGACAAAAAAATAATATAGAGTATACAATTGCGACTCAAGTCATAATGTAATTGAATGTTACTGAAATGTACCTTTCCTTTTCAATTTGCAGCTCTGTAATTTTCTGTAAAATGCAATGTAATATGGCTACCTGGAGGTGTTCTGTACGCAGCGTGTCTCCTGAGCTGATGTGCGTGCCCTGAGGACATGATGATCGCCGGGCACCTGCGATTGCTCATGACAGAGCGAGAACCGGGATCTGTGTGTGTAAACACACAAATTCGGGTTCTATCAGGGGAGAGGAGACAGATTGTGTGTTCCTAAGTAGGAACAACGATCTGTCTCCTCCTCCAGTCATCCACACTCCCCCACAGTTAGAAACACACATAGGGAACACAGTTAACCCCTTGATCGCCCCTAGTGTTAACCCCTTCCTGCCAGTGACATTTATACAGTAATCAGTGGCTATTTTTTAGCTCTGATCGCTGTATAAATGTCACTGGTCCCAAAAAAAAGTGTCCAAAGTGTCTGTCGCAATGTTGCAGTCCCGCTGCATTAATAAAAATAAAAAAATCGCAGATCACTGCCATTACTAGTAAAAAAATAAAAAAAAAATCATAAATATGCCATAAATCTATTACCTATTTTGTAGACGCTATAACTTTTGTGCAAACTAATCAATATACGCTTCATGCGATTTTTTTTACCAAAAATATGTAGAATACATATCGGCCTAAACTGATAAAGAAATTACAATTTTTTGGATATATTATAGCAAAAAGTACAAAATTGTGTTTTTTTTTTCCAAATCAACGCTTTTTTTGTTTATAACGCAAAAAATAAAAAACGCAGAGGTGAACAAATATCACCAAAAGAAAGCTCTTTTTGTGAGAAAAAAAAAACGTCAATTTTGTTTGGGAGCCACGTCGCACGACCGCACAATTATCAGTTAAAGCCGAATCGCAAAATGTGCTCTGGTCTTTGGCCAGCCAAATGGTCCGGGGCTTAAGTGGTTAAACTTTGACAAAAAAAAACTGACAACCGATTGGTTTCTATGCAGAGCTGCACCAAATTTTGCACTCACCAGTTTTAGTAAATCATCCCCAATATTAGTGCCTTCCAATCTAAATTATTACAATTTCTGTAATTTGATTATATACACACACTATATGATCATAGAGAGAAAAAAAATAAAAAGCACATATATATTATATACACACACACAGAATATTTTATATATATATATACACATATACATACACACACACACACACACACACACACACACACACACTTTTAAAGCTGGGTAAGTGTTATACAAGTGGCTATAAATAGTGTTAATTCAATTATGCAGTTGTGCTAATTAGACAGCAGAACAAGACATGAAGAACCTTTGATCTACCAATGGAACTGACCATTGTTTTTCTCTGAACCATGTAGAATTTGAGATCTTATGTCAGCAAATTAAGCTGTGAACACTTGAGGAAAAACAGCCACACTGACCCATACTGGACTCACCCTTGTATTTCCTACAAACACATCATAGTTACAATTTAACCTATGCATCCAGTGAACTTCCAAAAGAAATACCCACTGTAAGCAGGAATAGCAAATGTTCTCATGTTTACCAAAAAAAAAAACTGCAAACATCTATGGGAAATTTAAGGTGAGAAAAGACATGACAAAGTACAAAAGTCACAATCTTGAGAATAACTTATTTTCTTAGAATGATTTAACAGCTTGCACCTGTATACAGTGGGGATAATAATTTTTTGATATCCTGTAGATTCTGTGTTTGCTCACTTACAAAGAAATGAAAGGTCTATAATTTTTATCATAGGTGTATTTTAAATGATCGAGACAGAATATCAACCAAAAATCCAGAAAAAACACATAATACAAATGTTATAAATTGGAGTTGCAGTTCAGTGAGTAAAACCAGTATTTGATCCCCTATGAACCAACAATAAGGCTGGTTTCACACTGGGGCGGTGGCGGAAAAGCAGCGCTATATTTAGCGTTGCTTTACCGTCATTTTAGCCGCGGTATTCGGCCGCTAGCAGGGTGGTTTTAACCCTCGCTAGTGGCCGAAAAAGGGTTAAACCCCCCTCCGCAATGCGCCGCTGCAGTTGCGCTTTGCCGGCAGTATTACCGCGGTATCCCCAAGCTGTCCCATTGATTTCAATGGGTAGGAGCGGGTATAGGAGCGGTGAATACACCACTCCTTCACCGCTACAAATATGCTGCTAGCAGGACTTTTTTTTTTACCGTCCTGCTAGCGCACCGCTCCAGTGTGAAAGCCCTCCGGTTTTCACACTGGAGTTAAAGGACCCGCTTTTTTCAGGAGCTATACAGGCGCTATTTTTAGCGCTGTAGCTCCTGAAAAAAGCTTCAGTGTGAAAGGGGCCTAACTCTGGCTCCCACAGACTGGCTACAGTATGTGCTCATGTGGTACACAGATTAGTCCTGTCAATTTAAGAAAGTACTCCTAACAACTCCTCGTTATGTGTATAAAAAAAAGACACCTAAAAAAACTGTAATAGGCAACGCTTTATAAGCATTTATTGGTTACCAGTTTACAGTTACACGGGAGGTCTGGTGCTAGAATTATTGCTCTCGCTTCAACGATCGTGGCCATACCTCACATGTGGTGCATTCTTCATTTACGTATGCGTACGGAACCAGTGTGTTTTCGCCTTTGCACTTGAGTGCTTTACATTTTTTATTTATTTATTGGTGGGAAACTGGTACACTAACAGATGTTTTTGTGGACTTTGTACACTTTGACCGAGGTTGATCGTCTACCGGTGGACACTGACAGATGTTGATGTTGCAATGGAACACTATTGCGGATGTTTTTGTGCAATGGTACAGATGTTGATGGGACACTGACCGATGTTTTTTGCACTGGTAGAGATGTTAATGGGGACACTAGGACAGATGTTCATTGGACAGGGACAATGGTGCTTGGTTTACTGTGTGGGGATGGCTTGCAGTCTGTGTGGTCTGTGACAGCTGTCTGTGTAAAATCATCTTTTACACAGAGCTGTCAGCACAGGCTGCAGCATCTCCCGACCCCCCCCCCCCCACCCCCCCAGCACTGAGCTCTCAACCAGCACAGTGGGGAGAATTGACTCAGAGGCACATGTCTCTGTTTACACTGTAAAGGCTATGATTGGATACAGCTATCGTGATCGGGAGGGCCAATCACAGCGCCCATATCCTGATCGGGGTCTGGTTGTGTTGCAAGATCACAGCCATCACAGGATCGTGTCGCTGCGCGGACACCCATTCTGAGTGACGTACTGGTACATCGACACAAAACGATAAAGCTCCCATTCGGTCGTTTAACCATTTTTTTGTGATACGGCACTGCGTCGCTTTAACTGACAATTGTGCAGTCATGCAACATTGTACCCAAACAAAATTGATGTCTTTTTTCCCACAAATAGAGCTTTCTTTTGGTAGTAGTCTCTGCAGTTTTTATATATATTATATTTTTTATATGATATTTTTTTTCATTTATATATATATATATAAACACTATATATATATATATATATATATATATATATATATATATATATATATATATATATATATATATATATCATCCATTCATCAGTTTAGGCCAATATGTCTTCTGCTACATATTTTTGGTAAAAAATAAATCACAATAAGCGTATTATGATTGGTTTGCACAAAAAAGTTATAGTGTCTACAAAATAGGGGAAAGATTTAGGGACTTTTTTTTTTTTTTAATTGTTTTTACTAGTAATGGTGGAGATCAGCGATTTTTAGCAGACAAATCTGACCCTAAGTGACACTTTTTGGTGAGCAGTGACACCAATACAGTGATCAGTGCTATAAAAATGCACTGATCACTGTATAAATGGCACTGGCAGGGAAGGGGTTAACACTAGGGGTGATCAAAGGGTTAAGTGTTTCCTAGAGAGGTGCTCTCTGTCAGGGGGATGGACTGACCGGGAGTAGAGAGAGATTGCTGTTCCTGATCACTCTGATCAGCTGATCTCCCCCCCCCCTATCAGAACAGGGATCCACTTTGTTTATATAGGCTGTAAGGGATCAGGGGGTGACAAGCCGGCTCAGACAATTCAGTCAACTTAGAATGCTTTATTCAGCAAAAAGCAACAGAAAATTGAAAAGCTTTGTCTTCATAGGTAAACACCACAAAAACTCATCTTAGCAGTATAAGACAGTCCTTTTAAATAATACTCAGCATCTCAGCCACAGCATATAACATAGCAAAGTCCCAGTTCAGGCAAGCTCACCCAGCAGGATCAAGTCATAGGTAACAGGGGTCCTTCCAGCTTTTCTCAGCTTTGATAGCTCAACAGCCATCTCTCTCCAAACACACTTCACCTCTCTGACATTTTCAACTCAGCTGGCAATAAGCAGGTCTGAAGGGGAAGTACCTGCTATCTTCAATTAACCCCTTCTTGACCCTGCCCCAGGTTGACTCTCCACAAGGCAGATCCCCGTTCTGCCTCTCTTTACCACGCACGCAGTACCACATGCACAGACCAACGTACAGGTACATCAGTTTGCGCAGCCGAGCTGCCTTGTCGGAGTATATATGCGGAAGGTGGTCGACAAGTGGTTAAAGAACGCCCACGCATATACAGTGCCTTGAAAAAGTATTCATACCCCTTGAAATTTTCCACATTTTGTAATGGTACAACCAAAAACAAATGTATTTTATTGGAATTTTATGTGATAGACCAACTAAAGAGTGGCACATTAATGTGAAGTGGAAAAAAAAAAGTAAATGTTTTTCCAAATTTTTTACAAATAATTATCTGAAAAGTGTGGTGTCCATTCGTATTCAGCCCCCTTTATTCTGAAACCCCCAACTAAAATCTAGTGGAACCAAATGCTTTCAGAAGTCACCTAGTTAGTAAATAGAGTCCACCTGTGTGTAATTTAATCTCAGTATAAATACAGCTGTTCTGTGAAGCCCTCAGAGGTTTGTTAGAGAACCTTAGTGAACAAACAGCATCATGAAGGCCAAGTAACACAACAGACAAGTCAGGGATACAATTGTGGAGAAGTTTAAAGCAGTGTTAGGTTATAAAAAAAAAACATCCTAAAAACTTTGAACATTTCATGAAGCACTGTTCAATCCATCAACCGAAAATGGAAAGAGTATGGCACAACTGCAAACCTACCAAAATATGGCCATCTACCTAAACTGACAGGCCCGGTAAGGAGAGCATTAATCAGAGAAACAGCCAAGAGCCCCATGGTAACTCTGCAGGAGCTGCAGAGATCCACAGCTCAGGTGGAAAATCTGTCCACAGGACAAATATTAGCCGTGTGCTTCACAAATCTGGCCTTTATGGAAGAGTAGAAAGAAGAAAGCCATTGTTGAAAGAAAGCCATAAGAGGTCCTGTTTGCAGTTTGCGAGAAGCCATGTGGTGGACACAGCAAACATGTGGAAGAAGGTGCTCTGGTCAGATAAAATCAAAATAGAACTTTTTGGCCTAAAAGCAAAACGCTATGTGTGGAGGAAAACTAACACTTCACATCACCCTGAACACGCAATCCCCACCATGAAACATGGTGGTGGCAGCATTATGTTGTGGGGGTGCTTTTCTTCAGCAGGGACAGGGAGGCTGGTCAGAGTTGACGGGAAGATGGATGGAGCAAAATACAGGGCAATCTTAGAAAAAAAAAACTGTAATGCCGCGTACATACGGTCGGAATTTCCGATGGAAACAGTCCGATGGGAGCGATTCATCGGATTTTCCGACCGTGTGTGTGCCCATCGGTCTTTTTCTGTCGGAATTTCCGACGGACTTTGGATTGAGATCCATTAAACTTCCCTTTAATAGTGCTGTTGAACGTGTTGTATGCCACGGTGTTATTGACCATCGGAATTGTGTAGGCAAGACATGTAAAGGGAATGGATAATAGGGATTATACCAGGGCAAAGGTCAGAGAAAAATAAGGGTTGCTGACAATTCAATGCTTGAATTTAAAAAAATATAAAGTTTTATTTGAAATATTTTAGACACAATTTAACATAAGAATAAACATTTATCAATGCCTAGTAGTAGAATACATATGCTCAAAGGCCCCCATTTTAGACAGGTCATCACAAAAAAGAAGCATAATTGACTTGGTTTCAGATGCAATATCTGGCAACAAAGAATCTTTCAGTTATAATGGGTGGAAAAACCTGGAGTAGATAATGCAGGCCATTTTAATATCCGACATGTTTCGCCATACATATGGCTTCCTCAGGGCTGGCCTGCTATGCAGTAAGGTTATATCTATGTAGAAAAAATAGTAGTTTATTAACAGTACATGGAATCAGGCAATCAACTTCCGAAGTGGGGAGAGGGAGAGAGGGGAGGGGGTGAGGAGAAAAGCGAGAGCGTGTCCATACATCCAATCAGCCCGTCCTAAATAGATGGAATGTGCTAACTAATGTTCCCAAACCCCAGCTTACCCGATAATCACTAATGGATGGAAAACATGAAGGAGATTGACTGAAAACAAGGTGGCGTCGCCGGGTGGACACCTTTCAGCGGGTAGCAGGAGACATACTAGACCTAGCAATAAGTATCATCATTAGGTTACATATATTGGTGCTAATCATGATTTCATAATACACAATGAGATACAGTGTTGCTCAATTGTGGAAAGAATAAACCACAAGTGAATAGCATATCACTGTAGAGAGGACAGAAAGTCTCAATACTTACTTTAATTGGTTTATAAAATTAAATAAAAGACTCGGACATAAATTTGATGTTGATGGTAGGGAGGCACCTAAAAAGGGTTAATAATATGAGCTTAGTAATTGTGGCAAGAATTAGTGGATCATTCTATGATGAATTTTAGAATCAAAAGGCAACATACCTGCATGAGAGTATGTTTATGTATAATATAATACTGGTTTGTGGTATTGATCCAATACAATTTCAAAGTATGGTAACACAAGCAGGAGTGTATCCCCTGAGGACAGTAAGAGTAATGAATAAGATAGAATACAGCTATTTAATGTGCAATAAAGCAAATGATGTAAGTTAATTTTGCTATGCAAAGACTTACTGGTCAGGAGAAATGTAGCCACTTCAGGTGCCTCCGACGTCCGGTACTCGAATGAGTGCAGGTGCCGGCTTTAAGAGATGTCTCCCAGATTGGAGGGCATGGTGTGACGCCCTCCAATCGGCGGACAAGGAGAGCCTCTGCGCATGCGCGAGCGCACGGACTCCAAGAGGGCCTACAAGGCCCATAATACCTGGCGTCAGTGCGTCAGGTCGCGCGATGACGTCATCACGACAAATGCGCAATACATAGCAGAGACTGGGATGGGCGGGCTAACTAATCGTTGCACCGCCCTTGGGTGTCCATACTAATCCACTGGGGGTAGTCCTATATAAGCAAACTCCATCCCTGTATATCGTCGATTCCTATATACTAGGCAAAAACGGGGAAAAGCGGTTGGAAGGGGCAATTAAAGCCTGGGGGGAGAAAAAAGTGAGATATAAAAAATAGAGCAGGCTGAGAGGAAGATGAGGCACACACAAATCCCGACACCCCGTCCCACAGTCACCCCTCACAACCCCACCAGGGGGTGAATATTCCGAAACCATGGACTGTAAAGTTGTATTAGTATTTATAAAGACAAAGTAGTGTTCATAATTTTATACCGTGCATCAACATGTTTTTTTAGCACCCATATAATTTATGCAATGTTGGACACAAGTAAAATGTAAGAATAGCTATCCAATCAAGTTAATACTTGGACTTAAAAAGCAAATATTAGGGCAGAACAAAGAATACAAAATTATTTGGGAATAGTTAGATTAGTGTTGATTAAACAAAATATAAACTAATCAAATCCCATACAGAGTCAGAAATTTATTAAATAATAAGAAATGCTTTTGACATATTGTGAATTATTTAAATATTTAAATTGATTTAAATGGAGCTAGCTTTGACGGGGAATGGGAGTTTCCTCTGTGTGCTATATTGAGCAGGGAAGAGATGTTTGAAAAGGGGGGAGAAGGGACTAGTGACAAAGAAAAAATAAACATATAAGAATAAAAAGGGGAAAAGAGTGATTTTGCAAAAGAAAATAAAAATAAGTATAAACAAAAATAAAAATAAAGATGTTTATACATTCTTATAAGTCCTGTTGGGTAGTAAGCGGCAGGTATTGTATTGTTTAAGCATATAATATTGTCCTGTAAATTAAAGGAACGATTTAAAGCTAATATATTCGTTCAGTCCTGGGGGTCTGGTGGCGTCTAGAATATGTATCCATCTTGTTTCAAGTTGGAGTAGTAGGTTGTCTATATCGCCACCACGTACATTGGTTGGTAATGCAGAAAATTGAATTGCATGTAAATCAAAGTTATGACTTAGAGCAACATGAAGGTTTATAGCTGTGATTTTCTTTTTCTGGAGTGGTTTAATGTGATCCTGTATGCGGGTAGAGATTAGTTTATATTTTGTTTAATCAACACTTATCTAACTATTCCCAAATAATTTTGTACTCTCTTTGTTCTGCCCTAATATTTGCTTTTTAAGTCCAAGTATTAACTTGATTGGATAGCTATTCTTATATTTTACTTGTGTCCAACATTGCATAAATTATATGGGTGCTAAAAAAACATGTTGATGCACGGTATAAAATTATAAACACTACTTTGTGTTTATAAATACTAGTACAACTTTACAGTCCATGGTTTCGGAATATTCACCCCCTGGTGGGGTTGTGAGGGGTGACTGTGGGACGGGGTGTCGGGATTTGTGTGTGCCTCATCTTCCTCTCAGCCTGCTCTATTTTTTATATGTCACTTTTTTCTCCCCCCAGGCTTTAATTGCCCCTTCCAACCGATTTTCCCCGTTTTTGCCTAGTATATAGGAATCGACGTTATACAGGGATGGAGTTCGCTTATATAGGACTACCCCCAGTGGATTAGTATGGACACCCAAGGGCGGTGCAACGATTAGTTAGCCCGCCCATCCCAGTCTCTGCTATGTATTGCACATTCGTCACGATGACGTCATCGCGCGACGTGACGCACTGACGCCAGGTATTATGGGCCTTGTAGGCCCTCTTGGAGTCCGTGCGCTCGCGCATGCGCAGAGGATCTCCTTGTCCGCCGATTGGAGGGCGTCTCACCACGCCCTCCAATCTGGGAGACATCTCTTAAAGCCGGCAGCGGCACTCATTCGAGTACCGGACGTCGGAGGCACCTGAAGTGGCTACATTTCTCCTGACCAGTAAGTCTTTGCATAGCAAAATTAACTTACATTATTTGCTTTATTGCACATTAAATAGCTGTATTCTATCTTATTCATTACTCTTACTGTCCTCAGGGGATACACTCCTGCTTGTGTTACCATACTTTGAAATTGTATTAGATCAATACCACAAACCAGTATTATATTATACATAAACATACTCTCATGCAGGTATGTTGCCTTTTGATTCTAAAATTCATCATAGAATGATCCACTAATTCTTGCCACAATTACTAAGCTCATATTATTAACCCTTTTTAGGTGCCTCCCTACCATCAACATCAAATTTATGTCCGAGTCTATTTCTTTTATTTAATTTTATAAACCAATTGAAGTAAGTATTGAGACTTTGTCCTCTCTACAGTGATATGCTATTCACTTGTGGTTTATTCTTTCCACAATTGAGCAACACTGTATATCATTGTGTATTATGAAATCATGATTAGCACCAATATATGTAACCTAATGATGATACTTATTGCTAGGTCTAGTATGTCTCCTGCTACCCACTGAAAGGTGTCCACCCGGCGACGCCACCTTGTTTTCAGTCGATCTCCTTCATGTTTTCCATCCATTAGTGATTATCGGGTAAGCTGGGGTTTGAGAACATTAGTTAGCACATTCCATCTATTTAGGACGGGCTGATTGGATGTATGGACACGCTCTCGCTTTTCTCCTCACCCCCTCCCCTCTCTCCCTCTCCCCACTTCGGAAGTTGATTGCCTGATTCCATGTACTGTTAATAACTACTATTTTTTCTACATAGATATAACCTTACTGCATAGCAGGCCAGCCCTGAGGAAGCCATCTGTATGGCGAAACATGTCGGATATTAAAATGGCCTGCATTATCTACTCCAGGTTTTTCCACCCATTATAACTGAAATATTCTTTGTTGCCAGATATTGCATCTGAAACAAGAGATACAAAAAGTCAATTATGCTTCTTTTTTGTGATGACCTGTCTAAAATGGGGGCCTTTGAACATATGTATTCTACTACTAGGCATTGATAAATGTTTATTCTTATGTTAAATTGTGTCTAAAATATTTCAAATAAAACTTTATATTTTTTTAAATTCAAGCATTGAATTGTCAGCAACCCTTATTTTTCTCTGACCTTTGCACCGGTATAATCCCTATTATCCATTCCCTTTACACATCTAATCACAAAAGGGATGAGGTGCTGTATAACGTTGTGGATCCTCTCTGCCATTTATACACAATCGTGTAGGCAAGACAGTTGTGTAGGCAAGACAGTTTGAGCAAAATTCCGACGGGAAAACCATCAGAGCTTTTTCCGACGAGAATTCTGACCGTGTGTCAGCGGCATTAGAGTCTGCAAAAAACTTGAGACTGGGGTGGAGGTTCACCTTCCAGCAGGACAACGACCCTAAACATACAGCCAGAGCTACAATGTAATGGTTTAAAGCATATTCACGTGTTAGAATGGCCCAGTCAAAGTCCAAACCTAAATCCAATTAATAATCTTCCAATCTGACAGAGCCTGAGATATTTTGCAAAGAAGAATGGGAAAATATTTAATTCTCTAGATGCGCAAAGCTAGTGGAGAGTGGACATACCCAAAAAGACTAATTGCAGCTAAAGGTGGTCCTAAAAAGGGGGTGAATACACTTTTCAAATATTTATAAAAAAAGAAAAATGGAAAACCATTTATATCTTTCTTTCCACCTCACAATTCTGTGCCACATTGTGTTGGTTTATCACATAAATTCCCAATAAAATGCATTTATGTTTTTGGTTGCAACATGACAAAATATGGAATATTTAATGGGGTATGAATACTTTTTCAAGGCACTGTATACTGCGGCAGGGCAGCTCTATTGCGCAAAACGACGTACCTGTACGTCATTTCATGCAATAGTGTGAGCGCACACGCTGCAGGGAGGAGGAGCCAATGTGCATGCCCGGTGGACCCAATGTCCGCCAGCCACCCGCGATCACAGTACTGAGAGGCAGAACGAGGCTCTGCCTATGTAAACAAGGCAGATCCCCATTCTGACAGGGGACAACGTGGAGATCTGATGTTCCAAGTGATCAGGAACAGCAATCTCTGTTGTTTCTGTCAGCAATTCCCCCACACAGTTATAAACACACTGAGGGAACACAGTTAACCCTTTGATCGCCCATGTAGTTCACCCCTTCCCTGCCAGCGTCATTTATACAGTAATCAGTGAATATGTTTTAGCACTGACCACTGTACTGGTGTCACTGGTCCCCAAACAGTGTCACTTAGGGTCAGATTTGTCTGCCGCAATGTTGCAGTCACACTAAAAATCGCAGCTCGCCGCCATTACCAGTGAAAATAATTAAAGAAAATAAAAGTCCATAAATCTATCCCCTATTTTGTAGACCCTATAACTTTTGCGCAAACCAATCAATATACACTTATTGCAATTTTGTTTACCAAAAATATGTAGAAAAATACATATTGGCCTAAACTGATGACGAAATTCTTTTTTTTTTATATACATTTTTTTGGATATGTATTATAGCAGAAACCCCCCCCCCCCCCCCAAAGAAAGCTCTATTTGTGGGAAAAAGAGGACATCAATTTTATTTGGGTACAGCGTTGCACGACTGTGCAATTGTCAGTTAAAGTAACGCAGTGTCGTATCGCAAACAAAAGGCCTGGTCATTAAGGGGGTAAAAATACTTCCGGAGCTGAAGTGATTAAATACAGTGGGTGAGTGGGAAGCAGTTAATCCTGCAGAAAATTTATGGCGGGAGCTGAAACTTCGAGCTGCCAAGTAACAGTTAAGAAACCTTAAGGATTTAGAAAGGATCTGCAAAGAGTGGACCAAAATCCCTCCTGAGATGTGTGCAAACCTGGTAACCAACTTGAAGCAAAGTCTTGCCTCTGCTTGCCAACAAGGGTTTCTCCACCAAGTACCAAGTCATGTTTTGCTTGGGGATCAGATACTTATTTTACTCACTGAACTGCAACTCAGTTTATAACATTTTGTGGCATGTATTTTTTTTCGGGATTTTTGGTTGACATTCTGTCTATACCATTTAAAATACACCTATGATAAAAATTATAGACCCTTCATTTCTTTCCTGTAACGCTGATATTGTATAAAATGAAGATGATCACAGTGGCTCTAAATCTATTCTTACACAACAAAAAATAAATAACTGTGCCTTCTAGCTTTGACTAATCCCATATCAAGACAAATCTGGTTGCCAAACCTTTACTCAAATTTTCAAGGTATTTTTTTTTCTACACCAACCATGTTCTTAGTTCACATGTACTTGTAGAGCGAAGAAAAGTATTGTCACCATTTTTTTTTTGGTAAATATATTTCTAAAGGTTCTATAGACATGACATGTTTACCACATGTAAATAATAACCGATGTAATCCATACATACAAAGAAACCAGAACAAATGAGTTCAGAAATTAAGTTACTTGTAAACAAATGGAATGACTTAGGAATAAACTATTGAACACATGAAGAAAGGAAGGTGCAAAAAGGCACAGAAAGCCAAGACATCAGCTGAAATCTATCAGTAATTAGAAAGCAATCCTGCCCCTTGTCAGTACAAATGAATATCAGCTGCTTCAGTCTTAACTGGTGGCCTAAAAAAGGTGTCTCATTACCAAGGTGTCATAAAAGAAACATCTCATGATGGATAAAAGTAAACAGCTCTCTCAAGATCTTTACAACCTTGTTGCAAAACATACTGATGGCATTGGTTACAGAAGGATTTCTAAACTTCTGAATGTTCCAGTGAGCACTGTTGGGGCCATAAACCGGAAGTGGAAAGAACTTAATTTCACCATAAACCGGCCACGACCAGGTGCTCCTCGCAAAATTCATGACAGAGGCGTGAAAGAATTATCAGAAGAGTTGTTCAAGAGCCAAGGACCACTTGTGGAGAGCTTCAGAAAAACCTGGAATTAGCAGGTTTTGATTCCAAGTAATGCGCTCAACCACCATGGACTGTTTGCATGTTCACCACGCAAGACTCCATTGCTGAAGAAAAAGCATGTTGAAGCTTGTTTAAAGTTTGCTGCACAAGCCTGTAAAATACTGGGAGAATATATACTGGTCAGATGAGGCCAAAATTTTACTCTTTGGATGGCATAATACACACAATGTTTAGAGGTCAAATGGCACTGCACATCACCCCAAAAACACCCCCATACTAAAACTGAAGTTTGGAGGTGGACCATGATACGGTATCATTAGCAGTATTCAGGATAGATTCATGAAGAATCAGTCTTGTCAAACCAATTTATTAACCTTTTATGAGGAGGTGAGCTGCCATCTAGATAAAGGAAGGGCCGTAGATGTGGTGTATCTGGATTTTGTAAAAGCATTTGATACAGTTCCCCATACACATTTACTGTACCAAGTAAGGTCCGTTGGAATGGACCATAGGGTGAGTACATGGATTGAAAACTGTCTACAAGGGCGAGTTCAGAGGGCAGTGATAAATGGGGAGTACTCGGAATGGTCCGGGGTGGAAATTGGAAGTTTCATGTCAATAGTACCTTTAGAAATATATTTACCTAGAAAAATGGTGACGTGTTCAATACTTATTTTACCCGCTGCGTATGCATTGATGGACCCCTCATCAGAAAATATACATAGCTACTGGAACATGTTCCAAAGCATAGAATTACTTAGCTAACAGTTAATATGTAGCTGATCCAATTAACAGTTGATAAAGGTAACACAAACCTTTTTTCATTTCTTTTGACTATACTTAATTGATATCTAATATTCTTTTTCCATCTGTGTCTTATTGGGGAGATTTCCCTTCACATTTTGTCTTGTAAACTCTATGAAAAGTGACAGTATATCTTTCCAACATGAGGGAAATCCCCTCAAGTGTCCATATTGGAAGATTTTAGCTCTATTCCTGTTCTGGTGGCAACTGAAAATCTATTATATAATCTCACCTTCATTCACTATGACATTGGTGATCAGGAAAATCAGGAGAGTAACAAAAAAAAAAACTTAGGGTTTACCAGGCTCAACCACTAGGCATTCGCGCTATAGCCGAAAGACGGCTGCAGCGCGGACGCCAATTGCCGGGAGGGTGTCCCTGGACATCCTCCTATTTACTAACGCAATGAGCGCTCCAACGGGAGCGCATCGGGGAAGTTCCGTGCTGGACACAGCCAGTCACAGATCGCTGTAAATGGCCAATCACATGGGTCGTTTACAGCACAATCGGTGTGTCCAATGAGAGATGATCTCATATTTAAAAACATATGAGATCATCTCTCATCACCGGCTCTCCCTCCTCACAGAGACAGCATGTGAGGTGGGAGAGATGAACCGCTGCAGCGGTTAGTAAAAGAAAAAAAAAAACGTAAAGTGCCACCTGTCCCCACTGCCACCTGTCCCCACTGCCACCTGTCCCCACTGCCACATATAAGTGCCATCTGTCATCAGTTATCAGTGCCACGTCAGTGTCACGTCAGTGCCACATAGTGCCATCTGTCATCAGTGCCACATATTAGTGCCATCTGTCATCAGTGCCACGTGTCAGTGCCATCTGTCATCAGCGCCTCTCTAAGTGGCCAGGCTGTGGAAAAGTCCCACACATTTGGTATAGTAATACTCAGGAGGAGTAGCTGAATTTATTTTGGGGTGTTATTTGTGGTATACACATGCCATGTGAGAGAAATAACCTATTACAATGACAATTTTGTGGGGAAAAAAAATCTTAATTTTGCAAAGAATTGTGGGGAAAAAATTACATCAAAAACCTCACCATGCCTCTTACTAAATACCTTGGAATGGTTACTTTCAAAAAAGGGGTCATTTTGGGGGGTATTTGTACTTTCCTGGCTTGTTCGGGTCGCAAGAAATTAGATCATTTTTTTATGATTTGCACCACAGCTTGTAGACTCTCTAACTTTCATAAAGACCAAATTATATCCACTAATTTGGGTTATTTTACCAAAGATATGTAGCAGTATAAAATTTGGCCAAAATTTATGAAGAAAAATTAATTTGTAAAATTTTATCACAGAAAAAGAAAAAACATTTTATTATTTTTTTTTTTTTAATTTCTGTCTTTTTTCATTTATAGCGCAAAAAATTAAAAACCCGGGAGGTGATCAAATACCACCAAAAGAAAGCTCTATTTGTATGAAAAAAAATAATTTGGGTACAGTATTGCATGACTGAATAATTGTCATTCAAAAAGTGTCAGAGCGCTGAAAGCTGAAAATTGGTCTGGTCACGAGGGGGGTTTAAAGTGGGGTGCCCCTTAGAAAAAAAAAATTAAAAGTCAGCAGCTACAAATACTGCAGCTGCTGACTTTTAATAATCGGACACTTACCTGTCCCAGGGTCCAGCAATGCGGGTTGGATCGAATCCCCGTTCGGCGACGCCGCCATTCTTACTGTGGGTACCCGGCTGTGGCTTCACAGCTGGGCACCCACAGAGCATGCGCGAGCAGGGCCACGCACTGTGATACGCCGCGCAGTCATCTGGGACCTGTTACGTGTCCCAGATGACTGACTGCGCCGAGGGGAAGTGATGTCACTAGCCGGGCACTGAAGGAGGCAGACTACGAGGGACCCCCTAGCAACATGCATTTAGAGGTGAGTAAACTTTTTTTCCAATGTTTTTTTTAGGAATTTTAAGCTATTTTTTTTTTTTTTTTTTGGTGGAAACACCACTTTAAGTGCCTAGTTGTCAAGTGGTTAAAGTGGGATTAAACTCCCATGGACGTTTTTTTTACATGAAACCCATGGACGATTTTTTACCTATAGGTAAGCCTATAGTAGGGTTTATCTATAGATACAGTAAATATCTCCTAAACAAGCACCGTTTTGGAGATATTTACTTGCGAAGCAGCTGGTGACATCACCGGCGCATGAGCTCTGAAAGAATGGCAAACCATGCCGTTCGTACCATGCCGTTCCTTTAGAGTCCTGTCCCGTGAACAGCAGCTCCAAAGCGTGGGGGGGCGACAATCTCGGCTCATTTTTTTTCTTACCTTAATGCAGGAAATGCATTAAGATAAAAGCAGTTTTGACTCTAGAACCACTTGAATAATTGTTCTATTCCCCTTAATTCTATTATCGTTTCAGTTCTACTTTTACATTTAAAAAATGTAAAGGAAAAGGAGACTCGTTGGCAATGAAAACATCTTTAGTGTTCTCTGATTCCGTTTTCAACCCTATCTGTCACTGCAAGCAAATTATGGATCATATGAAGGAGAAACTAAAAACAGGGAAAAGTACTTCCTACATACAGCATATGAGTAGTGCTTACTATTTTTAACAAAGAAAAGCTGTGGAAGAAGCAGAGAACAAAGATTGCAGTTTCACATTTTAGTTCCAGGAAATTAGATAACAGGCATGCATTGCTCAGAAAAACAACAACAGGAAATTATAGTCTAATTCTGACAATCAAGAACAACATTCATACTAAAATAAAGTCACACACAGACGAACTGGTTAAAAACACTTCCTGTAAAATATGATTGTAGCAGAAGTACATGCTTGTTGTATTCCACTATCTACATGTGCAACATACATATATACAGTATATGTTTAGATGGTGTGTGTGTGTGTGTGTGTGTGTGTGTGTGTGTGTGTTGTATATATATATATATATATATATATATATATATATATAAAAAAAAAACAGGGGAGTTTTCAGAAAATATAGAGATAAGATAGAAAAAGAGATCTGGAAAGTTTATTTTACTCAGCCAAGTCAGCACAGTTTTGGTGGACAATTCCAATTCTGATGACAAGCAATTAATGTACTTTTATTTCATGTTGGCGTGAAATACGGATACAAAAGCACAAATCTTTTCCATATTTATCCCTTGTCACTCATATTCAAGCAAAGACGTTCAGATCAACATGCACATTCTTTGAAGATTACTCTGGCGTCCAGTTTTTTTGTTCATTTGCATCAAGCTGAAAGTTGTGAGCACCATCTTGTGGCTGTTCAGGGACTTACACATAGCACAGAAAGCCACAACTGGAGAAAACAGTCTGTACATACACAAACTGTAAGTTGTATGGATAAACATAAACAGCACTGTGTCATAAACTGTATGTCGTATGTATAAACATAAACAGCATTGCAAGGAAATGTCCAAATATCATAATTACACAGGAAAAACATAAAATCATAAATGCAAACAGCCTGTTTTACAATAACAAAAGAAACCATTAAATCTTTAACTGTGAATAGATATCTGTAGACCTTATGAGACACACGACTCATCTACCTTGTCTACATATTTTATTATTTCCCCAGAATACCTAAACTGAAAGTAAATAATATTTCAAATGAATGGGTCAACAAAGCAGATGAGGGGCTGAATGTCTTGGCAAACTTACTCAAACACTGAATATAATAAAGTACATGGATAGTTTAAAAGGGAACTTTAGCAAAAAAATTCAGCTAAAATACAGTAAAACCTTGGATTGTGAGCAGAATTTGTTCCGGAAACATGCTTGTAATCCAAAGCACTTGTATATCAAAGCAAATTTCCCCATAAGAAATAATGGAAACTCAGATGGATTTGTTCCACAACCATTTATTCATAGGTCTTTCAGTTTATAGTCCATTTAAAAAGATTATAGCAATGTGACCAGGTTGTGTAACCATAAAAATGTCCATCCACAAATGGCAGCCTCCACAAGGGGATTAGACGCAAAATCCAGCAGGAGTTACAGAGAATAAAAAATAGAGGCGCCTCTAAGTGTAGCAATATGGTTACATTTAATGAAAGTACAACATTTAGCAACTCACATGGTTGATATTTAAAAGGGACACTTCTAAGTAGGCAGGCATCCCGGGTAAAGCTGTCCACATAGACCATCCTCCGCACCACCGGCTATCACCGCTGTCAGTCTGCAATCGTGACCAGGAAAACTACTCTGCAGTATTGGGAAGGGATAACGTTGATGGCGGTGTGGAGGATGGTCTATGTGGACAGCTTTACCCGGATGTCTGCATACTTACATGTGCCTGTTTTAATCATCAACCATGTGAGATGCTAAATGCTGTACCTATATTAAAAGTAACCATATTGCTCTTCTCTTTTATACTCAGTTGTGACATGACGCTACTTGTATATCAAGACATCGCTTGTATATCAAGTAAAAATGTATTTAAAAATGTTGCTGGTCTTTCAAAACGCTCTCAAATCAAGGTGTTACTGTATATACACTGGGGCACTTAAACAGTGGTGAAAGCACAGTGCTTACACCACTCTTCTAGACAAAAAAAATAGAGCAGATGCTGCATTTAATTAACAAATGTGTGCAAGCCTCTTTATTAATTAGAAGCATTCAGTTCTCTGCTCTGCTGTTGTTACAGATACAGCACAGAGCTGCATGTTCTGATCCCTCTGCCCATCCCCGCCCTCTGCGCAGCTCAGAGCAGGAGGGAGGAGGAGAGTTGTTGACCTTGCAGACTCTGCTTGTGTAGTGTGATCACTGCACGAGCAGAGAGAGGGATGTGTCTGTTGGCAACTCACATCCTGTACAACTGGTGAGGAACTGTGTCTTTTTTATATAGAAAACTGTCACATTCCCTGTGTTAATTAAGTGCAGACTCTGTGCCAGTTTCTTTTTCACTCTGAACTGGAAATTGGAGTAGGTGGCAAAGACCTGAAACAGGTCTATCTGCTTAGGTAAATGTGACACACTCCACTTCTGACAGTTTCCTGCACCATTGTAATGACACAGGGAGCTTAGTTAATTTCCCAGGTTGAATGTTTCTCCTGTTAAAATATTAGCAAATTTGCTTAGCTAGTCCTTTGATTCACTTCATAGCCAAGGAAGGTGACACAATTATAAGTGCTTGAAGCTCTGCAGTTCCCTGTTTAACCTACTTCAGCCTACCTACTGGACTATATGAGCATTATCCCTCTGTTCATCTTCTATAAGCTGCTTAAACATTCTGGTCATCATTTTAGGTTTAACATATTGTGTAATTCAATAGAGATGACTAGTTCACACTGGTGATATTCCATTTCCTAAGTTGGTCACATTATGGTAAAAATGTACCAAAAATAATGTAGTACGATAGCCTTTTTGGTTCACAAGCCGTTGAATGGATTGTTTAAGCTGAGCTACAGGAAACCTAAAACCCAAGGTTTTACTTAGCTGATCCTCCACTACTCCGACAGATGGCACTCCCCCCTGCTCCAGCGGTGGACCATTCCTCACATCCAATGCAGGGCTATGGTCCTTGCATTAGTCTTGATGAAGTCAGAGGACCTCGGATGGCTGCAACATAGGGGAGAAGAGGTTGTGGGATCTGGTCTAGCAGTGCAGAGGAGCCTGCAGGAGTGGAGGATCAGGTAAGAAGAACAGCTTTACCAAATCTCATAGGCATTAAAAAAAACAGTCATCCCTTGCAGTGTGGGAGCAAACCCACCCCAAGAGACGATTTCTAGATTTTCTGGAGTTCAGCTTTGACATGGCCACTGCTCTACATATTTATTCTGATGGTTGCTGTGTATGCTCATAGTCCCTAAAATTATTATGGCAAGCCAGGCTCTGTGTCAGGCTGAACATTTTGCAACATGATTCAAGCCATCCCCTTTTTCATCTTGGGGACTAGGAGTAAGCGTGAGGACACAAACAAGTATTAAAAAGGTACTTCTTTATGCAACATTTATGGAGGAAAAATATTACTATATGGCAAGAAGCTTTGGGGTTGATTTACTAAAGGCAAAAAGCTTGGGTACTTTAGAAATGCAGTTGTACTCTTCAAGTTCAGTTGCTCCAGAGTTTCATAAATAAGAGGAAGCTCTGCTGACTCCCATCATCCAATCATGTGCATGCAAAAATATAATTTTTTTTTTATTTTTCTTGCATGTGATTGGATATTCTTTGCAAAGTGAAGTTTTACCTCATTTAGTCTTGGAGCAATTACACTTGCAAAGTGCACAGTCTATTTGTCTTTAGTAAATCAAACCCTTGAGTAAGATAGTAATAGGTGGTTCCTCTTTTTACTCATTTGCATTTTGTGGACAATGTCAAAAATTTTGTAAACAATTGCACATAATGTAAATCACATGGAAGTCCTTATGATGTGCTATACATACATACTGTATGTCATTATTGATTAACTTAAAAACCATCGGAAAGGAAAATGTATTGCTTTACAGCTCTATACATAAAGTGCTGCACTAACATGTAATACTAAAATAATAACTGCAATCCTTTTTTGAAAAACGTAACCATTACAGTCCTTGTGTGAAAGACTTCTATGTAAAAAACTATTTCCCAAGTGAAAAAAATCCCACTCCTTCCTGTGTGGTGAATTAAATTGTCACCTCTTGAAGAAAGCCACCACCAAGAAGAATTAGATGTATGCTTACCATAAATCGGGGACCTTCTAATAAAAGGAAGGTCAAACAAGCCATTTAGCATGTGGACCTCCAAACCCTCCACATACATGGGTGGCACTTTAAGAGCTCCGGACCATTCCCAATTACCGATAATCAGCATAGCGTTGGGTAAAAAATGAAGTATACAGTGTAAAACCCTTTAAGCTATTTTATTAGACTTTAAAACACCACCCACAATGTTTAAAACCATATTGTGCAAACATAATTCCTGGTTGACAAAGATGGCCTTTACCGTCCCTTCCGATTGACGCAATGACGCAAGCACGTCGCTCCGCCCTAGGCGTTTTGTCACAAAGCACTTCCTCTGGGACACCTGCAAATGCCGTCTTTGTCAGCGGGGAATTCTGTTGGTTTGTGCAACAGTTTTAAAAATTGTGGGGGTATTTTAATTCAAAGGGTTTTACACTATACACGTTTGATTTTTTTTTCTCCCTCTATGCCCATTATCGGTGCTTGGGAATGGCCTGGAGCTCTTAAAGTGCCACCCACATATATGGAGGGTTTGGAGGACTACACGTCAAAGAGCATTTTTGACCTTTCATTAGAAAGTCCCTGATTTATGGTGAGCATACATCTGATTCCTCTTTTCTTCAAGAGGTGACGGTTTGATTCACCACACATTCATCTGTTCAAAGGAAGGAGTGGGTCTTTTTTTTACTTGGAAGATTGTTTTTAACATAGAAGTTTTTAACACAAGGACTGTATTTGTTATTATGTTTTTCACACAAGGAATGCATTTATTACTTTAGTATTACATTAGCTCAGCACTTTTCGAATATATGTATAATTAACTGTGATAAATATCTCATGGTGTGCCGACAGCTATACAAGTATTTATATGTGATACACAAGCTACAGATTTGTCTAGTAACTGTTGAAGAGTCACTATAAAGCTTTCACGCCAGCTTTAAGGCTGCAATCACACTTGGCATTTCCAGAATGCATGACAAAACACACAGGAAATTTGAATTTTGCCATGCATTTTGGAAACATGCTGCAAAAGCGTGTTGCGCTTGCAGTACCACTAAGTGTTAATCATACCCTGAATGCAGTTAGCAGATGCACATTTTGTCACAAGGCAAATGTGGCAAAACATGGACTGAAAAAAAACAAACACACAATACAAAGCTTCTTTGAAGTGAACGGGCTGTTCTTTGTGCGACTCGCAAAAAAGTGCACAAAAAATCTGACAGCAGGAATCTGTGTTCCACCTATGCAAAATCTGAATGGGGCTCAAGGCAGCACTTCAGCCAAAAAGAAGATAAAAATGAAAAGCCCACGAAATCAAATAACTTCAATCCACAGATCTCCCTGTAGTGCTTTTGTTCTGCTAGTAAATGTTCTCAGTTTGATGACCAGCATCAATCAACCAATTTATTTTGAGCCTAGGTCATCCTGGACCCACCCACCCTACTACTGGAAACTGAAAAGGGGAATCACAGTGATGAGATCATTACCCTGTCAGTCTGATTTTTTTTCCCTATCTGCATGCTTCTTGTCAGCACATGAACTTACTGGTTCCTGATTATGCCTCTTCCTCTCACACTCCACTTCTGCTGTAGGGGGTTTGCAAGAGGATGGTACTAGGTCAAACTCAGGTATTTACATTGCTTTCATTTAAAACAACAAATAATAATTTACTGGTGTAATACTTATTACAGAACTACATTATATTGTGTCTTTTATATTCAGCTTAAAGGTTTAAGCTGACGAGTGGGCAAACCCACGAAACGCGTAGAGCTCTACTTGATGCCACAGTTACACCTGTTATTGACTGTCATTTATTTACTTACGACCATCTTATTCCATGATGTCGTTTATTCAACAATTGGTGGATGTATATTACCGTGTGGATGCACGTGCCAGCTTTGGGTTATGCCGCTATTGGCAATTGCATGCTATACTTATTATCCAACAATGCCTAATATTTTGATTATGTACTACTATGTATGTCTATACTTATCATGCTTAGCCTCGGCGCATACTCCATGTGTTTGTGTATATATATGAAATGAATAATGTTCTAACATTTTTATATCAATGTTATTAAATGAATACTTCATACTCAAACTTACCTCCACTATTTATTTGCTTCATTTAAAGTCCCAAACTCCCCCCCGTTTCTCATTCATTATAGGGATGGAGGCACCTTAGGGTACCTCATTTAAAGTCCCAAAATCCCCCCTCATTTACAAAGGTTTCATTAAAGTGCATTTTTTTTAAATATACCTTTAATTCAATTTTAATTCAGTTGAGATTCTTGAAAAAAGGTCCAATTAACTAAAGAAAGGCATCATTTATCCATCAAGAATCATATTTAGGGTCCCATTCTTGCCTTTTGCCCCAAACGCCAAGATTCCAAGGTTTTGGGCATTGTGCCCAGATTTTGACCATTTGTATTAACGTTTAGGTCTATATGTTTTTAACTTGCCAAAAAAAGTCACAACCATAGTGACAACTCCTCTTCATGTAATACCGCAACCCAAATCCCAATGTACGTATACGTTTTAATTTTTTTTATTTTTTATATAAAGCACTATCATAAAAAAAACTAAAACGTGCCACTAAATTGATGTTTTAACCATGAAGGCTCAGTTCAGGAGAGCAAAGTGACATACTTTTACTTCCAGGCAGAGGGGAGCATGCCACTTACTTTAAGACAGCACTAGCGCTTTGCTATTAGGCGCTCAGGTAGCCAGCATTGCCACATAGCAGTGGTTAAAGAGCCCCCTGCCTTGTACAAGCTCCAACAGGTTGCTTCCACAGTCAAACAGAGCAGTGGTGGAGCTAAAGGAAGATACCTATAAGCAGATGTTGGCTGGCATCAAAGAGACCCTAATGCATTGCCCTATATGGGTACAGCAGGTATTTACCTTATTATTGGCCAAAGAAAACCTAAGGCCCTCTTGACAACTATTCATTGAAACCACAGCTCAAAAATGAACGTTGTTGAATTTTCTCTGAAACAGTGATAAATAACTCCCGAAAGACGTCTTTCACTGTTCTCTGCAGGAAACGCATGCAAACTGTGACAAACATTCTTTGCTATGCCACACAGCACTACATTCCAACACTGTAGTAAAGGCAATTGAATAGAATGGATAGGTATCTTTAACGGCTCTCATGCAGTGGAAATTAGTGTCATTCAGTTTGTAAACTGGCCCTTAGTATTAATTTGCAAATGCTTATTTATTAAATACATCTCGCAGAGACGAAAAATTATAGACAACCCACCGACAAAGCTTCATTAACATGCTATATATAGTAAAATCCAATTAATAAACACATTTTCTAATTTGGTTGCAAGCTAAATAATGTTTAAACAGCAATGATGAACTTTAAGAGCACGATTTCTCTATAGGATACTTATTGGATTGACCTTCTTTTCAAACAGGGATAATGTTACGCATACTTCAGCACACAGGTTCAATAAATAAACTTTTGAATTTCAAAAAGGTACATTGGCCCAATGTGAACCATGTACGAAGGATGCCGTGTCAAAGAAAATTAATTACCTGTATTGGTAATTACTTCACAGGGTCTAAATACATTATCTATAGTATTACACACTGCTGTACATTAAATAAAAAGTATTACCAAGTTAATAAACTGCATAAGGTTTGCAAACTTTCCTGAACTTGTTTGCTACAGGTACTCCAATATCCTCTCACAACCTAAAAATACAGTGAAAGATTCATTTTTACCCAGTGGACCCTTGCGTGCATGTTTCTGAACAACTGTGGAAGGGTAACTATAAAGCCTCGTATTAATGATCGGATTTTCCGCAGACAAAACCTCTGACTTTTGTCCGAAGGCGTGTGCCTGGATTTTGTCTTGCATATAAACGTCAAGGAATTGTCAGCCAACAAACACAAACGTAGTTACGTTCTACATGTTATTTCAGCTCTTTAGCCCCACCCTTTGGGCTCCTTCTGCTAATTTCGTGTTAGTAGAAGTTTTTTGAGTCTTGATTCACGCTTTTTTTTGCGCTTTCCATTTAGCGCTTTGCATTTCATGCGTTTCAGTTTTTGAACGGCCGTTCGTCAACCAGACATGTTGCGGAATCGTAGGAAAAAACGTGTTATTTATTATTGGCCTTGGAGTTATTACTTTGACCCAAGTCCAGTCAGGGAACAGGAGGAGGAGTTCTTGGACCAAAAATTGGTTGCTTTATTAATCGTGACTAATTATGTCATATGCCTTTGCTGCGGGAGCTCCAGGAGAATAATAGATGTTTTTCGGAATTATCTCCGGATGACGGACCCCTGCTTTCACCAACTCTTGGTATTGTTGGCCCCCTATATTAAGAAGCAGGACACATGCATGAGGCTTTTAGTTTATTTTTTGTTTGAATAATAATGATTTGATTTGTTATATTTTCTATATTTTTGGATGCATAGAATGCACTTTTTGGTTAAGTTCTATTGGCAGATAGCATGTCTAATTTTATTTGTTTTCTTTTTTAATGCACAATAAAAAAATTGTGGAGAATAATACTTGGCCAAGTGTTTTACTTCAAATGACAGTTTAGGAGTAGGCAACTACATTTAAAAAAATAAAATGCAAAATTGACAAGGGACACCAAAATAGTTATATCTTTGATCTTAAAAACTATGGGATAATGGTGTTGTGGTAACTTGCCCAAAAAAAATAGTCATCATAGTCCCAGTGTCGGTATCTTTTGGTGCAGGGAAGTTGGTCTTCAGTGCATAAGATCCTGGTGCTGGACAGGTGAGTAGGTAAATAAGGGGTTACATTTACATTAGGTAGGGAAAAATTAGGGTAAGGGTTATAGGCAGGGTTAGTGTGATGTTTGGGGTTATAGGGAGGTTTAATGCTACAGTTGGGGTTATAGGGAGGGATAGTGTTAGTTACAAGGAGAGTGAAATGTGAGAGGGGCCTTAGAGTAGAAGATCAATCTTGTGCCAGCACTGAAAGCATCAATAAAATGCGTGATTTGTCAGTGTTATATACACGTGTAAAATCCATAAATGATTACCATGGGACAATCACATAAAAATGTAATATTTCCTATAATCCAAAAATGTTTTGCTTGCTGTAGCTAAATATAAACTGCTCCTTGGTAGAGATATAAAACAATTTGGGATGACATGTTGGATATGTTCATATGGTTGTTTGCCAGTTTAAGAGCTTTCTTTGGAAGGCAGGAAGAACGCGTGCTGTACGCCACACACACATATAAATAGAACAGGATTCCTCGGCTGATTCTCAAAGACATAGGATTCCATTTGTTTAGTAAATATTCTCGTGGGATGTTAGCTTGTTTTTCCCTTCTTTCCTGTTAAGTGCAATTGTTTATCTGATGCCTTCAATTAAAACTGTGATTAAGAGTTAAAAGAGGCTCTGGATAATGTGTTCCAAATAACATCATTAGCTTTGATTTCACTAAAACAATCAGGAGAATTGGTCATTGTTTAAAGGTCCAATGCTGTTTTACAAGCTAGTCATCATGCAATAGTGTAAATAGAATTAAAAGGTGAAATACAAAGCATTTAAAATCTAAAGAAGTCTTCCTTTTTAAAGGATAACTCTAATACAATTTTAAATTGCTGAAAATACAAAAAATACTAGTTGCCTGTCTTTCTCTGGCCTCAATACTCTTATGCCGCGTACACACGTCCGGACATTCCGGCAAACTAGGTCCGACAATCCGATCCTGTGTGGGCTAATCCGTTAGAACATGTTTCAAATCTATCCGACGGACTCAATTCCGATGGACTAAATTGGGAAAACCGTTCGTCTGTGTGCTGGCCCGACGGTCCAAACACGACGCAGGGGTAATTATTGGCTACTGGCAATTTTTTTTGTCCCGTTTACATCACCAGGTTCGAACTTATGTATGTGGCCAAGTCCGTTCCTTCGGAAAGTCCGTTGGAACTCCGCCAAAAGTCAGTCAGGAAGACCGTCGTACCTAGTTTGCCAGAAAGTCCGGTCGTGTGTACGCAGCATTAGTCCCTGACCTAGAACAAGCACACCAAAAAAATGAGTTGGGATGAAGTCATAACTCCTGATCTGCAAACTTGTTGTAGGTCATTGATTCTAGACATTAGTTCAGATTGAAAGCCAGGCAATTACCATTTCTCTAAAAGCACAGGTTAGCATTAGTAGCTTCCATTTTTCTTTAGTACAGGTTTTTAGTAACATAAAAGTTAATCTCTATTAGACCCCTTTCACACTGGGGCCATGGCCGCATTAGCGCTAAAGCAACGCTCGTTTCAGCAGGCGCTTTAGCTCTGTTTATGCAGCGCCTTTCGGCTGCTAGCGGTGCGCTTTTAACCCCAAAGAGGGGTTTAAAAACGCTTGTGTTGCGGCGCTTTCTAATCACTTTTCAGGAGCTTTGGAAGCACTGTCCATTCATTTCAATGGGCAGGGTGTTTTGGGAGCACTGTATACTGGCAATCAACCAAAGACGATGCTTGCAGGACTTTTTCTAATGTCCTGCAAGCGCACCGCCCCAGTGTGAAAAGACACATTGAAATGAATGGGAGGCGGTTTTCAGGTGCTATTTAGAGGCTATTTCTAGTGCTAAAACGCCGGAAAACTGCCTCAGTGTGAAAGGGGTCTTAGAGACATCCAAGTTTCACATCAGGAGTAACCCTGCATTTAAAGAGTTGTGCATTCACCTGTGGCAGGATTTAAAAATTTCACATGGACATTTGTTGACTTTCCAGGTCCAGGAGATACTTTCTTTAAGGCTAGGTTCCCACATGTCCTGTGCTTATTTCCCAATCCGTTTTCATTGCAAATTTCCAAAGCAGCTGTAGTATCTGAGCATGCCTGCTGCAAAGTGTCTGACTTTGTTACACCTTAGCAGAGCGTTTTTCACACTTTTGAGGGTTTTCAAGTATATAAGAAGCATATTACCAGCATTTTACATGTGTATTCAAGCCTCACATAGTTTTTTTTTACCCAATAGAAACCACTAGGGGGAGGGGATTATGGGGGGGGGGGAGAGAGCTGCTTTTTTGCCACAAATCATGCAACAAAAATGCTTGTAAAACACTCATGTAGTGTATTTTTCGAGTGTTCCCATTGAAGTTTATGGGGTCAATCTGCCTAAATGAAGCTCATGTACTTTTTTTGAGTGACAAGCGTTTTGCTACATGCAACAAAAATGCTCACATGTGAACAAGGGTCATAGAAATTAATTGGATTTTATTTGTGGAGCGTATTAGAGCTACAAACTTCAAGCAGAAAACCGCTCAGGTGTGAACAGGGCATTATGGGAATAGGCAATCCCAAGCAACCCCTAGACTAAAGAAAGTAAGTTACAGCTCAAATAGAGACAAAACATGACCTTCACTGAACCCACAAATATAGCCATTAAAAGCACTAAATTTAATTCATGCTACTGTGTCAAAATGGGCACTAAATCTGCAATCACATACATTTTTCTATACACCAGTAGATGCCATCTAATAAAAAAAAATATATATATGTTATTATACAGGATTTATATAGCACCCACAGTTTGCGCAGCGCTTTACAACATATATTTAAGAATAATATTATCCAACAAACATCTCTCCAGCAAAAGATAAAAAACAACTAAAACGTATCCGTGAAGCCAAGTACTGTTGTAATAGTACATTTAAACAATTTTTAAGCTGAACGTATATAAGGACAATTTTCTGCTTTTTGGATAGAGTAGAGATAGTTTAATAGGTTGACAAGCATTTATTGCTGTTACTTGCTGTTGATTCAACTCTCTTTTTTTCCTAGTGACCACCGTCACAGATAGAAGGCGAGGGGAAATACAAAATTTGAATGATCACCAGTGGTGAAGGAAAATCATCCAATGGGGACACCTTTTCCTGGCAAAACTCACTGTAATAGAAGTTACATGCACTTGAGATTTCATCATATTTTCTGTTGCATTTCCTTTTGGCTAGAGTAGGGATAGGTTAATAGGTTAGACCCTTTGACAAGTGTTTATTTCTGCGGATTTAGCTATTTTGCCCAAGTGACCACCGTCACAGATGGAAGGTGTGGGGAAATCAAACATTTAAATAATCACCAGTGGTGAGGGAAAATCATCCAATGGGGACACCTTTTTCTGCCAAACTCTCTATAAGAGAAGTTACATGCACTTGAAATTTCATCATATTTTCTGTTGTGTCTCCAGTGGGACACAAACAGCAAAAAATAAACTGATAAAAATTTACCCCCCCCCCCCCCCTGTAAGAGGGGGGTTTCACACACAATCCATGTGGCTGCAACCACCAGGTGTATGGAAGAAATCGAGCGGCATCGCAGATGCCCGAATACTTCCTACTGAACAGCAGGAGGTATCTGCGCTGCTGCTCGATTTCTTCCATACACCCCCAATATCGCTGGTGTATTCCAGGTCCGCTTGCCCATCTGCGGACCTGGGACCAACATTTGAGTGCTGGCAGGTGGAGGGGAGGGAGAAGAGTGGACACACTTCAACTCTTCTTCCCTTCTTGCTAAGACCCAGAAAGCGGCATGTATGATGTCAGGTTCGGGTCACCCTGTCCCTTTCCCCAGCTAGCATAGGCAAGAAGGGATGTATTGCAATGTGATGTGCACTGCAATGCATTCAGTGGAGCCCAGAGGAAACATGTAGGGTCTACCTCCACTTATACACATGCTGTCAGGGAAATCGTGTGCATAATCGTACACAAAGACGCGCAAGAAGATGTGTACTTGCTAACAGGGCCCTGCTGTCCCTTCTGTATTGAAATGCACTGTAATTGTGCTGTTCCCCCCTCTACATTGTAAAGTGCTGTGTAAACTGTTGGCACTATATAAATCGGGAATAATAATAATAGGCATTGAGTGACAGCTAGAGGTTCCGTAAACTTACACGCATGCGCATAGGAATTTGCGAGTGACAACTAAACATTCCTGACTCGCTAACGTATTCTGCACACATGCATTAACGTGAACGTGCTTGAGTACTTGGCGCCCTCTTGCCTATTTAAACTGGCTCCATAGACCAGAAGATTGCCGAGAGGTCGTCAGCTTCTACTGTCTGTGACCTGATCCTGTGCTTGTTCCTGTGTATACCTGGCCTGTTTGACTCTGCTCGTTCCTGGTACCAGATTGCTGACTGAGCTTATAACCAGACTCTGCCTTCTGCCTACTGTTCCGGTACATTCTCTGCTCACTTGATACCGACCCTGGCCTGATCTGTCCTGCGAGTCACACAGGGGCAACTTTGGATCCAACTTAAAGTCGCCCCAAGTCGCCCCTAGTTGCCTCTCTGCATCCGATTCTGTACCTCTGCTGCTTGCCCGTTACCGACTTCTGCCTGACCACCCGAGACCCTGCATTCGCCTGCTCTCCAGCCTGGCTGCGGTCTGCTGTCCTGCACCTGCCAGTCCACCAGTCTGCCTGCTGTTCTGTACCTGTTGGCGTGTATCTGCATCCGCCAGTCCACCAACCTTTCTGCAAAGGACTGATTATTTTCTTGTTAATGAAAAGTTAGCAAACATACTTACTGACTCTCAGTTTCTGATATATGGAATACTTGGATCCAATAGGTTCCTTGCTCACTCTAAACAGCATGACATAACACTGAGATAGCTTTGATGGGAAAGGCTTTGCGAGACTGACATTATATTCTTTGTAAAAGTCAGTAACTTGCCACCATTTGTGACTATTGTCATTTGCCAGTTTCAAAATTCACAAATGTATTTATTTATTTTTGAACATCCAGCTTTAACATATTTTTTTTTTTACCAATTAGCATTTTTTCTTTTTATAAATATGATGGTTTCTGCCAAGAGCAACCAACCAAAAACATTTTATTAATCTGACTAGACATGAAAACCCACTAGTGTTGTTAACTGTATATCACTACATTTTGCACTGTTATAACAAAACAGATCATTCTCTTCAAGTATTAAACATGCTCTGACAAACCACATTACCAGCTATCACTAAATAAATGATCACACCAAGTATGCTATTTTCACAATGAAAAGCAAATGACAGAAAATGAAAGAAATTACTTAAAAGGTTTTACAGTAATAACTTAAAATGAGATAAAAAGAATTTCACCTTATTGTATTGTATTGGAAACATTGTAGAGAAAAGCTGACATCTATTAGTGAAAGATTTTACAGCAAACGTGTTTGCAACTAAATATTTTCAATAAAATATAACTTTTCACTCACTACAAAAGATATATTTATACTTGTATATTTTATATTTGTATTCCCAACAGCCTCCAAAATGCCAATATGATGTGTTGGAGTCCATTCACACAGGGGCAACTTTGGATCCAACTTAAAGTCGCCCCAAGTCGCCCTACATGAAAAAAATCAATGTAAGTTAATGGATCCGTCTTAATGCACACTACTGCAGTCGCTCCGACTTCAGAAAAGATTCCTGTACTACTTCAATCCGACTTCTAGGCGACTTGTACCCATAGAATTCAATGGAAGTCGCCTCCAAGTCGGATCTCCATCTATATTGAAGCAACAATGTCACCTCTCTCACAGAATAATCAGCTCTCCAGGGGGAACTCCACGCCAAATTTTAAATAAAAAAAACGGCATTAGGGGTTCCCCCTCCAAGAGCATATACCAGGTCCTTAGGTCTGGTATGGATTTTAAGGGGAACCCCCTACGCCGAAAAAACGGCGTGGGAGGTGCCCCCATAATCCATACCAGACCCTTGTCCGAGCACGCAGCCCAGCCGGTCAGGAAAGGGGGTGGGGACGAGCGAGCGACCCTTTAAGTCCAAACACTAATCCAGACCAAACTGATAGGAAATATAGGATTTATACCAAGGAGAACATCTTAGGATGACATTTCTGTTTCTCACCAAGAATACTCTATCCAGGTGCAAGGGAAGACTTTGAGAAGTTTATTTCCTAGCTTTCAAGAGCATATGACCAAATTCAATAGGACACTGGCCTATAGGTCCTAGGTCTTCTACAGCCAAGCTGTTAAAGCCAACAACTGAGAAGCAGGGTGACAAACTGACCCTACACACACAAGTTCCAGATAACCTGATAGAGCACACAGAGTCTGCCAGAGCTGGTCCTCCTGGGCCAGTGTGGTGCAATGAGAATCAACAATATGACCTCCATCTTGATCCTTTCAAGTAACCAAGGAAACTGCTTCAGAGGTGGAAACTTGCAAATTAGGTTTAACTGATACCACTGAGTCACCACAGCTATTACTGCAAAGGTTGGAAGGTTATTAATTAATAATCTTCAAAATGCCATGCACAACAAACGTCGACACAGTGCAAGCAAAAAAACGCTTATTCATGACTTAAAGTCATGATCAAATGCTAGCAGTGCAAAACACGTCAACTGTGTTTCCTTGCTCCCATGGGGTCTATGTTTGCTGTACATGGTGTTTTAAAGATTTGCTTTACATGACGTTTTGAAGATTATAATAAAGTGGATGCAGTTTTCAAGTGTGCAGCCCGTTGGATCCTATTGCACTTGTTCCATATGGCTGGATGGGCAGTGCTTGCACCTGAATGCACAGGAGGTGAAAGGGACTGTGTGGCAGACCCACCTGGAGCAGCAGCACACATATTTTATATATATATATTGGTAGGCAGACTTCTTCAGTTGTCAAATACAACGCTTGAAAATATTTTTTAAAAGCCTGGTATACATTGCTCTTTTACATACTGTTGCCTGTATTTACAAGGCATACTGCTGCCTTTATGTACAGGACTTAAACGTGTGTTTTGTAGCCCTAATGTGTAAACAAGTGGAAAATCCGCCCTACCCTACAAAAGTGTGCATATACCCACTACAAATTACAAAAGTTAACTAAAATGAGTGATAGTATTGTTATTAAAAAACAAAAAAAGGAACAAGTACTCGGCTTGTGCATGTATGTGAAAAAAAACTTTGCGCAACCTACATATATGAAATAAATGACAAAAAATGCCACCAAGGAATTATTTTAATAATCCGTGCATCACAATATTAAAAAAAAAAAAAAACTATTAAGTATTGAATGTCATGTGAAAAAATAGTAAAACTAATAATACATGAAAATAGGTTCACTAGAGAATCAATTCAATAGGTTCAAACACATGAGAATGACACTATATAAAAATATATTCACTGTATAATCAATTATTTAATTAATAAGTTCAAGTACATGTCCAGGTTAAACCACAGTGTCTGTGAGCCTAATGTTGCAAATGGTTCAGTTAATGTATTTCAAAAAGTCCTTTCCAAATGTTACAAAGATGGTGAAGTGACACAAATTATGCTGGTTAACTGATACAAATTATGGCAGAAACTCCTTTCACTCTTTTCCTTCACACGAAAGCAACGTATACTGAACTCGCCCAGCAATACATCAATCAAATGAGGTCTGACCAGGTGGCCACTTACCGGATCTGTAGGAACTCAAATCATAGAGATCGTATGGGCATGAATGGAAAGAGGATCCTCCCCACCAGGCGATCTGTTCAAGCTATATGACCACCCAATCTCTGGATATAGATCACCCACATACTTGGTATAAGCAAGCGGGATAGTTCCTCCACACATCACTCGTCTGTCTACAGCGATATTCGTGTTCCCTGGAATTCTGAACATGCTGAGATCCTCACACGTGATCACATAAGGTAAAAAAAGGGAAAAAACCTCATGGTGCAGTACTAAGGTTTAAAAGGCTTCTTTATTCCAATTTAAAAATAGTAGTTGATTTGGTACAGAGTTAACATCCCAAAAAATATTTTTCCAAATATTTAAAAAAACGGTGTATTGATATAAAAATAACAGCTGCGGCACAAGCCAGCTAGCTGTAACATATACGTCTGGTCCTATAGCTCCACCCGACGGGTTTCTCCGTAATAGGCTTCGACTGGGAAAGGAGGCCACTTACAGAGAAACGCGTTGGGTGGAGCTATAGGACCAGACATATGTTACGCCCATTTTTTTTAAATATTTGGAAAAATATTTTTTGGGATGTTAACTCTGTACCAAATCAACTATTTTTAAATTGGAATAAAGAAGCCTTTTAAACCTTAGTACTGCACCATAAGGTTTTTTCCCTTTTTTTACTATATGTGATCACGTGTGAGGATCTCAGCGTGTTCAGAATTCCAGGGAACACGAATAGCGCTGTAGACAGACGAGTGATGTGTGGAGGAACTATCCCGCTTGCTTATACCAAGGATGTGGATGATCTATATCCAGAGATTGGGTGGTCATATAGCTAGAACACATCGCCTGGTGGGGAGGATCCTCTTTCCATTCATGCCCATACGATCTCTATGATTTGAGGTCCTACAGACCACATTTGATTGATGTATTGCTGGACGAGTTCAGTATACGGTGCTTTCGTGTGAAGTAAAAGGAGTTTCTGCCATAATTTGTATCAGTTAACCAGCATAATTTGTGTCACTTCACCATCTTTGTAACATTGGAAAGGACTTGTTGAAATACATTAACTGAACCATTTGCAACATTAGGCTCACGGACACTGTGGTTTAACATGGACATGTGCTTGAACTTATTAATTTATTAATTGATTATCCAGTGAATAGATTTTTATACAGTGTCATTCTCACGTGTTTGAACCTATTGAATTGATTCTCTAACCTATTTTCATGTATTATTAGTTTTACTATTTTTTCACATGACATTGAGTACTTATTTTTTTTTATATTGTGACACATGAATTATTGAAATAATCCCTTGGTGGCATTTTTTGTCATTTATTTAATATATGTAGGTTGCGCAATTAAAGTTTTTTCACATTGTAGCCCTAAAGGTCATGGTACACTTCCAAAAAAATGAACCATAAAAGAAAAAGAAGCATAGCAGAAGCGGTTTCATTTTAGACTGTTTCTCTCTAATTTAAAGTCTGTACCGAACAACAAGGGGGGAGATTAGTCACTCCACTGACATATTGAGCTATACATGTAATTGAGTATGAGCTACTGAGCTCTGTAAACAGGCTTTTTTAGGCAAGCCATATGAAGTGGTCTGGCAAGTTATATGAAATTCAAAATGGAACTTAATTTGTGGACTGTAATCAATGAAAACAAACGAAAGCATTACACAATGGCTCTGAAATTTTTTTTTTACATACTATGCTGCTATCATTTTAATATATGTAATATTCTACAAATTCAGTATGCTTACTTGTTATAAAGAACTTCTTTGTGAATGTACAGCTGTCGAAAGCAGCAATCTTCTCTTGTAGAACTACCACCAGTACCCTGTAAGTAAAAAGCGCAGCTGTTAGAAACAACCATTACTCTCCATATGTATAAAACCATTCAGTATCTTTAAATAAGAAACACAGGTTTGCATATTGGTAGAATACATATATACAATCCTAGCTGCTACTGTGGCAACAGACAATATTCTACTACATACAAACTGAAGTGTATTATTATTATACAGGATTTATATAGCGCCAACAGTTTATGCAGCGCTTTACAATATAAAAGGAGACAATACAGTTACAATACAATAAAATACAAGAGGATTAAGAGGGCCCTGCTCAGAAGAGCTTACAATCTAATAGGTGTAACCTAATCTTGCACATTACAACTATGTATTTTTTAAACTCAGATGAAAGAGGGCCAAATTCAGAGAACACAATCTTCAAGATAGCTGCATTATGCCTATTGTGGCATAATGCAGTAGGCATTATGCCACAGCAGAAGGCATAATCTCTACTGAGGACTGCACCTACTTAATTCCTGAAAAATATCATACTACTTTGTAACCTAAAGTGGTATAAACCCAAAACAAATGAAATGTAATATATGACAGCTTACCAACCATTAGATGTGGTGGCTGCATTAGTTTTCTTTTTTAAGGCTTTTTTACCCTCTGTCTTTACCTGGTGACCTGGCTAGTAATACCTCTCCTGCACTAAGAGTGCCCCTCACCCTGGATGAAGGAGCAAAGGGACACCTTTGAACTGTTGCATTGTCAGTCTGGGGGGGGGGGGGGGGGGTTAGATGTACTAGCAGATTTACGTTAGATACACCATTACATTTAATGTAAACTCCTGCTTACCCTGCAGTTACACATGCAATTAGAGCAACAGTTTTTTTAATTTTTTACATTTTGTTTTTCATGAACAAATAGTTGATTATTGTAAGCACCCATGTCAGTGGTAAATGGTTTGTCTCAACACTGCAACATTTGTAAGAGAGCTTGTTCTGTTGAAAAACAACATACTTACTTGGCTGGCTCACCGAATGAAAATAAAGGAAAGAAAGGCTAAAAAGAAATTGAATGCAGCTATGACATCTAAGAATTGGTAAGCTGCAATATAATACATTTTTGCATTTGGGTTTAATACCACTTTAACATTATAGTAAGATTGTAACTTAAAAAATTCAATACCAGGAAAAGAGTCCATAAACATTTGCTGAAGTATTTAGCTGCAAAATTATATATGGAGGTGTAACAAAGTTTTTTTTTTTTTTAATCTCTAAACCACCAGGGGCTAGAGAAAAGGTGCAAAAGGTCCAAATGCATCACATATAACACAAGTTTGACATGACTGATTTAAATGGTTCAGTTAAAGTGGTGTTTCCACCTAAAAAAAAAACAAAAAAACAAAAAAAGTGAGTAAAATTCCTAAAAAAATAAAAAATTTGGGAAAAAAAAAAAAAAAAAACTCACCTCTAAATGCCTGTTGCTAGGGGGTCCCTCGTAGTCTGTCTCCTTCAGTGCCCGGGCTAAGTGACATCACTTCCCCTCGGCACAGGAAGGGCTCAGCTCTGCCCCCTCCCTCCTGTCAGTCATCTGGGACACGTGACAAGTTCCAGGTGACTGCGCGGCCAATCGCGGCGCGTGGCGCCGCTTGCGCATGAGCAGTGGGTGCTCGGCTGTGAAGCCACAGCCGGGTGCCCACAGTTGCAATGCCGGCGCAGCCGAGCGGGCCTTCGATCCACCGCATCGCTGGACCCTGGAACAGGTAAGTGTCTGATTATTAAAAATCAGCAGCTGCAGTATTTGTAGCTGCTGACTTCATTTTTTTTTTTATTTTTTTTTTTTAGGGATACTCCTCTTTAACCACTTCCCGACCGCCCCATGTACATATACGTCGGCAGAATGGCACGTACAGGCAGAATCACGTACCTGTACGTGCCATTCTTCAGGCGGGTGGGGGGTCCGATCGGACCCCCCCCGGCCGGCGGGGGACGGTCGGGATCGCTTCAGGAGCGATCCGGGATGAGGGGACGGCCAGTGGTTTCTGGCCACCCCCTCGCGATCGCTCCTGGCGAATCAGATGCTTCCTCTGTCTGTGTCAATCAAAACACAGGCAGAGGAAGTGATGTCACGCTCGGTGCGCCGGTCTATGTGACCGGAACGCCGAGCTGTCGACATGTACAGGTTAGTGCACCAACAGTACACTGACACCAGTACACATAGGCACACAAAACACCCCCCTGTCACCCCCAGATCACCCCCTCCCCCCCCAGTCACAGTGTCACTAATTGCAGTGATCATTTTTTTACTGATCACTGCATTTAGTGTCAGTGTGACTGTAATAACTGTCAGTGCAGTTAGTTTTAGGTCCAAGGTAGCCCCCTACCCCCCCCTAATAAAGGTTTAACCCCTTGATTGCCCCCCAGGTAACCCTTTCACCCCCTTTTGCCAGTGTCACTAAGCGATCGTTTTTCTGATCGCTGTATTAGTGTCACTGCTGTCGCTAGGTAACCATTTTTTTTTTTAGGTAACCGCCATGTTTATATAGGTTCATAAATAGGTTTATAGGTCAGGTACCCCCATATTACAACCTAAATAAAGGTTTTAACCCCTTGATTGCCCCTAGAGTTAACCCTTTCACCAGTGATCACTGTATAACTGTCACTGGTGACGCTGGTTAGCCAGTTAGTTATTTCGTTATTTAGGTTCCCCGTCAGGTTTTTATATAGCGTCAGGTACCCCCATATATTACCTAATAAAGGTTTTAACCCCCATTCCCCTAGTTAACCCTTTCACCCCCTTTTGCCAGTGTCACTAAGCGATCGTTTTTCTGATCGCTGCATTAGTGTCGCTAGGTAACCAGTTTTTTTTTTGTATTACTGTTACGGGTGACGCTGGTTAGTTAGCTTGTTTTTTATACTGTCAGGGCACCCGCCATTTATTACCCAATAACGGTTTAACCCCCTGATCGCCCGGCGGGTGATATCAATTAGGTTTTAGGGTCAAATAAGGTCTGCGTCGCCCCAGGTTAGTGCCAGTACTGCAAACACCCACGCGCAAAGCATACACCTCCCTTAGTGGTATAGTATCTGAACAGATCAATATCTGATCTGATCAGATCTATACTAGCGTCCCAGCAGTTTAGGGTTCCAAAAAAAAAAAACGCATTGTTAGCGGGATCAGCCCAGATACCTGCTAGCACCTGCGTTTTCCCCCTCCGCCCAGCCCAGCCCACCCAAGTGCAGTATCGATCGATCACTGTCACTTACAAAACACTAAGCACACATAACTGCAGCGTTCGCAGAGTCAGGCTGATCCCTGCGATCGCTAACATTTTTTTTGTGGTAGCGTTTTGATTCAGTCGCTTCAGTCAGGAGCTTTTTTACCTGTGAATCTCAAAAAAAAAAAAAAAAAAAAAAAAGTTGTCGTTTTATTGTTCTCTCTCTCACTCTATTCTCTCTCTATTGTTGCTATTTTTTTAATACATTCTATTCTGCAATGTTTTATTATGTTTTATCATGTTTTATCATGCTTGCTTTTCAGGTATGTAATTTTGTTTACTGTGTTTTAGTGTTAAGCATTTTTTTGTTTTCAGGTGCGCCATTCAGTTGCAACGCGGATTTATTTATCTTGACAGCAACAGCGTTTGCTCCCACGATACATAAAGCCGCGACTCCAACGCTGTAGGAGGTGATTTCACCACCACAGTTAAAAAAAAGAGCATATATGCCGAAGCATGGGGGCAGCAGGGGGGGGGAGGAGCGATTGGCTCCTAATGCCACGTACATACGGTCGAAATTCCGACCGTGTGTACATGGCATAACTTTTGCGGGAGGATGCCCCCCATGCATCGGCATATATAAATGGTGCATGTATGCCCATCATTAGAAGTGGGTGGATGAAGGGAGGTATTCTAATGGTGGGCATACCCACCAATCAATCTCTTTTTTTCGTTCAGCCAAGAGGCTGCATGAAAAAAAAAAGATTACAATATATGTCCAGTATGTTGCTGGACTTTGAATGGTTATACCAGAATGATGCCTGCAGGTTTAGGTATCATCTTGGTATCATTCTTTTCAGCCAGTGATCGGCTTTCATGTAAAAGCAATTCTAGCGGGTAATTAGCCTCTAGACTGCTTTTACAAGCAGTGGGAGGGAATGTCCCCCCTCCCGGATATAAACCGCGCCATTGGGAAATTGGGAAAGCATTTTATCACACCAATCTTGGTGTGGTCAGATGCTTTTAGGGCAGAGGAAAGATCTAGGGTCTAATAGACCCCAATTTTTTCAAAAAGAGTACCTGTCACTGCCTATTGCTATCATAGGGGATATTTACATTCCCTGAGATAACAATAAAAATCATAACAAAGAAAAAAAATGGAAGGAACAGTTTAAAAATAAAATAAAAAAGCTAAATAAATAAAAAAAAAAACAAAAAAAAAAAAAAAAAGCACCCCTGCCCCCCCTTCTCTTGCGCAAAGGCGTACACAAGCGTTGGTCTGGCGTCATATGTAAACAGCAATTGCACCATGCATGTGAGGTATCACCGCGAAGGTCAGATCGAGGGCAGTAATTTTAGCAGTAGACCTCCTCCGTGAATCTAATGTGGTATCATGTAAAGGCTTTTAAAGGCTTTTAAAAATGTATGTAGTTTGTCGCCACTGCGTGTTTGTGCGCAATTTTAAAGCATGTCGTGTTTGGTATCCATGTACTCGGCCTAAGATCATATTTTTTATTTCATCAAAAATTTGAGCAATATAGTGTGTTTTAGTGCATTAAAATAAAAAAAAGTGTATTTTTTTCCACAAAAAATGCGTTTGAAAAATCGCTGCGCAAATACTGTGTGGAAAAAAAAAAATGCAACACCCACCATTTTAATCTGTAGGGCCTTTGCTTTAACATTATATATATAGTGTTTGGGGTTCAACGTAATTTTCTTGCAAAAAAAAAATATGTTTTTCATGTAAACAAAAAGTGTCAGAAAGGGCTTTGTCTACAAGTGGTTAGAAGAGTGGGTGACGTGTGACATAGGCTTCTAAATGTTGTGCATAAAATGCCAGGACAGTTCAAACCCCCCCAAATGACCCCATTTTGGAAAGTAGACACCCCAAGCTATTTGATGAGAGCAATGTTGAGCCCATTAAATATTTTTTTTTTTTGTCCCAAGAGATTGAATAATGAAAAAAAAAAAAATATATATATTTTTTTTACAAAAAGTTGTCACTAAATGATATATTGCTCAAACATGTCATGGGCATATGTGGAATACACCCCAAAATACATTCTGTTGCTTCTCCTGAGTACGGGGATACCACATGTGTGGGACTTTTTGGGAGCCTAGCTGCGTACGGAACCCAAAAACCAATCACCGCCTTCAGGCTTTCTAAGGGTGTAATTTTTTTATTTTCACTTCTCACTGCCAATCACAGTTTCGGAGGCCATGGAATGCCCAGATGGCATAAAAACCCCCAAAATGACCCCATTTTGGAAAGTAGACACCCCAAGCTATTTGCTGAGAGGTATTGTGAGTATTTTGCAGATGTCGCTTTTTGTCACAAAGTTTTGAAAATTGAAAAAAAAAATTTTTTTTTCTTTACTTTCTTCATTTTCAAAAACAAATGAGAGCTGTAAAATACTCACCATGCCTCTCAACAAATAGCTTGGGGTGTCTACTTTCCAAAATGGGGTCATTTGGGGGGTTTTGTGCTATTTTGGCATTTTATGGCCTTCGAAACGGTGATAGGTAGTGAGGAGTGAAATCAAAAATTTGCACCCTTAGAAATCCTGAAGGCGGTGCTTGGGTTTCGGGGCCCCGTACGCGGCTAGGCTCCCAAAAAGTCCCACACATGTGGTATCCCCATACTCAGGAGAAGCAGCAAAATGTATTTTGGGGTGCAATTCCACATATAACTATGGCATGTGTGAGCAATATATCATTTAGTGACAACTTTTTGAAAAAAAAAAATTTTTTTTATTTTTGTCTTTATTCAATCACTTGGGACTAAAAAAAAAAATATTCAATGGGCTCAACATGCCTCTCAGCAAATAGCTTGGGGTGTCTACTTTCCAAAATGGGGTCATTTGGGGGGGTTTTGTACTTCTCTGCCATTTTAGCACCTCAAGAAATGAAATAGGCAGTCATAAATTAAAAGCGGTGTAAATTCCAGAAAATGTACTCTAGTTTGTAGACGCTATAACTTTTGCGCAAACCAATAAATATACGCTTATTGGCATTTACTAAAGACATGTGGCTGAATACATTTTGGCCCAAATGTTTGACTAAAATTGAGTTTATTAGATTTTTTTTATAACAAAAAGTAGAAATCTCTTTTTTTTTTCAAAATTTTCGCTCTTTTTCCGTTTATATCGCAAAAAAAAAAAAATCACAGAGGCAATCAAATACCATCAAAAGAAAGCTCTATTTGTGGGAAGAAAAGGACGCAAATTTCGTTTGGTTACAAAATTGCATGACCGCGCAAATTACCAGTTAAAGTAGTGCAGTGCGAAATTGAAAAAAGACCTCTGGTCCTTTGGCTGCCAAATGGTCCGGGGCTGAAGTGGTTAAGCAACCATGAAATGCATTTGGATTACAATTTAAATATTACTGTTGTATTAGCACCCATTTTATTTTTTATTACAGGTACTTGGATAGCACTTTATATATACAGTATATTGTACATTCACATCTGTCCCTGTCCTCAAGGAGCTTACAATCAAGGTCACATTCATACATACACATACTAGGGCCAATTTAGACCTACCAGCATGTCTTTGGAGTGTAGGAGGAAACCGGAGTAGCCAGGGGAGAACATGTAAACGTTGTGCCAGTAGTGTCTTGGTTGAGATTCAAACTGATGACTCTAGTGCAGCAAAGCCATTGTGCTGCCCTTTTCCCCCAGATAATTCAGTTAATACATTTTTCTAATAAAATGCCAATCAAAAGTAAATATTATTGTATATTTATGTGTGGCAGAACATTTCCTCCCAACCAATCCAACACTGGAACTTAATCGGTCCCACTCTAGACCTCTAGGTGTAAACACTCAAGGTTGGATGGGCCCCCATCCCTTGCAAACATCAAGGCTCTTCCGAAAGTAAGAATTCCAAGTCAGTTGCTATAAATAATGAAAAACTTCCATCTCCTAAAGCTAAGGTCATGTTCCCTTTTATTTATTTATTTCAATTCAGGCATTCCAAATGATGCTGACACCTATTTTACTGTTTCGCCCCTGTATACATATATGTACATGCAGAGGCGTAACTAGAACCTTCAGGGCCCTGGTGCAAGAAACCATGAAGGGCCCCCCCTGACCCCCCCCCCTGACCCCTCCCTTTGCATCGGTCCTGGGGCCTTTCTTTACGGTCCCAGGGCACTTCCCACTAATCCCTGCTGAACTTGACCCATTCAAGTGAATGGTGCTGCTCTGCAAGTGCACCACAACTGCATGCAATGCACATGGTTATGGCATGCTAGTGCAAAATTGAAAGGGTTAAAGCAGGCAGTGCAGAGGCAATACAACACCTCCTTACTGCTTGTCAAATGATCTATGAAGAGCAATCTGAATGTGGATTCAGAGACCAAAGCAAGCCCTTATTTATTTTTATTTTTTTAAACCAAATTTTTTTATTGACTTTTTTTTACATGTTTAACAGCCATTAGGTGAAACATCAGGGCTCTAAACAGACCCCTGATAGCTCACTTTTAAGATAAAGACACCATGTGGCTCCATGTGGTTTGGTGCATGTGAAAATGCATGGGTTAGCAGATGTGTTGGGGTGCCAATAACAATTAATGTCTAGTAAACACCAGTGTGTTTCTGTGTGTGTCAGGAAAGCCACAATTGTGTGCACATTCCTGACATGCAAAGGTGTGAGAAGGCTGTGTCTGTGGGTGCTCTGCATAAGCGGATTGGACACGGACCATCCATCTGCATGCTCAGGCGGGATCAGTGGAGGGATCACCTGCTGAGCAGGTGGACTTGTGGGAAGCCCGCCCCGTGGAAAAGGGGCCTTAGCGATAAGAACATAGTGAATAGGTGGGGGTAGGTAAGTAGTAAGAGTATGTGTTTATGAGGAAGGGCAGAGAAAGTGCTAAGGCTACAGTATAGGAGGGACAGTACAGTTAGAGGATTAAACTGGGATGGAAAGGGTGTCAGATATATGGGATATATGGGAGTGTGGAATGTCCAGAGCTGGTGGGGGAGGGGGGGCTGCTGAGGGGATGTGTAGTGCAGATTTATGGGGGTTAAGCAGATAGGAGAAGAGAAGGGATAAAGGTAGCAGGAAAAAAAGTTCAGGAGGATCGCTGCTAACTTACTGCATGATTGTGCAGACAAGGTAGAGATAGGTGCAGACTGCTGGAGAAGATGAGCGAATCAAATGGGACCAAAGAAGAAGGTAAAGTGACACGGGAAGAGAACATGCTGAGGGCTGGAGGGGAGTGATTACTAGTTGCAGGAAGAAAGAGAGATAAGGCACAGTTCGAGTGACTGGAACTGCAGTGTTGGGGAATCGGCACATCGTGCAAATGAGTGAGAATAACAATCTCTGCTATCAGGCAGGAGAAGATTCAGAAGCTCTGTGTGCGTCCCTCGCTCCCCTCTCCTCACCTCACAGATTAAGAGCGCCCAGGGTGGGCTCTTCACTCAGCGTCCATGCTGTCCTTCTTGCCGTCTGGTTGGGGCCCCTCCCACAGTGGCAGAATGCCGGGCCCAGTCGCAAGTGCGACTGCTGCGACCCTGGTAGTTCCGCTACTGTGTACATGTATATGTACATAGACTTACTTCCAAGATGTATTATATCATTCATTTATTTTTTATCTATCCATTTCTATAAACACATGTTGATCAAATTGATCATTGATAAGGTCTCTTAAACCATCAGCAGCAGCACTCCGTGTTTAATTTCCAGAGGACTGTTTTTATTCCTTATGTACTATACACACTGATTTTTCTGACTACCCACTCATTTTATTTTTGGAGGGTACACTTCCCGCCAGACTCCTTTAGTCACTTTGGCTATGTCTGATCTTTGGTTTTTATATGCTATTGTTGTTTTTTTGTGCATGACAATTTATTCACACTGTGGTTTTTAAAAACCTATTTTCTTCCCAGTCTGTGCCTCTGTACTGAGTGGGTCTAATGGGAGTAGTTTCATAATTAACTGTCAGGTGTGCAGCTGCAGGGCACTAATGAGGAAAGCTGCTGGGCCTGCATCCCTTAAGGGCACTTTCGCACGGTCAGCGCCCATGCGTCGGCAGAAAACGCCGCCATTTTTAGTGGCGCTTTACCGTTGTTTTAGCGGCACTATTCAGCCGCTAGCAGGGCACTTTTAACCCCTGCGAGCAGCCGGAAAAGGGTTAAAACCGTCCGCACAGTGCCGCTGCAGGGGCACTTTAGGAGCTGTGTATTCACCACTCCTACAGCGCTGCAAAGAAGCTGCTTGCACTCAGGCTTTCACACTGGGATTGCAGCTGACGCTTTTTTCCCCACACGATTTACCGGCGCTATTTTTAGCGCTAAAGCGCCTGGAAAACGCCACCGGTGTGAAAGGGGTCTTGGACGTGGTCCTATTGAAAGTATCTCTCCAAAAATGACATTTTTGTTGCAGGGGATGCCTGGAATCTGACTTGTATGTTAGGCAGACTTCTGGGAAAATTGGTGAGCCAATCACACAAGCAGGAAATTATGTTTCTGGGGGGGGGGGGGGGGGGGGTCAGCACACACTGTGTACAGAAAACTCCAGTTAGCCATATTGCAATGCAGTCTCAGAAAGCTACAGTGGCTGCAGATTGAAAAGGAAAGGTCATTTTTAATAAAATTCAATTACAATATTAGTGTCACGATTATATGTGCTATATTATTTTTTCTTTATTTTGCTTTAGTTTACATCTAGAACACAATTTTTTTTTTCCCACAAACTTGGTTGGTGCATGTTATTAAATATGAGACATGTCTCTTCATCCATGTGCCTATGATGAAGTATGTAAAAGTCTTTTATATCTTGAATGTTTTCATCTTCCATGTAGGATGAATAATTGTTAAGGAAGAGGCATAATTTCCTAAGTGATTTATATTTATGTATTTTCACATTAGGTGTTCTTACATTTTGTGTAAGGTTTACATTTCCTGTTTTGTGCAACGGAACAGTTTGGCAGTTATCACATTTACAAATTTAGATCTTGGATGCTCGCTCAATATAGAAGAAAATGCTGTCCTCATGGTTTTATTATTCTCCTGGGGAAAATTGATCAAGTTCAGTTAATGTGACTGTTCCGGTAGTAACTCCCATGATATGGAGCTTGATGAATCAACCCCTCTGTCTCCATTTCCTTTGTCATTTCCTACTTGCTGCAAAGTCATAATGTTAATACAGCTCTAGGTAATAATGGAAAATGTGACCTGTCGCTTGTACTTCAACAGAACAGCTCCAAAAAGTGCCAATGAAATACATCGCTAAAAATGGCTCATACAGTACTGAAGTACTGTAAAATAAGGTGAAAAATGCTGCAGTCTCAGACAGCTTTTAGAAGAATTGATAATGTGTATACCTGCTTGTTTTCAGACTGACAAGCAGGGCTGGATTTCTAAATAAACAAAACAGACTGATGTAGGGCAGCAGGGCACCCAGGAGTAGCACATATCCACCCAGACATATTTTTGCTAACTGTTAGTAAGGACTCATGAACATGGGAGTATTGGACTGCAAAATGTAAAATATGATCGTATTTTGGCACCCAAGCCAACGGATGTTGGGTATAGCTACCTGTGCAAATGAATTACAAGGTACGGCTGTCCCCGTGTACAGCTGTATCATGTAGTTCATTTTAAAGCCCCATACACACGGTCGGAAAATCCGACCACCAAATCCATAGGATTTGGTCCGACGGATTTAGTCCGACACTGGTGTTGCATACACACGGTCGGACAAAGTTGTCGGAAAATCCGATCATACTGAACATGGTGACGTTTGTTGCCTACGACGGGACTACGTAGAGGCTAGTAGCCAATAGCTTTGGTCTTGTAATGTGATCTGAGCATGCGTGGCACTTTGTCCGTCGGAATTCGCTACACACGATCGGAATTGGTGTGATCGGACTTTGTTGTCAGAAAATCTATCCAGCAGGAGATAGAACTTTGTCCGTAGGACAATCCGATGGAAACTGTCCGATGGTGCCTACACACGGTCGGAATTTCCGACAACATTGTCCGATAGGACAAAATCCATGGGAAAATCCGACCGTGTGTATGGGGCATAACAGTCAACTATATGCAACGACTTTCACCCGGGTGCCAGAATATGACCGTATTTTGTGTTATATGCCCCAATACAACCCTGTGTATGCAACACATTCCAGCATATAACAAAGGAGTCTGGAGTGCTGCCCTGTAGTACAATTAACCACTTCCAGATCTCTGCACGCCGATATACGTCCTTACTTTGAGGAGCTAGCTGCCATAACCCCAGTATCCTCAAGCAGCTCCAGCTGTTCTGCACTGTATGTCATGTCTGGTGCAGACACAGCATAGAAAATGGAGCAGACCGCTTCCAATTAACAAAGGTACATGCTCCCCACTTATTTAGGAGCATGATCTGCCTTGTTTTCTAAATTTAGACTGACACAAGCTTTATACCCGAGCCACTCTTGTTAATTCTCTCCATTGTCTGGCATTCTAACCCATTGCACCACTAAAAAATGTGCTTTTTTTTTGTGTCCCTGTTGGTGTGAGTCTATACTTTTCCTGTGCTATCGAAACCAAAATGTTTTGGGCTTGAGTGGGGCATAAGGATACCTACACTAAAATTGTGCACATCAAGTGGAACAAACACTACAATTTTATGCAGCAATCACACATGGGTATTGAAATGAATGTTTATTAGGCAGGAACACTGACAAATGGAAGTAGATACTGTTGGCTTAAAGTGTATTAGCTGAACCGCGTTAAAATACACTTATACAGACTTTAACTTTCCATACACTTACTTGTTTAGATGAAAACCGAAAAATCCACATGAAAAACAATATGGAGTTTCTCTGCCCACTTTGCTCTCATTACCAAATTTCATGCTCTTGAGTTACATGTTTACAGTACTTTACAAACAGACTTCGGAAACACAACATAAATGAGAAAACATATTTTCTCTTGTTGACCAATATGTTAGAAAATCAAAGTCACATTTCTGCTTGACAAACAGCAGAAATAAAGCAAGAAATCATACCAAAGCAAATAAACAGCTTAATGCAATTTAATCTTTGGAAAACTTTGTCAATATGACAGTCTCAGTCAACTGATAATAACTTGATATCTGTATGTATACAATACTTTTACAAAGAACAGATCAGCCTAAAACCGTGACATGGAGAAAAAAAAATAGATGACTACTGTTTTGGGGTACAGCTGTCATTTGTCAGATGTTAAATCTGGGCCACTGTGAATAAAAAAGTACTAAAATAAACAAAAAGAGTAAACATTACCAATTTAGCTGAAAGAAACATGCACAAAGAGATATATGGAGGCCATTATCACTGACCTGGAACCAGCATGCAACCAGTGAAGCCAGAGCAAAAACAAAACTGGACTGCATACTTGCTCTATTTAAACGATTATTTCCCACAGTGCTATTTCATATTAAAGCAAATTCATGTAGCTGATACCCTGCTATAGAAATGTGTTTATTACCAGTGAATTCCAAGGTACAGTATTTAAAATCATTTGAGTTTTTTATACTGGCAGTCCATGCAGGGCACGTGGGAATGTGTGTTGTCTTTACGGGTAGATGTGTCCCTGTGAATTACAAGAGTGGAGAATGTTTTCCTGTATCTAGGGCCATGCCTGGGGGCAGATGCTCACACTCTGGTATGGACACTCTGGCATCTGTGCTGCCCCCCACTGTGCCTACATGAGTGTCATCTGGGGCGGCCAAGTCAATTGGTGGCAAACCAATAAACGGTAAAAAAAAAAAACAGCATTTGCTAGAAGGCTTTAGTTCAGCTATAATGTAAGTGTGAATCTTTAGTTCCAAAACACATATCTATTTACTTAAAGCTGAACTCCAGGAATTCAGATACTTTCTAAAATCTGCTGGCTATTAGTTAAGTCCAACAAGGTACATCCCACCTTGTGGACTGACAGTTTTACTGAGCGCTGGGAGTACAGCCATCACTACCCTCCTGGAGCAATGAGAGGAGCGATGCTGCTTGCTCACACAGTAGATCTTCTCAACCCTCCCCTATGTTGTCCATTCACAAAAGGCTTTATATTTTGTAAATGGGGTCTCATAATGTAATTGGGCAGGAGGATGAAGTCAGGCATCTACTGAAGCGGAGACCAGAAAGTTCAGGATCAGATCGGCGATGGAAGTAAAGCCAAAACTGTGCTTCCTCAGTGTTTAGTGAAAATGTTAATTGTAAATTAAAGTGGAATACACCTCGTTGGACTTAACCTATGGTAAACCAGCATAAAAGTGACTATTTCTGGAGTTCAGCTTTATGCATGGCATATGCAGTATTTTTTACTACCTTGCGATACTTGCAAAAGTTTATACTGGGAAACCATGGACACCATCTGCCCATGATATGGTATTTTTAAATTTAATTCCCAAAGATGATTGCACACGATATGGATCCTTAATTACAACTATCTTTTACAGGGTGATAACTCTGGCATGAGGTGTTTATTCTATTAAAGGGAGCAGAAAAAGGAGTCATACCATGGAGATTAAATATTAATTTCAGTAGAGAAAAAACATTCATTTTAATGTCAGTGTGATTTCTCTGCATGTTGTTTCCATGAGAAAAAGCATGTGATAAAATATTGAAAAGATTTAAAAGAGAAGTTTGGAAATGCAAAAAAACAAAAATCATCATACTCACCTAGATGGCTGCAGCCCTGATCTCATCTGCAGCTGATCCCCGCCGACCCAACCCTGAGAACTGAGTGATCAAACACCGCTGATTGCTCAGTTCTCCTCCGCTCTGAGCAGAGCCGTGACTGTCAGTTCTCTGCTCTACCCCTCCAGTGCTCACAGGAGTGCTTGGCTGTGGAGGGGGCAGGATGGGCTGGCTCAGGCTCTCAGCGGCATGCTAAGACTGAGCCAGCTGCTGGTCCAGACATCTGGGTAGATCTATACTGTAAAGTTGGAATCTTTCCCGACCCTGGACTGGCTGACTGACATCAGCCGACAGCAGGCTTTAGTCAGATAAAAACAGGACACAAGAGTGCAGAACGAACTGCACTGCTGTGATCCATAGGAGAAGCATAGGCAAAATAGCTTTGGCTATACTTCTCCTTTAACCACTTGCTTACCGGGCCTATTTTGGCCTATTTTCCTTCATGTAAACATCATCATTTTTTTGCTAGAAAATTACTCAGAACCCCCAAATATTGAGTACGTTTTTTTTAGCAGACACCCTAGGGAATAAAATGGCGGTCATTGCAACTTTTTATCTCACACGGTATTTGCGCAATAATTTTTCAAACGCCTTTTTTTTGGAAAAAAACGGTTTCATGAATTAAAAAATAAGAAAACAGTAAAGTTAGCCCAATTTTTTTATATAATATGAAAGATGAGGTTACGCCGAGTAAATAGATACCAAACATGTCACGCTTTAAAATTGCGCACAACCGTGGAATGGCGCCAAACTTCGGTACTTAATAATCTCCATAGGCGACGCTTTAATATTTTTTACTGGTTACCAGTTTAGAGTTACGGAGGAGGTCTAGTGCTAGAATTGTTGCACGCGCTCTAACGCACGCGGTGATACCTCACATGTGTGGCTTGAGCGGCGTTTACATATGCGGGCGGGACTTGCGTGTGCGTTAGCTTCTGATCGCGAGCTACAGGGGACAGGGGCGTTTTAATTTTTTTTTTTTATTTTTTAATTAATTTTTTTTATTTTTACACTTTTTAAAAAAAAAAAAAAAAATTTTGGATCACTTTTATTCCTATTACAAGGAATGTAAACAACCCTTGTAATAGGAATGTATGTGACAGGTCCTCTTTATGGAGAGATGTGGGGTCAATAAGACCCCACATCTCTCCTCCAGGCTGGAAAGCATGAGATCGGTAAAAAAATTTTTACCGATCTCATGCTGACAGCCGCGATCGCGGCTTTGTTTACTTCCGGGTACCGGGCGTGACGTCATAACGTCGCGCCCGGGCCTCCGACGGTCATAGAGGTGACTGGTGACCATCTGGTCACCGGAAATCTCTATGCTCGTCATCCGGCGGCGAGCGATTCTTTCTCCGGGCCCCCGATGGCACGGGAGAGCCCGGAGAAGCACCGGATGGCGGCGGGAGGGGGGGGGCGTCCCGTCCCGCTGCCTATAAGAGCGATCAGGTGGCGGAACTGTCGCTATGATCGTTCTTATGGTGCACAGAATTGCCGGCCGTTAAAAATGATATCTGAATGATGCCAATAGCTGCACGCATCATTCAGATATCACCACTCAAAGTCAAGGACGTCATATGACGTCCTTGGTCGGCAAGTGGTTAAACAAACTCATAAAGCTTACTAGATTGTATACAATATTAGTAGTATAACATCAGCAAAAGCATAAGTGGTGTTTACCAACACCTACCCTATATTGTCAAAAGTATTGGGACTGCTACTTTCACACGCACATGAACTGTGACACAGGTCAGTCAAGTTCCTCCACCCCAAACTCGCTCATCCATGTCTTTATGGACCTTGCTTTGTGCACTGGCCCAAATCATTTGGTGGAGGGGGATTATGGTGTGGGGTTGTTTTTCAGGGGTTGGTGTTGGGCTTTGCCCCTTAGTTCCATTGAAGGAAACTCTTAAGGCATCAGCATAGCAAAACATTTTATATAATTTCATGCCCCCAACTTTGTGTGAACAGTTTGGGGATGGCCCCTTCCTGTTCCAACATGACTGCGCACCAGTGCACAAAGCAAGGTCCATAAAGACATGGATGAGCTAGTTAGGGGAGAAGAAACTTGACTGGCCTGCACAAAGTTCTGACCTCAACCCGACAGAACAGCTTTGGGATTAATTAAGGTGCCTCTACATCAGTGCCTGACCTCACAAATGCACTTCTGGAAGAATGGTCAAACATTCCCATAGCCACACGCCTAAGCCTAAACCTAAACACGCCTTCCCAGAAGAGTTGAAGCTGTTATAGCTGCAAAGGGTGGGCCAAACGAATGTTAAACCCTATGGACTAAGACGCCATTGAAGTGCATGTGCGTGTAAAGGCAGGTGTCCCCATACTTTTGACAATTTTGTGTGTGTGTATATGTATATGTATATGTATATGTATATGTATGTATGTATGTATGTATGTATGTATGTGTGTGTGTGTGTGTGTGTGTGTGTGTGTGTGTATAGGAGAGTTTTACGAGAAACACGAACCAGAATGTTTTTTTTTCCTGCCTCTTAACATTGAGCTCAAAATATGCCTGTAAACCTCCTAATGTGCCTAGACACATAGGATAACATTGAGCTACTTCTACAGGCAGAACACCAAACTTCTGTATAAGCAACTTTTTTTAAGGCAGTGTGCATGGAGCCTTTGTGTGGCAGGGTTTCTGCTTCACACAACAAAGTTACACACACTCCCAGCCATTGACTGATCAGAGCTGATCAACTTTAACAGAAGTCAGACAGGCTACTGTACACACTGGCCAAATGTCGGCCGGTTTCTTTTGAATGGGCCAATACCTTAAAAAGTGGGAGGCACACTGTTGTAATTCCTACACCGTTCACCTGATTTGGATGTAAATACCCTCAAATTAAAGCTGAAAGTCTGCAGTTAACGCACATCTTGTTCGTTTCATTTCAAATTCATTGTGGTGGTGTATAGAGCCAAAAAGATTAGAATAAATGTCCAAATATTTATGGACCCGGCTGTATATTATAGTTGCATTGTTTGCCGAGTAGCATTGGCAGTGCATGGATTTGCTCCTCTCTAGGCCTGGAATTTCTCTTTAATGCACAATATTAAACAAAAAAATTGAAGTATGCAAGCATATTATGTGTTTAAAAAAATAAGCCTGAAAACAGGCCCAGGCTACAAAAACAATTTCCATTTGTGAGGTTGTGCTGTGATTTTATGCAATTAATCTTATGAATTTAATCACCTAAATAAAAAAATTGCTTTGTGTACTCTGTATTTATAATGAGCATTTCCTGCACAGAACTCCAGATTAATCGCCTACATCCATTAGAGCATGTGTGGGAAATTAATTGCCCGAGGATTATATGAGGAGATTATGTTGCTGTGTTGGATGATGGAAGGACATCATTCCACTAAACAGTGATTAAAATTCTATTGTGTAGCATAGCTCAGTGGTTTAGGGCTTGTGGAACACAGGATTACTAACAACATGATTTGTAAGGCTAATATAGTGACAGTGATAATTTATTTTTTGTAAAAGACATGTAGGAAAATTTTAATTACAAAATACTGCAATGATCCACTTCAGTCATCAGAAGTCACAAACCGCCCTTTAGATAACTTCAACTTTTCTACAAACTTACTGCATGGGATCTTTTGTGCTACCTTTTAGTACACAGCCATATTTAAAGCACAACCAAGGGCTTCTGAATGACACGCTGAACAAGTTCCAAAACCAGTTACTTTGTGATGTACAAGCCTTGAAGAAAACACAAAACTTCCTTTACCTCCCTGACTGAGCCAAATCCTCCTTCTTCCCAGACACCGCAACTCACTTTGGGAGGGTTTCAAAGGCAGCACTAGTTTACCCCAGCACCATTTCTTAATCGAGGTGTAGCATTACCAGGAGCAGCCTACATAGTGGCAACTATGCTCTGAATTCAGGAACAGTAGAGCATTGTTGTCACACCAGAGGAAAATCTCTGAGATCTTCCTGAATTTGATGCCATCACTCCTTCTAGGAAAAAAAATGTTTTCACCCTGACCTGAGAAAGTGGTGAATCGAGTCATGAAACACATTTTCTTTGGTGAATTAAAGAAACTTTTTGTTCAGTAAAGGTGACAACTCCTACCTATTTTTACACATCCTATTCCAGGCACCTCTGCGGATTGCACTACCGACAGGTCTTTTTATTGCAGACTTCTTTTGCACACAACCAACTCATTGCACCTGCCTGAGAATCACAGAGAGGATCTAGAAGGGAAACACCTGGGGCATAGAAAGTGACCACTTCTTCCTTGCGTGGAGACAGGTTTTCTCCACCTGTGCACTTGGAAGGTTGCATGGCATCCAATTCCTTGGGATGATTACAGCTATAAGTTTTGTTTTCGTTTTCCTTCTTTCCACTGTGGAACCATTTTTTTGAGAGAATCATGATTTTTTTTTTTTTTTTGGAGTGAAACACCATACCACTTACTGTAGAAAGTGATTTACTACACTATAAGGGTTTTCCCATCTCCCTCCGCTTTCTTTGTCTGAAGGACACCCTAAGCTACAGCGAAGATTGCAAGCCAGCTTTGTTGGGACCACACGTTTCCAGGATTCACTCCACCGCCACACCACAACCTCAGTGTAAGTACTGAAATCTGACCTGGTACAAGCCTCCCGTGGTTCTTGTGTAACAGGGCTAAAAGTGAGTGTGAGAGGAAGAAACAGTATATGAAGCCTAACTGTTCATGTTCTGATAGAACATTTGCTAATAGGAGAAGAAAGCAGAGTGACAGTGAGAGATGAGCTCCTCACTGTGCTGCTTCTTCGTTTACTGTCCAATCACAGGTTGTGACAGGTCTATGACAACCTGGGCTTGTAGGAAGTGGGTCGAATGATGCTGGACTGCTCCAGCAGCTGTCCATTCTTGGCTGCTGTATGGGCAGTATGGTTCATGATTCAGAGCATCACACTGCTCCATTGTTTTATTTTGTACAAACTTTATTTGAAGGGTACAAAACGTACACTTTATTCTTGGCAATGTAGAGCAGTGAGATGTGATGTGCTGCTGTACATTGCCATGCAATTCTGCATTGTGCACTGCGATAAAATGTAGCAGGTCTGCATTTTCATGCAGCAGTAAGCTGCATTGCACTGTGAATAGGAAATATAGGAATCACTTGTTTCCCGTGTGTCTTTGCAGTGACAGACGTTTTACAATGCAGTAAGACATTTGTCACCGCACACGGTGTAAACTAGCCCTACAGTCACTTGCATTATTGCCTGAGCTTCGCCTCCTGTCAGATCAGCGGTGAAATTGGAGTCTCATAGAAGCGCAAACCTGACCGTAAACTGAAAAGCGAGGAATCTAGATTGCATGCTCCTTATGAGAATCCAATGCTTGAGAATTTGAGGTGGAGCTGAGATGGTGATGCTAGCGATAGGGAGTGGCTGCAAATACAGATCATTAGCACAGAAACTCCTATGAAATCCCTATCAGTGAGTGGCAAGTGACTATCTGGTGGCAGGCTATATTACATGCCCCCATCCCCAGGTGGGAGAAATGTCTTCCACAAAACCCGGTGCCAAAAAGGTTGGGGACCCCTGATCTAATATATAGGACTTCCTTAAAATTGAACTCCGGCTAAAAATTATTTTTGTCATGTGTACTTTAAAAGTAAATCCCCACTGATGACATGTTTAGGCTGCAGCGTTCTAGCTGTTCTTTAACCCCATACAGTGCAGGCAGCACTAAACATCTGGCACTAAGAATTACAGTTCTGGTGTGGGTATTTAGATCACAGTGGGTCGCTCAAACTCCAGCTCCTCCATTCAGTAAATTTCAAAAAATGTAAGGATTATCTGTGATTGAAGGAGGAGTGGATGAAAGTCATGGTTTCCCCAATCACAGAGCATAATGCAAAAACATGATGCTTACATAACACTGCAGCCTAGACACATGGAGTACACTTCATTAGTATGGATTTGTTTTTACAGTGTGTATGTAAAAAAAAAAAAAAAAAATTAAGATTAAAAGGAAGCAGTCAGGAGAGTGATACATTGCTGCCATTTGAAAAATGTCTGTTTTTCTTTGTCTTAGGTGCCTGGCTGTCTTTGGCTTCAGACTCAGAACAAGCATTTAACAGGTGAGATTTGAGTGAAAGAGTGACCATGACAGCCAGTCAATTAACTTTTGTTTTTTTTAGGATATGAGCTTTTTATTATATCTCATGACAGGTTTCCTTTAAAGTGTATGTTTTTGGACAGAGGGATTAGAGCACCTGCCAGTTTTTATTGCTGACTGTGCCTCCGTTAGGGGGATTCACCCTGTTTATTTGTCCTGTTTACCATTCTCATCGAAAGTAAAACTACAAGAACTACAAGAAAGTTCAAAATTGGGTTGACGTCAGAACAGTAATAGGGGGGAAATCTTCCAATCGGGACACCAGTTCTGGTGACTCTGGTGATACACCGGGATTCCATCACTTGGAGGGATTTCTTCTCACTTCCTGTTTTGGCTATGGGGCAGGTTAGTGAGGGAAAATCTCCCCAATGGGATACATATGGCAAAAACAAAACTGACAGGGGATATTACCCTGCTATACTCTATCCAAAAAAAAAAAAAAAAAAAAAAGTTTTTGTCTTCAGTTACACCTTAAGAAAGCAAGTTTCATTTTCTAGCTCTGGGTTCTTCAGAACCTTTTCTCATTGACACATCTGTTTGTTTAGTAAATCCAGCATGCATTCTCTAAACTTTTATTTCAAATGAAATATTAGTAAAATAAAAGAAATCATACCTCTGGTTGCAATGCAAGTCATAGATTGGAGTTTTAAATTGAATCGACTTCACTATCTCACCAGTCCTTAGAGAGTACAAATCCACACAGCAGAAAGGCTGGCTTGTGCTACGATAAAGAAAAAATACATTTAATATGCATACCTGATATCACATTATATGCACAAATACACAAAGGTTAATAAGCACTTATTTTTTTGTGTGTGCCAGATAATCTAATATCACATAACCAATTTTAAACTGAGCTAAACTGGTCCTGCACTACTGCTTTTCCAAATTTTTCAAAATAAATCCAATTAGAAAAAATTGTGAAACTTGTATGTAAATGTTTATAAATATTGTTTGTTGCTTCCATACATTTTAGGCTTACCATACATACCATACGCTAAAATCGGACCATAAAATCTCTGTGCAATCGAAGATCTACCAAACAAATATGCAATATGAGGACCTACTTAAACTATCCAATCAATCTGTATCCAATTGGGTATGCCCTTACACTTAAATACTTTTTAAAGCATTTTGTAATATGTGTTGAGTCAAGTAGATGTTGATCCGAACAAATTAGCACATGAGCATTTGAGCACTCCACCTCCTCCATATGTCATTGTAGCTATGAACCAAGAAAAAAGGTTATGCTCCCACGATGCAAAAGGACCTTTTATTTCTGCACTGTGTAAGCTGTGCTGCAAATCAGCAGGATGTTATAAGAAAGGCAGCATCCCAAGCATGTCAGGGTGTCATGTACTGGATGGTTTAATGAGAACTATTGTACAATATTGTAAAATCATTTAAAATATCTAAAATCTCATATGAACTATATAACATGTGATTTAAAAAATAACTTTCAATATTTTTATATCTGTACCTTTTAAAAAATACCTAATGATGCTGCCCTAAAGAGCCTTGTGCAGGCACCCCCTGTTATAGGTTGACAACCTTACAACTGTGTTCCTGTGATGCCACTCTGTCACACTGTCTTCAGTGGAGACTAAAAGTGCCCATGCCAACACACATTGCATGGGCATGATCTACTGTTGTCACTATCCAGCCCCCACCCTAATAATGACATGCAGCCATTACTGCAGTGCATGTACACAGAAAGTGGCTGCAGAGGATCAGCACGAGATACCCCAAAAGAGTCAAAAATTTGGAAACAATTTATTAAAAAATTGCAGTTACTTACAGTATATTAACTGCTTGCCGACCGCCTCATGTACATATACATCGGCAGAATGGCACGGCTGGGCAAATGGGCATACAGGTACGTCCCTTTGAATTTGCTGCCATGTGGTCATGTGCGCGCGACCCTGCCAGGAGCTCTGTGGGTAGGATTGTGGGTTCCACGGACTATGTCCGCGGGGATACCTGTGATCGTCTCACGGAGCTGAAAAACGGGGCGATGCTAATGTAAACAAGCATCTCCCAGTTCTGCCTAGTGACACTGTCACTGATCATAGCTCCCTGTGATCGGGAGCTATGATCAGTGATGTGTCACACGTAGCCACGCCCCCTAACAGTTAGAATCACTCCCCAGGACACACTTAACTCCTCCCTAGACCACTAGTGGTTAACCCCTTCACTGCCAGTGTAATTTTTACAGTAATCAGTGCACTTTTATGGCACTGATCGCTGTAAAAATTAGTGGTCCCAAAAATGTGTCAAAATTGTCCAATGTGTCCGCCATAATGTCGCAGTCAGGATAAAAAGCACAGATCGCCGCCAGTACTAGTAAAAAATAATTATTAATAAAAATGCCATAAAATGAGCCCCTAGTTCGTAGATGCTATAACTTTTACGCAAACCAATCAATAAACGCTTATTGCGATTTTTTGCCAAAAATATGTAGAATACGTATCGGCCTAAACGGAGGAAAAAAATGATTTTATATATTTTTGGGGGATATTTCTTATAGCAAGTAAAAAAAAATGTGTTTTTTTTTTCAAATTTGTCGCTCTATTTTGTTTAGAACGCAAAAAATTAAAACCGCAGAGGTGACCAAATACCACCAAAATAAATCTCAATTTGTGGGGGAAAAAAAGGGACGCCAATTTTGTTTGGGAGCCACGTTGCACGACCACGCAATTGTCAGTTAAAGCGACACAGTGCCGAATCGCAAAATGTACTCTGGTCTTTGGCCAGCCAAATTGTCCAGGGCTTAAGTGGTTAAACAGTGCTTTAGCATATTAACCACTTCAGCCCCTGAAGAATTTACCCTTTTCCTGACCATTCGGCACTGCGTCGCTTTAACTGACGATGTGGCTCCCAAACAAAATTGACATCCTTTTTTTCCCACAAACAGAGCTTTCTTTTGGTGGCATTTGATCACCTCTGCTGTTTTTATTTTTTGTGCTATAAACAAAAAAAGCAACAATTTTGAAAAAACGCATTATTTTTAAAATCTTGCTATAATAAATATCCCCCAAAATATATAAAAAAAAACAATTTTTTCCTCAGTTTAGGCCAATACGTATTCTTCTACATTTTTTTGGTATTTTTTTTTTTTTTTTACTAGTAATGGCGGTGATAAGTGATTTTTATCGTGACTGTGACATTATGGCGGAGACATCGGACATTTTTGACAAATTTTTGGGACCATTGCCATACAAATGCACTGATTCCTGTGTAAATGACACTGGCAGTGAAGGGGTTAACCATTAGGTGGCAGTGTAGGGGTTAAGTGTGTCCTAGGGGCGTGTTTCTAACTGTGGGGGGGCGTGGCTGTGTGTGACATGTCACTGATCTCTGCTCCAATCACAGGAAACAGAGATCAGTGTCACTGTCACTAGGCAGAACGGGGAGACGCTTGTTTACATTAGCATCTCCCCATTCTTCCTCCTCGTGAGACGATCGCAGGTATCCCCGCAGTGATCGAGTCTGCGGGACCCGAAACCCGACTCATGGAGCTTGCCGCGGGCGCGCGCCCGCAGGCTATCTCTTAAAGGGCCAGCTACAGGTACGTGATTCTGCCTGTACGTGCCCTTCTGCCGCAGTATATCTGCGTGAGGCAGTCGGCAAGCAGTTAAAGTGTTACTAAACCCAGGTCCCTGCATTCACTATATCTGGTCTCCCACAGCACAAGGAAATTCAATTATTTTAGTAAATCTAAACTGCTAAATACCTTTTCTCAGCAGTATATAGCAGCTTGTAGGAAAAGTTTTCATACTGCAATGATGCAGGACCCCTGACCCTCTGTCTGGACAGTGCTGATTGGGCCTGTACTGATCACATGGCACTCTCCCATCCCATCTCCAGTATGGGAAACCAGCAGCTGGTTACCTACTGTGCATGCGCAAAGCGCACTGTGCTTTGTGAATGGCCCGGCAGTGGAGGGAGGAGGAGGGGGGCCAAACTTCCAACTGACTTTACTGTGGCAAGATCAGCCAGAGGTGGGAGCAGTTACCTTTCAAAACCAGATACCAGTTCCCGCCGAAAAGTGCCAAATGTGGCGGGGGGGAGGCAAACAAGCGGAGCTTTCCCTTTTGGGTGGAGCTCCGCTTTAAATTTTTCATTTATAAAAACTGATTTTTTTTCCCGCCCATTAATAATCTGGAAAATATATAATGTGGCCCCTGTACTCAAAAATTTGGAAAACACTGCTTTAGGCTTTACATTTACTTTAATTCCATGAATGCAGTGCAGTGTCAGTAAAGTTTAACTGAGCAATCTGCAATACTGTATGCTAACTTGGCTATTTTCCTAACGGGTCATAAGAATACTGAAGAAGTCTCCATCAATGTAAAACTTGTTAACATTTTTTGTTTCCATGGCTCCAGAAACAGTATGAAGATAATAATAAACACACATCACATCCTGAGCACATTCTATTATAGTAGTAATTTGCAATAAAACATAATCAGGCAAACACTGAAGCTAGAAGATAATGTTCTGAAATGGTGATTGACAACAGGTGTTCTGTATACAAAGCAGCTGTGGGCAGCCAAACGCAGACACACAAAAGACATGTGTCCTCTGTAGCCCCTCACACAGGAGACAAACTAGGACCAGCATGTAATCATTTACTTTAATTGTATAGAGCCATTTTGTCTGGGAATTAGGACACACTGCTAAAATACCAAAGGAAGAGCACATCACTTAACTAAGCAATTTAAGAAACCTTTTTTCACTGACAAGCAAAGAAAGCAGAAAACATGCCAAACAATATAATGTTGTCGCAACCCCCTTTTCTCTACAAAATTTTAAAAGGGCAGTAAGAAGGCTATAAACTTTTCATGGCAATTACTATGGCATTAAGTTCTGTTACCAATTCAATAGGAGCACATGAAATATGCTGGGAAAAGCGAGCAGGGACCTTTTTATTAAAAATGTTCATGTGCACAGTGAGCTGTGGTCTCAAAATGCCAAACACAAGGAAGATCATATTTTTTAGGAAGTCGCTCCATAGCAAAACAGTAGAGTCCACTGTGTGTAACGCTGGATTGTAGTTCCAAGTGCTGTCTCTACTGCTATGCTGAGACTGTTGAAAGCAGAACTCCAGCCAAAAAAATAACAAAATAAAAATGAAAAGCCCAGTAAAGGTTAAAATAACCAAACCAGCTTCTACTGCAATAGTCAAATTCAATACAGGACTTTCTTCTGTTGCTAGAAGTCCTTAGTTTGATGGCCAGCATCATTCAACCCACTTCCTCTGAACCAAGGTCACCCTGGACCGACCTTAACCTATGATTGAATAGTGAAAGGTGAGGCAGCACAGTGATGAGTTTGTCTCGCTGTCATTCTAATTTTGCTCTTTTCATCAACATTCTTCCTGCCAGCACAAATACTGATTGTATACAAAAAAAAAATCACTCAAAAACACAAAAAAACTATTGCCAAAAATAATTGTTGCGATGTGCCCTAAAAAAAATGTAAATATACATGTGCAATCACAAATAAAGAGGTGTATACGAATTGATATCACAAACACCACTAAACAACAAGTATTCTGTCCTCATGTGACATAAATGTGAAAATCAGTCCCAATTAATCCATCCAAAAGAAATCTTTAAGTGAATCACCCCCAGTGAATCCTCTCACCAAATAATCACACAGCCTCTTACCGGATTACAAGACCCCAAATTAAAGGTGGTCTACAAGGGCTCAGAGGTGCGTGGACCTTGAAATGATGGCTCATCCAACCGCAGGGCACACCAGCAGAAAATCAAGCCCTCTCTTTCCAAGTATGCCAATATGGTAAAAGAAGCTAATACCAGATTCCATAAAAGTGTAAAACCATACAACTTAATTTTTATTTAATATGAGAACTTCCTTTCAGATGAAACATACATCGGCGCAGAGTCTGTGCTGGCATCATCCCTCATGCTGGAACCGACACTAGCAGTGCAATACACTGTTTGTCATGCTCATTTTACTACGGATATGGGGAGTACATATACTGTGGATTTTTTTTAAATAAATTCTTTTGTTTTATACTTTTGGAGGCTGTTATCAGCTCCTTTTACCGGTTTGCCATACTTGGAAAGAGAGAGGTTATACAGTTGATTTTCTGCTGGTATGCCCTGTGTTTCCATGTGGTTGGATGATCCATTATTTTAAGGTCCACGCACCTCTGAGCCCTTATAGACCACCTCTAATTTGGGACTTGTCATCTGGTAAGAGGCTGTGTCAGGGCTGGACTCAGCCCTTCCTTCTTTGAGCTGGCCGCTCAGCTGTCGGCTAATTGCCAGGTCCTATTCTCCAGTGGCTCACCTGTTGATAATATCCTGCTTGTCAGTCCTGCCTACTTAAGCCGTCCAGTCCAGATGATCTCTGCCTTAGCCTTGGTAACATCTCTAGAGACGCTCTCCTGTATTCCTGTTAAAGACTTGCTTGGCTGACATTCCTTGTGGCTCCAGATCCTGCTTGCTGTTTGACTACGCTGTGCTCTGACATTTTGACTTGTCTGATTATCGGTTCCGGTTCCTGAACTCTGGCTATGTTTTGACTCGGTTTAGTCTGTGTACCTTTTTCTATTATTAAACAAGTGTGATTTAACTGTACTTCTGACTCAGTCTGATTCATGGTTTCTGACACCGTGTGTTTACTTGGTGATTGGATTTACTGATGGCGCTTCACATAAGGATTTCTTTCGGATGGATTAATGGGGCTAATTTTCACATTTATGTCACATAAGCACAGAATATGTGTTATTTAGTGATGTTGAGGATATCAATTAATATAATTGTCTTTATTTGTGATTACACATTTACATTTACTATTATTTAAAAGGTGCAGTGCAACAATTATTTTGGGCAAGAAAAACTGATTGGATCATTGTACTACTACTTTCTCCCACACTCCAGCTCTGTTTTAAAAAAGGACCGCAAGAGGCTGATACCAGGTCATGTTCAGGTACTTGCACTGCTTGCATTTAAAAATGCATCTGTTAATGTATTGATGATTACTGAGTTATTTTGCATCTTTTATATCTGCCTAGAATTTAGAGTAGAACTAAAGGCAAACCTTTATCATTGTGTATAGAGTAAGGGAGGGTTATACATTTTTTTGCCATCTGTGACCCATTGGGAAAATTTCCCCTCACTTTCTGTCGCATAGCCAAAACAAGAAGTGAGAAGAAATCCCTCCAGATTAAAAGAGAAGGATAGCCAAAGCTTGTTTCACAGGATCACAGGAGTGCAGTTCGTTCTTCACCTCTGTGATCCATTTTCAGCAGATAGTGGGCTGTGGCCCGCTGTCAGCTGACATCACAGAGTTGGTCCAGGCTCAGGCAAGATCGCGACAATGAAGTCGGGATCTGTCCACATGCCTGGACTTGCACTCGGCTCAGCCTCTCAGGGAGCTGCCGAGACCCTAAGCCAGCCGATCCTGCCCCCTCCACAGCCCAGTGCTCCAGTGAGAGCAGGGGTGCAGAGCAGAGAGCTGTGAGAACCAAGAAAGTGGCGATGTTCGATCGCTCAATTCTCAGTGTTAGAGGCTCCCGGGGACAGATGTAATATTGGACCAATGCTGCATCTACCTAGGTATAATTAAAAAAAAAAACATACATCTGCTTTAAGGGAAGCTTTTTAGGGCCCTCCAGAACTAGTGTCCCAATTGGAAGATTTCCCCTCTATTCCTGTTATGGGGACAACCCAAAATGTGAGATTTTCTTTTTATTTCACTTTCAATGAGAACGGTAAACAAAGACAAATAGAGAGGGTAAATTTTCCTAACAATGCCACAGAAAGCAATACAGATCTAATCAGTGTTCTAATCCATCTCCACTTTAGCCAAATAAAAGTTTTGTCTTTGCTTTAACTTTAAGAAAAACATTGTTCATGGCATGTAAATAAAACATTTTTATTGTGTGTTTTTAATATAGGGTCTTTGTGCCAAAAACAAAATGTGAATAAATTGTAAAATTGTAAGTAGCGCTCAGGATGTTCAATTTATTTTTCTTGCTTTTCTATGACATATATTCCTGCGAAATACCATTACCCTTGCATGGAATAATTATATGCTGTACTCTTTTCAGTGTAAGTTAGCAAAAAGAATTGAGCCGAAAAATGTATGCAGCTATGTCCCCTAAACTAACCTAACCTAACTTTTCATATCACTAACAACTATCCCACACATTTACCTGACTGTACATGGTTACAACCAGACAGGTTATGGTCAGAGGGGCTAAAAGAAACCAAAAATCTTGCACTTACACAATCACAGTAGCACCTTCTTAAAATAGAAGGTATCTGCATGTCTCACTTACAACACATATAAAAAAAATTGAGTTTTATTCCTTATTTTAGAATAGTGGCTCACCTCACCAAGATGTGTCTGGTTGTACTGTTGTGTCAATCAATAAGCCTTACTCAATAGAAGCCATGGCTTCCATACATTGTACTGATGATGGCCGACCAACCAGAAACAGCTGAAGGTAGTTTGGACTGTAAATTTGGCCACAGGAGCTCTATTGTGTTTCTTACCCGACCATAAAAACAAATCTGTAATTGCTCATATAACACTTAGGGGTTTACATAGGATTCCAAAAAAATTCACCTAAGATTCCATTTAAAAATGTGAATCTTGGGTGAAAGTTGTGTGAATCTTGGGTGAAAGTTGTGTGAATCTTGGGTGAAAACAAATACACAGACCCCAAAAAACAAAGTGAAAGTCTGGGTAATTTTCTTTTTCATCTATAGCAATATTTAAGCTTCATCAATATGCCTTACATTTTTACATTATTGATCTGCAGTCAGCATTTTTATTATTTAAGAAAATAAACCTTGGTTCTGATCTAGGAAACAGTTACTATAGGCTGTAGTGGTGGCACCGCAATAAAATGGCAATATAAACGTAATTTCTGGAATCATTGCAGCTCAAATTCTGCACTGAAAGGGGAACATTTCTCTGACATCAGTACTGTTCAATCCCTTCCTCTAGCTAAAAACAAATTAAAAGTGTATTACCCTTGCTGTGTATTGCCTACTCAGTGTTTGGCAAAGGAAAACTCTTCCTAGAGTAAGTGACCATATCAAGTGTTACCAGCATGAGTATCTGATGCAATCTCTCCTGATGGGGTATATGGCATGAGTTGAGTACCCATTCTTTTTTATGGAACCCCAACATGCATACACATTCAAAACAGACTTGCCTGATCTTCATCATACTTCAGCTCATGCATTAAAAAACACATTCTTTGGCTTTAGTGTGCTACACAAAAATATGTGAAGTAGTGAGAGTCCGGCACCAATTTAAAGGAATCGTTTTATTTCTCCATTAAGACATAAAAAGGAATCAATTCCTTGTAAAATATTGATGCGTTTCAGCCTATTGTAGAGGCCTTAGTCAAAAAATATGTCAGGTGCACATTTTTGGTCAGTGGCATTGAAGGCCCATCAAAATGGAATGCACCCATTAAAACACGTATCAATGTACCTAAAAATGAATGCACAAATGTTTGGATGAGCCCTTAACAAAAACCTATCCAACTTAAATAAGTTAACCCGTTACTGTTACTATTAAGATTTACAGGTACACTTCAGCCAAATATAGTATATAAAGCAATCAGCGCAAACCAAAATTAACAAAAGACAAACAAAATTGCAAGCTGAACACAAAAAGGTAAATCACAAATCCTTAAGAATAATATGTAAAAAAAAAAGAAAGTGCAGTGCAAAACATATAAAAAATGGAATATAAAAGTTCATATCCAATTAGCAATGTGTAGAGTGATGTGGATGAGAACACCCAGTGACTGTAGACTTTCAGTAAGTTTCACAGTGACAATCCTCCACCAAACGGAAAAGGTACTCTTACCAAATGTGATAATCAAAAACGCATGGACCCATTCATGGGATGATGGTGCGATAACGATCAAACCAGGAGGAAATCCAAAGGTGTGTGATGACCAGGACACCAGAACTATCCTGAGGATGCGGCTCCAACCAAGATGATCCACCATGAGATGATTATGCAGGTTTAATGCCCAAGAAAAAATAAAAGATGCAATCTCAGTGCAGACTGTATAAAAATCTTGTTTTATTTAAAAAGGGGGGATAACACTGAAGCTCCAATGGATATTAAGGACTGCACAGACAGTTGAAGCATGCAAGCCTCTGCATAAAAAAACAGCACAGCAGTGGAGCCCAGTAACTCAATTAGAGCTCTGATGAGTATAGGCTGTACAAGCAATTAGGGCAAGCAGGCATCTGCACTGAATACAGCACATACATAGAGCACAATGAAAACAAATAACTAAAAAAACATCAGCGGTGTAAAGCCACTGTGTATAGCGTGATGGAGCGCGGGTGACTGGCATAAGCGATAGCTCCTCCCCCGTACGCACGTTACGTCCTGTGGACTTCGTCAGCGGTACGCACGAAGTCCACAGGACGTAACGTGCGTACGGGGGAGGAGCTATCGCTTATGCCAGTCACCCGCGCTCCATCACGCTATACACAGTGGCTTTACACCGCTGATGTTTTTTTAGTTATTTGTTTTCATTGTGCTCTATGTACAGTGGTGTGAAAAAGTGTTTGCCCCCTTCCTCATTTCCTGTTCCTTTGCATGTTTGTCACACTTAAGTGTTTCGGAACATCAAACCAATTTAAACAATAGTCAAGGACAACACAAAATGCAATTTGTAAATGAAGGTGTTTTATTATTTAAGGTGAAAAAAAAATCCAAACCATCATGGCCCTGTGTGAAAAAGTGATTGCCCCCCCTTGTTAAAACATACTATAACTGTGGTTGTCCACACCTGAGTTCAATTTCTCTAGCCACACCCAGGCCTGATTATTGCCACACCTGTTCACAATCAAGGCATCACTTAAATAGGAGCTGCTTGACACAGTAAGGTCCACCAGAAGATCCTTAAAAGCTACACATCATGCCGAGACCCAAAGAAATTCAGGAACAATTAAGAAAGTAATTGAGATCTATCAGTCTGGAAAGGGTTATAAAGCCATTTCCAAAGCTTTGGGAATCCAGCGAACCACAGTGAGAGCCATTATCCACAAATGGCGAAGACATGGAACAGTGGTGAACCTTCCCAGGAGTGGCCGGCCGCCCAAAATTACCCCAAGAGCGCAGCGACGACTCATCCAAGAGGTCACAAAAGACCCCACAACAACGTCCAAGGAACTGCAGGCCTCACTTGCCTCAGTTAAGGTCAGCGTTCATGCCTCCACCATCAGGAAAAGACTGGGCAAAAATGGCCTGCATGGCAGAGTTGCAAGGAGAAAACCACTGCTGAGCAAAAAGAACATCAAAGCTCGTCTCAATTTCTCCACAACACATCTTGATGATCCCCAAGACTTTTGGGACAACATTCTGTGGACCGATGAGACAAAAGTGGAACTCTTTGGAAGGTGTGTGTCCAAGTATATCTGGCGTAGAAGGAACACTGCATTTCAGAAAAAGAACATTATACCAACAGTAAAATATGGTGGTGGTAGTGTGATGGTCTGGGGCTGTTTTGTTGCTTCAGGACCTGGAAGACTTGCCGTGATAAAAGGAACTATGAATTCTGCTGTCTACCAAGAGATCCTGAAGGAGAATGTCCGACCATCTGTTCGTGTACTCAAGCTGAAACGAACTTGGGTTCTGCAGCAGGACAATGATCCTAAACACACCAGCAAGTCCACCACCGAATGGCTTAAGAAAAACAAAATGAAGACTTTGGAGTGGCCTAGCTGACCTGAATCCTATTGAGATGTTGTGGTATGACCTTAAAAAGCCGTTCATGCTCGAAAACCCTCTAATATAACTGAATTAGGACAATTTGCAAAGATGAGTGGGCCAAAATTCCTCCAGACGCTGTAAAAGCCTCATTGCACGTTATCAAAAACGCTTGGTTGCAGTTGTTGCTGCTAAGGGTGGCCCAACCAGTTATTAGGTTTAGGGGGCAATCACTTTTTCACACAGGGCCATGATGGTGGATTTTTTTTCACCTTTAATAATAAACCCTTCATTTACAAATTGCATTTTGTGTTTACTTGACTATTGTTTAAATTGGTTTGATGTTCCGAAACACTTAAGTGTGACAAACATGCAAAGGAACAGGAAATGAGGAAGGGGGCAAACACTTTTTCACACCACTGTATGTGCTGTATTCAGTGCAGATGCCTGCTTGCCCTAATTGCTTGTACAGCCTATACTCATCAGAGCTCTAATTGAGTTACTGGGCTCCACTGCTGTGCTGTTTTTTATGCAGAGGCTTGCATGCTTCAACTGTCTGTGCAGTCCTTAATATCCATTGGAGCTTCAGTGTTATCCCCCCTTTTTAAATAAAACAAGATTTTTATACAGTCTGCACTGAGATTGCATCTTTTATTTTTTCTTGGGCATTAAACCTGCATAATCATCTCATGGTGGATCATCTTGGTTGGAGCCGCATCCTCAGGATAGTTCTGGTGTCCTGGTCATCACACACCTTTGGATTTCCTCCTGGTTTGATCGTTATCGCACCATCATCTCACGAATGGGTCCATGCGTTTTTGATTATCACATTTGGTAAGAGTACCTTTTCCGTTTGGTGGAGGATTGTCACTGTGAAACTTACTGAAAGTCTACAGTCACTGGGTGTTCTCATCCACATCACTCTACACATTGCTAATTGGATATGAACTTTTATATTCCATTTTTTATATGTTTTGCGCTGCACTTTCTTTTTTTTTTACACTTCAGCCAAAGCCAATATTTTTTTTCCCTTGAGATGCATTCAAAAAGTAAGGCCTACTGGCTCAGAACTTTTTTTTTATCATTCAGGTATTTTTTGTACAGTCTATTTTATTTAAAATCTTGTTAACTTAGGTACCACTGCTAGTGAGATTGAGCTACTCTGAATACACCCAACTTAGACTCCTTGCTGCATCCCGCATACAGAAAGCTTGTTGTAAACAAACTGTCAGTACTGAGAAGATTCTTATAGCGACTAATCAGAGCAAACCTGCAATGAAAGCCTAAATGTGATTGGTGATAACAGCCCAGGCTTCAGTGTGTGCATGTCCGTTGTCAGTGTTGGCACAGACAGAACAGTCTGACACAGTATCAGTGCTGACTGGGCTCCAAGTTCCCTGTGAACTGACCTGCATTCCATTGCATGCTTAATTGTTACTGGCCCAGCTTATTCCTGACCTCTTTTTGGTTAATTCCCTATATTGCTGCTTGGACCTCTGCTTATACAGTTTTTGACCTCTGTTTTCTCTCTGTCTCGGATCCTGCCTATGATTCACTACTGCACAGCCTGCTTGTTGCAGACCTTGGCCTGCTCTGCAACTTCATGACTCTCTCTGTCTCTGGCCTATGCCATTTACTAGATGCCTACCTTGGCCCACTCTACTATGAGTAGTCCTGCTGCCTGCTGGTGTTTTTGGCAGGAAGGTAACTCTTCAGGACAAGTTTTCGGGGGTCTGCCACCTTTCAAAAAATCGAGACTGCTTGGACTTAGGGGGTCCACCCACAAAAGCCTATCCTGAAAAATTAACAATGCATATAAAAATGTACCAGAGATAGTACTTAAAGGAGATGTATAGGGTTTATTAATCACTTCAATACTGCACGCCGTCATATGACGTCCTTGAATTTGTGCGGGGATATCTGAATGATGCCTGCAGCTATAGGCATAATTCAGATATCATTATTTGCAGGCAGTGATTCTGTGCAAGATGAGAATGAGCATAGCGGCATTTTTGGCCATACTTACATTTTAACTGTATTGCTACAACTGAATACAGCTACAACCCTTAGTCAAAAAAAAGAAAAGTAAATGTTTTTTAAAAAACAAATCATAACAAAAGCTAGTCCAGTGATATCCCATGCTAACGTAAGCATCTTTACCTTTAACCTCTGCCTTCTACAAACACAGGAGAACAGCATTACGTCAAGCTGTACAAACGGGGCTAACAAATTTGACTGTGAGAGGTAGAGATACTACAATGAATAGGTTGTTAATCAAATATGCCTAAGCATATCAATTTCATCTCTGTAAGTTTCACTCACACTGAACTAAACTATATACTACAAATGATTAAAAAAAGGTAGAGACTCATCAAGCAAAAAACTTGTCTCGTGGTAGATAAAGCAGCCATCTACATTCTTTTGAAATAACAAAGTAACATCTTCTCTGAAGTACTACGTCATGTATTAATGGCAAAAAAATAAACTATTGTGCACAATTATTTTGCATTTAGACGAATAGTCCAACAGTTAAAATCACATAAGTCATATTTAAAAAATGCTCACCCTGCCTTATTGTCATATTGATTTATAATAGCTGTTTCAAAGTGAGATGAAAAATAAAGAACACACATCCATGTGCAAACAATTACTCTATTTTCATAGAGTCAATGAGTGAGGTGGGTGGTAACTGAAAAAAGGCTTTAAAAACTGTGTCACAATACCCATTTTTTTCTGTACTAGCCCCCATCAGACAACAAACACACACCACATCAGAGGTTCTGCAAAGCCTGCAGGGTTGCTTTGATTCCAGACTGCTGCAGGCCTTTACTGGGACATAATTAAGGTAAAAAGTTCAACGGCTTTTCCAAGGTTCTGAAGTTGCCAGATAAATGTTTCCTTCGATTTCCTATATTTTAATGTACCTTTTTTTCTGAAAAATGTATTGGAAACACATTTTAATATAACAAAGAGCTGTTAGTGTTCTAACAATGTTACACTTGCCATGTTTAAATATAAATGGCCAAAATAAAAACTGAGGTTCTATTACTGTAGACACCACTGAGATCTGTGAAAGAGGCTAGTTATGATTGCATCAAAAACTTTTTAATCGCATGTTAACACATGTACACCTTAAGCCAGCCATAGACGAGCAATTTCCTTTCCTGCAACCACGGGAGCCATTGTGCTCTCCCGGGAGTAATTATTCCTAGTGGCTATCATAGCCGCTAGCAATAATTGCATTTAAAATCTGCCAGACTGGTTGTACCCAAGCATTCAGCCTGCCCATACATGGTTGGAATCTCCTTGCTAAACCGGGTGAGATTCCAACCATCTATGGCCAGCTTTATATTATATATATATATATATATATATATATATATATATATATATATATATACACACTTTGTGAAGGACCTCTCCAAACAGACCTGAATAGAAGGGTGCAGGTCAATGCAACAAATACTGTATGCAGCAGGCAGGATATTTTCCCAATGCACCTTATGCACCACACGTGAGAAAATGCCTCATTACACAGAAACAATTCAAACAACAATCTTACTTAGCATATATTTATTTTGACCAAACTAGAAAATACAGCAAGATGCACAAATGCACACTAGTGTCAAAGGTGGCCAAGCCAACATTTCTGAAATATCGTACTTTAACACACTCTTATTAGAATAGGAAACATATCCACACATTGCTAAACTCTAACTTCAGTTTTATCCCATCACCATTATAAATCACCGTTTTCACATGACCAAAATATAAAGACCAAAACTGCTATAGTCTCTGTAATTTTGTTTTTACTGAAATAAACAAGGAGGTGTTTATGCTTCAAATATTCCCACATGGGAGAATTGGATAATAGTAGTTTCTGGAAAGCTTTATAGCAGTTTCATGGTTTCAGACAGACTACATTCTTGATGAAAGATGCAGGCTTCAGGGAAAGTTCAATCTTCCAATTTCGTACAGAAACATCTACTCTTCTTCAAAAGGGGTAATACTTTTTGGTATTTGGCAGCTTGTTATAATGAAAGCAAAATTTGGCTTAGAATGATATAGAATTAGGGATGCTCTGGAAATCATCTATTATCTAAGCCATATTAACAGTAAAGAATGGCTCTAAAACAATGTTTCCCAACCTTTTTTGCAGTCACGGCACCCTTTGAAAGTATGCACTATCTCAAGGCATCCCAGTAATATCAGAGCCCCCCCCCCCCACCTTAACAGCAGAGTTTCCAGCATTTCTGCTTTCACATTGGAGTCCTCAGTCATCCCCCCCCCTTTACAAAAGAGTCGCCAGTCCCCCTCCCCTTCAGAGTTCTCAGTTCCCCTGCCCCTTTCATAGCAGAATTCCCAGTGCCCCCCCCCCCCCCACAACAGAGGCCTTAGTAGTACCCAACCCCCTTCATCAGAGTTGTCCAACCATCACATCGCTATCCTTAGCCACCCTCTGCACTTTAGAGTCCTCAGTCCCCCCCCCCCCCTTCACATAAGAGTCCTGATTTTCCTCCCCCATCACATTAGAGTCCCTGCTGAACTGGCCAACTTTCTATCAAGCTAAGGATGTCAATCTGCTGGAGGTTCCTCCACTGTCACCATTTTTCTCTTGGTGTCAGGAAAATTTGTCAGCAGTGATTCCTGCAGATAGAGAAATTAAGCAGCAGACAGAAATGACACTTAGTGCTTTTAATTGAGACAAGTACACATTATAGAGGGATATGCTTTGTCCATATTACATGTCTGAGGTTTACAACCATTTTAAGCTACACTACCATATTCTAACAATTCAGTACTATGATAAAGCACTGCAACACTATTATAAATATATAATTATGGACTGTGAAAAATACCCAGGCTTTGAAGTTCCAATGTCAGTTTTAGTTAAATTCTTTTTGACACCAACAAACAAGACTATTAACAGTCAGAGCCCACCCTGACTCTCAAAAGAGGGGAAACACTGCATATGGGGAGGAATCTCTAATTCTGCTTTCAACCAATAACATTACAGAGTCACTGTTATGGCAATGACAGGTTCAAATCACCAACAGCTGCTGGCTGAAATATTTTAAGGAGTCCAAAATGTTCAGTGATTAAGTACAAGCTATGATTAAGACATATTTCCAGATGTTTTTCCTTAAGGAAATAAGTAACATTACATATTAAACATAACAGATTAACACAAAAGGCTTTGCAATTTAGTTTTCAGAACACACCTTCAGGGCAGTTAATAAAGAGGAAGAAAGGGCATTAACACTGGACCCACCAACAGACCGATTGTTACAGAGCCAGGATGGCTGATGTTTAAAGGTTCATATCTAATGGTGGCCATACACAAACAGGTACATGATTAATTTATTTTCTGATCAATCTTGTCTGATAGAAATAATCAACCAATAGTCAACAGCCCATTTGATCGATATGCCACACACGGGGAAGTGGATTTCAATCAATAGTTAAAATACAATTTTAACTGTTCAAAAGGCAGAACTCAGCATTCCCTAATTTAAGGTAAAAAATTAGGAGTTCTATTGCCCCCTCACCCTACCCTATCTCAATCCAGTGCTGTGCCCACCTGAAGCAGCGCTGGTCTCTCTCTCCTCACAGGACACAGAGGCAGCAGCCAAGCAACTTGCTATGGTGGTGCATGCAGAAAAGGAGGAGCCTAGACAACTGGAAGGGGACCCCAAAAGGGGAGGTTCAGGTGCACTCCGTGCAATATTATTGCACACAGCAGTGTAAGTGTTACATCTTTTTTTAATTTTAGAAAACAGCCTTTAGTATTGTTCTAAGCTCGTAAATTATTGATTGCAAGAGAAATTATAGCAATTGATCATTTGTGGATTCAGTTGGTTTGATTCAGATGCAAATCTACTAAATAAAAAAATATCAGGCATGTGACCACCATAAGCCCTTTGATGTCCTAGAAAGAAAACTGTGCCTTTCTAAGAAAGCTGTAACTACTTCTTTCATTGGTAAATCAAGAAAATAAAAAACGTAACTTTGTAAACATAAATATATAGAGGATCATACCTACATTACATCACTTCCTAATCTACACTAAAATGTATCTACATAAAGGCAAGTAATGCCTTTGTCATTTGAGAGCTTTCATACCAGTAGTACCATTCTCGGGTTGTGAACAGTTGAGAAAAGCCGGACAATTGTTCACCAGATTTTCTTATAGTGGGTATCCACCATTAGAGAGAGTGACCAAAAGTAATGAAAAACAAAAAATAAAAAAGATATAGCAGCACTGATAATTCCCTTTATTAGATCTTCACAGCAATATGACAATCATTAATTGTTGTGCTTTCTAAAGAATTTTAGAGTGGGTCCAGAGGGGATGACAAGTAACTAATGGGTTTATTTACTAAAGCTGGAGAGTGCAAAATCAGGCTCACTTCTGCATAGAAACCACAATCAGCTTCCAGGTTTTATTTCCAAAGCCTATATGAACAAGCCCACCAGAACACTCCAGTCAGCGATCTCAGCCATTGGCTGAGAGTGCTGACTGGGAGCCAGTAGGCAGACCTTTCTTCGGTCATGACACTTCGACAGAAGCCAGCGCCTGCGGGACACACAGTAGGCAGACCTTTCTTTGGTCATGACATTTTGACATAAGCCGGCCCAGCTGCGGATACACGGACCGATGCCGCCTGAAATTCAGTCCATGTGTACTAGGCTTAAGACAGTAAGTGTGTTACTGGCTAGATCACAAGGTAAAAATATAGTAAAAGAAAGCCTATAAAAATAAAACAAACAAATGCAGCCTCTATATTTAAGGATCGATAAGCTGCAAATTATTACATTTTTGATTGTGGCTTTACACCACTTTAAGGGGTATCAAATCAGTTTTTACATTTTTATTCTTGATACAGTAGGAAAAAACCCAGTAGCACAGTCAATATAAAAAGCACTGGTTTGTTTTTCATTTAAATGTATATTACTTCACAGTGTTCTGGCACAAGAACAACTTTTGTACACATATCAACTTGCCAATGGTGATTTAATTCTTCTAGTATATGTCGTCAGATGTTAAAAATGGAAGAAAATCTGATTATGTCTAACTGTAAGCTGATCATACAATAATCATTTTAGTATTTGTTTGGCCTAGGTCTTTCATAGTCCAGTGCCAACGTACACAGCCCTTAAAATTACTACCAAAAGAGCCCACCTCGGGAGTTTACGGTCAAATTCAGTCACAAGCCGAACAAAATACACTTCACATAAAAATGCAAAATACCTAAGCAGCATATATGCAAAAAGAGTTGGGAAACAGCCCCAATACAAAGTTCTGCAAATATTTATCAGAGAGACCACAGTAATGATGTATTATACTTCTGCTGCAGGGATAAGACTGTACAAAAATTGTCAAAATGCTATGTCTTTCCTTGCTCCATCTCATTCTCTAATTAAATTGAAAACTTTAGACTGAAATGCGGTTCTCATTTCATACAAAATGAAAATTGAAATTTGTACACTCACAGGATGCAGCATTTTTTTTTTTTAGAAAGGACTGCACGCTTGTATATTCTATGGAAAAAAACACAAGGTACTCCACTAAAGGGTTTGAAATCTTGTGTACTCTGCTGAACACACCAAAGGCTTGTCTACTTTGCAGAGTTAACTACAAGCTTGTGTACCTTGCATAAGAGGTTGCGAGCTGGTGTACCATATGCAAGGTTCTGCATGCTAATGTCCTATGAGGAAAGAATGGCAAGGCTGGTAGTCTCTGCAGAAGCTAAAGTCTAGCATACTCTAAGAAAAGAAAATGTAGACTGATGTACTCTGTGAAAGGGGGCCCAAATCGATGAATTAAGAAAAAATAGGTTACAACACTTTAATTTTAATAATACAACCATCCTGCTAGTCTAACATTGTTACATATTTGGCTTGTCTTGAATTTCTCATGAGCCACATCTCACTACTGGAACTTTTGCCCATTCCTCCTTGCAAAAGTGCTCCAGCTCCTTCAAGTTGGATGGTTTGCGCTTGTGAACAGCAATCTTTGAGTCTGGCCACAGATTTTCTACTGGATTGAGGTCTGGGCTTTGACTAGGCCATGCCAACACATTTACATGTTTCCCCTTAAACCACTCAAGTGTTGCTTTAGCAGTGTGTTTGGGGTCATTGTCTTGCTGGAAGGTGAAGCTCCATCCTAGCCTCAAAATCACAGAGTGGTACAGGTTTTGCGCAAGAATAGCCCCGTATTTAGCACTATCCATCTTTCCCTCAACTCTGACCAGTTTCCCAGTCCCTGCTGAAAAACATCTCCACAGCATAATGCTGCCACCACCATGTTTCACTGTGGGGATGGTGTTCTTTGAGTGATGTGATGGGTTTGCGCAAGACATAGCGTTTTCTTTGATGGACAAAAAGTTAAAATTTTAGTCTAATCAGAGCACCTTCCTCCATACATTTTGGGAGTTTCCCACATGCCTTTACGCAAACTCAAAACGTGCCATTTTGTTTTTTGATGAAAGTAATGGTTTTCTTCTGGCCACTCTGCCATAAAGCCCAACTCTATGGAGCGTACGGCTTATTGCCGTCCTATGTACAGATACTCCAGTCTCTGCTGTGGAACTCTGCAGCTCCTCCAGGGTTACCATAGGTCTCTGTGCTGCCTCTCTGATTAATGTTTTCCTTGCTGGGTCCGTGAGTTTTGGTGTGCGGCTGTCTCTTGGCAGGTTTGCTGTTGTGCCATGTTCTTTCCATTTGATTATGATAGATTGGATGGTGCTCCTAGTGATCATCATAGATTTGGATATTTTTTTAAAACCTAACCCTGGCTTGTACTTAACAACATTGTCCCTTACTTGTTTGGAGTTCCTTGGTCTTCATGGCAGTGTTTAGCTAGTAGTGCCCCTTGCTTAGGTGTTGCATCCTCTGGAAACTTTCAAAAAGGTGTGCATATGTAATGACAGATCATGTGACACTTAGATTGCATACAGGTGGACATCATTTCACTAATTATGTGACTTCTGAAGGTATTTGTTGCACCAGAGCTTTTTATGGGCTTTCATAACAAAGGGGTGAATACATATACACATGCCAATTACCATATTTTAATTTCTGAAAAATAGTTTTATTTATATATTTTTCGAATTTTACTTCACCATTTTAGACTAAAATAAAAGTGATGAGAAATCCAAATCAAATCAATATTTCAAAACAGCAAAAATTCTTCTAGGTACACTTGCACACAGTTTTTAAAGTTTTTAAAGAAACTCGGCAGGTAGGTTGTTCCAAACATCTTAGAGAACTAAGCACAGATCTTTTTGAATATAGGCTGCCTCAGATCCTTCTATCTCTTCAAGTAATCCAAGGTAGACTTGATTTTGAGATCAGGGCTCTGTGGGGACCAAATCATCACTTCCAGGACTGCTTGTTCTTCTTTACACTGAAGATAGTTCCTAATCATATTGCCTGTATGTTTGGGGTCATTGTCCTGCTGCAGAATACATTTGGGGCCAGTCAATTGCCCCCCTGTTGGTATGGCATAATGCATAAGTATCTGCCTGTATTTCTCAGCATTAAAGGACATAATTGATCCTGACCAAATTTCCAACTCCATTTGCAGAAATGCAGCCCCAAATTTGCAAGGAACCTCCACCATGCTTCACTGTTGCCTGCAGACACATGTTGTACTGCTCCCCAGCCCTTTGGCAAACTCCTACTACAGCCAAATATTTCAAATTAGGACTCATCAGTCCAGAGCACCCGCTGCCATTTTTCTGCACAACAGGTCATTTGTATAGTTTTTTTGTGCATTTTGAGTCACTTAGCCTTGTTTCCACGTCGGAGGTATGGCTTTTTGGCCACAATTCTTTCAATAAGACCACTTTAGGCCACACTTTACCAAACAGTAGATGGGTGTACCTGGGTCCCACTGGTTTTCACCAGTTCTGTGCTGAACTGCTGATGACACTACTAGACAGTGTCAAAGGGAAGCAAGCAGGATGTGTCTTTAACCTGCTGTACTAAGTTTTCATGACCGACGACTGCGTCTACGGCCCTAAACATTACCCATTTCTTTGTTCTTCAAAAGAGCTTGACCAGCACATATTGAAACCCCAGTCTGTTTTGAATGTTTTCCCTGGAAGAGATGTTGCTGATGCAGTATAACTACCTTGTGTCAACCATTAGGAACTATCTTCAGTGATGGTTTAGACTCCACAGAGCCCTGATTTCAAGCCTGACTAGTATTACATGAAAAGACAGAAGGATTTGAGGCAGCCCACATCCACAGAAGATCTGTGGTTGGTTCTCCAAGATGTTTGGAACAACTTACCATCTGAGTTCCTTCAAAAATTATGTGCAAGTGTACCTAGAAGAATTGATGCAGTTGTGAAAGCCAAGGGTGGTCATGCCAAATATTGATTTGATTTGAATTTCTCTTCTGTTTATTTAACTTAAATTTTGTGAATTGATTAAAACAAACTAACACTTTCTGTTTCTGAAAGCATTCTTAATTTATAGCATTTCTTCACGCCTGCCTAAAACTTTGGCACAGTATATTATAATATATATATACACACATATATATATATATATATATATATATATATATATATACATATATACATATATATACATATACACACACACACACACACACGTATTTTTTGCAAAAATAAAACTGCCAATACATTTTTCACATTTAATTTGTTGCAGTAATACAGTAATGCGTCGTTTGGATTTCATGGAACTCTTTAAGATGTATTTTATCCCTTTAGAGAAATTAAAAGATAAAACGTTCAATTTAGAGAGCCCTGTTTATTAAATGTTAGACTTAGCTTACCACACACAAAACTTTTCAGATATTTTAATATTTTCTATACAAATAATTAGTTGGAAAGTTTATATAAGGCTTTCAGACTTTTAACACTTAATCTGTGCATTAAAATGCCTGCAGTATAATCAAATTAGTTTTTTCTGGTGTGACATGTAGTTCCTCTCCATATAACAGCTGACTGCGGGTGAGAGTGCCTGTCGGAAATTCCACACAGACACAATTTACGCAGATGTTCTTTTCCTTTTTGGTTTTCCTTTAATTTGCAAATCTTGTAATCTAAGCCTGAAGTTGACTGAAGCAACATTTGAACCAACAGCAGAGTGCCAGCCAAAAAATACAATGTGTTTCAAATTTCTATGTCAGGCCTACATCCTTTCTGGTGGTTGAAATAAAACTGATATTTTGAAATAATTATATGGTAAAAGGACATGCAAGCCCTTCAGTAGTTTTACAAACCTCCACAAAGATGAAAAACACACTGGAAAAAAAGAAATTCTACTGTACAGTGTATGTATGCATAGGAGTGCGTGCATAAACATATCACATACATAAAGGCTTTCATGCACAATAATGTGTATAGTCAACATGCAAGCAGCAAGGTATATCCATTTTGGGTTACAGATTTTATAATCAAGATAGACACGTAGTAGCTACTACTAGTATAAGCTGATCAGGGAGCTACCCAACAGTAACAACTCTTTCATGTTCCCATCTATCCCAATCCTCAAATTAGTATTCACTGGATGCAGGATTTCTACCAAACTGGCTTAAAATGAACCCCCTAGCTAAAAGGAAAAACATATATTGCATTGAAAATAAATATGCATTTATTAGGTAAGAAGGTCAGATTTAACATTAAAGTTGAATTCCAGCCTTGCACAATTGTACAGGATCCTCCCCTGTACTGAAATGCTTGCTCTGTTTTCTGCTGTGAGCTTCTCACAGTGTACATTAGTAGCTGCAGCAAGTTAACTCTTTTTCTGGCTAAAAGACACACGGTATCAATTAGTAATAAGGTATGTAATAAAAACAGAAAGGTTTTATTTAAAAACATTATTCACATGTTGATGTGAGGAGAATGGAATAAAAAACATAAGATGATTACATTTCAATTTTTAAGTAACCCAGGCTTGTGTCAAGAGATGACAGAGGATTATGGGTACCGCCGCACAGCTATCATGGTGAACATTGTTTCAAATAGAAAATATATGAAACTAGCAAAAAGTATAAAAATGCATTGGCCATGTCAAACAATGCAAGAAAATAGTCTGTGTATAGGATGTATCAAGCAGAGGTAGGACACTTGTGCAGGCCTAAATACTCATCAGTCTCGGCTGTTTGAATACCAGCGATGGACATTTCATTTTTAGGATGCTGGATGAAATATCCACAGCCTGCACACTAGTTAATAAACATCACCCAAAAGGGGAAGTTCTTCTCTTCCTCCTCCACCCCCTCCTCTGGAATATTTGGAGCATTTTTTTGCTACAGGACCATTATTCACAAAGCGCAGTGCAGCTCACGCATGCGCAGTGGGCAGCCAGCTCTGAAGTTGCAGAGCGTCACAGCCAGCTGCCCACAGTTAAAATGCTGGCACCGGGAACCAAAGACTGGTGAAAAAACCGGGTCAGGTGAGGACAGCACTGGATCCTTGGACAGTTGACTGTCAGCAGTTACAGTTTTTGTAGCTGCTGAATTTAAATTTTTAACCACTTCAGCCCCGGAAGGTATAACCCCCTTCATGACCAGGCATTTTTTGCGATACGACACTGCGTTACTTTAACTGACAAGCGCGGCCGTGCGATGCTGTACCCAAATAAAATTGATGTCTTTTTTTTTTCCCCACAAATAGAGCGTTCTTTTGGTGGTATTTGATCACCTCTGCGGTTTTCTTTTTTTTGCAATATAAACAAACAAAAGACCGAAAATATTGAAGAAAAAAAAAAAAATATATATATATATATATATATTTCTGCTGCGAAACATACCCAATAAAAAAAAAAAAAACAAAGTTCATCAATTTAGGCCAATATGTATTTCTGCTACATATTCTTGGTAGAAAAAATCCCAATAAGCGTATAATGATTGGTTTGCGCAAAAGTTTTATCATCTACAAACTATGGGATATTTTTATGGCATTTCTATCTATTTTTTTGTTACTAGTAATTGCAGCAATTACCCTGTTTCCCCGAAAATAAGACCTGGTGTAATTGTCGGTGATGGCTGCAATATAAGCCCTACCCCCCAAATAAGCCCTAGTTAAAGTCCTTGTAGGTCTCATTTTCAGGGTAGGGCTCATTTTCTGGGTAGGGCTTATTTGGGGGGTAGGGCTTATATTGCAGCCATCGCCGACAATAACGCTAGGTCTTATTTTCGGGGAAACAGGGTAGCGATTTTTAGCAGGACTGCAACACTGCGGCATACAAATCGGACACATGCACTTAACACTTTCTTGGGAACCAGTGACATTATTACAGTGATCCGTGGTAAAAATATGTACTGTTACTGTACTAATGACACTGGCAGGAAAGGGGTTAACAGCAGGGGTGATCAAAGGGTTAAGTGTGTCCCTAGGGGATGCTTTCTAACTGTGTGGCGGATGGAATCACTGGATGAACAGAGATCCATGTTCCTTCTTAGGAGGAACACAAGACCTCTATGTTCATCCCCAAAAGGACGGCAATCTGCCTTGTGTTCATCGGCATACCACTGCCCTGTCCCTCTGGTGAGCGATTGCGGGTGGCTGGGGGACATGGTGTCTGCCGGACCTGCTGATTGGCGCCCCCTGCTGGCTATTGCACAAAATGATGTACAGACACACTGTTTCGCGCAATAGAGTCAACCTGCCGCAGTATATGTACTGCGGCCGATCGGGAAGTGGTTAAATAAAATTAATGAAGAACTGCTTTAGGAAAGCCTCTGCATATTATTGCAATGTACTTGGGAGCTTTCTACTGCCTCCTGCTATACCCATCACTCTTAGAACAGGGGGTTAACAGAAGGCTGTAGAAATCCACCAAAAGTATGTTTCTCTGATTTTTAAAAAAGGCTATCCTTGTTAAAGTCTGTGCTGCATTTAACCCTTTTAGCCTGACTGCCACTGACAACAACCCTGAGATCAACGCAATAATTTTATGAGTGAATAGCTGTTAAATAGTAATCAGAAAAATGTTAATACAATATATAAGGTTCTTACTCTCTTTAGATTTTTTTTCTGTCCTTATTAGAGCATTTCCCTTAGGGCACTTTCACACTGACAGCGTGAGGACGTCTGTAGTAAAGCGCCACTAAATTTAGCGGCGATTTACCGTCATTTTAGAGATGCTTCTCAGCTGCTAGTGGGGCCCTTTTAACCCCCGCTAGCGGCCAAATAAAGGGTTAAAAGCGCCCGTAAAGCGCTGCTGCCAAGACGCTTTGCAGGTGCTTCGCCGGTGCTGCCCATTGATCTCCATGGGCAGGGGCGCTTTAGGATACACCACTCCTAAGGCACCCCAAAGATGCTGCTTGTGGGACTTTTTTTTTAACATCCTGCCAGTGGAGTGCCCCAGTGTGAAGCACTTGGGCTTTCACACTGGGACTGCAGATAAGGGCACTTTTCAGGTGCTTTACAAGCGCTATTTTTAGAGCTAAAGCTCCTGAAAATCGCCTCCAGTGTGAAAGGGGTCTTAAAGTGGTTGTAAATCTAGTTACACCACTTATAAGGCGGCTTACCTGTAGTTACTGTAAATATCTCCTAAACCCACAAGGTTTAGGAGATATTTCACATACACGCTTGCACCGACGTCATCGGTGCATGCGCTGTGAAGAAACGCCCCCCCCCCCCGTGACGTTTGACTAGAAAGTGCCGTGACAGACGGCTGTGTGCATGCAGGGGAGTGATGTCACGCGACTCCGGCCAGTTACAGACCCCAAAAGGAAGAAATGCAAAGATAGATTCGCCCATCAGTGGGGACAACGGGGGCTTCGTTTGCAGCTAAGTGCCACAAAATGGGCTAGTATGCGATGCATACTAGCCCATTATGCTTTTACTTTGCAGGGGAAATCAGGTGAAAATAGAGGTAGTAAAACCCATCCTGGTTCCTCTTTAAGAATATCATGTCACAAACTGAAAAAAATGCAGGTAAAAGCACAGAAAATCAAGTATTTTAAATGCATCCTTGCAGTGTTTCTCCTTTCCATTAATTACTTTTTATTCACATGCAATGTACCTGGCTAGCAAATTTGACTACTCAATTCCTTAGAACAGCCTCCTCACTCATGTCATAGCTCTCTCCTCTTCTGGGAATGTCTAATTATGCTCTGTGCTGGCCCAGCATCTTAGCCCTTCCCTTCACCTTTCTACATAACCTTTGATGTAGCGGCCAGGGGAGGAGTGAGGGAGAATAACATGGTACCTGTTAATTGAATGACAGCTCTGAATCCATGATGGATGCGCCAAGCAGCAGTCACAGTGTCTTTGAATGTCTACACAGGAGGCTTTTACGTGTAAATATCATGCATAACATACCTTAAAGGGGTTGTCAAGGCAGAAGGTTTATCTTAATGCATTCTATACATTAAAATAAAAAATAAAAATCTGTGAGGCAGCCTCCCCAGCACCCCCTAGTTACTTACCTGAGCCTCTTCTCTGTGCAACGAAGTCCACAGGTGTCTTAGCTGTCCCAGACACTCCTCCTGATTGGCTGAGACACAGCATTGGTGCCATTGGCTCCTGCGGCTGTCAATCAAAATTTGTCAATCAGGGGAGACAGGGGGTTGGGCCAGGTCGGGGCTCTGTGTCTGAATGGATACATGGAGCTCTGACTAAGCTCGGGTGCCCCCTGTAGCAAGCTGCTGGCTGAGGGGCACTCACCAGAGGCTGGGGCCAGGAGAGCAGAAGTATATGTTTGATATTTTTTTTTCTAAGCGAGCCTTTACAATCACTTTAAGGCCTGGTTCACACCCATGCATTTTTTAGTGCATTTTCAGTTTTACAGAAACACACTACAGTCCATTTAACATGGTTTCCTATGGATGTAGGTCACATCTGTGCATTTTATGGAAAGGGCCAGGGTTCCTTTCCATGGTTTTTGGTTCCATAGACTTCAATGGTTTAAAGATGTGTATTGAAAAAAAAAAAACGCAAAATGCACCTGCAATATGCAAACTGCACCCTGCACAAGTGTGAATCAGGCCTAAATGTACATAAAATGTACAATAAAAATTTTTGGGACGATACAGTATCTCAAAGTGAGTACACTCCTCACATTTTTGTAAATATTTTATTATATCTTTTCATGTGATAAACTGAAGAAATTACACTTTGCGACAATGTAAAGTATTGCGTGTACAGCTTGTATAACAGTGTAAATGTGCTGTCCCCTCAAAGTAACTCAACACAGCCATTAACCACCTCAATACAGGGCACTTACACCCCCTTCCTGCCCAAGCCATTTTCAGCTTTCAGCGCTGTCTAAATTTGAATGACAATTACACGGTCATGCTACACTGTAACCATATAAATGCTTTTATAATTTTCTTCACACAAATAGAGCTTTCTTTTGGTGGTATTTAATCACTCCTGGGTTTTTTTTTTTTTTCCAGAAAGCAACACTCTGTCAGTGTGAGGCGAGAAGCGCCCATTACCGGCATCTCCGTGTTTACATGTGACCGGCTGTGATTGGACACAGCCGATCACAAGGTTAAAGAGCCGTGGCTCTTTACGCAGGTCGGGGATCTAGGACACGGCGCGGCCGTGATCGCTGCACGCCCCCAGGGGCGTGCGAGAGCGGTCGTTCTGGAGGGCCATCATATGACGTCCACCCAGAACACCCAGCCGTCATTTTATGGCCAGCGGGCAGGAAGAGGTTAATGTCTAAACTGCTAGCAACAAAAGTGAGTACACCCCTAAGTGAAAATGTCCAAATTGGACCCAAAGTGTCAATATTTTGTGTGGCCACCATTATTTTCCAGCATTGCATGGAGTTCACCAGAGCTTTACAGGTTGCCACTGGAGTACTCTTCCACTCCTCCATGATGACATTGCGGAGCTGGTGTATGTTAGAGACCTTGCGCTCCTCCACCTTCCATTTGAGGATTCCCCACAGATGCTCAATAGGGTTTAGGTCTGGAGACATGCTTGGCCAGTCCATCACCTTTACCTTCAGCATCTTTAGCAAGGCAGTGGTCGTCTTGGAGGTGTGTTTGGGGTCATTATGTTGGAATACTGCCTTGCAGCCCAGTCTCTGAAGGGAGGGGATCATGCTCTGCTTCAGTATGTCACAGTACATGTTGGCATTCATGGTTCCTTCAATGAACTGCAGCTCCCCAGTGATGGCAGCACTCATGCAGCCCCAGACCATGACTCTCCCACCACCATGCTTGACTGTAGGCAAGATACACTTGACTTAATACTCCTCACCTGGTTGCCTCTACACACGCTTGACACCATATGTACCAAATAAGTTTATCTTGGTCTCAGACCACAGGACATGGTTCCAGTAATCCATGTACTTAGTCTGCTTGTCTTCAGCAAACTGTTTGCAGGCTTTCTTGTGCATAATCTTTAGAAGAGGCTTCCTTCTGGGACGACAGCCATGCTGACCAATTTGCAGTGTGGGGAGTATGGTATGAGCACTGACAGGCTGATCCCCCACCCCTTCAACCTCTGCTGGCAGCACTCATACGACTATTTACCAAAGATAACCTCTGGATATGACACTGAGCACGTGCACTCAACTTCTTCGGTTAAGCATGGCGAGGCCTGTTCTGAGTGGAACCTGTCCTGTTAAACTGCTGTATGGTCTTGGCCACCGCCCTGCAGCTCAGTTTCAGAGTCTTGCCAATCTTCTTATAGCCTAGGCCAGGCATGTCCAAAGTCCCGGCCGCGGGCCAATCGCGGCCCACGGTCCGGTTTTGAACGGCCCGCCTGGTTATCTAAACCAGCCTCTCACAACTAGTGTGCTGCGGGATCAGGGCTGTCAGATGAGCGATCCCCTGCCGAACATCGGCACGGTGTGAGAAGCTCCGTCAGCCTCAAAAGTGAAAGTAAAGTGCAGAGGAGTGTGCTGTGCTCTCTGCTTCCCCCTAGAGTGCAGTACCCGGCTGAATGAGGAAGCTGGAAAGGTACAGTACTATGCTAGAAGCTAGATTTGTTTTAAAAGGGCTTTATTCATGTGTCTGTCTGTGCATGTGTGTGTTGTATGTATGTCTGTATGTATGTGTGTCCATGTGTCTGTATGTGTGTCCATGTACATGTGTCTGTATGTGTGTCCATGTACATGTGTCTGTATGTGTGTCCATGTACATGTGTCTGTATGTGTGTCCATGTACATGTGTCCATGTACATGTGTCTGTATGTGTGTCCATGTACATGTGTCTGTATGTGTGTCCATGTACATGTGTCTGTATGTGTGTCCATGTACATGTGTCTGTATGTGTGTCCATGTGCATGTGTCCATGTACATGTGTCTGTATGTGTGTCTGTATGCATGTGTCTGTATGTGTGTCCATGTACATGTGTCTGTATGTGTGTCCATGTGCATGTGTCTGTATGTGTGTCCATGTACATGTGTCTGTATGTGTGTCCATGTACATGTGTCTGTATGCATGTGTCTGTGTGTCCATGTACATGTGTCTGTATGCATGTGTCTGTATGTGTGTCCATGTACATGTGTCTGTATGTGTGTCCATGTACATGTGTCTGTATGCATGTGTCTGTATGTACATGTGTCCATGTACATGTGTCTGTATGTGTGTCCATGTACATGTGTCCATGTACATGTGTCCATGTACATGTGTCCATGTACATGTGTCCATGTACATGTGTCCATGTACATGTGTCCATGTGTGTCCATGTACATGTGTCCATGTGTGTCCATGTACATGTGTCCATGTACATGTGTCTGTATGTGTGTCCATGTGTCTGTATGTGTGTCCATGTACATGTGTCTGTATGTGTGTCCATGTACATGTGTCTGTATGTGTGTCCATGTACATGTGTCTGTATGTGTGTCCATGTACATGTGTCTGTATGTGTGTCCATGTGTCTGTATGTGTGTCCATGTACATGTGTCTGTATGTGTGTCCATGTACATGTGTCTGTATGTGTGTCCATGTACATGTGTCTGTATGTGTGTCCATGTACATGTGTCTGTATGTGTGTCCATGTACATGTGTCTGTATGTGTGTCCATGTGTCTGTATGTGTGTCCATGTACATGTGTCTGTATGTGTGTCCATGTACATGTGTCTGTATGTGTGTCCATGTACATGTGTCTGTATGCATGTCCATGTACATGTGTCTGTATGCATGTGTCTGTATGTGTGTCCATGTACATGTGTCTGTATGTGTGTCCATGTACATGTGTCTGTATGTGTGTCCATGTACATGTGTCTGTATGCATGTGTCTGTATGTGTGTCCATGTACATGTGTCTGTATGTGTGTCCATGTACATGTGTCTGTATGCATGTGCCTGTATGTGTGTCCATGTACATGTGTCTGTATGTGTGTCCATGTACATGTGTCTGTATGCATGTGTCTGTATGTGTGTCCATGTACATGTGTCTGTATGTGTGTCCATGTACATGTGTCTGTATGTGTGTCCATGTGTCTGTATGTGTGTCCATGTACATGTGTCTGTATGTGTGTCCATGTACATGTGTCTGTATGTGTGTCCATGTACATGTGTCTGTATGCATGTCCATGTACATGTGTCTGTATGCATGTGTCTGTATGTGTGTCCATGTACATGTGTCTGTATGTGTGTCCATGTACATGTGTCTGTATGTGTGTCCATGTACATGTGTCTGTATGCATGTGTCTGTATGTGTGTCCATGTACATGTGTCTGTATGTGTGTCCATGTACATGTGTCTGTATGCATGTGCCTGTATGTGTGTCCATGTACATGTGTCTGTATGTGTGTCCATGTACATGTGTCTGTATGCATGTGTCTGTATGTGTGTCCATGTACATGTGTCTGTATGTGTGTCCATGTACATGTGTCTGTATGCATGTGTCTGTATGTGTGTCCATGTACATGTGTCTGTATGTGTGTCCATGTACATGTGTCTGTATGCATGTGTCTGTATGTGTGTCCATGTACATGTGTCTGTATGTGTGTCCATGTACATGTGTCTGTATGCATGTGCCTGTATGTGTGTCCATGTACATGTGTCTGTATGTGTGTCCATGTACATGTGTCTGTATGCATGTGTCTGTATGTGTGTCCATGTACATGTGTCTGTATGTGTGTCCATGTACATGTGTCTGTATGCATGTGTCTGTATGTGTGTCCATGTACATGTGTCTGTATGTGTGTCCATGTACATGTGTCTGTATGCATGTGTCTGTATGTGTGTCCATGTACATGTGTCTGTATGCATGTGTCTGTATGTGTGTCCATGTGTTTGTATGTGTGTGTGTGTATGTTACTTTTAATCCAGACCCCCCCCCCCCATTCCTGTACCATCAGAACTGCATTTGTAGGTCTTGTTTGTGATATCAGCCAGGACTGCTGCTCCTCTGAAAAGCAATCCATGCACAGATTGCTTTTCAGAGGCATTTGACAGGCAGTAAAGAGGCATTATTTTGCCTCCTCACCACCTGTTTTAAGCCTATAAAATCCAGCATCACTCTATGCCGCAACTGTGCAATGCACACAGTTGCGGGTAGTTGCAGTGCAGCCCCATTCACCCTGGGTGTACCTCCAGCTGCAGCCACAGCATGTTTATACCCCCAGCTGCTCCCTTTGCAGCTAAAGGGGGAGAAGTTGGGGGTGGTAAAAACAGCTTAACCATGTGGTTTTACTGCCCCTCCAACCTGACATGTGAACAAGCTCTTGGTTCACATCTGTGTGGCTGCGTGCTGCGTGTAGATCAGCCCATTCATTTCAATGGGCTTCCCTACCCACAAAACTGCAGGGAAAGAAGTCCCCAACCTTTTTTTTTTTTTTAATTGCACTGCACCAAAAGCACCCCACGTTTTCCAATGTGTGGGGTACCATTTATAATTAACGGTACCCCTAAAGAGCAGAGCATTCGTCTGTGTGTCAGGAGCGAGTGCGACAAAGGCAAGAGAATTCTTGTTGGGCAATGTATTAGCGCTCGAACAAACACACTTAGACCAAATTTTATTGGTTTAAAAAATGTCAGGCAAAATGGTCGGCCCTCACGCATGTTCACTTCATCAAATCTGGCCCTCTTTGAAAAAAGTTTGGACACCTCTGGCCTAGGCCATCTTTATATAGAGCAACAATTAATTTTTTCAGATCCTTTAGAAAGTTCTCTGCAATGAGGTGCCATGTTGAACTTCCAGAGACCAGTATGAGAGAGAGTGAGAGCGATAACACCAAATTTAACACACCTGCTTCCCATTCACACCTGAGACCCTGTAACACTAACGAGTAACATGACACTGGGGAGGGAAAATGGCGAATTGGGCCCAATTTGAACATTTTCACTTAGGGGTGTACTCACTTGTTGCCAGAGACATTAATGGCTGTGTGTGGAGTTATTTTGAGGTGACAGCTAATTTACATTATTATGCAAGCTGTACACTCACTACTTTACATTGTAGCAAACTTTCTTCAGTGTTGTCACATGAAAAGTTATAATAAAATATTTACAAAAATGTGAGGGGTGTACTCACTTTTGTGAGATACTGTATTTGTTGAAATGGTTGTTCAGCCGACAGGGTCCCTTTTGTAATGTGATATTGTGGATAAAATGTCAATAAAATGTGTGCATGCAGAATTATTTCTTATAACTAGTCTTTATTTCATATACAAACATTTACTGAAGAAAAGGCTGTAAATAACGGACTGGTTGCTACAGGTAACAACATGTTTTTTGTAATAGCACATGTTTCCTATGGCAGGTGCAATGTGTTTTAGAGGGAAAAAGTGGGATCAACAGAAACGTTAAGCATCACCAGAGCAGGCTTTATGACTGTGATTAAGTTAATGTGTTCTTTCAGCAAGAGATTATTAGAAAAAATGTGAAAGCAACTTAATACAGCAAATACATTTACCAACTTAAAATGCAATAGGAAATGTAAAAGAGTTGTTTTACAGAAAAATTACGCACATTTACTATTAGCGTTATATTATCCAGTCACGCAAAGCTCTCCATGTAGACAATAAACTTTTAACCCAGAGATAATTGCATACATTCCATAAGACACATACAGCTACATGGTTGTGAGCTTGTTGTTTTTACATTAGTCCTTCCTATATGCTTTAATTAAAAATAATGGATAGTGGCTTTGTATAGCTTTCCTTTATTTACTGTATGCTCAAAACTAAAAATTATGATATTATTACTCAAAAAACTATTGCATAGAGATGCTAAGTATGACATGCTTGCTATTTTAATTTAAAAAAACACATTTAAGCTTTAATGTCGCTTTAACCCCTTATTAACTCTTAGTTTACCCTCTTCAGTTCTAAATATAAAATTTTCTCTGGTCCATAGGCGTTGTACAGTTATGAGAGATTGTGGTTAGGGGCTTTTACAGAATCATATGCCAACCTTATTTTAATATACATTTTAATACAATATATCATTCTATATATTTTATAAAATATTGTATTAAAACAAATGTATATCCTTATACAGTTTATATACAAAGATGGGCTAATTTCTGCTACCTTTTTTCTCTGTCCCATATTAGTCCCCCCATTGTCTTTGGAGAAAAGGCTGTGCCTGTGCTGTGCTCTGTAGCTCAACAGCTCAGTGGAGAATGGGCAACATCTACTGGTCAAGGACACCTGCTGATCAAAGATCTATAATGGGGGTTATGGAATGCATAGGGGGTTGAGGGGAGCAGTTAGATTAAATTGAAAAAGGAACTTAAAAAAAAAAAAAAAAAATCATAATTTAGATTGATAAAAACATATTGTATGTATATTGCAAAACAACGCAATAGACTGTGTTGCAAAACACAACTGCGAAAGTGAATTAAAAAAAGGAAAAAACGTTTATCCTCAGAATGCTAGATCCAAGTTGATATCTAAAATTTGGTCTAAAAATGGGAAAAAATCCTTTCTGATCCCTTTAGGCAATCAGATAACGCTTGGATCAACTTGAATAACTATATAATAGTTGCATAAATATATAGGTTGCCATTTCCATTTTTGAACTTTTAGAAATGCATACAACCTTAATTTGAAGCAATCCTCTGAGCCAAACAGAACCAGTGCAAGACAATCCAACTTGATTTCAGCTCTTGCATTAAACAACCCTTTCTGCATGCAAATATTAAACCTATTCTCTCCCAGACACAAAGAGAGTCCTAAGTTCTGCTATGGTGAAGTAATAGTGAGCATCTTTTAACTGAATATAGTTTCCCTCCTTTATCCATTACCTGGAAAAAATGGGTTAAAAATGTTTCCTCCCATATTTGTTTTGAAAAGCCATGAAAAGCCTAAATAGGCTTAAAATAGTAACTCAAATTTCATGGAGAAAAAAAATAAACAGATAAAAAAAAATAATAATAATATAGCATCTGAGATTGCGACACAAGTCAGTTTGTAATTGAATGGTATTAAAAATTACCTTTTCCTTTTAATCTGCAGCGCTGCAATTTTATGTAAAATGCAATGCAATATGGCAACTTGGATGCATGCTGTACACAGATGGTGTACAGAACGCAACCCAGAAAGGTTATTTCCTGCTTGTATGATTGGCTGTTTTTCCTAAAAATGTGCACTAAGATAAAAATCTGACTTTGAGCATCTCTGCAACAAAATTTAAATTTTTGATACTCTCAAAAGGAAATCACCTCTAAAGGGATGCAGACCCTGACAATTTCCTCAGAGCCAAGCAGGTGCAGCAGCTGACTCATAATAAAACCATTCCCATACAGATTCACAGGCAAACAGCTATTTCTTCAGAATAACAAAAAAGGTAGGAATCTGCAACAAAGTTTGTTAAGATCCTTGGCATGTACAATGAACACACAGAGGGGAATCGTTTTTTCTCAACAAAAGTGCAGTTACTCTTTACTTAAGTCAACCATGTGGCTGTAGTGGAAGCTAGTTGTTTACACACGCTCTTAAGACCCCTTTCACACTGGGGCGTATTTCAGGCGTTTTTCATGCTCTTTAGCGTTAAAAAAAGCACCTGTAAAGCGCCTTAAAGAAGCCGCAACTGCAATCGCAATGTGAAAGCCTGAGTGCTTTCACACTGAGACCCCTTTTACACTATGGCGTTTTTCAGGCGCTTTAGCGGTATAATAAGCGCCAGTAAAGCGCCTGAAAGAAGCTGCAACTGCAATCCCAATGTGAAAGCCTGAGTGCTTTCACACCGAGGCGCTGTGCTGCCAGGGCGTCAAAAAAAGTCCTGCAAGCAGCTTCTTTGCAGGCTTTTGGAGCGGTGAATACACCGCTCCTAAAGTGCCTCTTCCCATTGAAATCAATGGGAAGCTCCTGAAAAATGCCTGAAAAGCGCTTGTAGCAGCAGCGCTTTGTGGGCGCTTTTAACCCTTTTTTGGCCACTAGCAGGGGTTAAAAGCGCCCCACTAGCGCTCGAAAAATGCTGGTAAAGCGCCGCTAGTTTAAGCGGCGCTTTAAAAGCGTTTTTCGGGCGCTGGCAGTGTGAAAGGGCTCTTAAAGCACTTGGGTTTTCACATTGGAATTGCAGATGAGGCTTCTTTCAAGCGTTTTTTTATGGGCACTTTTTTTAACGCTAAAGTGCCTGAAAAACACCCGAAAAACACCCAAGTGTGAAAGGGGTCTAAACCTTAGTAAAACCAGATTATTTGCATGACAGAGAGTGTGTGAGGGCATCCTAGTAAATACAAAATACTTTTTTATTTCTATGGAAATGTTGAGTTCCAGGCCTTGCCTGTCATGATGGGCATACCACCAAAGGGATTTTCAGGGTCTGGGTTCCATAAGGATGGAACATGGTCCTGGACCTGTATAGCACCCTGTGGCTAACTGAACGCCCATGCAGGAGCCACTACCCAAAGCAACATTACAGGTTGTCCCCCTGGCTTGGGCTCCAGGTAAGGCTTCCAAGATTTTACCAAGGTTGCTCTGATCCAGGTACACTGCTACTATTGTGATATTAGATGACAGTGAAGAGCTGTTTTAAGAGCTGATTGAAAGATCCAAAAATAAAATAAAGTAGTTGAGCTAATTTCTCCGTAAGGGGGAAGAGGTCCATCACTTTGGGACAGTAGCAAAATACTGAGCGGGGTAGGGTTATAGGGGCAGCACCCAGCCCAGGGGCTTTGTCAGTGCCCAATCACCTGAAGGCACCAGAGTCCTGTACTGTACAATTAAGATAAAGGGTATAAAACACCTAAATACTGTACACCTGATGCACCTAAAACATAGTATGAATTTAATCTATTTCACCTTCACAGAAGATTTTAAAAGGATTTTTACACATTTTGACAAGTCCCGTCATTCTGAATAACAGGAGCTCTACAGATTATTCAGAAAATGTTGTATTGCTGACTTTGCTAACACAGATTATAATATTGGTTATTTCACATTAAATTAAAAAGAAAGGAACGGCAAAATGTTTTGACATAGTTTCTCTAAAATATCACGAACCCTAAGCCAGTAAAGTAAACTTTTCACAATAACATTTCAATAGCAAGTCGATGAATCATTTTCTCTTCACGTCTCATTGTTTTTCAAGTCCTAATTTGTTTTACTATTTCCATAACATGAAGCATAAATAAAATAACAACCGAGGAAAAGGTTAAGGGCACAGAGAGATGATAGAGAAGCGCATTTATCTAAATATTCGGGACAAACCGAGGCCATATGTACACAAATACATCAGATTACTTGGTTGCAGAAACTCGGTACAAATCCTAGAAGTAAACAACCAGAATGGAACATTCACTGGCAAACTAGAAATAAACAGTGCTTCTAATCTAATCAGATTTGCTCCTGGGATTATATACATTCTGACAAGCATTCACTAGGCAAAATGTAAAGTTTACCTTATTACATACATATCTGTAACACATTAATGTACTTCAATAACACTCACAATGTTACTAGACATTTACACCACACAGTCATATCAAAGGCTGTCGTTTGATTTACTATTGTGCCTCTTTTTGTGCCTTTTGTGTTCATCTTTTTACCATGAAACAAGAAAAAAAAAAAAAAAAAGACGTAGCTGCCCTTGTATAAAATTAACAGTTCAAAGATCATTACTGTAAAGCCTAGTACACACTACTAGCTAGGTTTAAAAAAAAAAAAAAAAAACTGACAGCTCAGGTTAGAGCCGCTGTACCAACAATCTGATGATAGTACAGCATCGCCCCTGCTGAGAAATTGTGCTCTGCCAAAACACTCCGGTCAGCCCTCTCAGCGCTGAGAGCATCGATTGGATGGCGGCCGGCAGACCTTCATCAGTCATGAGCCTTTGACAGAAGCTGGTCAAATGGCTGGCTTCTGTCACACTGGCTGCCATACGCAAGGGCCGAATGTCAGCCGGTTTCTATTGAACTGGCCCATGCCTGCCGACATTCGGCCTGTGTGTACTAGGCTTAAGGCTTTCTCAAGACCGTGCCTTGTATCAGAACAAAGGTGCACACACCGGTTCAGGCCAAAAATGGACACACCCAATCCAAGGTGCTAATCCCGGCTCATCACCGTAGGCAATATCAAGAAGAAAAGAAAAGATTGATCGCACACTTGAATCCAAAAGATGCTGTAGAAATCAGCCAGACAAAATTGCAATGCTGATCAGTTGACGCGTTTCACACGAAAAGAACCGTGCTTGTTCACAGGTTGTGAACAAGTACGGTTCTTTTCGCGTGAAATGCGCCAACTGATTGCAATTTTGTCTGTCTCATGACAATAAAGACATTTCTACAGCATCTTTTGGATTCAAGTGTGCGATCAATCTTTTCTTTTCTTCTCTTCTTGACCATGCCTTGGATGTTCCCAAATGTTTGTTTCAAAGACAGAAACCTTTGATAAATTGCTATACTCAACCTTATGCCTGTTTATCAGCTTCGAAATGTATGTCGTACCTGCTCTTATCTGTTCTAAATGTTACCAAATTCCATAAAAAATGAATGAATCTGAAAGATGCCTACTGAAATAAGAGAATGTTTACCCAATCAAGCTGTGAATATTGGGTGAAGGAACATTTATATCTTTGTAGACACGTTCGTGGACCCTTCCAACGCTCCTGGCCTAATTAAGGGAAACTTGATCAGGCAGAATACATTTTCCTGTATTAGTCAGCCTTGTTTTTATACACCTTGGTGCCATACTCACAATATCTCATACTATAGATCTTCCTATATAGCTGCTCCTAAGTGCCATTTCATACTGACAGGTCTGATCAGCCCAGCCAGTTGCTTTTGCAACACATAACCATCTCCTCAATACCTTATGTAATCATAAGCAAAAAGCACTGACATTACATCAGTGTTGCCTGCAATAGCTGGATATGATTTTAGCATAGAAAAGTTGTTGGGTGTGCTGGATGAAGATTAATATCAACCAGGGGTTTTTGTTATGATCAAGACTGCTATAACTTGCTGGAAGGTTACTATTGGATGCCATTGATTATTCTTGTGAAAACAACTTACGGTACTTATCAGCATTGTAATGGTAAGTTTCAGACAACTTTGCAGGGTTGGCTGAATGTTCCAGGATTGTCCCTGCCACAATTAAGCCCCATACACACGGTCGGAAAATCCGACCACCAAATCCATCGGATTTGGTCCGACGGATTTAGTCCGACACTGGTGTTGCATACACACGGTCGGACAAAGTTGTCGGAAAATCCGATCATTCTGAACGTGGTGACTTTTGTTGCCTACGACGGGACTACGTAGAGGCTAGTAGCCAATAGCTTTGGTCTTGTAATGTGATCTGAGCATGCGTGGCACTTTGTCCGTCGGAATTCGCTACACACGATCGGAATTGGTGTGATCGGACTTTGTTGTCGGAAAATTTTTAGAGCAGGAGATACAACTTTGTCCGTCGGACAATCCGATGGAAAATGTCCGATGGTGCCTACACACGGTCGGAATTTCCGACAACATTGTCCGATAGGACAGAATCCATCGGAAAATCCGACCATGTGTATGGGGCTTTAGTCTTTGACAGGCTACTGCAAGTGTAAGGTTGGCCATATATTAAACAATTTTCTTGTACAATTTTCCTTTAGATTTACCAAAAACATCTAATAGGAGGTAAAACCTAAACAATTTAAATTTGTATGCAATCAGGCAGGCCCTTGCACTACATAATCAAAAGTAAATTGAATAAGAAAATTGTATAATGTATGGCCAGTCTCAAGCATATTGCATGGTACATAACCCTATAGCTTTTTTAGGTAGAAGGGTTATTGTCTTTTATTAGCCCTATCGGCTTAAGGTTTAATGTTGTTTTGTTTTTACTAGATTGTTAAACGTAGCTCTCAGAAAAATGTAACAAGAGGATGTTATTATATTTACCCCTTGCAAAGCTATGTATATGTATATGTATGTCACATGTGAATCCCAAAAGATTTTGTAATTTCTGCATGGATGCTTTTCCTTTTATGAAAATAAAATCTATCGGGGTTTTAAAAAAAAACTGTCGTGACTTGCAGGACGAATGTGCCATTCCCGAACATTTGATATGAAGAGAAAAAAGCCTTAAGAACATTCAACCAGGTGATTAAAGAATATTTGGCTAATAGAGGAAACAGCCTATGATATAGGCTATAAGAGGGAGGCCTCTGTACTGTGTACAAAGTGTATAGAGATTATTGTGCCCACAGCCAACAGTATATTGAATCTTCTACTGCAGTAAGGGAACTGCTGTACAAAATTAACCACTTAAGCCCTGGAACGTTCACCCCCTTCCTGACCAGGCCATTTTTTGCAATACGGCACTACGTTACTTTAACTGACAATTGCGCGGTCGTGCAACACTGTACCCACAAAAAAAATAGATGTCTTTTTTTTTTGCACAAATAGAGCTTTCTTTTGGTGGAATTTGATCACCTCCGCGGTTTTTATTTTTTGCGCTATAAACAAAAAAAGATTGACCATTCAGCGATTTTTAGCAGGACTGGCACTTTTTGGGGACCAGTGACACAAATACAGTGATCAGTGGTAAAAAAAATGCACTGTCACTGTACAAATAACACTGGCAGTAAGAGGTTAACATCAGGGGTGATCAAAAATGTAAGTGTGTCACTAGGGGGTGCTAACTGTGGGGAGGGAATTTTCTGGCAGAATGGCAATCTGCCTTCTTTACATAGACAGACCGCCATTCTGCCTCCCCTCAGAGCGATTAGCGGGTCCCAGCGGACATAGCATCCGCTGGACCCGCTGTGTCCAATCACAGTTGGAGCGGGTCACCGGCGGCGCGCTTGCCCCCAGACCATGTGCAGGAGATCATGTACAGGTACGTGATTTTGCACAACAGGGCTGCCCTGCCGCAGAATATCTGCGTGGGGCTGTCTTAAAGTGGTTAAAGTGTTACTAAACCCAGGACCCTGCATTCACTATATCTGGTCTCCCACAGTACACAGAACATGGAGATGCAATTATTTTTGTAAAAATAAACTGCTAAATACCCTTTCTCATCAGCAGTATATAGAAGTGTGTGACTTGTATCAGTGTCTGAGCAAAGCTTGTAGGAGGAGTTTTCACTCTACTCTGACTGCCCTATGAGGCTGCAGGACCGCTGACCCTCTGCCTGGACAGTGCTAATTGGCCCTGTGCTGATCACATTCACCCTCCCAAATAAAATAAAAAAAACTCTCTAGCAATACATACCAAACTGAGCATGTGACTCCGAATTAATTGGGGTCTGTGAAAGAAGGGGAGGTCTCAGAGAAGACAGGATCAAATAGCCTTTTTACACAATGTGGATGATTAATCCTTTAGGTTGCACAGTGAATATAACGAGCATGCTTTACTGGATATACAGACTGATTTTACTGTTGTGGATATAGTAACACTGTAATACAATGTTGCAGAGACAGAACTCCGTAGTTCACACCATAAATAATCTTTTGATCATCTGTAGGGTTTCAGTCCAGTAAACTTGTCAAACAATCAATCAATTCTGTATTGTCCACTCTCTGCACTACTGGAGTGGGTCCTGTTTGAGGGTCACCCATGTGGGTGTGTCTATATTTCTTCTAAGATTAAGTAGACAGCAGTAAAATCATGACAGTGGTGATGCAAAGCTTTCAGAGTTTACTGTATCACTGAGGAAAATGCTTAGCATACAGAAAATGTCTTGTACTGAGGGCAGAAGGAAGATTGTGCTTTTTTATAAAAATATCATCTGTAGGAAGGGCAATATACACATCTACCAGAGGACTGTTATATGATAAAATCAGAAAGATATCTTACCCGCATGACCCTATACTTTTGCACATTCCAAGAAGAGGTCTTTTTTCTGAAAACATGTCACATTTTTGAGCACCTGCAAACCAATAATTAAAAAAAGTTAACAAAAAAGGAAAACAACTGGCAGGGTAATCTTGCAGAAGAAAAACGCAAACCTTTTAAATATGTTAAAAGACAACATTGCTTAAATCCAGCACAAAATAAAAGGTCATTTTGTATTTAGGGCACAGACAACAGGTGCAAGTGTAAGATCACATGTATCTATCTCTCAGACACAGCTGGAAATCAATTCAATTAACCACTTCCCGACCGCCCCATGTAGATATACGTCGGCAGAATGGCACGTACAGGCAGAATCACGTACCTGTACGTGCCATTCTTCAGGCGGTTGGGGGTCCGATCGGACCCCCCTCCGCCGGCGGGGACGGTCGGGATCGTGTCAGGAGCGATCCGGGACGAGGGGACGGCCAGTGGTTTCTGGCCACCCCCTCGCGATCGCTCCTGGCCAATGAAAAGCTTCCCCTTCCTGTCTATTGTATAGACAGGAAGGCGGAAGTGATGTCACGCTCGGTGCGCCGGTCTATGTGACCGGAGACGCCGAGCGGCGAACATGTAAAGGTTAGTGCACAACAGTACACTGACACCAGTACAGTTAGGCACATATTCCACCCCCCTGTCACCCCCTGATCACCCCCCAGATCACCCCCTCCCCCCCCCAGTCACAGTGTCACTAATTGCAGTGATCATTTTTTTACTGATCACTGCATTTAGTGTCAGTGTGACTGTAATAACTGTCAGGGCAGTTAGTTTTAGGTCCAAGGTAGCCCCCTACCCCCCCCTAATAAAGGTTTAACCCCTTGATTGCCCCCCAGGTAACCCTTTCACCCCCTTTTGCCAGTGTCACTAAGCGATCGTTTTTCTGATCGCTGTATTAGTGTCACTGCTGTCGCTAGGTAACCATTTTTTTTTTTTTAGGTAACCGCCATGTTTATATAGGTTCATAAATAGTTTTATAGGTCAGGTACCCCCATATTACAACCTAAATAAAGGTTTTAACCCCTTGATTGCCCCTAGAGTTAACCCTTTCACCAGTGATCACTGTATAACTGTCACTGGTGACGCTGGTTAGCCAGTTAGTTATTTCGTTATTTAGGTTCCCCGTCAGGTTTTTATATAGCGTCAGGTACCCCCATATATTACCTAATAAAGGTTTAACCCCCTGATTGCCCCTAGTTAACCCTTTCACCCCCTTTTGCCAGTGTCACTAAGCGATCGTTTTTCTGATCGCTGCATTAGTGTCGCTAGGTAACCAGTTTTTTTTTGTATTACTGTTACGGGTGACGCTGGTTAGTTAGCTTGTTTTTTATACTGTCAGGGCACCCGCCATTTATTACCCAATAACGGTTTAACCCCCTGATCGCCCGGTGGGTGATATCAATTAGGTTTTAGGGTCAAATAAGGTCTGCGTCGCCCCAGGTTAGTGCCAGTACCGCAAATACCCACGCACAAAGCATACACCTCCCTTAGTGGCACAGTATCTGAACAGATCAATATCTGATCTGATCAGATCTATACTAGCGTCCCAGCAGTTTAGGGTTCCAAAAAAAACCACATTGTTAGCGGGATCAGCCCAGATACCTGCTAGCACCTGCGTTTTCCCCCTCCGCCCAGCCCAGCCCACCCAAGTGCAGTATCGATCGATCACTGTCACTTACAAAACACTAAGCACACATAACTGCAGCGTTCGCAGAGTCAGGCCTGATCCCTGCGATCGCTAACAGTTTTTTTGTGGTAGCGTTTTGATTCAGTCGCTTCAGTCAGGAGCTTTTTTACCTGTGAATCTCAAAAAAATAAAAAAAAAAAAATAAAATAGTTGTCATTTTATTGTTCTCTCTCTCACTCTATTCTCTCTCTATTGTTGCTCTTTTTTTACTCCATTCTATTCTGCAATGTTTTATTATGTTTTATCATGTTTTATCATGCTTGCTTTTCAGGTATGTAATTTTGTTTACTGTGTTTTAGTGTTAAGCATTTTTTTGTTTTCAGGTGCGCCATTCAGTTGCAACGCGGATTTATTTATCTTGACAGCAACAGCGTTTGCTCCCACGATACATAAAGACGCGACTCCAACACTGTAGGAGGTGATTTCACCACCACAGTTAAAAAAAAGAGCATATATGCCGAAGCATGGGGGCAGCAGGGGGGGGGAGGAGCGATTGGCTCCTAATGCCACGTACATACGGTCGAAATTCCGACCGTGTGTACACGGCATAACTTTTGCGGGAGGATGCCCCCATGCATCGGCATATATAAATGGTGCATGTATGCCCATCATTAGGCTTTCATGTAAAAGCAATTCTAGCGGGTAATTAGCCTCTAGACTGCTTTTACAAGCAGTGGGAGGGAATGTCCCCCCTCCCGGATATAAACCGCGCCATTGGGAAATTGGGAAAGCATTTTATCACACCAATCTTGGTGTGGTCAGATGCTTTGAGGGCAGAGGAAAGATCTAGGGTCTAATAGACCCCAATTTTTTCAAAAAAAGAGTACCTGTCACTGCCTATTGCTATCATAGGGGATATTTACATTCCCTGAGATAACAATAAAAATCATAACAAAGAAAAAAAATGGAAGGAACAGTTTAAAAATAAAATAAAAAAAGCTAAATAAAAAAAAAAAAAACCAAAAAAAAAAAAAAAAACCCACTGCCCCCCCTTCTCTTGCGCAAAGGCGTACACAAGCGTTGGTCTGGCGTCATATGTAAACAGCAATTGCACCATGCATGTGAGGTATCACCGCGAAGGTCAGATCGAGGGCAGTAATTTTAGCAGTAGACCTCCTCCGTGAATCTAATGTGGTATCATGTAAAGGCTTTTAAAGGCTTTTAAAAATGTATGTAGTTTGTCGCCACTGCGTGTTTGTGCGCAATTTTAAAGCATGTCGTGTTTGGTATCCATGTACTCGGCCTAAGATCATATTTTTTATTTCATCAAAAATTTGAGCAATATAGTGTGTTTTAGTGCATTAAAATAAAAAAAAGTGTATTTTTTCCACAAAAAATGCGTTTGAAAAATCGCTGCGCAAATACTGTGTGGAAAAAAAAAATGCAACACCCACCATTTTAATCTGTAGGGCCTTTGCTTTAACATTATATATAGTGTTTGGGGGTTCAACGTAATTTTCTTGCAAAAAAAAAATATGTTTTCATGTAAACAAAAAGTGTCAGAAAGGGCTTTGTCTACAAGTGGTTAGAAGAGTGGGTGACGTGTGACATAGGCTTCTAAATGTTGTGCATAAAATGCCAGGACAGTTCAAACCCCCCCCAAATGACCCCATTTTGGAAAGTAGACACCCCAAGCTATTTGATGAGAGCAATGTTGAGCCCATTAAATATTTTTTTTTTTTGTCCCAAGAGATTGAATAATGAAAAAAAAAATATATATATATATTTTTTTTACAAAAAGTTGTCACTAAATGATATATTGCTCAAACATGTCATGGGCATATGTAGAAATACACCCCAAAATACATTCTGTTGCTTCTCCTGAGTACGGGGATACCACATGTGTGGGACTTTTTGGGAGCCTAGCTGCGTACGGAACCCCAAAAACCAATCACCGCCTTCAGGCTTTCTAAGGGTGTAATTTTTTTATTTCACTTCTCACTGCCAATCACAGTTTCGGAGGCCATGGAATGCCCAGATGGCATAAAACCCCCCAAAATGACCCCATTTTGGAAAGTAGACACCCCAAGCTATTTGCTGAGAGGTATTGTGAGTATTTTGCAGATGTCGCTTTTTGTCACAAAGTTTTGAAAATTGAAAAAAGAAAAAAAAAATTTTTTTTTCTTTACTTTCTTCATTTTCAAAAACAAATGAGAGCTGTAAAATACTCACCATGCCTCTCAACAAATAGCTTGGGGTGTCTACTTTCCAAAATGGGGTCATTTGGGGGGGTTTTGTGCTATTTTGGCATTTTATGGCCTTCGAAACTGTGATAGGTAGTGAGGAGTGAAATCAAAAATTTGCACCCTTAGAAATCCTGAAGGCGGTGCTTGGGTTTCGGGGCCCCGTACGCGGCTAGGCTCCCAAAAAGTCCCACACATGTGGTATCCCCATACTCAGGAGAAGCAGCAAAATGTATTTTGGGGTGCAATTCCACATATAACTATGGCATGTGTGAGCAATATATCATTTAGTGACAACTTTTTGAAAAAAAAAAAAAATCTTTTTTATTTTTGTCTTTATTCAATCACTTGGGACTAAAAAAAAAAATATTCAATGAGCTCAACATGCCTCTCAGCAAATAGCTTGGGGTGTCTACTTTCCAAAATGGGGTCATTTGGGGGGGGTTTTGTACTTCTCTGCCATTTTAGCACCTCAAGAAATGAAATAGGCAGTCATAAATTAAAAGCGGTGTAAATTCCAGAAAATGTACTCTAGTTTGTAGACGCTATAACTTTTGCGCAAACCAATAAATATACGCTTATTGGCATTTTTTTTACTAAAGACATGTGGCTGAATACATTTTGGCCCAAATGTTTGACTAAAATTGAGTTTATTAGATTTTTTTTATAACAAAAAGTAGAAAATCTCTTTTTTTTTCAAAATTTTCGCTCTTTTTTCCGTTTATATCGCAAAAAATAAAAATCACAGAGGCAATCAAATACCATCAAAAGAAAGCTCTATTTGTGGGAAGAAAAGGACGCAAATTTCGTTTGGTTACAAAATTGCATGACCGCGCAATTACCAGTTAAAGTAGTGCAGTGCGAAATTGAAAAAAGACCTCTGGTCCTTTGGCTGCCAAATGGTCCGGGGCTGAAGTGGTTAACTGTTAGACATACCCAGAATATGACAAGTGCAAAGCTCCCATGCATAATAAAGTAAAAACCCTGTCATTTTGGCTAGTCCTTATTGGTTGGGCCTGGGGAGGCTTGTGAGCAAATCAGGCAGAAGCTGTCCCCTTTTTTCCCCAAAGGTTAAAAGTGATGGGGGACATTGGACAAACAGTGACCAATGGGAGAGGTGTCCCCAATGGGAGCCAAAATGGGGTGCTAGAGTGCGGGCTGAAAGGGATGAGAAAGAGGTAAGAGACATATAGAGGTGGAAGGCTTGTAGGCCTTCGAGCGGTATAAAGAAGGGAGAGAACATCAGGGGGAAGGGTCTAGGCTCTCAAATTATCTCCCAGTTTGGGAGATATCGATGAAGTTCTAGATTTAATCGCCTTTTCTAATAAAGGTACATTTTTGTATATACTCTACTACTTTCATAGCACACATTTTTTTGCATGGGATGCTCTGGAGCTGGGATACTGTTTGATACGGTTGATGCGTTTACTAAACTCCCCCCTGCAGAATAGAGGGCGCATGCAGCAAGCATTACTGATCGCTGCTATATGCCTACTGATAGCTGATATTATATTTTAACCGCAAGTGATACAATGTATCAGACTGTCATTTTCTGAATGAATGGAATCCCTATACAGATTTTTCATTCATTCAAGTAAAGTGATACAGAGAAAAGGGATTATCTTCAGTCCCTTTCTCTGTCTCAAAAAAAAAAGAGAGATATGGGGGAACCTCTGATATCTCACCAAAGCCCCCCCCCCCCCCAAAAAAAAGAAGACTGTAAAAAAAAAAATGTAAAAAAAAAACAAACCTAGTAAGACCCTACAGGTCTGCCCGCACTCAGCCCTCCACGGTGACGCCCCCCCCCGCACTTACCGCCACAGATACCTCAGCTTCCAGCCAACACAATCAATCCTGATTGGCCAGGAGGAGAAACCAGAAGAAGAGGATAGCGAATATTAATTTGCTATTGTCACAAGTGGGTGGGTTCGGGGTGCAATGCTCTGCGCCCGATCCCAACCTTTTTCAAGCCAATTAGAGCATCATACTGTAATCATGTGGCTTGAAAAAAAACGTATATAAAACTTATACGAGTCCGGCGCCCTACAGGGGGGGCGGCGCCCCAGCGACCCTAATGGACTGGCTGCTCCTGGTAAGACCCGTTTCACATGGAGCGGACTCTTTCAAGCAGATCCGCCTGCTCAGCGGGGGATCCGTCTGCTGACAGGTGATGCAGAGCAGACACGGACATAGCTCGCTATTCTCTATGAAATGGTTGGATGGAAACGGACCACCTGTCCAGTTCCATTGGATACCATCCGATCTGATCTGCTAGATGGATGGGGAATGGAATCCCGATCTGTCTGTTTTTAGCGGACTGGATCGGACGCATGCGGGTGTAAACGGACACATGTCCATTTACATCAGCCTCTCGGTAGAGAGCAATGGGTGGTCCCATTGGGCCTGCCTGAAAAACGGACAGGCAGACCCGATCGGTGTGCTTGTGTGAAAGGCCTTGTTCACACAGGGTATACACAGCGTACCTTTACAGGGATGCATAGGTGTTCCGTGCATCTCTGTTCAGGCCATCCCATTGATGTTATCTGGGATGTAGCACCTGCACGAACAGAGCCGTTGCTCCAAATTTGACATCCATGTAGGCCCGCATGCATGTCCCTGAGCTCACACTGTCTGCGTTCGTGGTCATGTACCCACACCCACACGGATGTCAAATATGGAACAGCCGCTATGCCTATGCAGCCGTTGCATCCCAATTGACATAAATGGGACTGCCTGTACGGGGATGCATGGAACACCTGTTGGTAAACATGGCCACCCATCGGCGTAAACTTTAGTACTAAAGCATCGTTCATGTGGCATACTAATTTACCAGTAGTTTTGTAGGTTACGTTGTGTTTATGTGCAAAATTATTGACTTTAGTGTATTTTTTGTTAAACTAGCGATATGATGAACACGATATGATGATTGCGCAATTATTGTGGGGCCCAAAAAATCTGTAGCACTTTATTCTACAGGTCATGTGCTTTTAAAAAATATGTCGTTTGAGGGGTCTTTTCAAATTCTGAAAGCTGTAAGTGAAAAATGAAAACCTCCAGATTTTTTGAGAAAAATATTTAGATACATTTGATTTTCACCATTTTGCAAAAAGGCGCAACATTTACAAATATATGTTATTTATTAAATCAATACAGGTTAAGCTTTTATATTTAGTAGGGATTTAGCAGGAATTTTGTAAAATCAGCTGGGTTTTTATCTGCCAATAATGGTTTTAGTGTATTTTTTGCAAATATATTGGTTTGATAAACATTTGCACAAATACCACGGGGTCTAAAAAACCTGTAGCACCTTCTTTTTATTCTAGGGGTCATATGCTTTCAGAAAATATATGGTTTTGGGGGTCTTTCACAAATTCTAAAAGCTGTAAGGGAAAAATGAAAACCTTCCGATTTTTAGAGAAATTAGAATATTAAAATTTTTGCGTACGTTCGATTTTCACCATTTTGCAAAAAGGGCAATGTAAAAATTTTAACTTTTTGTTATTCATGAACTCCATACAGGTTAAGCTTTTATATTTAGTATGGATTTAGCAGGATTTTTGTAAAATTAGCTGTATATTTATCCGCTAATAATGGTCTAATGCCCTTACACACGAGCGGATTTTCCGTAAAAAAAAACTTGAATGTTTTTTCCGACGGAATTCCGCTGAAGCTTGGCTTGCACACACACGGTCACACAAAAGTTCTATGAACTTTCGACCACCAAGAACGCGGTGACGTACAACACTACGACAAGCCGAGAAAACTAAGTTCAATGCTTCCGAACATGCGTCGGAATTTTGTTTACAAGCATGCGTAGGAATTTTGTGCATCGGAATTTGTACAGATGATCGGAATTTCGGATCGGAACTTTTTCCGACCAAAAAATAGAGAACATGCTCTCAATCTATTTCTGGCAGGAATTCCGCCAGCAAGTCTGATGGAGCATACACGCGGTCGGAATTTCCGACCAAAAGCTCTCATCGGGCTTTTGCTGGCGGAATTTCTGATCGTGTGTATGGGGGAATTAGTGTATTTTTTGCCAATATATTGGTTCGATAAACATTTGCACAAATCTCACCGGGTATAAAAAAATCTGTAGCACCTTCTTTTTATTCTAGAGGTCATATGCTTTCAGAAAATACATGGTTTTGGAGGTCTTTCACAATATCTGAAAGCTGTAAGGGAAAAATTAAAACCTTCAGATTTTTTGAGAAAATTGCATATTTACACTTTTGCCCCTGTTCAAATTTCACCATTTTGCAAAAAGACGCAATTTAAAAGTTACAAATATTTGTTAATTATTAACTCAGTACAGGTTAAGCTTTTATATTTAAATGGAATTTTGTAAAATGTGCTGTGTTTTTATCTGCTAATAATGGTTTTAGTGTATTCTTTGTAAATATATTGGTTTGATAAACATTTGCGCAAATACCTCTGGGTACTGGTCATGTGCTTTCAGAAAATATATGGTTTGGGGGGGTCTTTCACAAATTCTGAAAGCTTTAAAGTGAAAAATAAAAAAGCAAAAACGAAAATTTTCAAAAATGGTCTCGCCAACTGAGTGTACAAATGGAGCACAGGGCCTGGAAGAAAAAGTGTTAAAGGATTTTTTTAATTGATTGCATTGAATGCAAAATACCAAAAATTGCCATCTTTGGTTAATTTGAATCCCATATGTTTTCTGCCAATGCCAAATGAATCGCAACAGTACAGCATAGGTGAAGGGCCTAGATATATTGGAACACAGAAAATACCAGCTGTTTGTAACATTACCCACACCTTAACTGGGCATTCCACTTGTTTCAATCATTTTTACTTATCCAACAATAAAGATTTCAGAAATTAAAGCAAACATGAAGTGGCATACACTTTCATGATCTGCTGCCAACACCAAGCTTCAGATCTGTATTCTTTTTTTTTTTTTTACTTAACCTGCAGGCATCTGGGGGATCTGTGGTGCCAGAAATGGTTCAGGCACGTTTTTGTCACTTAAAATTTCCTTTAAATCCACAGATGTTCTTAGTCTTTTTTTTAACCACTAGAGGACCAGCCACCGCAGATATACTGCGGCAGGTTGGCTCTCCCAGGCAAATCGCCATAGCTATACGTCGGCCGCTTCAAAACCACTAGGGGGAGCGTGCATGCCGCGACAACAGAGCTGATGTGAGTGCCTGGCAGGCGTGATGTCTGCCGGGCACCCGCGGTCGCTCCTGAGAGACAGAACAGAGATCTGTCAATGTAAACAGACAGATCTACGTTCTGTGAGGGGTGAGGAGACTGATCTGTTGTTCATACGAAGTATGAATAACGATTGGTCTCCTCCCCCAGGCAGTCCCATCCCCCCAGTTAGAATCACTCCCTAGGACACACATTTAACCCCTTGATCGCCCCCCTAGTGTTAACCCCTTCCCTGCCAATGACATGTATACAGTTATCAGTGACTATTTTTAGCTCTGATCGCTGTATACATGTCAATGGTCCCAAAATAGTGGAAAATATGTCCGATCTGTCCACCGCAATGTCGCAGTCCCAATAAAAATTGCAGATCACCGCCATTGCTAATGAAAAAACGAATAGTAAGAATGCCATAAACATATCCCCCATTTTGTAGACGCTATAGCTTTTGCGCAAACCAATCAATATACCCTTATTACGATTTTTACCGAAAATATGTAGAAGAATACCTATCGGCCTAAACTGAGGCAGAAATTTGTTTTTTTATATTTTTGGGGGGAGATATTTATTACAGCAAAAAGTTAAAAATACATTTATTTTTTTAAATTGTCGCTCTTTTTTTGTTTATATCGCAAAAAATAAAAACTGCAGAGGTAATCAAAAACCACCAAAAGAAAGCTCTATTTGTGGGGGAAAACAGTCATCAATTTTGTTTGGCACGACCACGCAATTGTCAGTTAAAGTGGCGCAGTGCCGTATCGCAAAAAATAGCCTGGTCCTTAAGGGGGCAAATCCTTCTGGGGCTGAAGTGGTTAATAAAATAAAATCATGGTATTTGCATCCACCCATTGATTAATGTTAGTGTGTTTTTTTGGTGCATCAACTTTTGATATACAGTATTCTTTCAAATGAAACAACCTAGCACACTAATGATTTTCAGAAGACTGGAGTGGGTGGGGGAAGCATTATTTTTTAGAGAAAAGGAATTTAAAGCCAGTAACAACATCCTATATGTATAAAAATCAAGCAAAGGGATTGAAACATCCTCTTTTCACTGTGGATTCTGGCAGCGTTTCCTGTGAGCGGTCTATAGAGCTCAGTAAATAGGGCCGAGTCCAGAGCTGAGTGATCGGCCAGGACAAGCTGCTCACAGCACATGATGGGTCACAGCCCTGGCAGGCTTGCTCACAGGACAGGTGAGTTTCAATGCTTTCCTGTGTGTAATAAAGAGAGAGACGGCTAGCTTTCCCTATCAATGGTGGAGGATTCTGCCACTAGGAATCAATGCTCAGATTCGACCTGACTGCTGCAGTAACAGTTCCTTAGCACAATATTAGACACAACAGACATCCTATTATCAGTACACTGCCCCCTCAGTTATGTACACATCACAAAACGTGTGCACCTCTCCTCAAGGTCTGCACAAGCATCTCTTTCTTCATTGTCTGCAAGAGCCTCTTTGGCCCCAAACCCCCCCCCCCCCCGCCACTTTATTCTACAGCATCTCCACCATTCTTCACAATATTGTCTCCGACAGCCCTCCCTTATCCAACCCCTGGGACCCCTCCCCCATTGTCTACATCAGGGGTACGCAATTTCGGCACTACAGCCGTGGTGAAACGACAAATCTCATCATGCCTCTGCCATGCGTGTGATTGCCAGGGTCTGGCAATGTCTCATGGGACTTCTAGTTTCACCACAGTTGGCCCGAGGTTGCCTATCCCTGATCTACAGTGCCTTGCAAAAGTATTCACCCCCCCTTGGTGTTTTTCATGTTTTGTTGCCTCACAACCTGGAATTAACAAAGATTGTTTGAGGATTTGCATCATTTAATTTACAGAACATACCCACAACTTTGAAGATGTTTTTTTTTTATTTGTTTATTGTGAAGCAAAACAACAAATAGGATAAAATAACAGAAAAAAAGTCAATGTGCATAACTATTCACCCCCCTAAAGTCAATACTTTGTAGAGCCCCCTTTTACGGCTATCACAGCTCCAAGTCGCTTTGGATAAGTCTCTGAGCTTGCCACATCTTACCACTGGGATTTTTGCCCATTCCTCCTTGCAAAACTGCTTCAGCTCCTTCAAGTTGGATGGTTTGCACTTGTGAACAGCAATCTAAGTCTGACCACAGCTTTTCTATTGGATTGAGGTCTGGGCTTTGACTAGGCCATTCCAACACATTTACATGTTTCCCCTTAAACCACTTAAGTGTTGATTTAGCTGTGCGTTTGGGGTCATTGTCTTGCTGGAAGGTGAACCTCCGTCCTAGCCTCAAATCACACAGAGTGGTACAGGTTTTGCGCAAGAATAGCCCCGTATTTAGCACCATCCATCTTTCCCTCAACTCTGACCAGTTTTCCAGTTTTTGCTGAAAAAACATCCCCACAGCATGATGCTGCCACCACCGTGTTTCACTGTGGGGATGGTGTTCTTTGGGTGATCTGATGTGTTGGGTTTGCGCCAGACATAGCATTTTCTTTGATGGCCAAAAAGTTTAAATTTTTTGTCTCGTCAGACCAGAGCACCTTCCTCCATACATTTTGGGAGTCTCCCACATGCCTTTTTCGCAAGCTCAAAATGTGCCATTTGGTTTTTTGCTGAAAGTAATGGGCTTTCTTCTGGCCACTCTGCCATAAAGCCCAACTCTATGGAGCGTACGGCTTATTGTCAGCCTATGTACAGATACTCCAGTCTCTGCTGTGGAACTCTGCAGGTCCTCCAGGGTTACCTTAGGTCTCTGTGCTGCCTCTCTGATTAATGCCTTCCTTGCCTGGTCCATGAGCTTTGGTGTGCGGCCGTCTCTTGGCAGGTTTGCTGTTGTGCTATGTTCTTTACATTTGGTTATGATAGATTTGATGGCGTTTCTAGGGATCATCAAAGATTTGGATATTTTTTTATAACCTAACCCTGACTTGTACAAAAAATAGGACAACAACATTGTCCCTTACTTGTTTGGAGAGTTCCTTGGTCTTCATGGCAGTGTTTGGTTAGTGGTGCCTCTTGCTTAGGTGTTGCAGCCTCTGGGGCCTTTCAAAAAAGGTGTGTATATGTAATGACAGATCATGCGACACTTAGATTGCACACAGGTGGACATCATTTCACTAATTATGTGACTTCTGAAGGTAATTGGTTGCACCAGAGCTTTTTATGGGCTTCATAACAAAGGGGGTGAATACATACGCACATGCCAATTATTTTATTTCTGAAAAATAGTTTTATGTATATATTTTTCAAATTTTACTTCAGTAACTATTGCACTCTGATCCATCACATATAATTCAGATTAAAAAAAAAAAACATTGACCTAAAGGCCGTAATGTAACAAAATAGGTAAAAAGCCAAAGGGGGGGGGGGTGAATACTTTTGCAAGGCACTGTACATCATAGTCTCTGGCACTCACCCCATCCACACTGTTTCTGACAGACCACCCCACACAATGTACTTTTCTCCATCTCTCTATCCTTGGTACTAGCAAGGCTAGACGCTGAAACACATTAGTTGTGGATCGTGATGTTACCCCGCACAGCTGGTCCTCTCATGGCTTGATGGTACAGCCGGAGCTGGCAAGGCATATACAACTAGCAAATATACCTTAGTGTCCCGGCTGATGCTCTATGAACGTGACTTGAATACTTTCTTTTGTCGATGAAAATCTAAACTATTTTACACTTTGAATGTCCCTCTCTTCCCCTCTATGTCGATATGAGAGTTTCTGAACACGAGTGGACAAGTGATCTGCATATTTTTTATCCGAGAGGGATACAGGAACTACAAGTGAATAAAGAGCTTCCTAACCCTTCATGCAGTGGAGAGAATGGTATGATCTGGAGAGCAAATGTCCACTGGATTTGAGTCTTTTAGTATATTACAAGAAGAAACTGTTTATTTCTGAACCCTATTCGTTGATCTTGCTGTAGTCGGTGAGTACAGTGAATGATCGAAGCACAGTCACGTGGTGATCAATAGGAAGTATTGGAGATCACAGTTTGGAACAATTTTAGGAACATTAGTGGAATCACTTGGTTGGAGGACTTGCACTTTATTTGACACAGATGAGCCATATTACAGACTATATCTATTTTGGATGGTCTATTACTAATGGCTATTTTGTGCACATATTTAGATGAGAATTCTGTCTGTTTGACAATTATTTCTGCACATGCTCATTTATTGATGTATGCACAGGTTTATTAATTAATTTATTTGGTTAAGTGTATGTTTACAAGCAACTGCAGCTTTTGATACACACATTTTATTTTGCGATTGACCAGTTTTCACAATTTTTTTCACTCATCCACTGGCACACAAATTTTATTCTATACATTAGCAACTCATGCGTTCCCTACTTTTTCCTTCCCTTTCAAGCTCTTAAGCCCCGTACCCACTATCCGTTTTTCTGCTGAGTTTTTCCTTCAGATTTACCAAAACCACATAATATGAGGTCAAACCTTAGTTTCAATTTGTATGCAATCAGGCAGGCCCTTGCACTACATGGTTTTGGTAAACCTGAAGGAAAAAATCAGCAGAAAAACTGATAGTGTGTATGGGGCTTTACTGTACCTTCAGTATCCATTCCAATCTGTCACGGTCAGCGGTCTCTTCCCTACACACCTGCCATGGTCGGCTACCACCCTTTCGCCACTGTGTCCACCTGGTTTGCATTTGTCCTCTTCACTTTCTATATTCAGCTGCCATTCTGCCTCTTCAATGTCCATGATTGGCCCCTGTTTAATCTCTTTCCCCTCCTGTTCCATGATTAGCTTACATTCTGCCTCCCCTCATGATCAATTTAGTGAGATGGCACATAGTCTGACTGGGCAGTAATAAATGGGCACACATTTCCTAATCTTCCTCAAAAAGGTTCATTCATAAATTTTTGAAATTACTCACTATCCAGAATGCTCAAAAGGTAAATTTGTGATACCAAATACAGGTGATTTACCACAAGGTCAACAAAAACCTTTTTACAAAACTGACTTATCTTTGGGTATTCCTAAATTATATACCCTTTATATTCCTAAATTATATTGCACATTTCCGGAGAACCTGATTATTGTGTGCCCATTTTTTTTTAAGTTGCAGTGGGGTTAGATACATTTTGTGCATCTTGTTTAATCATCTTCATATTTAAAAACAAAAGGGCTTTTTATCCAAAATCTGTGCCTCCCCCTGTCCCAAAAACTTACCTGACACCACTCTCAATCCAGCACTGCCCCCACTAGCAGCCCCGCTCTGCTCTCTCCCTGCATGAGCGGGCTTTACTGGGAGCAGCAGGAAACATTGGCTCACACATACCCACTGTATTAAATATATATATATATATATATATATATATATATATATATATACACATCTATATCTATATAGATATAGAGAGCAAGAGAGACAGAGAGAGACAGAGAGAGAGCGCGCGCAAGCGCAATACCTGGGGGACATTTCATCAGTTAAAGGACAATCCAGAAGAATCAGGTTAATTGTTGTCTCACTGATTGTGCAGCTAGCATGTGCTATGCCTAATGGAATCAGTATCCACCGCAATTGCGTGTGTGGGTGAAAGTATAATCCATAGGTTGTGATGGATTAATTTTTTTGATATGTGGAATTGTATTTGCGTCTGGGCTGGTGGAATATGCTGGCGATATGCACACCTGCTCAACACTGTGTTTAATGTAGCTTACTGATTGAAAACAAAAACAAAAATCCAGCCAAATCCATCAAATATACAAAGAGTTGAAATCCTGTTGCAAAGTCCTTTTCTTAAACTCCCAAATCCTTTTAATTCTGTCATATAACACTACAGCCTTTATCAAAAGCTGAAAATCCAGACAAATCACACAATTAAAGTAATGAAAAACGCACCACCTGCCCTTATCTAGCCTTCCACTTAATAAAATGGTGACACTGGTTTACCTATCTGAAAAAATGTGCGTAATAATTCCGAGTCACCGGGCAGAATTTCATTTAATCAACTTGGAGTACTTTAATCACAGTGAAGATAACCTGCCTTAGTCTGACTGCCTCCAATGTCATTTTATTTGCAAGTTGATGCTTACTGCTCTTATGGCAATGCAGGCACTGCCGCAACCTTGTTGAGTGCACATTTTATGTTCAAACACAACAAGAACTTTTATCCTTTTGCATATTTCCCTTCTAACTCAAATAATTCAAAAAAGTTTTACAGCATTTTTCCTTAGAATGTTTGCACGAAGCACTACACACTAAAGGATGGGAATTATGCATATTTATATTCATGCAATTTTTCTCAAATTCTTTATTTACTTTCCTTTTTTACACGGACAATGGAAATGAACATAACAAACAGATGAAATGGTACAACACCATTTGGACTCATCAAATATGCATATAAAGTACCCTGAAGTATATCTAAATCCAAGAATAACATTTTTTAATATTGCATCTAACTGGTCCTTAGATGTGGTGGCTGCATTACTTTTCTTTTTTCATACATTTTTCTTTATTTTGACCTTAAAATCCTGACATTAATACACTTCCTGTCCTAGGTTGATAAATGTACTGTGCAGTGTTGTCACCCTAGAAAAGGGAGTGTGTTAGGATTAAAGAACACTGTTAGAACTACATAAAAATGTCCTCTCTTCTCCATAAACTGTTCAAAGACAGAGCATAGGAAGTTATCAGCTCACAAGATTTCTGGCTATTTTTTTTTTTTTTTAGCACTTGTTGAGCAGATATAATAAAACACTTTTAATGGTATATTTAACAGAACAAAAGAAAGCAATTAGGAGAAATTAATTGTTGTAAGTTTACATACACTTTAAATTAGGAAAGTGCACTGTCTCTAATGTATGGAAGTTGGGATGACATTTCTTGCTAGCAACATACAGTGATGCTCATAAGTTTACATACCCTAGCAGAATTTATGATTTCTTGGCCATTTTTCAGAGAATTGAATGATGACACAAATTTTTTTTTTTCACTCATGGTTAGTGTTTGGCTGAAGCCATTTATTATCCATCAACTGTGTTTACTCTTTTTAAATCATAATGACAACAGAGACTACCCAAATGACCCTGATCAAAAGTTTGCATACCCCAGTTCTTAATACCGTGTATTGCCCCCTTTAACATCAATGACAGCTTGAAGTCTTTTGTGGTATTTGTGGATGAGGCTCTTGGTGATTTTGGCCTGATAACATGCACAAAAGTTGACACAAAGGGGTTTGAATGGCTATTAAAGTTAACCATCCTCATCTGTGATCTGTTTGCTTGTAATTAAGAGTGTGTGTATAAAAGGTCAATGAGTTTCTGGACTCCTGACAGACCCTTGCATCTTTCATCCAGTGCTGCACTGACGTCTCTGGATTCTGAGTCATGGGGAAAGCAAAAGAATTGTCAAATAATTCGCAGAAAAAGGTAGTTGAACTGTGTAAAACAGGAAAGTGATAGAAAAAAGATATCCAAGGAATTGAGAATGCCAATCAGCAGTGTTCAAACTCTAATCAAGAAGTGGAAAATTAGGCCTTCTGTTGAAACCAAACCAGGGTCAGGTAGACCAACTAGAATTTCAGCCACAACTGCCAGGAAAAATTTTTCGGGATGCAAAGAAAAACCCACAAATAACTTCAGGTGAAATACAGGACTCTGAAAACATGGTGTGGCTGTTTCAAGATGCACAATAAGGAGGCCCTTGAAGAAAGATGGGCTGCATGGTCGAGTCGCCAGAAGAAAGCCATTACTATGCAAATGCCACAAGGTATCCCTCTTACAATAAGCCAAACAGCACAGAGACAAGCCTCAAACCTTCTGGCACAAAATCATTTGGAGTGATGAGACCAAAATTGAGCTTTTTGGCCACAAACATAAATGTAATTTGGAGAGGAGTCAACTAGGCCTATGGGGAAAGGTACACCATTCCTACTGTGAAACACAGGAGGTGGATCGCTGATGTTTTGGGGATATAAAAGAAAAAAGAATATTGGGACTTTATATGAGGCAACGGCTATTACCAGTGCCTAAAGCCGTTACTACTAATAGTATTATCCATGCTTTTTTTTTCCAAAAATCTACCCATAGGTAAGAGTTTTGGGACTATATTCTCTGCTCCCTCTTTTTCCGCTATATCAATTATTATATTTATGGCAAATTTATATTCCATTACAGATATACCCAAGCTACATCTGCTCCAGATGAGTGTAAATTATCCATGAAATGCATCAAGCTTTTTATTGATGTTATGTCACAGCAATTATGCATTACCATGCAAATTTTTACCTCCCAGAATCATGAATTATACATTACCATGTCTTCATATTATGTTAATCATGTTTGAAGATACTTGGGTCTATTACCATTTTATCATTATTTTTATCATGTGATTTACCAATCGCGTTTATTATATTTTGTATGGTATTATTGTGATTGATTTTTCATTGCCCAGTATGCTCATTTGTATCCAATAGATGTCATTTATATTAATTGATTCATCATATTCTAGTGGTGTGTTTCATATAAAGTCCCAAATCCCCCTTTTTCACCCATTCCCCTCTTACGTTTTGGGGATGTGCGAGCTACAAAAAGGCACAAAAAATTTGGTCCAAATTGATGGCAAGATGAATGCAGTACGTTATCAAAAAATACTGGAGGAACATTTGCATTCATCAGCCAGGAAGCTGTGCATGGGACGTACTTGGACATTCCAACATGACAATGATCCAAAACACAAAACTAAGTCAACCTGTCATTGGCTACAGCAGAATAAAGTGAAGGTTCTGGAGTGGCCATCTCAGTCTCCTGACCTCAATATCATTGAGCCACTTTCAAATGTGCATTTCATGCAAGACAGCCCAAGAATTTACAGGAACTGGAGGCTTTTTGCCAAGAGGAATGGGCAGCTTTACCATCTGAGAAGATAAAGAGCCTCATCCACAAATACCACAAAAGACTTCAAGCGGTCATTGATGTTAAAGGGGACAATACACGGTATTAAGAACTGGGGTATGTAAACTTTTGATCAGGGTCATTTGGGCAGTTTCTGTTGTGATTATGATTTAAAAAGAGTAAACACAGTTGATTGATAATAAATGGCTTCAGCCAAACACTAACCATGAGTGAAAGAAAAGTTTGTGTTATTCATATTCTCTGAAAAATGGCCAAGAAATCATAAACTCTGCCAGGGTATGTAAACGTATGAGCACAACTGTAATGCTGTGTACACACGAGCGGAATTTTCGACAGAAAAAGTCAGACGGGAGCTTTTCATCGTATATTCTGATCGTGTGTATGCCCCATCGGACTTTTTACGTCGAAAATTCTGACGGACCTAGAAAGAGAACATGTTCTAAAATGTTACGACGGAACCAATTTCTATCGGGAAAACTGCTCGTCTGTATTCTGTTCTGACATACCAAAAACTGCGCATCCTCTGAAGCAAGTACGAGACGAAAGCTATTGAATACTGGCTATTTAACTTCCTTTTTCTAGTCCTGTCGTACGTGTTGTATGTCACTGCGTTCTTGACAGTTGGACTTTGGTGTGACCGTGTGTATGCAAGACAGCTTGAGCAGAATTCCATCGGCGAAACCTTCAGAGTTTATTCCGATGGAAAAAACACTCGTGTATACGCAGCATTAGTGATTCCATTGACAGTTTTTATTCATAAGTGAGAACAGTTGGGCAGTGGTGGGACGGAAGGGACATTAGGTCTAAAATGGTCATAATTAGGTTTAGATGGATAAAGTGGAAGGAGGAAGGTGGGAGGTTTGGATTGTATGCACTTAAAGCCGGCCATAGATGGAGCGATTTTTTTTTCTGCACACATGGGTTGCAGGAAAGAAAAAAATCGCTTGATTCCCCCATCAACACAGTCAGTATTGATGGGGGAATCCCTCCTGCAGAGCTATTGTGCTTTCCCAGCGTGGGGTAACCATCCCGGCTGGAAGAACACACAGTGATTATTGCTAGCAGCTATAGCCTCTAGCAATAATCATGTAAAAAATATGACAGGCTCGTTGTACCCAATTTGATCAAACAACTTGGATACAGTCAGCCTGCCCATACATGGTTAGAATCTCAGCCAGTCCCTGCGGAATCAACCAATATTAGATCCATCTATGGCCAGCTTTACTTGCATTATTACCATCACAACAATGTATGTAAACCCAAGCATCGCGAATGAGCCCTAAATGTTATTTTACTCAAAGAAATCTCATACCTGTATGTCAGCCTTATCTCATTGCCATCCCATAATTCCATTAAAAGTTGACTGGGCATGGATGATATTGTTGTCACAAAGTATGCAAGGAGGGCTTGACTGCTTTGATGATGCAGCAGGATATTTAAATAGCATATGCAATTTTGGCACACTTCAACTGTTTGGAAGTTTTGAATGCTGGTACAAACGTGTGTGGCATCATGCAATAGTTCAATCAGTGCAATGGGGTTCCCTGTAGATTGTCTTGATAGCCACATTAATAAATGTTTATTATAAAACCCACAGCTACTCCCTAGGGTGTGTGATGGAATGGCTGAGTATAAACCACTTAACACAGCAAGTTATGCGTATTTAACACACAAGCAAGCTTTTTCCTTATGTTTCAACACGGTAAGCAATGCTCGAGTTTCAAAGCAGAAGCAACAATGACATTCACATCAGCATGTAGAGCTGCACTATTTTAAAATAGGTGCTGTTAGTGATAGGTAAGGGCATTCTGAAAGAACTGTATATTATTGTGTGTATATCTGTAAGTTCTAAATTCTGAACTACTATGTTAAAATAAATCAGTCCCAAACTTTGACAATTCAAATTCAAAGCCTCGGTGGAGATGTATGCTGGTACATCGGCGATCAGGGGTGAAGTGTGCAGGCAGACGGGGAAGAAATGCATCCACTCAATGGTGGGCAAAGTGTTGGCACAGTGGGATCAGTGAAGTGTGCCAGACATTACTGACTCATGTGGGCAATTGTGAAGAGTGAAGAAGTCCGTTGTTGCAGTGCCAGTGGAGAAGTATATTGCTACAGTGGTAGTCAGTGTAGAAGTGCATTAGTACAGCTGTGGTCAGTAGACAGTTGAGCTGTTACAGGGACAGTCAGTGGAAAACTGCGTTGGCACAGTGGTGATAAATAAAGAAGTGTATCAGTACAGTGGCAGTCAGTGAAGAAATGCACCAGCACAGTTGGATTGGAGTTGGTTGGAGAAGTACAGAATAACTAAACCTAGGCAAGGGGTAGCTATGCTAAAAAGGTGAGCTTGCATTAGATGTTGCAAATCTTGAACTATGGCCAAAGTAATCATACCGAAAAGCCACAGGATTGTTATCCTGCATCACCAAGGTCTCCCACAAATAGTGCAATCTTCTGCAACACAGCAGAAGAGGACTTTTGTAGGGCAGGAGATTGAAACATATAATGGAGCCATCCATTGCACTGACTAATTTACTGGGTCATTTATAGGTTAAGCAATTGAGCTCTGTAAACATGATTTTACAGAAAAGACAAAGGGTAAAATAAGTGAAAAGGAGCACAGTGCTTCATCTGTCATTTGGTGAGAAGGCTACGTAATATACGGTACATAAGAAAAAGATCATATCGAGACTATAATTTTGTAGTCATTTCAGCTATCACATGTATACCCAATATGAAATCACAGTAATGTTTAACTTTTAGCGAGGGCTCTTTACTAGACAATAACTTTGATACTGAAGTACTACATACAAGTATGTTTTTTTTGGGCGGGGGGGACTAACTAGGGTTTTTTTTGGCAAAATAAAGTTGTATTTCTTATGCATTCTACATGCAAAATACCAATAATACAGCAAGAAAAAAAACACCATTTCTTTTTAAGGTATCACAGATATGATGGATTATAACAATGTCCTGAACGGCTGTGCTAACAGCAGCACAAGCATGTATTTTAACTTGCACATTTAATAATCTGAAGATTAAAACAATCGCTTTCCTTTTTTCCTGACTGCATATTAAAATATAAAGCAAATGTTGCCATGACCGTTTCAGTTTATAATAAAGTTTTATTTGAAAGTGTAACTGATATCATGCCAAAACCTTATGGCCTTTTCAGTTCTGGAAATACTTTTATTTTAAACTTTATTTTTATTGCTAAGCACATTTATTAGTCAAAACACATAAATACAACTGGTAGTGCTTATACTGGCTGTGGCTGCATAGGGAAGGTCTCACAGCCAAATGCAATATGCTAGATTGCTTAAAAAAGCATTACATATAATAAGATGGAGGGTATATAAAAAGTTTAAATGTATCTGCATCCAAACCTTTTTTTTGTTTGTTTTAAGCAGAGTAGAGAATTGATATTATTTGTATGTGAATCCAGATTTACTCTACTGCATCCTGTAGTAATAGACTAACAGAAAGGGGGGAAATTAACCATAGCACACAGAGGGGGACGAACCATCCGACACTCCCACAAGTGTCAGATGCACATGATTTTTAATGTAACAACCAGGTCAAAGTCAAATGTTCAGCTGGCAGGACAAGTAATTCTTAAAAGTAGGTAATATGCGTTAAAGTTTACTTGGGAATTTCCCTATAAAGCTGAACCTTCTTTTTCCAATACATAACCTATCAATGCAGCTTTGGCAATACTAAGTATAAAAATGCATGTTCAATGTTAATTGCTTAAGGTTCCGTTTTAATGAACAGTTTGGTGACAAAAAAAATAAAAATAAATCAGGTTTTCTTTTGATGATCAGAGGTGCCCAGACACACTGGCTAAAACCCTAGAGCAGTGTTTCTCAACCGGGGTTCTGCAAGAAGTCCCCAGGGGTTCCGCAGCAATTCAACATTGTGGCGGATGCATGCCGACAGTGAGCACTGTCACCGCGCATTTATACCCAATGCCTTCTCTGTAGTTCCGGCTCAGAGAACTCAGAAGGCAGAGTCAGAAGGAATGCAGAGAGCGGGAGTCCTAAATTCAGAGCATGGACGCGTGGGAGTTGAGGATGAAGACTGTGGAGAAGGGGAGCCATGAAGGGAGCCAAGATTGAAGACCATGGAGGAAGGAGCACAGAGTGGGAGCCAAGAAAGAAGACTGAGGATGCGGGGAGCGCAGAGAGGGAGCCATGAAGAGAGCTGAAGATGGAGGCAGGGAGCACCAGATCAGAAGGCAAAATCCTGTCTTAACAGTAGCAGTAATGCACACTGTGGAGGGAGGAGCAGAGAAAAGGAGCACTTGGCTGAATTGGAATGTGAGTTCCTGTGTACAAGAGGGATAAATGCAGACTGCAAAGGGGGTGGGGGCAAAGAACAGGAGGTGACATCCTATGTATAACAGCACTGAACGCAGACTGGAGGGGGGGTAGAGAACAGGAGGTGACATCCTATGTATAACAGCACTGAATGCAGACTGGACGGGGGGTAGAGAACAGGAGGTGACATCCTATGTTTAACAGCACTGAATGCAGACGACTGGGGGGGGGGGGGGGTAGAGAGCAGGAGGCGACACCCTATGTTTAACAGCACTGAATGCAGACTGCAGAGCACAGGAGCACACAGCTGGATCAGACTGAATGTAGCAGAAGGTGAGATTACAATAACTTTGTTATGCCATAATTGTACAAAATGCTATTATAATCTTGCCTCCTGCTACATTCAGCCTGATCCCGCTGTGTGCCTCCACTCTCTGTACCCCCTCCCCCCCTGCAGTCTGCATTCAGCTGCTACCATACACAGGATCTCACCTTTTGCAAGATTCAGCCATGTGCTCCCACTGTCAGCACTCCTCCTGGCACCACCCTCACAGGTTAAGGGAGCTGGAACTATAGTGGAGGCTCCAGGTATTAATGCGCATTGACAGCACTCGCTGTCAGTGCACACTGAAAACAACATTGGTATCATGCGAGTAATTTTTATGCACAGAAATATGCAACATGTATGCATTTTTCTGCAGAGAAAAATACTCAAATGACACCAACATTGTGGTGTGAACAGGGCACATAAAAATCTATTGTTTTCTTTATGTCCTTGCAGAGACCTACGTTAGGAAAATGCATGTCTCTGCACATGATGTGGACAAGACCAAAGTATTCTATGCAGGTCAAATCTGCACAATTTTCCATCAATTATGCATGTATGTTGTGAACAAGGTCCAACTGTTCCCAAAGTCTGCTGTCTTATTTATGGATCACAATATTTGGGAGTTTTGTTCAAGTTCAGCAAGGCCTCGTTCACAACATATGTGAAAAAAACTGATGGAAAATATGTGCAGATTTGACTTGCATAGAATATTTTGGGCTTGTTCTAACGTAGGTCTCTGCAAGGACACAAAGAAAACTATTGATTTTTATGTCCCTGGTTACACAATAATATTGGTGTCAGATGAGTTCTAATATTTATTCTATTATTTAAAGCTATTTCTACAATTGTGGTTATATCTACAGCTCGCTGATCAGATCCAATGTTCTGTGAGCTGTAGCTCTGACATTTTTTTTTTTTTAGGGGTTCCCCGAAATCTCAAACATTTTGCCAAGGGTTCCTCCATGGTAAAAAGTTTGAGAAACACTGCCCTAGAGGATGTTACCAAATGGAATTTTTTCTTAAAGTAGAAGTCCACCCAACACTAAAATCCCTGCATCTACAATCTAACACTAACCTATCTATCCCTGTAAAGAAGAAATCAGTATACATACCTTTTCTGAAGCCGATCCAACCCCATCCCACGCTGAGCTGTCAGCTGCGGCTTCGCTGTGGAGGCGGATGCAGGGGACACAGCAAACAAAAGAAGTCCAGAACTCTATGGGTGACTTCACTCCCCATTCATTTCACAGCAGTTGTCGGCTGTGTCCTCTGCAGAGCTTCCGCCTGAGACTGGACCAGAGCGGCTTCAAAAAAGGTATGTATATCGATTTCTTCGTTACAAGGCTAGATAGGTTAGTGTTAGATCATGGATGTCTATAGATGCAGGGATTTTAGTGTTAGGCTGGACTTCTCCTTAAGGGGAAAATTCACACTTATGCACTCAGGTTGTGGTAACATACATTATGTAGTTGTGAATAAGTCCTTTTGGCTGCCCTCTAAAAATACAGTAAACTGTAGCAAACAGTAGATGTAAACCAGCCAAAAAATCATTGGAATTATACTTGAACTACACTCTTATGCACTAAAATTTACTGTAGTATAATGGAAAAAAGTAAAAACAGCCCCTTAGGCCCCATTCAAACCGGTATGGTCCACTGCAGTAACTCATTTTATGTTCTGTATTAGTGTGCGTTGCCTTAAGGCAGTCTGCTCATTTGAATGGGTAATGGCAACCATACCACAATGTATCAAAGTGTGCCTGCATTATTTTTCCTGACCCAAAGCACCACAATACACGGTAGTGCATTACTGCTTGTTGCAGTGCGGCACAATGAAAGTGGGTTTACTTAGTGTGTTAAGGTGCCTTTTAAAATGATTGCCACCACAATACACTAACTGGAGTATGGTTTGCCTTACTGAAGCTTCAATAGACATGTAACACGTTTGTAATATATTTCTAAACAGCTTGTATATGCGAGCAAAACTGCTCAAAAAAGTATGTCTCAAAATTTCTCTACTCAGGTGTGAATGCAGCCTTACAGCCAAAATGATCTCCTTAAAAAGATATACAGATATATGTTTAAAGCTGTATTAAATCCAAAAGCAAACATTTATTATATTGTAGCTTACCAAGTTTTTATTTATGTAAAACTTTTATCCCAAAAGGAAAAAAAATTTGCTGTTACTGCTTGAAAAGTGTTAGCTGAAATGTGGCTCTAATTCGTTAATGTATTTAAATCTGCTAGTTCATCCAACACACCCCCCCCCCCCCAGATTAACAATGGTGCTGTCTAAAGGTGCCCCCCTGTGCTCTTTCATCCAGAGTGTGGGCACTGTAATACAGGAGGTGTGTTGCTGTCCAGATCACCAGGTAAAAACACAGGGGAAAATGCCTGAAATATAAAAACTAATGCAGCCACATCTAAAGATAAGGTAAGCTGTAATACACTATATTATAATTTTTTTGTTCTTACACCCCCCTCCTGCCCAGACCAATTTTCAGCTTCACTCTTTGAATGACAATTGCATGTAACACTGTACCTTAATGAAATTTTTATATTTTTTTCCCCACAAATAGAGCTTTCTTTTGGTGGTATTTGATCACCTCTGGGTTTTTTATGTTTTGTTAAAAAAATGAAAAGACCGAAGATTTTGAAAACAAAAACAAAAGTGGTTTTATATTTTGTTATAAAATTTTGCAAACAGGTAATTTTTATCCTTCATTGATGTACGCCGATGAGGCTGCACTGACGGGGAGGCACTGGCGGGCACTGAGAGGTGGCACGGATGGGTGGCAATGATAGGCATTGATATGTGGCACTGAAGGGCACTAATGGGTGGCACTAATGGGCACTGGTAGGTGACACTGATAAGCAGCACTGCTAGATGGCACTGATTGGCATCACTTGTGGGCATTGATAGGTGGCACTGATTCACTGGTGGGCACCAACTGATGGCACTGGCAGGCAGTACTGGTTGACACAGATGAGGTGGCTGGGCCTCTTCCTCTTTGGGACAGATGTCCCTTCAACAGAAGCCGGTGATCAGCTTTTTTTTCTCCTCACGTTGTCAGCGCGAGAAAAAAAAATGATTATCAAGCTTCTGTTTACATCACGTGATCAGCTGTCATTGGCTGACAGATGATCATGTGGTAAGGGGCTGGGATCGGCCCCTTACTCCGATCTGTGATCACTTGAGTCTCCTTGACTCGGTGATCACAGAACGCGCCGCATGCGACCCACAGGGGGCGCGCGGGAAGCGTGCAAAGAAGAGGATGTCTATTGATGGCCTCTCGGCAATGTAGGTCTGCGCTGTAGCCATCATTCGGCTATAGCGCGGACAGGAAGAGTTTAATTTGGCTAAAAAAAACAGACACTTTTTTACAAACTACTATTACAAAAAATTGCAAATAAAGGTGTTTGGTAAAAGCAATAGCTTATAACAACTCAAAAGACAGCCTTCAACTTTATGTTTTTTAAAGCATCACTAAACCCACATCATAAAAAACTATCAATAAATGGAATATTACATGCTGTTCATACTCAGTCAGTATGAGATTTGTTTTCTGTATTCTGCAAAAAAAACTGGTTGATCCTGCTGTTCTTAATTTCCACCTTCTGTTCATGTCCCTAATTCAGCTAGGGATTTTGCAGAGCCGTGTTAGCAGCTCTGCACATGCTAAGTTTCTGTATCAGTATCTATGCTGAGCATTTCCTCTCCATCACATCTGAGCAGCTCATGTGACTATAGAGTCACACATGTGGGCATATACACAGTGGTACATCCCTCCCTCCTCCTCCATGCCCACTAACCAGCTAAACACAATGGGGGATGGGATATTACATGTAGATTGATGGAGGCTTCACTTCCCTCTTATTCTAAGACACAGGCTGGAGGGGACTGGCAAAGATCTGTCCACACCATGTTATTGCCAAAAAATAATAAATGCTTTTATTATATTTTATTTTGAACATGTGAGCAGCAGCAGAGGACTAGAAGCGCCTCCTGCTTATGTATCTCTGCGGACAGGCTGGGAGAGAGCTGGGTCATGTGACAGCTGTATATCACATAGGAAAAGGGTACTTAGAGGTTTTTTTCATTAAAGTGACACTAAAAGGTTAGATTTTTATTTTTTTAAATAACAAACATGTTATACTTACCTCCACTGTGCAGCTTTTTTTGCACAGAGTGGCCCCGAATGGAATTTTCTGGGGTCCCGAGGCGGTTCTCCTAGCTTATCCCTGTCTCAGATAACCCCCTGGTAGAAGTGCTCTCCCGGGGGGGGGGGGGGGGTTACCTTGCGGGCAGGCTCTGGAGTCCTGCATTCGGCGTCCATAGCTGCTGAGTGCACGACTCGGCCCCGCCCCCCGGGTCATTGGATTTTATTGACAGCAGCATGAGCCAATGGCTGCGCTGCTATCAATCTATCCAATGAAGAGCCGAGAAGCCCAGGCAATGATCGAGCGTGGGACTTTCGAGGGCTCAGGTAAGTAAACTGGGGGGCTGGTAAAAATCAGATGTTTTTTCACCTTAATGAATAGGACGCATTAGGGGGAAAAACATGAACCTTTACAACCTTTTTAAAACAACTACAGGGCCATCATCCACATACAGAAATAGATAGGGAAAATGTAAATTAAACAGTGTGTGTTTAGTATCACTTATTTAACACTATAAATAACAAGATTTCCTAACATGACTAGAACTGCAAAATCTGTCCAGTGACACTTCCAGCCTCACTCCCTTTGAATAGATATAATAAAAGGCTGCCTTCACTTTGCACTGTAATAGCTGTCTGCAACACCGTGTACAGACATAATGCAGACAGCTTATCTAATGATTGTAGACCTTTATTTACTGAGAAGTGAAAGTTGGGGCCTATTAAAATGTGCTGCTTAGAAGTGTACGTAGCTAAAGCTGTGAACTTTTCGCTTCACACCTGGGAATGAATTCTTTATCACGTAAGGACATCTTTTTTTAAGACTGTGCCAATTCGTTTGAAGCAGACTCCAACACTAAACAATCCTTCTTTTACTGTTCCACAGTAAAACAGTGTGTGATCCTTGCTCGATGGTAATCATCAGCTCCATTACAATTCATTTTATTTTGTTCAGAATCATTAAGCTGGTGCGTTAGATAGCTGCTGAGTCCTATTACAGTGCTCTCTTTCATCCGATTCCAGATATTAGTCAAATGCCTTTCTGGACTTTTCAAAGCTTTATTCATTTGCAGAGTAGGTTGAATGGGGAGGTCAAAATTTGACTTTTACAGCCATATCAAAATTATCCACATTTGTTTCGAAACGCTGAGTTTGAACATAACATGTCCTAATTCTAAAAGCAATTTCAAAATAGCAGGTTATTATGTTTCAGTGTTATTATTATTATTATTAGGTTATATGGATTTGCTTTGCAAAGGAAAAAAATAAAACTGTTATCTAATGATTTCATTTCCTTTATAAAATATAAAGCACTCTTTACAATATGAAAAACATATATGAATTAATACTCAAAGTAAATAGATTTAAAGTATGTTTGCCATAGGTAAAGCCAAAAGTGAGGTGACACTCTCCAAAGGGTTACTACTTGTGATGTAAAAATGCAGTGTTAAAAGAAAAAAAAAAATTTACAACACAAAGTTGTTATCTTTGATTGTTGAGAAAACCTTTCTGAAACCCCCCATCTGTCCTTTTTTTCTTCTCAAAGAAAAATGTCCAGGCGTTTAAAAATCACAAACCGCAATTAAAAAAAAATATTAATTAATGGCTGCCAAAATACACATTGCCGTTATGTGAAGAACCTTAGACAGAGCGATTATGGACAGCTCCTCATGAACCAGCTGAAATTCCTTAGCTCAGTGGGTGGCCGTTTCATAAGTGTCCAGTCCTTTATTAAAAAATTCAATTAAACCAAAAAATAAGTTGTGCAAAAAGTGTCACCAAATAGTAAAAAATAATAATTTCTCAGTGACAACTGCACTCACAAAACGTACACATAAACATTATACATATTAATATTATTGAGAAATGTGTTGCGCTATTAATGTAAAGTGCATAAAATCTTAACAATTAAAACACACACATTATATATATATATATATATATATATATATATATATATATATATATATATATATATATATATTTTTTTTTTTTTTTTTTTTAACTGTAAATAAGGTGTTAAAAACATTCATAAATAAACCAATCCAGTAAAGTCCATCAGAAGAAAAAGAGGAGAAGTGCTCTTGTGCAAAATCTTCACACCCAACTCTCAAGCTGCTTACCAGCTACTCTGACCCCAAGATTGGGGTCTGGTTGCACTGGTAATACTGGGATAAAGGGCAGTCAGACCCCCCCCCCCCATCTGGGGGTCAGAGTTGCTGGTAAGTAGCTTGAGAGTTGGGTGTGCACTTTTGGGTGTGAAGATTTTGCTATCCACACTAAAATATATGGATTTTTGTTGATACACAAGTATAAAATGAACTTTTTGTTTGCACAACAGCACTTCTCTTCTTTTTCTTTTGATGGACTTTACTGGATTATTTATGAATGTTTAACACATTCTTATTTACAGTTTTTGCTATATATGAATGTTTTACTTGATTAATTGTAATGAACCGGCTGAGATTTGAGCCATCTATGGGCAGGCTGATTGTAACCAAGTCAATCCATCAACTTTTTATACATGATTATTGCAAGCAGCTATAGCTGTCCCCCCACCAGGAGAACACAATGGCTCCGTGGGAGAGATTCCCCCATCAACGGAGTCCATGGAGGAGAAACAGCAGCACAAGGGGGAGATGACAGGTCACTTTGAGTGCCCCATAAAGTAAAGCCACCTGGGTGCCCTTCACCAGCTGTTAAAGTACCAAGGTCACAGCTGCAGCAGCACCCATGAGCTTGATTTAGCCACTTGTTTACCATTTTGTTTATAAACGTACCTTGGTAGTAAGTGGTAAATGTACCCTGGTATTAGGGCCCCCTGCGCTACAAGGGTTAATTCCTTTTTACGTCTAGGGATGCACAGTGCAGGCTCTATCACTTACCTTTTACCCAGCTTCAAGGCCACCCCCTCTGCCCGAAGCTTTGGAGTGGATCACTTAGGTAGAAAACTACCCAACATGCCGAAACGCGTGTAAACGCACTTAAACGGTAGGTGAATTTAGCGCTTGAGCATTCATTTCAAAGGCCAGAATAAATTATTATTCTCAAATTAAATGAATGAATGTCCAAAAGCTGATGTGTCTGAACACATCTACACATGTTTGTAAAATGTGGCTTTAGGTGCATTTCTAATGCTGAGTTTCTTCTATCTGAAAAAAGGTGGTCAAAAGAGTGCATGAGGCCTTAGTATGTGATGCATACAAATAAAAAAAAAAAAAAAACTTAATTTACCCTCCCCGACAGAGTCAAATCTTTGTCTCTCACAGTCTCTCCCTATTAAACACTGCAGCTCACACTGTGAGAGTTTTGGCAACAGAGGCAGTGCTGGTAATCCAAACAAGGGAGTGGAAACTCTGCTCTAAATTTAGGAGCAGTGCAGTGTTGTTGCCATACCATCACAGGTTTAGATGGACTTCGCTGTTAGGATTAACAGGTATTTGTGGGAGCTTGCAGGGGAACAAAAAGGAAAAACTAAAAGTAGATATGCTTATAATTAAAAGGGATAATAAAGGTTCAGGGTTTCTTTTTTTTTTTTTTTTTTAAACAAACATATCATTCTTACCTCCACTGTGCAGCTCGTTTTGCACAGTGGCCCCGAACCTGCTCTTCTGGGGTCCCTCGGCGGCTCTCTTGGCTCCTCCCCACATCAGATAACCCCCTGGGAGAAGCACTTTCCCAGGGGGTTACCTTGTGGGTGCGCTCCCGAGTCCAGCATTCAGCGCTGAATGCAGAACTCGGCCCCGCCCCCTGGCGGGCGCATCATTGGATTTGATTGACAGAATCGGGAGCCAATGGCTGCACTGCTATCAATCTATCCAATCAAGAGCAGAAAACCCCCTGCAGAGAGAGAGCGCGACCCCGTGGGACAAGTTTGAGGGTTCAGGTAAGTATAGGATGTATTAAGGTGAAAAAACATGAACCTTTAGTGTCCCTTTAAGTGCTATTCTTTTTTTTTAATGGGAAGCCATAATTCAGCTTCAAGGCCTGTTCCATACTAGTGCGATTTCTAATACAACTTGAGTTGTCATTCACATCATTGCGACTCAGCATGAAGCGATTTTGGCAATGGTTCCTGTGCTATTTTGGTGCAATTACAGCATGACAAGAGTTCAAACGAATCACACAGAAATCACGTGTACAGACGATGCTGATGCGATTTGGAAAGTAATTTCATGTTTTTTAACTCTCAACTCTCCTTCAAGGCAAAGCAGCAACGCCTTGGACTACCAGGGCTGAAAACGCATCTAATTTGCATAGGAGTAAAATAGCATCAAAATCACTCACAAATCACCTCAAAAATGCATCACACTAGTGTGAACCAGGCCTGAGAAATTTGTATACAAAAAGGCATGATGCCAAACAAGGTGCAAAAATGTATTTGTTTTACAACCCCTATAACACGTTCAACACTGACTGAACACTGTACAGCTGTATATATCACTGCTACACTGGTTATAACTTTTCTTGTACGTCTAGTCACCCCGATAATCCTATCAGTATAGGCTATTAAAGTGGTTGTAAAGTCAGAAGGTTTTTATATCTTAATGCATTCTATGCGATAAGATAAAAAGCCTTCTGTGGGCAGCAGTCCCCCTAATACTTTCCTGAGCCCCATCTCGATCCAGCGATGTTGCACAAGATACTCCTCCTCTTCGGCTCAGACAGCAGCGAAGCGCCATTGGCTCCAGCTGCTGTCAATCAAAATCAGTGAGAAAATCAGGAGAGAGAGAGGGGCCGGGGCTCCATGTCTGAATGCGACTCGGCTCGGGTGCCCCCATAGCAAGCTGCTTGCTGTGGGGGCACTCAACAGGAGGGAGGAGCCAGAATCACAGAAGAGACACCCGAGAAAGTGACTTTGAAGATGCTCCATGTACTACTTTGGCCTGACTTTGATCCTACTTCAGCCCATTGACTATCATTGAAGTTGGATCAAAGTCGAATCGCTGTCTTGCATGATCCAACTTTGGCATGCGACTTGTGCTTTGATGATCTTGGAGGAGGAACTCCACACCAAATTTTGAATAAAAAACCGGCATGGGTACCCACTCCAAGAGCATACCAGGCCCTTGGGTCTGGTATGGATTTTAACCGGTTCCCGATCGGCTCCTGCACATTTACGTTGGCAGAATGACACAACTGGGCAAAGTAACGTACCCGTACCCGCTGTGCACGCGTGCCTGCAGAGAGCTCCGTGACCGTGGTCGCGGGTCCCGCGGACACGATCGCCGCGGGGATACGTTCTGACTAGTGACAGCACACTGATCGTCTGCTCCCGGTCATCGGGAGCAGCGATCAGTGTGGTGTCACACAGCCACGCCCCCATACAGTTAGAAGCATGCCCCTAAAAAAAACACTTAACCCCTACACTGCCAGTGACATTTTTACAGTAATCAATGCAATTTTATAGCATCAATCGCTGTATTAATGCCAATCGTCCCAAAAATGTGTCAAAATTGTCCGATGTGTCCGCCAAAATGTCGCAGTCACGATAAAAAACGCTGATCGTCACCATTACTAGTAAAAAAAATATATAAATAAAAATGCCATAAAACGATCCTTTATTCTGTAAACCCTATAACTTTTGTTCAAACTAATCAATAATCACTTATTGCGATTTTTTTTACCAAAAATATGTAGAAGAAGAATACGTATCTGCCTAAACTGAGGGAAAATTTTTTTTTTAGATATTTTGGGGATATTTATTATCGCAAAAAGTAAAAAAATGCTTATTTTTTTTCAAAATTGACGCTATTTTTTTGTTTATAGCGCAAAAAATAAAAACCGCAGAGGTGATCAAATACCACCAAAAGAAAGCTCTATTTGTGGGAAAAAAAGGACGCCAATTGTGTTTGGTTTGTCAGTTAAAGCGGCGCAGTGCCGAATCACAAAAAACGCTCTGGTCTGGAAGGGGGTAAATCCTTCCGGGGCTGAAGTGGTTAAAGGGAACCCCCTACGCCAAAAAAAACAGCGTAGGGGTCCCCCAAGATCCATATCAGACTCTTATACGAGCACGCAGCCCAGCCGGTCAGGAAAAGGGGTGGGGACGAGCGAGCGCCCTCACCCCTCTTGAACCGTACCTGGCCGTTGGTTGCCGGGTCTGCGGGTGGGGGGGCTCATCAGAATCCGGGAGCCCCCTTTAATAAGGGGGCCCCCAGATCCATGCCCCCCACCATATGTGATTGAGTATGGGGTACATCGTACCTCTACACATTCACCTGGGGAATGGGCAGCGAGGTCATAAGGGGCGGGCCCGGGCGGAGACGTCATAAGGGGCGGGGTCACCGGATGACATCACCCGGAGACCACACCGCGTCGTTGCACACCGAGTACACAGCATTACATCGGGAGAGAGCGTTGTGTCAACATCGGAAGAACAGAAGAGGGAAGAAGACCGAGCCAACCCTAGTAAAAGAGCTGGAAGAAGATAGCGGAGGAGCCCGGCAGAAGAGGCCAGAGAGCGCGGGGATAAACCGGAAAGCGCAGAGAAGTCAGAAGAGACCCCGGAAGTCAGAAGAAGACCCCCCGGAGCTGCCTAATAAATTACTTTAAAAACCTGTCTAGTGTGTTTTTTATTTATTGATACACATTTTTCCCAGGTGAATGGGTAGGGGTACAATGAACCCCACACTCATTCACATAGGGTGGGGGGCTGGGATCTGGGTGCCCCCTTATTAAACCAACGGCCAGAGTTGTCGGGAAGTGGCCCTTGTCCTCATCAACATGGGGACAAGGTGCTTGGGGGGGGCGCAGGGCACCCCCCTGCCCCAAAGCACCCACCCATGTTGAGGGCATGCGGCCTGGTACGGTTCAGGAGGGGGGGTGGGGCGCTCGCTCGTCCCCACCCCTTTTCCTGACCAGCTGGGCTGTGTGCTCGGATAAGGGTATGGTATGGATTTTGGGGGGACCCCCACAGCGTTTTTTTCGGCGTAGGGGGTTCCCCTTAAAATCTATACCAGACCCAAGGGCCTGGTATGCTCTTGGAGGGGGAACCCATGCCGTTTTTTTATTAAAAATTTGGCATGGAGTTTCCCCTCAAGATTCATACCAAACAGTGCCTGGTATTGGCGGGATTCAAGTCGGATCCCTGTTCATTGAAAGTCAGATGTATGTCGGGATCAAGTCGCAGGGCAAAGTCATATCCAAAGTAGGATGACTGTCGTGTCGCACCAGTGTGAACCGGCCTAAAACTACCCCAAGCTAATCCATCATTTCCCTCAGGTGCTTACTTATCTCCTCCAACGACAACAGTCTTATACACGGTCTACAGCCCAGCCAGTAAAATCTAGTCCTAGCCTTCACGCGCCTGCAACGGACGGATGGGGATGACGATATACACACAAAAAGTAGTAGCAGGCTCATTGTATGTATTTACCATTCATCACGTTGGGCGACATACCCCTCCACCCCTCCTCACCTACCCCCCCCCCCCCCCCCGGAGGCAATTTGTGCACCAGGTTTGGTGTGGTAACAAGTAATTCCAGCACCAGTTTCTGAACAAAATAGAATTCCTCTTTCAAAAGTGGAAACATATATAAAATGATTTTCCAACCTTATCCACTTGAAGAAATTCAGCACTCACGTGGAGGGATTAGTATGCCACCCCTCTAGAGAACTGAACAATTGTATTGCAGTCTCTCCCATTGGTTTTCATTCTTCCCCCCCCCCCCCCCCAATCCTGTAGTAGCCTGGGTGCTACGGCATTCATTACATGTGCAATATAATGCATTTGTACACCTCTGAACTCCTAATGAAGTCTTATGTTAAACGTCTCAAGTAACAACTCAGCCCCTCTCTTGTTACACGAAGTAGTGGTGCTTAAAAGTAAAATTTTAATTGTATATTTCTAAGTAGTATAAGTAGTATTGTGAACTGTTTTTTTATTTTTATTTTTTTAATCAAGCCAATTTTGTAGTCGAGGCCAGTCATCAGGGGTCCTCTATATGCATTATATTATACTATATCAGTGGTGACTGAACTTATACATTGGATATAAAAGTCTACACACCCCTGTTAAAATGTCAGGTTTCTGTGATTTAAAAAACTGAGACAAAGATAAATCATTTCAGAATTTTTTCCACATTTAGTGTCACCTATAAACTGTACAACTCAGTTGGACAAAAAAATATTTTTTTTTTAGGTGGAGGGAAGTAAAAACATTAACATAAAATAATATGGTTGCATAAATGTGCACACCCTTAAAATAATAGTTTGTTGAAGCACCTTTTGATTTTATTACAGCACTCAGTCTTTTTGGGTATGAGTCTATCAGCATGGCACATCTTGACTTGGCACTCTGCAAAAACACTCCAAATCTGCCAGATTGCAAGGCCATCTCCTGTGCACAGCTCTCTTCAGATCACTCCACAGTTTTTCAAATTGGATTCAGGTCTGGGCTCTGGCAGGGCCATTCCAAAACTTTAATGTTCTTCTGGTGAAGCCATTCATTTGTCGATTTGGATGTATGCTTTGGGTAGTTGTCATGCTAAAAGATGAAGTTCCTCTTCAGGCTACTTTCACACTGGGGCATTGGGGGCACCAGCGGTAAAGCGATGCCATTTTTAGCGGCGCTTTAACGTAGTTTTTGAAGAGGTTTTCAGCCGCTGGCGGGGCACTTTTAGCCCCGCTAGCGGCTAAAAAAGGGTTAAAACTGCCCGCAAAGCGCCGCTGCAGCGATGCATCCCCGATTGATTTCAATGGGCAGGTGCCCTTTAGGAGCGGTGCAGGACTTTTTTTTTTACCGTCCTTTTTATGCGGCTTGCAGACTTTTTTTTACCATCTTGCCAGCGCACCGCTCCAGTGTGTTGGAGTGAGAGGAGAGGATCTTTCAAGGCGCTATTTTTAGCGTTATAGTGCGTGTAAAGCGCCTCAGTGTGAAAGTAGCCTAATGTTCAGCTTTCTAGCATTGACTGGTATTTGGAACTGTTCATAATTCCCCTCTACCTTGACTAAGGCCCCTGTTCCAGCTGAACACTGTGGGTATGGTGTTCTTTTGGTAATGTGCAGTGTTTTTGCACCAAACATATCTTTTAGAATTATGACCAAAAAGTTAAACCTTGGTTTTATCAGACCATAACATTTTCCCACATGCAAAATGTTTTTCTTCGTAAGAAAAGACTTCCATCTTGCCATTCTACCCCATAGCCCAGACATATGGAGAATACGGGAGATTGTTGTCACATGTACCACACAGCCAGCACTTGCCAGATATTCCTGCAGCTCCTTTAATGTTACTGTAGGCCTCTTGGCAGCCTTCTTGACCAGTTTTCCTCGCGTCATTTCATCAATTATGGAGGGACATCCAGTTCTTTCTAATGTCACTGTTGTGCCATATTTTCTCCACTTGATGATGACTGTGTTCACTGTGTTCCATGGTATATCTAATGCCTTGGAAATTCTTTTGTACCCTTCTCCTGGATCCCTTTAAACAATGAGATCCATGTGATGCTTTGGAAGGTCTCTGTGGACCATGGCTTTGCTGTAGGATGCGCCTAAAAAAAATGTCAGGAAAGGCCTACTAGAACAGCTGAACTTTATTTGGGGTTGATCAGAGACACTGTAAATGATGGCAGGTGTGTACTGACTCCTATTTAACATGAGTTTGAATGAGATCGCTTAATTCTGAACACAGCTACATCCCCAGTTATAAGAGGGTGTTCACACTTATGCAACCACATTATTTTCGTTATTTATTTTTACTCCCCCCCCCCCCCTAAAATATTTCAGTTTGTTTTTCAATTGAGTTGTACAGTTTATAGGTCACATTAAAAGTGGAAAAAGTTCTTAAAATTTATATTCGTCTAATTTTTTCACATCACAGAAACCTGACATTTCAACAGGGGTGTGTAGACTTTTTATATCCACTTTATAATAAATTTGCAATATCTTTTTAATGATTTTTACATTTATTCAATAAATATACATTTTACTAATTAATATACTGTTCAAAGTGGTTGAAAAATCAGAAGGTTTTTTTATCTTCATGCACTCTATGCATGAAGATAAAAAACCTTCTGTGTGCAGCAGCCCCCCTCAGCCCCCCCTAATACATACCTGAGCCTCATCTAGATCAAGCGATGTTACACGAGAAACTCAGTTGTCCAAGACTCCCCTCATTAGTTGAGACAGCAGCGCGGCGCCATTGGCACCCAAGGCTGTCAAAGTCAGTGAGCCAATGAGAAGAGAGGGGCGGGTCGCGGCTCTCTGTATGAATGGACACAGGGAGCTGTGACTCGGCTCGGGTGCCCCCAAAGCAACTGTTTGCTGTGGGTTCACTCAATAGGAGGGAGGGGCCAGGAGCACTGAAGAGGGACCCAAGAAGAGGAGGATCTGGACTGCTATGTGCAAAACCAATGCACAGAGCAGGTAAGTATAGCATGTTGGTTATTTTTCACAAAAAAAAAAAAAAAAAAAGACAAGATTTTAGTATCACTTTAATTGTTGCTAGCTTAATTTTACTTCCACAAAAAACTCTTTTGTATTATTATTGTACATGATTTATTTAGCGACCCACATTTTGCGCAGTGCTTTACAACGTGAGGGCAGACAGTACAGTTACAATACAATTCAGTACAGGAGGAATCAGAGGGCTAAAATGATGTTCATTATTATAGCCTGTTCTGAGATGTGGTGCTGCTAGAGTACCAATCAGCTCCCACAAGTGAGATAACTGGTTTCTGGAACAGTGGACAACGTTTTTTTTTTGACAAGACAAAATTACTAAGATTTTTTTTTTTTACGTGAAACTGAGGGGTATATATTCACCTGTCAAACGGTGCCCCGCTGGTGCCAGCTTCTTCTGAGTGCCAGTCTTTGGGACTCTTCATTGGCCAGCGCAGGATGACATTAGCAGGAGGCAATCATCCCAGCACTAAGAGACCGTCACCGTGCTGTAAGCTAAGCTGCACATGCACAGCTCAGTTTGCAGCACCAGAGAAGACAGTGAGCAGGCAGGTAGAGGCATTTTAATGCAGAAGAGACATTGCAATAAAAGACTGCCTGCTTGCTGTTTGTTACAGCAAAACTTCAATTCTGCTTTAAGGTCAGTTGGTCAGTTAAGAATTGTGTAAGGATACACAAAACTCAGGTCAAAATAAAGTAACGATTTTCTAACCACAACTTTTATGTTTTCTGAATAGTAGCATCAATTCACCAATTGAATTTACTGGTTCCAAGTTTGAATAGTATAATGACAGCTGACACTGTTGTCTTGTTTTTTGAGGATGCAAGCTCCAGAATTGTCATCCATATCTCTACTTTACTGCAGACTTCAATAAGCACATGAATATCAAGTGTTAGGGCAACTGAGAGGAATATATCTGTTAGGGGTCACTTACTCACCAAGTAGGGTTGCATAAAACATGGCATGCCAGGAGCTTGCAATTTCAATAACATGTCAGCAATGGCAATTATCTCCTGACAGGTTCCCTTTAAAAATGTTGTTTACATTTTGTTTTGGTATCTTGCAGGTTACTAGAAGAACTTGAGAGTAGGGTTGCACCGATACTAGTATCGGTGCCAATACCGAGTTCTTGCACAAGTATCGGTACTCGTGCAAATGCACCGATACTTTCAGGCTCAGTTCTTTGAGCCGTCAGTGGGGATGAAGAAATGTTCCTCTGTTTAACCCCTTAGGCCTGATTCCCACCTATGCATTTTTAGTGCTTTTTGCAGATTTGCACTACAGTCCATTTAACATGGTTTCCTATGGAACACGTTCTGTAGTGCAAATCTGCAAAATGCAAAAAGCACTAAAAATGCATAGGTGTGAATCAGGCCTTATTAACCCTTAATTTATTCTAATCAGCCTTAATGAACTCCCTATTCTCCTCCATTTAATTATTATTTTCCTGTTTTTTTATTTTTTTCACTTCTATTTTATAAACGATAAACAATTAAAACTTTTTTTTGTTTCCTTTGTTAGTGAATATTTTCACACATAAATATTAACATATATTTACACATTTCACATAAAAAAAAAAGTGCAAAATTAAAAAACAAAATTAATGAATTTCATTTGTAAATGACTTTTCAGTGCTTTGTACCATTGCTGACATCTGTGGTAAACAAAACAGTTGCGGTAGGCATTAGTATCTGCGAGTACTAAAAAAATAAAAAAGTAAATCGGTACTCTTACTCATTGTAGAAAAAAAAAATGGTATTGGTACATCCCTACTTGAGAGCAAAAGGTACTCAAAACAGCCAAAAGAGTGACCTCTACATACCAGACACCTAAATAATTTTAATAACATTTCTGCAGCATGTAGGAATTTATTAAAGATACCAGTCTAACCCACTTCATTAGAAGGTGTATCTTTTACTGTTGGCAGCTAAAAATTCACCTTAAAAACAGTGATTTAAATTAGCTCCAGGTGTATGAACAGTTCAGACTAGAAAAGCCTGGAATAAGGCAGGAGTCTATACTACCATTCAGAAAGAAGCATTTAATTGGCTCACCCTTCACCTATTGCATTGAGCCAAAAATGTATTACTGCACTTACTGTACCATGTCTCAGTTTATAATGGCTTCAGGAACAAAAGACATAATCAAGAGCTCTAATTACACAGAAGATCACTGTAAAAAGGAGTAATGTGTTCCTAACTTTTATCACCATCTGCTAAGCAGTGGAATTTAACAGAAATGAAAAAGAATACCATCTGAAGCAATTAAAAAGCTTGTGAAGAGTACGTCCAGAAAATGTTTTGTCTAGATATTATAACGGGATCTAAAACACTTTCCCAAGAAAGAGCATATTACATTAACCAGCCAAATCAGAGTGCAGCCAAGGGAGCAAAACATTTCATATATTACAAGGTAGATCAGTAAGGGAAGGGAGATGCATAACAAAGAGGGCTATAATAAATAGGTAGAAGAAATCTGTAAAGAATAACTTCATGAAACAAGTAAAATCATTCAGTCAACTGATAATGCCATTCAGGAAAACCTGCAACCGCAAAACATTTTACTATGTCCTCCTGCTCATAAGTAGGGATGAACACAGGTTTGGTCAGAACGCCCACCCACTTGTATGTTAGTTTAGTTAGTGGCTGGCCCAAGTTGGGGGGGGAAGTTAACTTGTGTGTTTCTGTTCCCGGGCTTTTTGGGTCCAGCCAGCCCACCTGTGATATAAAAAGGGGGAAGGCTGAGGTCCGGGGACCTGCTCTTAGCTGCAAATGCTGTGAGTGCATTGGGGGAGGACCGCTGCGCCTTGCAGTCCGTCTGAGGCACCGGGGATCCAGAGAACAGCAACATTGCGGCGGACAGATCAGACACTTTTGACACATTTTTGGGACCACTGACATTTATACAGCGACCAGTGCTATAAAAATACACTGATTACTGTGTAAATGTCAGTGGTAGGGAAGGAGTTAACACTGGGGGGCGATCAAGGGGTTAAAATGGGTGCCCTCAGTGTGTTTCTTACTGTGGGGACCCCTTTCACACTTAAGGCACTTTTCAGGCGTTTTAGCACTAAAAATAGTGCCTGTAAAGCTCCTTAAAGGCGCCTCTCAAACCTCCCAAGTGTGAGACCCCTTTCACACTGCTAGCACGGCCGCATTAGGGGTAAAGCGCCGCTAGCTTTACCACTGTTATAGCGGCGCTTTTAGACCACTAGCAGGGAGCTTTTAACCACCAAAAGCGGATGAATAAAGGGTTAAAGGCACCTGCCAAGCGCCGCTGCCAAAGCGCTGTGCAGGCGCTTCGGCAGCGCTGCCCATTCATTCCAATTGGTAGGGGCGGTGGAGGAGCGGTGTATTCACTGCTCCTGCACCGCTCCAAAGATGCTGCTTGCAGGACGTTTTTTCCTGTCCTGGAAGCGCACCATCCTAGTGTGAAAGCTGGGGTGGCTTGAGAGGCCCTTACAGGCGCGATTTTTAGCGCAAAAACGCATGTAATGCACCTCAGTGTGTAAGGGGTCTGAAAGCCTGAGTGCTTTTACACTGTGGTGGTGCGATTGCGGGACTGAAAAAAAAAAAAATCCTGCAAGCAGCGTCTTTGGGCTGGTGCGGGAGCGGTGTGTGCGTACACACCACTCCTAAACCGCCCCTGCCATTGAAATCAATAGAAAAAAAAAGAAAAGAAAAAAGGCACATTTTTTTCTTTTCTTTTTAATTCCAGAGTTTGCTTCTCTTTTCAAGTGCTGCCAGAAGTGCATGAAGACCCTCTTTTATTTCTACATAGACTGATATCTGATACCTTTATACATACTTTTACATTGAAATCAATGGGCAGCACTGACGAAGCGCCTGCAAAGCGCATTGGGAGAGGCGCTTTGCAGGCGGCTATAACCCTTTCCTTGGCAGATAGCGCCGTTATAACAGCGGTAAAGTGACGCTAAAACTAGCAGCGCTTTACCACTAACACGGCCGCCCTAGCAGTGTGAAAGTGGCTTTACATTGCTAATACAGAGAACCAAGGGTACTTCAGAGGAAAGAGTCAACTAAAAATAAATGCAAACCTGTAAACCAACAACTGTCATAAAAATGGGAAAAAAATCTTAAACGTACAAATCTGAGGAGATGGTAAGATTCGGGCAGATCGTACAGGACCATGCCGGGCTGAAAATAGTTCTTGTGCTTCACCGCTGACCTGCAAAACATAATATGCAAAACATCCTAATTAAGATAAAGTTTCTATTTTCACATTAACAGAAACACTTGTTTTCATAAGCAAGTGATTAGAACACCTGTCAGTTTGTATTGCTGTCTGTGCCCCTGTTAGGAAGATTAACCCTCTATTTGTCCTGTTTACTGCTCTTATTGAAAGTGAAAGTAAATCCCAAATTTTGGGTTGACACGGGAACAGTAATAGAGGAAAAATCTTCCATTGGGGGTCACTGGTGACACTTCTGGTGACACTTCAGGATTCCCTAACTTTGAAGGGATTTCCTCTAACTTCCTCTTGGCTATGGGACAGGAAGTGAAGGGAAATCTCCACAATGGGACACAAAATGACAGGGGTTATAACTCTCCCTTACTCTATGCAAAACAAAAAAATAAAGTTTGCCTTTAGTTTTACGCTAAAGCTGAACTCCCGGGTAAGCAAATATTGTCTAAATACAAGAGGAATGTACCGTATATACTCAAGTATAAGCCGACCCGAATATAAGCCAAGGCACCTAATTTTACCACAAAAAAAAAACTGAGAAAACTTATTGACTCGAGTATAAGCCTAGGGTGAGAAATGCGCAGCTACTGTAAGTGGAAAAGAGGGTCAGCAATGCCCATTTGCAGCCTCACTGTGCCCATTTGCATGCCTCATTGTGCACATTTGCAGCCATAGGTCCCCCGAACTTCAGACTTGGTAGTTGAGGGTTCCTAGATGCCCCCTAGCTGCAGCCAAAATTTGGGGTCTCTGGACCCAAAGGGTTCCGAAATGACATTGCTACAGATGGACACAGTTGACCGACTTTGGGGCCCCGTATCTTGGGGCCCCGTATCTTGGGGCCAAAGTCGGTTCGGAAAATGTCAAGCACTTTTCTGCAGCAGAGAATGACATTTTCCGCTAGGAACTATCTGGGGTTCCTAGCACCAAGTGGCCCCAAGATATGGGGCCCCAAAATAGAGTCGGAAAATGGCATTCTCTGCTGCAGAAAAATGCTCGACTCCAGTATAAGCTGAAAGGGGCATTATCAGCATAAAAGAAATGTGCTGAAAAACTCGGCTTATATACGGTACATTTTTTATTTAAACTTGGTCTGCTTTTCTTCCAGATAGGTGTATTAATCCAGTGTACAACGTTCCCTCTGTGCAGGAGCTTAACTACTTGCCTACCAGGCACGAACACCTCCTTCCTGACCAAGCCATTTTTCAGCTTTCAGCGCTGTCGCATTTTGAATGACAATTGCGCGGTCATGCAACGCTGTACCCAAATAAAATTTTTATAATTTTTTCCCCACAGATAGAGCTTTATTTTGGTGGTATTTGATCACCTCTGCGTTTTTTATTTCTTGCGCTATAAACAAAAGAAGAGGGACAAGTTTGAAAAAACATAATATTTTTTACTTTTTATTATAATAAATATCCAATTTTTATTTTTTTTTTTAAAACAAATTTTTTCCTCAGTTTAGGCCGATACGTATTCTTCTACATATTTTTGGTAAAAAAAAAAAAATCGCAATAAGCGTATATTGATTGGTTTGCGCAAAAGTTATAGCGTCTACAAAATAGGGGATAGATTTATAGCATTTTTATTATTATTTTTTTTTTTACTAGTAATGGCGGCGATTTGCGATTTTTATCGTGACTGCGACATTGCGGCGGACACTTCGGACACTTTTGACACGTTTTTGGGACCATTCACATTTATACAGCGATCCGTGCTATAAAAATGCATTGATTACTGTATAAATGTGACTGGCAGGGAAGGGGTTAACACTAGGGGGCGCTGCAGGGGTTAATGTGTACCCTATCTTGGTGATTCTTACTGTGGGGGGAGGGGACTGACTGGGGGAGGGGACCGATCGGTGTCCCTATGTACAAGGGACACACCACCGGTCTCCTCTCCTCTGACAGGACATGGATCTGTGTGTTTACACACACAGATCCACGTCCTGCTCGATTACCGGGCAATCGCGGGTGCCTGGCGGTCATCGCGACCGCCGGGCACGCGCACCGGGGCCCCAGCTATGCGGCGGGGGCGCGCGCGCGCCTCCCGCGGCGCGCGCGCCCCCCAGTGGCCAAATTGTAGACGACGTCATATGACGGCGGCCCGCCACAGTAGCTGCACCGCCCCGCCGTCATTTGACAGTGGGCGGTCAGCTAGTGGTTAAAGACCAGTTACTACTGCTCTCTCCTTGTAGGCCTGTTGCACACTGGAGTAAAAAATTGATCTGAAATGAGATGCATTGTTGTCTATGGGATATTGCACACAGCTGAGTAAACATCAGTAATACAGCGTTGAGTACAGAGCAGTAAAACAAAAAAAAACATAGAAAATTTTACATTTGCATGCAGTAATTTACTTGCATGTTTACTTGTTTAATATATAAATGTGAAAAAAACTTCCGCGCTAACCTACTATTACAATATGATTGTGAAAAATATGTGATAAATCCTAAATACTACAGGAAACAGCCAACACCAATATGCATCCAACCACCTGAACAAATGCAACAAATATATAATATCTCACAAGAGTGCAGCATTCTCCTTCAATAAATCAAGTGCATACAATTTTCAATGAATAAAGTGCATAAATCATCAATTTCTATAAAAATATACAAAAATATTTATATAATCATTCAAAGGGAGTCTATTTTTCAACAAAGTCCATAAAATGGGATAAATCCAGTCTCCGTGGATAGTGCAGTCCCATACACACAGTATTTAACTCTGATCACCACTGTGCCCTTCACCCCACCTATGGGTGTCTTCTCACCTTCTTAGACAGACCTCACTAACTACAAGAGGTCAATGGGGGTTATTTACGAAAGGCAAATCCACTTTGCACTGCAAGTACAATTGAAAGTGCACTGAAAGTGCAGTCGCTCGCCAAGACCCCTCCCTCATGGAGATTGAATGAGACTCTGCTACAGTCGGAAGAGACCCGTTCGGAGGTACTGGCCACATTGCAGGAGTATTTCTCCATTAATACAGCCTCAGTCACCAACCCCCTGATAGTTTGGGAGGCCCATAAGACGGTTGTAAGGGGCACCCTAATTAAAATAGGGGCTCGCCTCAAACGGGACAGAACACGACGTGCAGACGAACTCCTTGCCCAGATCCATTCACTAGAGAGCGCCCACAAAGCCAGTCTCGCACGGGCAACTTATCAGGAACTTCTCAAAGCGCGTGAAGAACTCCGCTCGATTTTGTTTCACAAAACGAAACAAAAACTGGCTTGGGCACACCGTACGATGTACGAATTTTCCAATAAACCCGGCACGATGTTGGCCAGGGCACTACGAGGCCCACGTTCCAAAACCTATATCCCTCACATACTGACATCCTCGGGCCAGAAAGTGTCCACATCATCAGATATGGCAGCAGAGTTCCGGTTATTCTACGAAGGCCTCTATAATTTAGACAGGCCACAGTCGGATGACAACATCACTTCTGGAGGTTTTACCCCACGGTCATACGTGGCCACATCCGGCATGCCTTCTCTCCCGGCCGAGGTCCAGGAGGAGTTGGAGCAACCCATCACGACGGCGGAGTTGGGGGTGGCACTGGCCACCTCCAAACCAAAGAAGGCCCCCGGCCCCGACGGCCTCACTCCACCATATTACAAAGCTTTCTTTGAGACACTCTCCCAGCCCTTAGTAGCGGCCCTCAATTCAATCACTGAGGGTAACTCCTTCCCGATAGACACCCTGAGGGCCTACATCTCCCTCATCCCAAAGGAGGGGAAGGATCCACTAAGATGCGGGAGCTACCGGCCGATAGCTCTCTTGAATACCGACCTCAAATTATTCGCCAAGATACTGGCCAATAGGATACTCTCACACATACCAAGCCTGATCCACAGGGACCAGGCGGGTTTTGTTCCACAACGGGAACCACGGGACAACACCATCAGGGTGATAAACCTAATCCATGCGGCCAGGTCATCAGGGAAGCCCCTTCTCCTGCTGTCAACCGACGCGGAGAAGGCATTTGACCGCGTAGACTGGTCCTTCATACAGGCCACCCTAGAACATATTGGGCTGCGCTCCTCGATGCTCAGCTGGATCCTTTCCCTCTACTCCCATCCTACAGCTGCGGTCAAAGTTAACGAGACTAGGTCCAGCTACTTTAACATCCGCAACGGCACCCGACAGGGCTGCCCCCTTTCCCCGCTGATCTTTATACTATCCCTGGAGCCTCTCCTCTGCAGAATAAGGGCGAATACACACATTACCGGCTACCGCAAACCCTCCGGACTGCATAAGGTGGCCGCTTTTGCAGATGACCTCATTTTCTTTCTAACAGACCCACTCAAATCACTCCCTAACCTACTCCACTCCCTACAGGAGTACGGGGCCCTCTCTTCCTTCCAAATCAATCTGTCGAAGTCCTCCCTCCTCAATATCTCTGTGGATAAAGGCACGATCCGCCGCCTGCGCTCAGAGTTCCAGCTGCGTTGGGCGACCAACACTATTCCCTACTTGGGCGTTGAAATCAGTCCGGACCCCACGGACCTGTACCAGGCTAACTTCGCTCCACTCCTTCTCCGACTCAACACAGATCTCCTTCATTGGCACTCCCTTACCTTGACGTGGTTTGGGCGATGCAATGCCATTAAGATGACAGCTCTACCCAGGATACTGTACCTATTACAAGCCCTCCCTATCCGTATCCCCCCGCTATTCTTTAAACGAATCGATTCGATGTTTCGAGCCTTTGTCTGGTCGCATCGAAAGCCGCGTATCAGATTGCAACTCCTACACATGGCAAAGCACAGGGGAGGGGAGGGGTGGGCCTCCCAGATATAAAAACCTACTACAGGGCGGCCCATCTTACTAGGGTGGTCGATTGGCACTGCCATGCAGAACATAAACAATGGGTGGCGATGGAGCTGGAGGACTCGGACGGCATGGCCAAGAGTTGGCCATGGACCACCACCCCCATCCCAAGGGACCTCACTAACCACCCCACGGTGGGCAGCACCATTCAGGTGGCCAGGGATGCCTTTCAACATTCCTCAGTATCCCCAAGGCCCTCCCCCATGGTACCAATCTTGGGTAACCCCGATTTCCCTCCTGGCCGTATGAACCCTATCTTTGGACGTCTAACTGCAAAGGATCGGCTTCACCTCCACGACTTCCTAGGCCCGGACGGCCAACTTATAACAGAGGCAGGGATATACGCTACTGATCCCCCACTGGACTTTTGGAGCGGTCTCCAACTACGTAACTTTCTGCGCCGGTGTGCACGGACACCGGGCATATCGCGCCCCCTCACGGAACTGGAGCAAATTTGCCATCGCAGAGAACCGATTCGTCACTGTCTGTCACTTATCTATTCCTCCCTGATCTCACCAGCGGAAGGGTCTACGCCACCCTTCCTTTCTAAATGGGAGGCTGATTTAGGAATCCAACTCAATGACTCACAAAGGGACAAGGTCTTGCACTTTGCCCAGAAGTCATCCATAGCCACTAGAGTCCAAGAGACCTGCTATAAAATTATGACCCGATGGTACAGAGTACCTACCACTCTGCATCGCTTCCTCCCGCAGGTCTCTAGCGTTTGCTGGCGTTGTGGTTTGGAGGAGGGAACGATGCTCCACATTTTCTGGGACTGCCCCAAAATCAAACCCTACTGGCGAGAGGTGACCAGCACGATCGAGCACCTGACGGGTGCCGTCCTAGAGGGGGATCCTGGGGCCTGCCTGCTGCACCTCTCTAAGCGACCCATTAAGAAGTACAAAGCCTCCCTTACCATTCAGCTTTTAAATGCTGCCAAGGCATGCATCCCCTTGTGCTGGAGATCGGAGAATCCACCATCAAAATCTATGTGGTATGCTAAGGTCAATGAACTAAGGAACATGGAAGACCTCACCGCCACCCTACATGGAAGAGAGGAGGCCTTCTCGGAGACATGGCGACCATGGATTCATTACATCTATACTGAAGCGTACCTCAGTGAGGTTACAGGTCCTGATTAATCCATGCAGCTCGAGCTTCCGTATGATCAGGGGGGCACCACCACCTCCATCCTCACCCTTCTTCACTTCCCCCTCCCTCCTCCTTTCATCCCCTTCCACCCCTCCCCATCCTACATATATTTTTTCTTCCTTTTCTTCTTTAAGTTTTCCCCAGCCATGGGCCGGTTTAGCCAGATATTATGCATATCTTTTATACATTACTCGCCATTGGCGCCACATGGCTGGACCCGGCTGTCTGGGGGATAATTCCCCCAGCCAGCCGGAGTAGTTTCTCTTAGTGTGGCCGTGGCAGCCGCACTAGACATATGGGTTATTCAGGAAACAGTATGGAAGCTCCTTCCTGGTGTTGCACACGGGCAGTTTGGCTTTCACACGCAACCGCATCTGCAAGCCATAAAGTGCGGTACTGGGGGAAGAGCTACACGGCAAAGCTAGTACATCATCTAACCCTATTTGTTACATGTTACTGTTTTTTACTATAAGCAATGTCATTATTATTCTGTGATTGTAATGCTGTACCATTTTGAAAATTAAATAAAGGAGTTAAAAAAAAGAAAGTGCAGTCGCTCTAAATCTAAGGGGTAGATCTGAAATGAGTGGAAGCTCTGCTGATTTTATCATCCAATCATTTGCAAGCTATTTCCCCCTTGGAACTACAGCGACTTTACGTCTAAGTGCACTTTCAGTGCAAAGTGGATTTTCCTTATGTGTGCTTTTGCAGTGTTTAGCAATTTGCACTATGGTTTTATCCTCTTGCCTCCTATATGAATGACACCATGCTGAGAGCTGTGGACTGGCACTGAACAGCCAGTGAAAGCAGTGCCACTTAAAACAGTGCATAAGTGCATATTGACCTCCTGTAGTTAGTGAGGTCTGTCTAAGCAGGTGGGAAGACACCCATGGGTGAGGTGATGGGCACAGTGGTGATCAGAGTTAAATACTGTGTGTATGGGACTGCACTATTCATGGAGACTGGATTTATCTTATATTATGGACTTTGTTGAAAAATGGACTCACTTTCATTGAAAAAAAATATATATATAACATTTATTTTATATGTTTTGTATATTTTTATAGAAATTGATGATTTATGCACTTTATTCATTGAAAATTGTATGCACTTGATTTACTTGTTTAATGCTTATGCAAATGTATTACAATACTGGAAATGAAGAAGAATTTTTCTATACTAATCTATATGCTTGCACACGTTTACTCACCTATACTCAACATTACTCAGGTCTTTACACAGTTTTTGACCCCTTGCACACAGACATCACAAGTTCCTGAGTAAACAACAGTAAATTATGATGCCCGTGCGCAAGGGGCCATACAGGATGATTGGTCTTGTATCTGTCCCCACTTAGTTTTCTGGCTAGTCTCTAGTGGGTGGGACCTGCTGGGTCCCTCTCACGGTTCTGCTATTTTGCACAGGATATTTACAGCACAGTTATGATGTCACTGCTACTCTTAGAAGGTAATATTTGGGTTTGTAAAGGCATTTGGTGCTCACAAAGTGGACTGTACATTCTTTGTGGCTATTGAGCAATTTATGTTTAATCTTGCTTTATTAAGTGTTCAACATAATAAAAAATGTACAAAAAGAACATTGTACTTGATGGACTATTGAGACATAAGTAGGTCTGTGTAAAGTTATCAGAGACATACCAACGCATGTGAATAGTGTACAACTAGGCAACTGACAACAGCATAGGTAGGATACATGTTGAAAAGGAGGAACAGCATTCCATAATGCAAGGCATAGAGTCACACTAGGGAAGTAAATGCATAGGAACCAGGTGGACAATAGTAGGGTACCCATAAATAACTTGTAGGGAGCCAAATGTTCCCATGAGCATATTGAGGTAGAAAAAAAAAAAAAAAAAGGGGGGGGGGAGTGGCAGAGTTTGAGCAATCAATTTTTTTTTTTTTTAAAGATCTTTTTTTTGAGTCTTGATAAACCATTCAACATACAAAAAAAAAAAAAAAGGAGGCTTTGGTTATTCATAGCAGTGCATAAACATGTAGTACACTTGAACATTCAATAAACGTAGATCAATTCACATGCCTCTTGTGATCGTTAACTGCAATAGTACAAGAGATGACCAACAGACAGTTCTCCGGGTTTGAAGGGCAGCCAGATATGTTAACACAATGAAGTGCATGGCATGATCAAGAATAGTATACAACAATGTTATCTACTCTGGGGTTAGAGGGCTAGCTATCCATCTGCCCCATATTTTTTGAAAGGTTTTGGTTCTTTTCCGAGTCTCAAACGTGAGTTTATATAATGGTAAAGAGTCATTAATTAATTTTAACCATATGGACTTTAGAGGTGTGATCCTTTCCATGATTGTAAAATGGACTTCTTTGTGTGAAAGTACAGGATGCAGAGGAGTCTCTTAACATGGGATGATATATGCAAGTCACCAAAAATGCCCAAGAGGCAGTTCTTGGGGTGTATAATATTTGGGAGATCTATTGCAGACGAGAGGAAAAAAAACCTATCTCCACCCAGAAGCTCTGTACCACTCTGTACCACTGGACAAGACCAGAAACAGTGTAGGAAGTCTGCCTGCTTGACCACATCCTCTAAAACAATCAGCTATTTATGTAACCTAGCAGGGGTAAGGTGGGATAGATGGAAGACCTGGGCCCTGTCAGTAAAGGACCTACCATCACCCCCCCAAGCGGTCCATGGTAAAAGTTCATTACAGCATTAAAGTCTCCAACATAAAGAAGAGGGCCAGGGGGCCTAGATAAAAGCATAAGTGACAATTTAGTTAGCACATCTGCGGAAAATGGAGGGGGGACATAAACATTCACTAAGGTGAGCATTACAAAGGTAATTCGTATTAGAAGTACAATGTGCCTTCCTTCAGAATCTGATTTAATTTGTAGTATCTCCGCAGGGAGAGATTTGGCCAGTTAAATAGGGACACCTGTAGAGTAGGCCGGATTGGTAGCATGATAGGTCTGAGCTAGCCATGGACGCTTAAGGGTCCTCACCTTTGAACCAACAAGATGCATTTCTTGGAGGTAGATAAAGTGGAGATGGTGCTCTTTCAAGACCGAAAATACCAGGGGCCGCTTCTGGGGCGAATTCAACCCCCTGGTATTCCAGGAAATTATCTTTAACAGTTGTGTCATAGCAAGTCAAGCATTACATAATTGGCATCAGGGGAGTAGAAAACAAACGTAACATAGCATGTCATGCCATACATCACATATAAAAGAGTATAGACGTATGAGATCAAGTTTAAGGTGGTATTTAAAGCAAAGGAAGCTCATATATTTATGAAAAAACAAAAAGAAGTATAAAAAAAAACCTGTCAAAAGGCAACAAAAAAAAAAACACAACAAATAAAAAAAGAGCAAAGTCCATGAAAAATCCCAGTCCACCCTCTCTGCTCGGCCATCCCAAACATAGTGAGCCTTGGATCCCTAAACCAACAAGAGAAAAAAAAAAAAAAAAACGCTCAAGTGAGGTTAGAACTCTCCCGTGGCCACGCCACCAATTTGTATGGGGGGTAATATGGAATCCGGCTTGGCTCTCTAAACAAACAGAAAAATAACAGTAAAGGTTCCCAGGATAGGAGTCTACTGCATGTAAGAGGATATATAAAAAGCACCAGGCCCTCCACAGGTTAGTAGGCACAACAATTAGGATTATGAAAAGGTCCAGTACAGGAGAGCCGGTTACAATAGGGCAGTACTTCTGTAAACTGCAGGGGAAAAGGCAGCAATCTTCCTGAGGAACATAGGCAGCATAAGAAGGCAGTGTAGGCAAACATGTTGACTACCTGTAGGTGCAAGAGGTAGAGGATCCATGATTAGGTAACAGTAGGGGTTCCAGGGAGGAAATGCCACAGTTAGTCACCCCCACCCCTGCGCTTGGGCAGAACTCCATATCTATCATTTAGCCACGCCATGGCTTCTTTAGGGTTGGTGTAGAAGTGGGCTTTGCCTTCATGGATAACACGCAACTTAGCAGGGAAAAGCATAGCGTATGGAAGGCCTTCTGTACACAGGCGGGCTTTCACCGACGCAGAGGATATCCATTGGCATTAGACGTTAGCTGAAAAGTCAGCATATACTGAGATAGTGTTACCGTTGTATTTAAGTGGCCCTTTCTCCCTGGCAAGGCGTAGAATGGCCACTTTGTCTTGGAAGTTAAAGATCCGTGCATTAAGGAAGCATGGGGGGGGCTCCTGAGGGAGAGGTATGTGGAGGTGTGCACCTACAATAACATAGGAGAAAGAAGGTGCGTCTGTGCCAAAAATATCCCTTAGCCAAGAGTATAGGAGTTTCAGGGTTGGAGCCCTCCGCACGTTCCCACAAAATGCCATTAAGATAAAAAGACCTGTGTGTGGCAGCCTCCCCATCACCCCCTAATTACTTACCTGAGCCCCATCTCTCCCTAGCGATGTCCACGATGGTCTTAGCTGTCTGGGACTCTCCATCTGATTGGCTGAGACACAGCAGCGGCGCCATTGGCTCCTGCTGTTGTCAAAGTCAGTTAGCCAATCAGAAGAGAGAGCTGCAAGTTGGCTCGGGGGACCCCATAGCAAGCTGCTTGCTGTGGATGCACTCGACAGCAGGGAGGGACCAGGAGCAGCGAAGAGGGACCCAAGAAGAGGAGGATCCGGGCTGCTCTGTTCAAAACCAACTGCACAGAGGAGGTAAGAATAACAGGTTTGTTTTTTAAACGAGACTTTACAATCACTTTAAGGATACATGCACTGGGGGTGGACTAAATGTACGAAAAGTCAGCAATCCTCTCTGTGGCATTTAAAAAACAAAAAAAAACAGATTGCCATGTGGTCGAACAGAATAAGGCTAGATGTTATGCATAAAGACAATTACCAAATCGGTGCAGTAAGGAAACGGAGTGTGTGAAGTGAAGTTCTGCTTTAAGAAAGCCATCTAAAAAGAAACAACACTGCTGCTATTTCATGCAACAAAATTAAGTGACTGCTTTCCAAAATGCTTATGTAATCAATCAATGTAATAAGTATTGCAGGGAACAAGGAGGGCAGTTTCTGTAAAACATAAAGGCTCTAACTTTTTTTTTTTTTTCTTTTTTAGGAAAACCTATACAAGAAAATGAAGGCTAAGCCTAAAAGTAGCATAAAAATTGACAGCAAGTATAGGAACTGCTGGTTTACACATTTGTCAATTTTTTTTTACTTTCAGTAAATAGTGAAAATAAAAAGAAAACATTTCTACAGTAATGTCCTGTTAATTTCAATTAAAGTAAGCAAAAATAATCCATTCTTCAGTAACATTTTCCTACTTTATATAAAATATTTTTTAACTTGACATCTACATTTTTCTTCCAAACTAATAACAATTAAAGTGATTGTAAACCCTCACCTTGAAAAACAATCCTTTCAGTTTAAAAAAGGAAAAGAAAGGCAAAATATTTGTGTATAGATATAAAAAGAAAAAAACATTATAAATACCTTTTTTCCCTTTTTTTATAAGTGATCATATAGCCTCTGTCGGGGCTGAGGGAAGAGAAACAGCAATGCACTGGTCTTCCCAATAGTAAGCTATGCAGGGGGGGGGGGGGGGTTAGGCTGTAACCAGATGTCTGATTATTGGAGATGAGCACACTGAGTTCCCAGCACAGCTAGATAACTGACCACAGTGTGCTCTCCTGCTTAGTGTGGTTGGTTTTTAATAGGAAAGCAGAGGGACTGACAGGAACACCAGGGATTTCACACAAAGGAAGCAATAAAAGGTGAACAGGATACCTTTTCATACAAGTACATGGTACAGCAGGCACATATCAGCAATATATGAAAACGCTGGGTTGATTACATATTCTTTAACTTTTAATTTCTTACTGTATACTCATTGATGTTCAACTCTAGAGCACATAGGAGGGGGTCTGGCTTCTAATTAGACACTTTTTTACTTTTTATTCACTCATTATCTCAATGGTTTTAGAAAAAAAAACTATGAAAAAAACTCATCCTAAATTACATATGATTTATAACATGGATGCGTGTATTGCATATAAAATTACATTGCACAAGATCACATTTTAAAATATATGTGAACTCAACCACTAAAACCTTATAACATATCATTGCAAATGTAATTTTCAATATTTTGAAATCTGCAACCTTCATTAAATACCTGGCAATTCTAATATGAAGGTACATGTTCAGATATTTCTTGTTATAGGCCACATGTGTCAAACACGAGTCCAGCCCACCAGGCCATTTCATGTGGCCCTTAAACCTCTCCTGCAGATGCGGAACCCCCCCTCATCTCCACAACCTCCCCCCTCTCAGCAGTTAGCAACAGAGAGGAAGACAGAACTCCTCCTACAGATCCTGTGCCTCTCAGTGCAGCCGCAGCATCCCCTCATCTCCGCCCTTCTCTGGTCCACCTCTAGGCCCTGCACTTACTGTTGATGGTGTAATTCTTTTTTGAGGGATTACATTCTCTCCAGGAGTCAAGCAGGGAAGCTTGTTGAAGCTGTTTGCAAAACTGTAGGGAGGGAGAATGGGACTCCGGAGCATATGGAGCTTTATCCAGGTGTGGATGGAGTACTAAATTTGAGTCACCACACATAAAGTCCCTTTACAATGAGTTCGTATAACCTATAGGAGGTGGGAAAAATGGATTGGGGTTGTTGTTGGGGGCATAATATGATACAAATTTAGTTTCAACATCCTATAGCAAGCCCACAAAAATAATGTAGCGGCCTTCAGGGTCTCTGATCTGGGCAAGTTAGGTGAATGGTAGGGTGAGCTGGAAGGCAAGCAGTAACCCTCTTTGTTTTGTAGCGGCAGAAGCAGTTAACACTTGGGGGTAACTGAAGCTAAAAAAATTTGGAGCACTGTGGGCCGCAAAGTGTGTCTCCTGGAGAGCTACTACTCTGGGTTTTAGAGAAGAAAACACCTGGAAGGCTTTAACCCATTTGTTAGGGGAATTGAGTCCCTTGACGTTTAGAGATAAAATGTTTAGGGGGGCCATCTGGAGAAATTGGGAGGGTCAGCGTGGGAAGACATCGGGCCCAGGAGGGCCCACCGACCTCGCAGGAAAAGAAAGGAGTAGCAGAAAAGAAAAGGAAAAACAGAATTTCCAGAAACAGGGAGGAAAACAGATTAACAACAAACACATAGGTGGTTGGACTCTATTGCCCGACCAAGTAGTGCGCAGACTCATCCCTAATTATTTTTACAAAAAAAAAAAATGTAGCAGAATACATTTTGGCTTAATTTTATGAAGAAAGATTTTTTATTTGCTAAATTTTATAATAAAAAGAAAAATGTTTTTGTAATGTTTTGGTATTTTTTTGTTTAATTTAGCAAAAAAAAAAAAAAAAACCCAGTGGTAATTAAACACCACCAAAAAAATGATAAAATTTAATTTGGGTACAGCGTTGCATGCCCGAGTTATTGTAAGCTGAAAATTGGCCTGGGCAGGAAAGGGGTGAAAGTGCCCAGACTTGAACTGGTTAAACACAATGGCGTCCAACCATTGCATTGAAACAAACTGCTTCACTGATCTTTCAGATGCAGAACAATGCCTTGATTTATAGCACCTAAGGCAGACTCTACGTTTACCCCACTTGCCACCATTGTCCTGTCACAAAATTCATATTAACAAACGTAGTACAAAAATGACAAAACACTAAATTCACTAAGAAACTTTTGATCACAGAAACACTATCATATTTCAAGCCCATGGTAAGCAGTGACACCTGAAATGACCTCTTATCACTTATTCCAGAGCCATATCATCGTTAATGGACAATTATTCAAGGACTGAGATGAGATGTGAAAATACCCAAAGCGTTGCCTTCATTTATTCTTGATTTGCTATGTAGTCATTATACTTTACACATAATGCTTCTTTCATCATCACAGCCTGAAGATATTTGTCCACCCAGATTTAGCCTAAGCGCTTGCATGCGTCCTAATAAAATTATTCCTTCCATGCATGAAACAACAGCTCCATCTGCCAGTGCTGTGGTCATGCAGAATGCAAGCACGAGCGAGCAAACATTGCATATTATTCACATTCCAATATTACACAAGTGGTATGAAAATATGTAACATAGCAAGAAATATTTATAATGGTATGTCATATATATATATATATATATATATATATATATATATATATATATATATATATATATATATATATATATACATACACACACATACACACACACACACACACATACATACAGTACATACATACATACATACATACATACATTACACACACACACACACACACAGTTACATAATTGTTTATTACTAGACAGCAATGTTTTAACAGTTGAGAAGCATGAATAACATTCACATTATTGCCATTAAATTGCCTCACTATCAAATAGTTCCAAAATGTAAAACTTATCTGCTTAGGAAGCTCAACTACTACATGAAACTGTGGGCTTGCTGTATGATTTGATGATGGAAGTCCGCAGAATGTCACCTCATTCACTAAGATCTGAAAAGAATCCCCTTGCAGAGTGCTACTGCGCTTGCAAAGTAAGCAGTCTATTTGCCTTTAGTAAATCAACCACTTTAAGACAGGGAACTGGTCCAACTCTGTAAATAAAACTCATGTCCTATCTTTTTCATTAAATGCTTGCACAGGCTTTGGAAGGCATAATGTAAAATGTAATAGTGAATTGTTCAAAGTTTAATCATTATCAAAAAGGATTTACGATATATTTACACATTTAGGCTGATGTACTAAAAGAAACAGGCTATTCACTTTGCAAGGGAAGTTGTTCTATGCAAGGTTATTATCACCAGAGCTTATTGAATGAGGTGAAGATCTGCTTACTTCCATTATCAAATCATGGCAAGCAAAAAAAAAATTTTATTTTACTTTTATTTTATTTTGTGATTGGGTATTCTTTGCAAAGAAAAATTTTCACCACATTTACCAAGTTCTGGGGAAAATTCCCTTACAAAGTGCAACTTTTCTTTCAAAGTGAACAGCTTATTTGCCTTTCATAAATCATCCTTTTTGAAAGCAATTCTCATACAGCCTATTACCCACTTAAGCTCCGGAAGATTTCCCCCTTCATGATCAGGCCGTTTTTTTGCTATTTAGCACAGCGCTACTTTAACTAACACAATTGCATGGAAATGAAAAGATGTACCCAAATGAAAGTGATATAATTTTTTCCACACAAATAGAGCTTTCTTTGGTGGTATTTGATCACTACTGGGTTTTTTATTTTTTGTGATATAAACAAAAAAAGGACATAAAAATGTAAAAATATATATATTTTACTTTCTGCTATAAAACGTACTCAATACTTAAAAAAAAAAAAAAAAATATTTCTTTATTCATTTTTGGTCAAAATGTATTCTGCTACATGCCTTTGGTGAAAAAAAATATCCCAATAAGTGTATATTGATTGGTTTGCTTGAAAGTTACAGCGTCTACAAACTATGGTAGATACAGTATATTGGAATTTTCTTTTTATACTACTTTTGACAGTGATCAGCGACTTATAATGGGACTGCGATAGTGTGGCGGAAAATCTGACACTAACTGACGCTGGGGCGGGGGGGGGGGGACTGACTAACTGCCACTGACATCAACAAATGATACAGTGCTCTGTGCCAATAACATGCACTGTCATTGTACTACTGACACTGGCTGTGAAGGGGGTTAACATCTAGGCAATCAAGAGGGTAAATGTGTGCCTAACCATGTTTACTGTGGGCTGTTTTCACTAAGCAATGTGCCAGTTTTTACTCCCTGCAAGAAAAAAAATGGCACATTGCTGCTGTCAGTAGCGAGCCCTGTGTTTACCTACAGGATTTGAGGTTTTTATGAGCGTTTTCTGCTCAAATAGCTGCTCTCTACCCCTAATTTCCTCTCTTCCCCTAGTGCTTTCTATTGGCTAAACAAAAAAACGCTGAAGCTGTAAAACATTTGTATATCACACTTCTACAATGCTTTAATAATGCATATAAACAGCTGCAAAAACGCTTTTAAAAATGCCCAAAATGACCTGGGTGATTGGTCTCTCCAGCCTGATCCACACATAATGCTCCAGGGTATCATGGATGATGTTGTGGCCTCTAGGTACATGAAGTTACTCTTATTTTATGCACGAGAGAGCTACTTCTTAGATGGAAGCAGCCCACACTGGATGATCCACTTGCCACTGTATAAACTAACCTATGTAGAAACTGTCAAAAAAAGTTTGACAAAGCATGGTCCACTTGGATTGATGCTCATAGTCCTGTTGTATCGTAAGACGATTAAGCCTCTTTCTTGTGTCATCCCATCCCCCCCCCCTCCAGTGTCCCCCCCCCCCACATATTTCGTGCATTGTTGTTTGCCCTGTTCCCTGATCCTGTCCCTCCCTATCCTTCTTCCCCACTCTTCCCTCCCCCTTATGATGGGGAAAGTTTGGTGGGACTAGCCCCCCCCCCCCCCCCCGCCTGGATCCAAGGGAAACTCAGTTAGAATTGGTATAAGTGAAGTTTAGGCTTTCTAATGTTGTCCATATGTGTTGAACCTTAATTTTGTGCACTATTTGAATAAACCTTTATCTGTTTAAAAAGAAAATGCCCAAAAAAATTTCAGTAAAATGCAACGCTCAGGTGTGATTGGAGCCTTAGGCATTTGGCCCAAGTATACAAGTCTGTGAACAAATATCCCCAGCACTAGCCTCATCTTATAGAAGGGCACAATTTTGATCAACTTGGAAAATTCAACATAGCTAATCATGATGTTCCACTCTCTAAACACCGGTAGGGAAAAAAAAAAAACAGATAAAACAATAACAAACCTATTTTTACATAACAAAAGAAAAACTACCAGGTATTATAAAGTGAGGGTATTCCTTTAAAGTACTACCACATTTATGTTGAGAACAGTGAGTGGAGAACAGAAATGAAAATGTTTCCACTGTCTGTCAGTTCTCTATGTGACATTTTGGCAAGCCAAAGCATAAACACTTTTTGGCTTATATTCTTCCATAAAGATTTACGAGGCCGACGGCTCCTGCAGTTCACTTGGGTCTCTTGGTTGATAAGTAGGTGATGCCAAAAAGACGCTTCCCTCATTCAGGAAGCATTTGTAAAATGTCTTACTGAGTGATTAACTTTGTCCTTTCTGCTTCATTCCCCAAGGTGTTTCATACAGAATTGCAAATATATCTAGTAAGGGATAGAGCATTTTATTTTTAAAAACACGTTTAATTAGCAGAGGCATAACGTTTTTTCTCTAAATAAATTTTGTACATGTCGGAAAAAAAAAAAAATAGTTTCCCTTATTCAGCTCTGTTAGCAACCTGAGAACCGTTCCACAAGAATTTAAAAAATAAGCGTGGGAGGCCACAGATATTAGCAAAATAATTATCTGATTAAAGGATAACATGGCTGTGTGGGGGTAAATTTTTTAATAAGAGAATAAGCAGAATCTTAAAAGGCCTAGGGCATTCTGAGGCACCACACACAATAAGCCGATTTACATTTGTATTTGGGAGAGGGAGTGTAAAGAAAAGTATTTGGGGGTGGCGGTAGTGTCCTGTGACTTAAGCCTGGTACACACTATCATTTTTTGATTTGGTCAACCCAGCAGGCTGAACAAAATAAGAACTGAGGGGCTCGGGAGGGGGTCGCTGTACTAACTATGCAATGTTAGTACAAAAATCTCCCCGCTGTGGTGTTCTGAGAGGGGGACTGCCCCACTGCCAGAACACACGGGTCAGCACTCGCAGTGATTAGATGCCATGCATTGATAGGATGCCAATCGGATGCTAGTTTTCCAGCATGCTCATTCAGCCGGCTTCTGTCGTGCAGGCTGGTGTACACACAAGCCAGATGTAGGCCAGTTTCTATCACAATCAAGGCCATTCTATGATTAAGGCCCCTTTCACACGATCGGCCCCGCTCGGATCGGCCTGTCCGTTTTTCCAGGCAGGTCCGAGCAGGCCACCCATGGACTTGTACGGGCAGGCATATGTCAGCGGAGATGTGTCCGCTGACACCCGCCTGCCATCCAATCCGACAAGATCCACTCAAAACAGACGGATGACGATACATTCGTCATTTATCCAGTGGATCGAATTGGATGAAAACGGACATGCTGTCCGTTTTCATCCGATCTACCCATAGTGGAGAGCGAGGCTCTGACAGGTCCTTCCCTGCACAGTGAGCAGAGACGGACCTGGCATCTGCCTGCTCAGCGGGGGTCAACAGATTGATCCCCCACTGAGCTAGCGGAGTCCGAGTGGATCCGCCCCGTGTGAAAGGGGCCATAGAATAAATAAAATTATTTCAAGGATTCCTTTAACCACCTCAATACTGGGCACTTTCACCCCCTTCCTGCCCAGGCCAATTTTCAGCTTTCAGCGCTGTCACACTTTGAATGACAATTCATGCAACTGTACCCAAATGAAATTTTTATCATTTTTTTCACACAAATAGAGCTTTCTTTTGGATGCATTTAATCATCAATGGGTTTTTTTCTAAAAAAATAAATAAATAAATAAAATAAAAGACCGAACATTTAAAAAAAAAGTTTCTTTGTTTCTGTCAGATAATTTTGTAAATGGGTAATTTTTCTCCTTTACTGATATGTGCTGATGAGGCGGCACTGAATGGCAGCACTGACTGGCATCACTAATGGTCATTGACTGGCATCATTGATGGGAACTGTTGGGGCTGTACTGATAATCAAAATAATCAAAAAAATGGCCTGGTCAGTGCCCCGATTACCTGTACAAGTCTCGTCTGCCTGGTTATGCTGCTGATCAACTCTCCTCAGATTTTGTCAGTGTGAGGCGAGGAAAGACGATTACCGGCACATTCGCATTTACATGTGATCGGCTGTGATTGGACACAGCTGATTGCCGATCACATGGGTAAAGAGCTACGTCATCGGCTCTTTACCAAGATCGTGGTCGCGCCATGTCCCTGTGTGCTCCTATGGGCGCGCGAGAGCGGTGTGACTGGGGCGACATCATATGACGTCCTTCCAGAACGAGAGGTGATCCCGCCTGGGGAGTCGGTTAAAGTATAAAAATTGCAAAGGCTGATATACATAATATGGCAGTTTATACCATGTCACCTATTGTAATACATGATATAATCTATCCATTACTTTACTGATATATACAAGTCCATTAGGATTGTATATGGTGGTTTTATTACCGTTTGACCTTAAATCCTTGTGATATACCTGTAATGTGTGGGTGTGCATATCCAGTATTTTGCAGTGGGCAAAACAAGCAAAGCTATATAAAGGTTATAGTGATCCCATATGAAGAGCTCCACTTGTATACCACTAGAGTTTCTGCTCTTGAAGATGATAACCTATCACTTAGCACCTACAAGGGCTTATGGCAAAAAAAAATTTAAAAAAACGTCAAGACAGAAATATTAGTTTTTTTAGGTGCATGCTCTGGGGTCATCATCCTTGACCACCCTTCCCCATATACAGTAGTTATTTGTTTACTTGGAAAAGTAAAAAACCGTGCCAGGTATTCCAAAAACATAGCTGCTAAACACCTGTTCCAGCTTACACCTTTAAAACCAAGTCAGCAATGCCAATTCCATTTTATGTACATATGATTCCCCAGAGGTCCAGGAACATGAAATCTTAAACTAAACGACCATTTAGTGGTTAACAAACTCAAAGTATATTTGTAGTGTTTATAAAAGTGGTGGGTGAGCATTTTAGTATAAAATAAATGAAAATTTAAATTTATAGCAAACTGACATAAAACAAAATGCTACTGCCTACTCTGTTTTCCCTTCTCTTCACTGTCTCGAGCCCCTGGGGAATTGGTGGCAGCCTTTTTGCAACACTCAGCAATTGCTGTAGCTTTCACCTATGTGGAGAGCAAGGCGGACACAAATTTCTTTCAGCGTCCGGGCGCTTTTCTGTTATTTGTTACATGTTGTCTTGTCCCCCCATTTTTGTGGTCGTTTTTGACTAGCCCACCTGGACTATGCGCCAATTTGTACCAGGAATAGTCTATAATCAGGTTTTGACCTTATTTTCTACATGTTTTGTATATACCAATAAACATTTACTTATACTATTTTGATAAATTGGAGACTCACCATTGTGTTGCTTTTCAGTAAGCCCCACCTTTTCTGTCCCCTTCTGTTTGGGATACTTTTTTACTATTGTTTCTTTGGGGGGGTTGAATTGCAACCATAACTGTTTGGTATATACTATCTACATGTTCAAACAAGCCTCTACTTTTTCATATTTATACTGCATACTGCATTGAGATAATGGGGTTGATTTACTAAAGGCAAATAGACTGTGCACTTCGCATATGCAGTTGCACTCTCCATGTGCAGTTGCTTCTGAGCTTAGTAAATGAGGCAAAGTTTCACTTTGCAAAGAGTACCCAATTACGAGCAAGGTAAATTAAAAAAAAAACAGCATTTTTGCTTGCACATGATTGGATGATAAAAGTCAGCAGAGCTTCTGCTCATTTACTAAGCTCTGGCGCAGCAGCACTTGCACTTTGCAAAGCGCAAAGCCTATTTGCCTTTAGTAAATCAACCCCAAAATCTGTTATATAGCAGCATTATTCATTTTGTTTACACCAATTTTTTTCCATCAGCACAAACCTGATTTTTTTTTACTCTAGCAATAGGAATTTCCTGCCTCTTTAGCAGATTACTGCGTTTTTATAAGTATTACTCAAAAAAGTGTGAGATTTTACTATGTATAACCATACTATAAAAAAAAAAAAAAAAAAAAAAAAACCCTAGAGGATTTTACACAAACTGTCTTGGTTAAGGCCCCTTTTACACTTATACGACTTGTCCAACGATTTGGGACTGCAAAGTAGCATGACAAGTCATTCCCCATGATTTCCAATCACAGCAATTCATATTAGTACAACTTCAAGTTGTTCCGACCTTCAAAGTATTCCCTGCACTACTTTGGTCCGATTTTGATGCCACTTACACAGGCATTCTTTGAAATCGCGGCAAAATCATGGCCGCGAATCGCGGTAAAATCGCGTGACTTTGAAGTCGCACAAGTGTGAAAGGGGCCGAAATGTGCCTTTCACAAAACATCAAACCAGCACCAATATTGAAAAGCAGTAAGCATAAAAAGGTACCTGTAGATAACTTCTGTTTTGCAAAATGAAGCTCTACTGAGAGCAGCCAAACTCTTGGTGTATGTTGTGTAGCAATATTGACATTTCTCTAGGCAGTTACCCATTTTGATGTTAACCACACTCCCTTGTACCCCACAAAGCAATGTTGCTAAAGTGCTGCTCCTTTTCAGGATATGGAGGGAGAGAACGGTCCTACAGAAAAGTCAATATTCGCATGTAAGGTGACCTGGCTTTGGGGGATGCCTGGGCACACCAGTGCTTCATTTAGCAAAATCCAAGCAACGTAGTGGCACCTTATACTTGTATATTATTGATATTGACAGCTTTCTTAATGGTTTGCATAGACTGCTTCAGTTAAAAATTTCCTTTCAGGTACCGTGGAAGTTTAATTCAGGCAACAACTAGTGGAGACAAAATAAAAGGACTTAAATATTAAAAATGTAATCAATACAAATAATGTATCCTTTTGACATTTTCAAATCTGAAAAGCTCTGCACTTCACAACTTGCTGACTGTTAATTTAGAAGAAAAATGCAACGTTATGTCTCCGACGCTAGCAATAGTTAAACAATTACACGTCTCAAAGTCAATAACGCCCTCACTTGCCCCCTCCCCTTCCCTTTTCACCAGCCCAAACACTATCGTAGTCCTTTGAACCACACATAATGGTATCTCTCATTTATAAGTAACACTCTCTAGTCAAAGATCTTGCTCCAAAGGGATCTTAATGTAAAACCACTCAGACGATGCAGAGACACACGCTTTTGGAGGCAGACGGTGAAGGTGTTTCTGAATCAATGTAACACCATTACAGACGGTGTTAGCTTAACAGCTGTCATAAACACTTCATAATCACTCAAGCATTCCGGCAGAGCTCAGATTAGTGCATTATTTCATTAACTGCTGCACAAATAACAGAAATCGAGGTGTACATTTATATTTTAGAACACTCAAACAACACAGGGGCCTCCAAAAAAAAAAAAAAAAAAAAGGAGTGGAAAACTCCTGAGTGCCTCTGTTGTGATACTACTGATCTCAGAAAAAGTGTAAATATACACATATTTTAACATTTGGATTAAATATACACCCTAAGGACATGCTTCATACTGCAGTTATATTTATACATATATAAACAGGGCAGCCGTTCTGTGCAGAATCACATTTTTATTTAATTAGGGCTGTGGAAATTAAAAATAATTCCTCGATTGATCGTTAATTTTTTTGATCGATCAAAATTCTTTTGATCGGTACTCACCTCTCCGCCGGCTTCCTGGTCTTCAGGGAGTTCTGTCGGAGATCCGGTGATGTCACGGACATCGACGTCACTGGACTCCTCCCCCCTTCCCCAAGTGCCTCCATCTGCTAACGAAGGGAAGGGGGGAGGAGTCTGGTGACGTTTAAGTTCTGATTGAACGTAACGCGTACGGGGGAGGAGCTACTGTTGACGTCACCGGCTGCTGCCCTACGGAACTAACACGATTGTCAGCTTTACATGCTGTGTTTTTATCATCTTTATGCGAGTAGTTTGTGTTTGAACACAAAAATGTAATCTTATACTTAAGCGGTGAGCACTTAGATCTTTTCTTTCTACCCATGACCTGGCGTCCTTTTTGAGATCTAAGGAGACGTGAGAGAAGTTTATTGTCCGTGTGGAGGGATTGTCACGCTACTGTGGAAATAAAATTACTTACATCAGTGCTACAGTTTGAATTTAAAACATATTTGTGTGAACTGTGAAGTTAAGTCATGAATTGTGGAAACTAACTAGTGTCGGGTGATTGCATATAGTGTATACCACATTTACCACAGACTAATGCAGAGTTGCAATGCAAGGAGATCAGCTAAAGGTAGTTGGATCTGTATGTGCGTTATAATTAAACAAAATTAGTCGATCGATTAAAAATAAAAAAAAATCGATTAAATCGAACAGGAAAATTTTAATCAGCAGCAGCCCTAATAATAATTAGAATATATATATATATATATATATATATATATATATATACACATACACACACATACACACACACATATACACACACACACACACACACACACACAGTTGTGCTCAAAAGTTTACATACTCAGAATTTATGATTTCTTGCACATTTTTCAGAGAAAATGAATAAAGCCTTGTGTACACTGCTGCTGCTGCTGCTAAACGGACGTTTAGGAGCAGTTGGGCATTTTTATTGCCACCTTTAATATCAATGACAGCTTGAAGTCCTTTGTGGTATTTGTGGATGAGGGTCTTAATCTTCTCAGATGGTAAAGCTGCCCATTCTTCTTGGCAAAAAGCCTCTAGATTTTTCTTGTTAAAAAAAAAAAAAAAAAGCCTCCAGATTACTGTAAATTCTTGAGCTGTCTTGCATGAACTGCACGTTTGAGAGCTCCCCAGAGTGGCTCAATTATATTAAGGGTCAGGAGACTGAGATGGCCACTCCAGAACTTTCACATTATTCTGCTGTAGCCAATGACAGGTCGACTTGGCCTTGTGTTTTGGATCATTGTCATGTTGGAATGTCCAAGTATGTCCCAAGCGCAGCTTCCTGGCTGAAGAATGCAAAATGTTCCTTCAGTATTTTTTTAAATTTACTGCATTCATCTTGCCATCAATTTTGACCAAATTTTCTGTGCCTTTGTAGCTCACACATCCCCAAAACATAAGCGATCCACCTCCATGTTTCACAGTAGGAATGGTGTACCTTTCATCATAGGCCTTGTTGACGCCTCTCCAAATGCAGTGTTTATGGTTGTGACCAAAAAGCAAAATTTTGGCCTCATCACTCCAAATGACTTTGTGCCAGGTTTGAGGCTTGTCTCTGTGCTGTTTGGCGTATTGTAAGCAGGATAATTTGATGCATTTGCGTAGCAATGACTTTCTTCTGGTGACTCGACCATGCAGCCCATCTTTCTTCAAGTGCCTCCTTATTGTGCATCTTGAAACAGCCACACCACATGTTTTCAGAGAGTCCTGTATTTCACCTGAAGTTATTTGTATCCCGAACAATTTTCCTGGCTGAAATTTTAGTTGGTCTACCTGACCGTGGTTTGGTTTCAACAGAACCCCTCATTTTCCACTTCTTGATTACAGTTTGAACATTGCTGATTGGCAGTCTCAATTCATTGGATATCTTTTGATATCCCTTTCCTGTATTTTCTTCCAATGCTTTTGAGGCCTAGTGAAGAGAACAGAACAAACCAAACACACCCACCAACATGCAAAAGCAAAACTGAAACCTTTTTTCTTATTACAATAGCAGCACAGCACCTCCTAAAGGAAGAAATGCATACCGTTCTTGCATTGGAGGGTTCAGTTTGTTACCTATGACTTGCTTGTCCTCACTCTTAGAATAATCTTTTAGAATTTTAGAAATGATTTGGAAAATATTTTAACACCCTGTCTTAAAATATTTTATTCATCATGTTAAAATAAAATATTCCACATTTTTTTTTCATTTTTAAATTTTTGGGAAAAAAAAAAAAAAAAAGCCTTCAGGAAAAGAAAAACACACGTTTTTTTTCCCGAATTTTTTCCAGGCCATCACATCTCTACTCCTGCACAGGATGGTGCTCAAGTAATGATGTAAGAGCGCTGCTCTGTGCAGCAGTGCTGTAAGCTCAGACAGGCATGATGATGCACCCGGGGGGTATGTTTATGGCAGCTAGGCTCACAGGAAGTGGGTTTAATGATGACGTGCATCATTCAGCCTGGAAAAGGTGTGTCCTCTATATGAGGAGCAGACTTTGAGGGGGAAGCAGCACCAGATTAAGATGAGATGTTTTTATGTTAACTGGATTTGGCCTTTAAACTTCAGCATCTTAAACCTGTTCAGGCTATGTTTCAGTTTTCAGCACTGTGGCACTTTCACTAACAACTACTTAAGCATGCGACACAAATACATGTTATATATCTCTTGTTTTTGCATAGATAAAGCTTTCTTTTGGTGGTATTTAAGCACTACCTTTTTTTAACCACTTGAAGACCCAGCCTTTTCTGGCACTTTTTTTTTTTTTTTTACAAAGTTTAAATCAGTAGACCTTAGGGAATAAATGTCACACGGTATTTGCACAGTGGTTTTTCAAAACGCAATTTTTTGGGAAAATTTTTTTTTTTCATGAATTAAAAAAAAATAAATAAAAAACACAACACAACATATACCCCAAATTTTTTGTTGTATTATATAAAAGATGATGTTACGCCAAGTGAAAGGATACCTAACATGTCACACTTGCACATGCTTGTGGAATGGCTACAAACTACAGTACTAAATCTCTATAGGCGATGTATTAAACGCCTTTGAAGGTTACTTCTTTAGAGTTACAGAGGAGGTCTAGCACTAGACTTAATGCTCTCGCTCTAACGTGTGTAATACCTCACATGTGTTGTGCGAACACCATTTACATATGCGTGTGCCACTTATGTGCATGAGCATGGAGGGATGAGGGTGCTTTACTTTTTTTTTTTTTTATACTGTCCCTTAAATTTTTTTTTTTTTATCACTTTTACTCCTAAACATCTATTGTAATAGAAATAAGGATGACAAGTCCTCTTTATGAAGCGATCTGGGGTCATATAGACCCCAAATCTCTTCACCTTTAAAAAGCAAAAAAAAAGTTTGATCTTTAGTTTAAAAAGTTGTTTGTTTACTTCTACCCTGGACTGGCAGAGACGTCATGACATTGATCCGGTCCTCCAAGGCCATAGATGTGATCAAAGCGGATCTACTGTTTAATCGCCTGTGTGACCAGCCGGCTGCACTGTCGGATCATTTCTCGGGCGAGCGGGCGGAAACGGTAAGCCGAGAGACACCGGTGAGCTGCAGAAGTGGTGGGGGGGGGGGGGGGGAGTCCCCTCCAGACAGTTCTGAAAGCGTTCCAGTGGGATGAGCCACTCAGAACACTATCAAGAGAAAGCCAGCCGCTGGTTGAAAAAAAAAAAAAAAACAATACCGGGGTTATTGCGGATATCTTCAGCCATAATCCTGGTAAACCACATGCAAACCACAATGTAAATAAAAAATATAGCGATTGGTAAGTGGTTCATTTGGCATCAGAAAACCTGGAAGTGGAACTTCATTAAATCCTCTGCCCTCGTTGTTTTAACTTTGAATAGTAAAACATTTTTTTTTCTGCCAGTAAACACCTTATACAGCCCACTTCCTTTTTCTTGAATGGTAAAAAGCCTATGACGTCATGCACAGCTTTCTCGCTCTCTTGTGAGAGTATGCCAGGAAGGGACTGGGGGTGAGTGATAAGAGGGCCAATGAGAGCTGCAGAGCTAGAGGTGTGCCTCTTTGGGTCTGTGTAAATCAAGGAAGTGAACAGGCAGCAGCTTCAGCTGCCCACAGTTAAAATGGTTGCAGCCAGGCTCAGCGGGGACAGATTTCTGCAGCGTATTCGGCAAGTACAGAATCACAGTATATATAAAATAATATGCAAAGCGGTTGGAGGAAAACTTCAGAATGGCAAATATATTTTTATTACAAATTATGTGAGCAGACTGCAGTTCCTCCTTAACTGCAGATAAAGACTGCTACATTTAAGGTGAACATGGCAGTTTATATAAACCAGTCTGAACACCCTTTTAAGTTAGACCCTTGGCTCTGCATTCAGCGGTTGAGTGTTGAAATAAAAAAAGATGATCCATAAAGTTTCCCTTCAAAATAAAACGAATCACAATAGCAATTAGGAGCTGCTAATTTTTACATATTTTTCACTTTTTAAATTTCTGTTGCCGACATCTGCACCATTGCTTTACTACCTGGTGAGACAGTTACTTTGTGCAAGAATGCAGCTTGTAAAGCAGGAAACTTGCACCCCTGATCCTGGTCAATGACAAATGAAATAGCAAAGCAATGATATGGATGACAGCCGCAGAGTTTAGCTGGCCATACAGTAATTGAAATTCAGCAGGTCCAACAGAGACCAACGTAACTGTATAAAAATAAAAACTTCATACCCAAATTTCAGATTTAAGTCACAGAAGTAGCCACACAAAGCTCTAATTTTTTTTAAAGACTTCAACATCCATATTTTGCCCCCCTTACCTGATGGTGGGATCTGCACATTTCAGATCCTCACCCATCCAGTGTTGACCCGCTAAGATTATCTCATACCCAGCCACAGCTACACCCCAAGTTCTCTCTGAGGTCATCGAGAGGCCCACTGGCTCTTCCGGGTTCAGCAGGCAGGCCTCTCTCCTGTTCTTCAATGAAAGGCTATCTCTCCCGGGATATGTAATGTACATATCCTGGAAGGCACAATGGGCAGTGTGAGCGTTATGCGCCTGAGGCGAGTGGCGTGCATGGAGAGGCAAGGTGGACTTTCAACAAAAAAAAAAAAAGTCAACAAAAGAAGAAAAAAATGCCCTACTACTGCAGAGGAAGGGAGAGGGGTGGAGAAGTGGGATCTTCTTTGGGAGGGTGAAGGTCCACTTTAAGTGGTGCAGCGTTAGAATGGCGTATATCAGCCAAAATACAGCACCACATCCCGGATTGAATAGAACAAAAAGAAAGAGTAATGGAACTTTTAGATGCTGAAACCTCCTAATGGAATAATATAAATATATTATATATATATATATATATATATATATATATATATATATATATATATATATATATATATATATATATATATATATATATATATACACTTAACACAGTGATGTATAAAAATAACCTTTTATTAAAGACATAAAAATGTCATATCGTTTAAGACATGTGTAACAAAAAAATGAAACAGCAAACTCTGTATACACCTGTAAACAGCCCCTACAACAAGGTGAGCAATTTGCTCAATAGTCACAAAAATGTGTAATAATGAACTATGATAAACACTCAGGACCAAAGGATGAGAAAAGAGACACAGTCCAACACAGCTACCATGTGAAAACGCGTTGTCTCCGTTCTCATACTTTGGTCATGAGTATTTATCATAGTTCATGATTACACACTTTTGTGACCATTGAGGATATTGCTCACCTTGTTGTAGGGGCCGTTTACGGGTGTATACAGAGTTTGCGGTTTCATTATTTTGTTACACACGTCCTAAACGATAAAGACATTTTTATGTATTTTATGTATTTAATAAAATTTTATTTTTATACATCACTGTTTCATATATTACTCCATTATTCCATTAGGAGGTTTCATCTAAAAATCCCATTACTCTATTTCTTTTAGCTCTTTAAGTGGTGCAGCACATATTTTTTTAATGGGAGGCCATAGTTCTACTTTAAAGGTGGAAAGAACCCAATAAAATGTCTGTGCAGTTAACTTTGTCAGTTGATAAGCACCTTTGGCTGTGTTCTTGCCCATCTTTTGGGCAGTGCCTACTTCTAACTGAAAACACTTTAACCACTTCAGCCCCGGACCAATTGGCAGCCAAAAGGACCAGGCCCCTTTTTGCGATTCGGGACTGCGTCGCTTTAACTGACAATTGCGCGGTCGTGCGACGTGGCTCCCAAACAAAATTGGCGTCCTTTTTTTCCCACAAATAGAGCTTTCTTTTGGTGGTAGTTGATCGCCCCTGCGGTTTTTATTTTTTGCGCTATAAACAAAAATAGAGCGACAATTTTGAAAACAATGCAATATTTTTTGCAATAATAAATATCCCCAAAAAATATATAAAACAACATTTTCCTCAGTTTAGGCCGATATGTATTCTTCTACATATTTTTGGTAAAAAAAAAAAAAATTAGCGATTATTGATTGCTTTGCGCAAAAGTTATAGCGTTTACAAAATAGGGGATAGTTTTATAGCATTTTTATTAATATTTTTTTTTTACTAGTAATGGCGGCGATCAGCGATTTTTATTGTGACTGCGACATTATGGCGGACACATCGGACATTTTTGACACATTTTTGGGACCATTGTCATTTATACAGCAATCAATGCTATTTAAATGCATGGATTCCTGTATAAATGACAGTTGTAGTGAAAGAGTTAACCACTAGGGGGAGGAAAGGGGTTATGGGCTGTGACGTGTGTGTGTTTTTTTACATTAGGGGGCAGGGCTGACGTCTGACGTCAGTGATCGGCTTTCCCAATGACCGGGAACAGCCGATCAATGACAGGCAGAGTAGGAAGCGCGGGGAGAGGTTTGTTTACACAGACCTCTCCCCATTCTTCAGCTCTGTGACCCGATCGCGGGACACCAGCGGCGATCGGGTCGCTGGTCCCGCGGCCGGGGTCACGGAGCTCCCGACCGGATCGCGAGCCCACCGCTGGCGGCGCGCGCCCGACCCACGGGCAGGCAATTAAAGGGCCAAGTACAGGTACGGGATTTTGCCTGCCCGTGCCATTCTGCCGCAGTATATCTGTGTGAGGCGGTCGGGGAGCGGTTAAGAACATTTTTTTTTTTTAATTTAAACGTTTTTTTCTCTTTAGTCTAAACAGACAGTTTTAACATGTAAATAGCGCTTTAAAGAACAAAGCCTGACCTTTTTTTTCAGTAACTTGGCCTAAACTACTAAGCCTTGGCATGGTCATACTATTCTTACAGCAATTTAGACAATTTCTTTTACTTAGCAAACACTATGGCAATGTATACTTTGAAGTTGCAGTGCAGCCAATGTCTTTTCTTTGACAAGGATCAGAAGCCGACACAATTTTTTCCATTGTATACAAGTTTTGTATAGTGTAGAGCAGTGGCCTCAAAACTGCAGCCTTTGCTTGCCTTTATCTGGCCCTTGGCACTCTATCCCTCCCACTGATACAAGACACCATTTTTCCTTCTGACACCAACAATGGGATATTATTCCACCCACTGGCACCAATAATGGAGCATAAATTCTTCCAGTGACACCATTGATGGGGCACTATTACTTCCACTGACACCAATGATGGGCACTATTCCTCCTCCTCCAAATTACAGGAGCGCTGTGTTTATTAACTCCCACTGACTACAGTCCAGCCCTGTTAAAGTCTGGAGTACAGTAAACTGGCCCTTTGTTTAGCAAGTTTGGTGTAGAGTCTTAATCCAAAACAAAAAAATTAAGATTAAACTGTTATTGGCCACTTTTACCCATGAGGATATGCATAAACATATACCAGTCTGATGTAGAAAAAATTTAAAAGGCAAAACTAATAAAAATGGTCTGTACTCTTTTCTTTTTTTTGTATTTCTTCTGAGATGTTCTACTCACCTCAAAATATACATCTTGCTTTGCATACATTGAAGAATATATAGCACACGTGACTATTTTCTTCTTTAGAAATTTCTGGCACTAAATATTCTATAGATATATCTAACAATTTTCATTGCAAATAAATTGTAAATATATTTATGCACAATGGCCACGGTCTACCCTGAAATTTTTGGAGAAAATTCAGATGTTACATGAATGTTTCAGGGTCCAAAGACACCTTGTAAGCTTACTGTCTGATAACAGAGTGTTCTCTTCATGCACTTTTATACTTCATGCTGATGTGAATGTGAGTCTACATGAATTTATTAATGTGTCTGCGTATATGAACAATTATATTATGATTTATTTGGTTTTCTTGCACTTTTTTGGTATATACTTACTTGAGGAGTGACGCACTTTATAGTTGAGAATTTTTTTTTTTCTGCGTTTGGTGAATCACAACGGCATGAGCTGCTACCTGACCATATTGGTTTCATTATTTAAAGAGGGAGCACGGGGATATAATTTTCTATTTTTGCTACTAAGGTGGAAAACTAGTCATACAGTTGTTTTTTTTTTTCATTACAGGCATCTTACTGGGGTTCCTATAAACAGTGAATCTATTTTTATAGAAAGAGTTGAACTGTACTGGGCCTAGGTTACAGCAGCATTTATGAAAACAGTGCTTAGCGAGTTATTTTTCTAATTCAACATTATCAGAGATTTACACTGACATGTACTCTTTCCAGGAACAGTTCTGCCCAGCACTCAGAAAATAAATTATATTGAGGCCTACAGCCTGGTTCAGAAGGCTAAATGGGGTGTTTGGCACATGGTCCCGACTCCTGATAAATGCTTACCAAAAGATGGGTCTGACAGAGTGCTCTAAACAGGCATGGCTTTGCACTGCATTAGGCAGAGTGTTCTATGCAATGTTTAGGATGTGGCTAAATAGTGATTTTATAGCTTCTCCCGGGGAGACAGTGACTGTCTATAGAAGGCCAATTTCCATGGGACTCAGCAGATCTCTTAGATTTGGTTCACACTGCCGCAGCCTAAAAGTCGTGCGACTTGCAGTGAGACTTTGCCAGGAGACTTCCTGGTGACTTGAGTACTACTTTGAAGCACAAATCTGACAGAAGTCACCTTGAAGTAGTACAGGAACCTTTTCTAAAGTCAGAGCGACTTCAGTAGTGCCAATTAAGACAGCTCCCATTAAATAACATGGGATTTCACATGTCACAAGACTTGGGGTCTCAAGTCGGATCCCAAGTCACGTCAGTATAAACCAAGCCTTACTTTGCATTAAAATAATTGTTTATTTACTTAACATGCAGGTTGCAATGCAGCTATTTACATTTTAGGGTGCACTTGCACTCCAACTGGTTTAAGTGACCTGTGCCCATGTCCACTTGTACCCCCCCCCCCCCTCCTCACTCCCCCACTGGTTTGCACTCACACTGGTTTCTAAATAAAGTTTTCCTGGGCACACTCCCCCATCCCTGTTTCTCGTTAGAGAGAACTGCGTCCTGGCACAGTTTGCACTCACACTGCAATAAACCTTCCTGGATCGCAAGTGAACTGGGTTTGATTAACCAATGCTGGGTGCAGCTTGAAGCACCCACACTGCAGAAACGAAGGGGCCCAAGAGGTTGAACTGTGCCTGGGACTGCTTCAGAGTGCTAGTGTGAGTTCATGTTCAGTGCTTCATAATGACCAGTCTCATCGGACCTCTTCCCAAAGCTCTGGTATGTGTTGTTATCTTTCACACCTTACCCACCTAATTAAAGGCTTCTGTCAAACAGTCTTGCTGGAAAACCAGCATTCGATCAGCGCTTGCAGGCAATGGCTGATCAGTGTATTCTGGTGGGGCAAGGGAAGTCCCTGTCAGAATACAATGTCTCTGTGGGAAAGATGTAAGAAATTAGGAATCAGCAATTAAAAAAATAAATAAAAAATAAAAAAAACACTTCTATCCATTCTGTATTTTTGATGGCAGTAGTGAAAAAAAAGATGTGCTTATAAAATTTGTTATACAGTGCCTTGAGAAAGTATTCCCAGCCTTTGAAATTTTCCAAATTTTGTCATGTTACAGCCAAAAACAAAATGTATTTTATTGGTATTTTATGTAATAGACCAACACAAAGTGACACATAATTGTGAAGTGGAAGGAAAATTATAAATGGTTTTCAAAATGTTTTACAAATAAATAATATGTGAAAAAAGTGTGACTTGCATTTGTATTCAGCCCCCCTAATCCAATACTTTGTAGAACCACATTTCACTGCAGTTATAGCTGCAAATCTTTTTGGGGATGTCTCTACCAGCTTTGCTCATCTGGAGAGTGAAATGTTTGCCCGTTCTTCTTTGCAAAATAGCTCAAGCTCTGTCAGATTGGATGGAGAGCATCTGTGAACAGCAATTTTCAAGTCTTGCCACAGATGCTCAATTAGGTTTAGGTCTGGACTTTGATTGGGTCATTCTAACACATGAATATGCTTTCATCTAAACCATTCCATTGTAGCTCTGGCTGTATGTTTAGGGCCGTTGTCCTGTTGGAAGGTGAACCTTCATCCCAGTCTCAAGTATTTTGCAAACTAACAGGTTTTCTTCTAAGATTTCCCTGTATTTGGTGCAGTCTATCTTCTCATCAACTCTGACCAGCTACCCTGTCCCTGCTGAAGAAAAGCATCCCACAACATGCTGCTGCCATCACCATGTTTCACAGTGGAGATGGGGTGTTCAGGGTGATGTGCAGTGCTAGTTTTCTGCCACACATAGCGGTTTGCTTTTAGGCCAAAAAGTCAAATTTTGGTCTCATCTGACCAGAGCACCTTCTTCCAGATGTTTGCCGTGTCCCCCACATGGCTTCTCGCAAACTGCAAAACGGGACTTCTTATGGCTTTCTTTCAACAATGGCTTTCTTCTTGCCACTCTTCCATTAATGTGTGGAGTGCACGACTAATAGTTGTCCTGTTGACAGATTATCCCATATGAGCTGTGGATCTCTGCAGCTCCTCCAGCGTTACTATGAGCTGCTTCTCTGATTAATGCTCTCCTTGCCCAGCCTGTCAGGTTAGGTGGACGGCCATGTCTTGGTAGGTTTGCAGTTGTGCCATATGCTTTTCATTTTCAGATGATGGATTGAACAGTGCTTCGTGAGGTTCAAAGCTTGGGATTTTTTTTTTTATAACCTAACCCTACTTTAAACTTCTCCACAACTTTATCCCTGAGCTGTCTGGTGTGTTCCTTGGCCTTCATGACGCGGTTTGTTCACTAAGGTTCTCTAACAAACCTCTGAGGGCTTCACAGAATAGCTGCATTTATACTGACATTAAATTACACACAGGTGGACTATTTACTAATTAGGTGACTTCTGAAAGAAATTTGTTCCACTAGACTTTAGTTAGGAGTATCAGAGTAAAGGGTGCTGAATACAAATGCACGCCACACTTTTCACATATTTATTTGTAAAAAAAATTGGAAAACCATTTATCAATTTCCTTCCAGTTCACAATTATGTGCCACTTTGTTTTGGTCTATCACATAAAATCCCAATAAAATATATTTACGTTTTTGGTTGTAATATGAAAAAATGTGGAAAATATCAGGGGGTATGAATACTTTTTCAAGGCACTGTATGTCACAGTATTTTATTGAAGGTTCCTTGACATCTCATCATATCCTAATTAGATATCCTGCCTAGGTGCCCCTGCCACTGCCCTGCTTCATATAAGCCATCATTTTCATGTCTTACACCAATGATTGTTACAATATTATCTGAACACAGCAATGCAGCTCTACCTTTTTATTTCTCTTTGCTGTAAACTAGAAGATCTGGGTATATATTTGGCCATTGGAACATAAATGAGTAATTTGCATGGCTCTGGCCATCCTTTAAATGAGGAATAATCTCCTGAGTGGACCATGTAAATACTTTCTACTGCAAGAAGGCAGCACTGAAATCCCTGCACACACATTACCATTGTTACACAGGTCTACCCTTTTGGGACCAAAGTACATACTTCTTTCCACTTAAATATGGCTACAATATTCATTCCCCAATTGTGGAAATGGCCTGCTGCCCAGCTTATCGGCACTTGGGTTGCAGATGTTAATAACCTCATGATGCATGAAGAGATTTCCTACACTAAGTGAGATACATTTCCTATCCTTAACTCTAAATGGGCCCCTTGGCTCATGTTCAAGCAGTCTCTGGATTATAAACCGTCACTAGTTAACTGGTAAAAGCTTTCAGAGGGAAGTTGGTGAGCATCTCTCTTACCTTTACCACTTTGCATCTCCTTATTGTCTGGCTTCCCTATCTCTAACCCCTTCTTGCTTGATTTGCAATACTCTTCAGCTTATGTTTCCTATCCTTTAACAGTTACTTCTTCAAAAGAAATAATTTCACTAAAACTATTTCGCTAAAACATTGTGAATAAAGGACAGAATGAAACAAAACTGTATAAAGTTACTTGCATAATATAAATATGGTTATTCTTGGGTACATAAGGCCCATTTGAAAGCCAAAACCAAACACGCAATTATGTAATGTTTGTAAATGCTGATAAAACGCTGGCCATAGCTCAGTTACATGAGTATAGTGTACAATAGGTGTTTTATTGTGACCTTTTAGATGCAAGCATACTGCGCTAATTTAGCTTTAGCCTTATACCCTGCCGCTGCTCCTTCGTGCATAAAAAGTCTTAAAAATTTGAAAAAAAACGGTGCAGCACTATGGAGTACCACCATGTGCAATAAAACAATACAAATACAAGCATCATAGTTCAAATAAAGAAGGTCACTTTGTGTGACATGTCAGTGGAGCACGTTATTTTGGTTAGTACGCTAAAGACACTATTTTGGTTGATACACTGAAGACACTTGTGAAGAACAGATTGTTAAAGGACTGGACACAGTGTGGACTAAAAGTCTGAGCACTAAAGTCACTTTATTTCATATTTCACTTTATTTGAACTTGTATTTTTATTATGTTGGCAGTATTGGTACATATTGGTAGTCCATAACACTGCACCATGGTTTTACATTTTTATGAGTGTAATAAGAAAGCAGAGCTCCACCCAAAATCGGAAGCTCCGCTTGTTTGCACCCCCCTCCACTGTCCCATTAGGCCTTTTTTTGGGGGGGTAGCCGGTACCTGGTTTTGACAGGTACCCACTCCCACTTCTGGCTCAGATCGCTGTAGCGAACTGAGACAGAATTTTGCCCCCCCCCCCCCCCCTGCAGTCTTCTGGGACACATCACGGGTCCCAGAAAACTACGGGACCCTTCACAAGTTGCCGTGCAACTCACGCATGTGCAGCTGTGAAGCCACAAGACTTCACTTCTTATTTCCCTTACCAGGAATGCCAGCGCCTGCACCGGAAGCAGATTGAAGAATTGGCTTAGCTGAGGACATTGCAGGATCCCTGGAAAGGTAAGTGTCCTTATATTAAAAGTCAGCAGCAACAGTATTTGCAGCTGACGACTTTACATTTTTCTGAAGGAGCCCGGAGCTCCTCTAACACCCAACCAACACCCTACCTGATATAGACCAGAAACTTTAACCAAACATGCAAAAAAACCTAGATCATACTGTGGGTTGATTTACTAAAGGCAAATAGACTATTAATGTGTAAGCAAAAATTATGTTTTTTTTTTTTTTCCCTTTTGCTTGCAAGTGATGGGGTATTCTTTGCAAAGTGAACTTTCACAACATTCACTAAGCTCTGGAGAATTCCCCTTGAAGAGTGTAACTTCACTAACAAATAACAGCCTGTTTGCCTTTGGTAAATCAACCTCTGTGTCTCTGTAACCTCACCATCAGTTACCCTTTCATGCATACCTGCACATAAAAGCTGTATAAAACTAATTCAATTAATAGCTCACTTAAAGTATATTCATAGTCAAAATTTTAGTTCTTAGTTTTGGATAGAGCCAGGAGAGGTTAGAACCCCGACAGATTTTACTCCCATATCAGGCTCTATTCTAGAGATTTCCTCTTACTTCCTGTTTTGGGGACATTTTACTCGGCAGGAAATCAGGGAAAATTTGCAGCAAGGAAACATACAAAGGCTGACAGGGATTATATACTTCACTTTTGTTTGTGTTGCTGTTGGAAAATTTCCTTCACTTCCTGTCTGGAGAAGGAGGTTCATGTAGTGACAGGAAATCTCTAATGAAGTCCCAGGCAGCAGTAAAATCTGACAGGATTTTCAATCCTTCCATGCTCTATTCAAAACTAGGGTAAACGTTCCGGCTATAGAGTCACTATACACACACACACACACACACACACACACACACACACACACACACACACACACACACACACACTCACTGCATCCAGAAAGTATTTACAGTACTTAATTTTTTCCACATTTTGTTATGTTATAGCCTTATTCCAAAATAGATTATATTCATTATTATCCACAACATTCTATGTTTGAATTTTTTTTAAAAAAACTCACAATGTACATAAGTATTCACAGACTTTGCTCAATAATTTTTTGAAGCATCTTTGACACCAATTACAGACTCAAGTCTTTTTGAGTATGATGCTACAAGCTTGGCACACCTATTTTTGTCCCATTCTTCTTTGCAGGACCCCTCAAGCGCCATCAGGTTGGATTGGGAGTGTCGGTGCACAGTCATTTTCAGATCTCTCCAGAGATGTTCAATCGGGTTCAAGTCTGGGCCACTCGAGGACATTCACAGATTTTTACCATAGCCACTCCTTTGTTATCTTGGCTGCGTGCCTAGGGTCGTTGTCCTGTTGGAAGTTGAACCTTCGCCCCAGTGTGGAGGTCCAGAGTGCTCTGGACCAGGTTTTCATCAAGGATATCTCTGTACATTGCTGCATTCATCTATCCCTCAATCCCGACTAGTCTCCCAGGTCCTGCCACTGAAAAACATCCCCACAGCATGATGCTGCCACCACCATGCTTCACTGTAGGGATAGTATCCTCCAGACATGACCCTTGCCAATCAGGCCAAAGAGTTCAATCTTTGTTTTATTTTGTTTCGCATGGTCTGAAAGTCCTTCAGGTGCTTTTTGGCAAACTCCAAGTGGGCGGTCATGTGCCTTTTACTTAGAAGTAGCTTCTGTCTGGCCACTCTACCATACAGGCCTGATTGGTGGAGTGCTGCAGAGATGGGTGTTCTTCTGGAAGGGTCTCCTCTCTCCACAGTGTAAATGCTGGAGATTTGTCATAGTGACCATTGGGTTTTTGGTCACCTTCCTAACTAAGACCCTTCTCCCCCAATTGCTCAGTTTGGCCGGGAGGCCCGCTTTAGGAAGAATCCTGGTGGTTCCAAACTGCTTCTATTTACAGATGATGGAGGCCACTGCTGCAGACATTTTTCTGTACCCTTCCCCAGATCTGTGCCTCGATACAATCCTGTCTTGGAGGTCTACAGCCAATTCTTGGCTTGGTTTGTAGTCTGATATGCACTGTTAACTGTGGGACCTTATATAGACAGGTGTGTGCCTTTCCAAATCATGTTCAATCAACTGAATTTACCACAGGTGGACCCCAATAAAGTTGTAGAAACATCTCAAGGATGATCAGTGGAAGCAGGATGCACCTTTGAGTGTCATGGCAAAGGGCTGTGAATACTTATGTACATGTGATCTTTTCGTTTTTTATGTTTATTAAATTTTCAAAGATTTCAAACAAACTTTTTGGAATAAAGCTGTAACATAACAATGTGGAAAAAGTGAAGTGCTTTGAATACTTTTGCCCGACCTCACAAATGCGCTTCTGGAAGAATGGTCAAACATTATTCCCATAGACACAATCCTAAACCTTGTGGACAGCCTTCCCAGAAGAGTTAAAGCTGTTATAGCTACAAAGGGTGGGCTAACTGAATATTGAACCCTACGGACTAAGACTGGGATGCCATTAAAGTGTAAAGGCAAGTGTCCCAATACTTTTGGTAATGTAATTTTAAAGCAGGAGGTTTATACCATAATGTGCTAGTATGCACCACAAATTAGCACATTATGACAGACTTGCATGTCAAATGATCTGTGAGACGCTTTCAGCTACACGGTCCGGTCCCTGTATGTTTCCAGTGGTCATCACTGCAAGCTAAAAGGCCGTGGCTGGGTTACAGCCAAACGCCCTCTTTGCTTGCTATCTTGTAAGCAGGCTTATGATACGGTGGTCGGGCACACTTACAATGTGTGGAGTCACTGTGGTGTCACTGGAGGACTGATTTATATGGGACTACTGTTTTACCAATGCTAATATACATATTGCTACTGACGCAGCTTTCCTCTCTATTTTTTCTGGCTATTTTTGTGTGTATCCCACATTTGAGCTGCTGCCTGTGTTGTTTTTAATATTCACCATTCTAAGTCTAGCGCAGTTTTTTCTTTTTCTATGTCAAATGATCCCCTGCAGCACTGCGGGCACTTCCATCTTTTCCCATTATTTCTTCCAGGTTCATGCCTTTCAGCTGCTTTAATGGCCAGGCTGGGATGACATCAATCCCACGCATGTCCACAGGAGTCACTTCATCACAGCACAGACGGGTACCCCATAAAATGTATTCCGAGCTGTGCATGCTCAGGTCAGTGTACGTTACCACTGACAGGCTAGGGAGAAGCATTTATGACAAAAGACACCAATAAGGTGTCTTCTGTCATAAAAATTCATAATTAAATGAGTTTAATTCCATTTTAAACAATTGATTTCTACAATAAATATTATATTTTTTCCAGATGACTTACACTAACAAATTCCACCTCACAGTTCATTTTAGTCCCCATCCCTAAAGACTCTTACACCTAATGATGTCCCTCTTTCACTAACACAAGCCTAGGACCTGCTTTGGGTAGAACTTGGTTCATATTCCATTCTGTTTTAGGCTGTAGAAAATCAAAGCAAACATGGGAAATAACATTAAAAAAATCCATACAAGATCCTGGGTGGAAGATGAAGCCAGAACTGCGGCACTATTGGACAACAGTGCCTAAATATGGATTAGGCACATTTTAAACTGGTTACGTTGTTTAGGGGAAATATGAGAGAGCCAAGTTACAAATAGTCCAGACTGGATGTTAAATATTTTGTTAGGGTTTGGCTAGTCACGGGAATTTTTTTTAGCATTCTAACCGCATTTATGGTAGATCTGGGAACATAATAGTTACACTGTGTTTCTTCATTTAATAGCTTTTGGGTGTGATACTTTTGTATATTAAAGTTTTTTATATTAAGAAATATATTTAAATTGTCTTACCCTTCATTTTTGATTCTAATTGTTTTTGCATTGCTCTCAATGGCTGGGATAAATCCGCCAAGTTTTGTGAAGGGAGTTAGAGATTTTAAGGCCTTTTGTTTGGTAAAATGAGATGCTTATAGCAGGACATGCTCTTGCTTTTTTCTCAAAATTTCTCCTTTTTGCTTGCTCTTTAAAATGTTCCGCAGCTACACTGCCAGGCTTCAGATGTGTGGGTGCCCCTGTGCATGCTGGGACCTATGGAGTCCGACCGGAGTCTTCACTTACTGCAAGATCAGACAATGGTCTATAAGTGCCTTAAAAAAGTATTTATACCCCTTAACATTTTCCACATTTTGTCATGTTACAATCAAAAAGGTAAATGTATTTTATTGGGATTTTATGTGATAGACCAACACAAAGTGGCACATAATTGTGAAGTGGAAGGAAAATTATAAATGGTTTTCAAAATGTTTTACAAATAAATATGTGAAAAGTGTGGCGTACATTTGTATTCAGCCCCCTTTACTCGGATACCCCTAACTAAAATCTAGTGGAACCAATTGCCTTCAGAAGTCACCTAATTAGTAAATGGAGTCCACTGTGTGTAATTTAATCTCAGTATAAATACAGCTGTTCTGTGAAGCCCTTAGAGGTTTGTTGGAGAACCTTAGTGAACAAAACAGCATCATGAAGGCCAAGGAACACACCAGACAGGTCAGGGATACAGTTGTGGAGAAGTTTAAAGCAGGGTTAGGTTATAAAAAAAATATCCCAAGCTTTTAACATCTCATAAAGCACTGTTCAATTCATCATCCGAAAATGAAAAAAAAAAGGAGTATTGCACAACTACAAACCTACCAAGACATAGCCGTCCACCTAAACTGACAGGCCGAGCAAGGAAAACAATCAGAGAAGCAGCCAAGAGGCCCATGGTAACTCTGGAGGAGCTGCAGAGATCCACAGCTCAGGTGGGAGAATCTGTCCACAGAAGAACTATTACTCGTACACTCCACAAATCTGGCCTTTATGGAAGATTGGCAAGAAGAAAGCCATTGTTAAAAGAAAGCCATAAGAAGTTCCGTTTGCAGTTTGAAGCCATGTCGGGGACACAGAAAACATGTGGAAGAAAGTGCTCTGGTCAGATGAGACCAAAATGTAACTTTTTGCCCTAAAAGCGAAACACGATGTGTGGTGGCAAACTAACACAGCACATCACCCTGAACACACCATACCCACCGTGAAACATGGTGGTGGCAGCATCATGTTGTGGGGATGCTTTTCTTAACTACTTGCTGACCGGCACACACCGATATACGTCGCACAATGGCAGCGATGGGCAAATGTCCCCTTTAATTTGCGGGCTAGTGGGCGACCGCATGAACGTGCCCGTGGGTCCCGCAATGGTCTCACGGAGCGGCAGAACGTGAAGATGCCTATGTAAACAAGGCATTTCCCTGTTCTGCCTAGCAACATGACCGATTTCTACTGCTCCCTGTCATCGGGAGCAGTGATCTCTGTCATGTTGTAGTGAGCCCATCCCCCCTACAGTTAAAATCACTCCCTAGGACACACTTAACCCCTTAATCGCCCCCTAGTGTTTAACCCCTTCCCTGCCAGTGTAATTTACACAGTAATCAGTGCATTTTTATAGCACTGATCGCTGAATAAATGACAATTGTCCCAAAACAGTGTCAAAAGTGTCCGATGTGTCCGCCACAATCATGATAAAAAAAAAAAAAAAAAAAAAAAGAAATCGCAGATCGCCGCCATTACTATTAAAAAAAATTATAATAAAAATGCGATAAATCTATCCCCCATTTTGTAGACGCTATAAAACTTTTGCTCAAACCAATCAATTTACACTTATTGCGTTTTTGTTACCAAAAATATATAGAAGAATATATATCGGCCTAAACTAAGGAAAAAAAATGTGTTTAACTTTTGGTGGGGGATATTTATTATAGCAAAAAGTAAAAAATATTGCATTTTTTCCAAAATTGGCGCTCTTTTTTTGTTTATAGCGCAAAAAATAAAAAACTGCAGCGGTGATCAAATACCACCAAAATAAAGCTCTACTTGTGGGGAAAAAAAGGACGTCAATTTTGTTTTGGTGTAAAGTCGCACGACCGCGCAATTGTCAGTTAAAGCGACGCAGTGCCGAATCGCAAAAAGGGCTCTGGTCAGGAAGGGGGTAAATCCTTCCAGGGCTGAAGTGGTTAAGCAGGGACAGAGAAGCTGGTCAGAGTCGATGGGAAGATGGATGGAGTCAAATACAGGGCAATCTTCGAAAAAAAAACTGTTAGAGTCTGCAGAAGACTTGAGACTGGAACAGAGGTTCGCCTTCCAGCAGGACAACAACTCTAAACATACAGCCAGAGCTACAATGGAATGGTTTAGATCAAACCATAATCATGTGTTAGTCAAAGTCCAGTAAAAGTCCAGATCTAAATCCAATTGAGAATCTGTGGCAAGACTTGAAAATTGCGGTTCACAGACGCTCTCCATCCAATCTGACAGAGCTTGAGTTATTTTGCAAAGAAAAATGGAAAAAAATGTAACTCTCTAGATGTGCAAATCTGGTAGAGACATCCCAAAAAGACTTGCAGCTGTAATTGCAACGAAAGGTGGTTCTACAAAGTATTGACTGAATACAAATGCACGCCACAAAAAATTTGAAAACTATTTATCATTTTCCTTCCACGTCACAATGATGTGCCACATTGTGTTGGTCTATCACATAAAATCCCTACAAAATACATTTACATCTTTGGTTGTGCTATAACATGACAAAATGTGGAAAATTTCAAGGGGTGTGAATACTTTTTCAAGGCACTCTATGTGCAGGAGTTCCCAGTCCTACACAAACAGGCGGCACAAGAAACACAGAACTGAAGCCACATCTCTCCTCCGCAACAGCAGTGATTGACAGCCGCCCCCGCTCTTTCGTTCTGTATCTTTTGCACTACCTGTGTATGTGGCACTGAGGGATGGCTGCACATAAGCTTGTAGTTTAAAACAGGAGCGTGCACAAAGGGGAGACTCTGGTGGGACTCCACAGGTCCAGGCAGGCACAGGGGGCACCCATATACATGGAGTCAGGCACAGAATGCAAGTTGTGCTATAAGCGTATGATTAAAAAAAAAAAAAAAAAAAGTCTTGAATATCCCTTTAAGGTTACTCCAAGCCTCATCAATGAGCTTGGAGCACAAATGCCGTTGAACTTTATAGCTATGATACCTCAGAGCAGCTTATTTTTTTATCCCATACATTTTGAAAGCATCCCTGAGGCCAGGCCAACTCACAAAAAGAGATGGGCACCTTTCCTGCTGTCCAGCAACTTTGCTGCACATAGCTGATCAGTGGGTGGACTAAAGCTGGAAAACCCCTTTAATCATACAATTATAATAAATATACTAAAACTGAACAGTAAAATGAGCTATTAACATCAAAAACTCCTAAAGATAAAAGCAGGACTGGAAAATGTATATATGACAACTTAAGAGATGTTTTACATATTTTAAATGTACTAGTGACACCTAATGTTCATTTTCAGTAATACAAGCTTTCAGTTCAACACAGTTGCAAGGATTTACATATCATTATAGATCAAATTAAAAAGAATGTCGATTTTATCAAAACATTAAACTGCTTATTAAAAAAAAGTTCACAAAATGGAATCTCTTTTAATGCACTAATGAGAAGGTAGGCTATTTGTTCAGATAAGAACCTTTTAACCTGGGCAGCACAGTGGCTAAGTGGTTTGCACTTCCTCCTAGATACACTTGGGTTGTCTGTTCAAATCCCAATCACGGCACAACCTGCACAAGGATGTAATGTTCTCTGTGTCTATGTGAGTTTTCTCTGGGTACTCCTCCGGTTTCCTCTCACACTCTAAAGGCAAGCAGGCAGGCTAATTGGCTCCAGTCTAAATTGGTCCTAGTATGTGTATGTATGAATGGAAGTTAGGGACCTTAGAGTGTAAACTGCATGAGAGCAGGGACTAATGTTAACGTATAATATATATAAAGAGCTGTGTAAATTGATGGCGCTATACAAGTACCTGATAGTACGGGAATACAGAAAAGAGAGAGCGCACCAGCCTTGTGCATTATCCTTTGATACATTAAGAAAAAACATTATTAAAAACTACTCACAAAAAGGTAGAAAGAAAATCACGCTTGTAACAGTCTTTGACTAGTTAGGCTCTGAGGAAGAAGGTAAAACCTTTGAAACGCGTCAGCCAGCAGCAGTTCGCACGTCCTCTCTTCAGAACCTGGAGACTGGCATCAGTGGACGGACTGTCACAAGTCAAAGACTGTTACAAGCGTGATTTTCTTTCTACCTTTGCGAGTATTTTTTTAACCACTTCAGCCCCGGACCAATTGGCAGCCAAAGGACCAGGCCCCTTTTTGCAATTCGGCACTGCGTCGCTTTAACTAACAATTGCGCGGTCATGCGACGTGGCTCCAAAACAAAATTGGCGTCTTTTTTTCCCACAAATAGAGCTTTCTTTGGTGGTATTTGATCGCCCCTGCGGTTTTTATTTTTTGCGCTATAAACAAAAATAGAGCGACAATTTTGAAAAAAATTCAATATTTTTTACTTTTTGCTATAATAAATATCCCCAAAAAATATATAAAAAAACATTTTTTTTCCTCAGTTTAGGCCGATACGTATTCTTCTACATATTTTTGGTAAAAAAAAAATCGCAATTAGCGATTATTGATTAGTTTGCGCAAAAGTTATAGCGTTTACAAAATAGGGGATAGTTTTATAGCATTTTTTTAATATATTTTTTTTTTATTAGTAATGGCGGCGATCAGCGATTTTTATTGTGACTGCGACATTTTGGCGGACACATCGGACATTTTTGACACATTTTTGGGACATTTGTCATTTATACAGCAATCACTGCTATTTAAATAGCACTGATTCCTATGTAAATGACAGTTGTAGTTAGGGGGTTAAATACTAGGGGGCGGGGAGGAGTCAGTGTGACGTGTTGTGTTTTTTTTTACAGTAGGGGGGCGTGGCTGTACGTCTGACGTCATTGATCGGCGTTCCCGATGACAGGGAACCGCTGATCACTGACAGTCAGTGTAGGAAGCGCGGGGAGAGGTTTGTTTACATAGACCTCTCCCCATTCTTCAGCTCCGTAACCCGATCGCGGGATACCAGCGGCGATCGGGTCCGCTGGTCCTGCGGCCGTGGTCACGGAGCTCCCGACCGGGCAGGCAAATTAAAGGGGACGTACAGGTACGTGCTTTTGCCTGCCCGTGCCATTGTGTTGACGTATATCTACATGAGGCGGTCGGGAAGCGGTTAATAATGTTTTTTCTTAATAAATGTATCAAAGGATAATGCACAAGGCTGGTGCGCCCTCTCTTTTCCGTTTTCCCGTAGGACATCTATATCCTGGAGGGCAGCAAGGCCGAAAGCTATTGTCCATCCTGAACTTTGGACTGCCTGGCTAACACATTCATGCACAAGAGTATTTGTTTTACTGTATTGAATAAATAGTGTCTGGCATTGAAGGATTGCAGAAAACAAAGATCTTACATTTGCTTGGCCAGTTGTGTGCAATCAAGCAAAACTGAACTTATTTCACTACAGTATTTACACCCCCCTGGTACAGTATACATTTTAGACCTGTTTTTAAATTAGAAAATTGGCACAAGTGCTTTAACATTCTAATGCCTACAATCTGACATTTATAGAAACTGATGCACAGCACTTTTAACGTGGCTTTGTGCAGCTGGTGCAACCCAACGTAACACATTTAACATTTTATACCATTGTTAATTTGGCGCACAGAAAATCTGGCAACATTTACGCCACAAAACTGACTTTACTTCCCTTTGTTAATTTTCCCTTTTATATAGTTAAAAGTTTGCAGATACCTAACCATCACATCCACAGATTGTAACAGTTTCTCAGTAAAAGATTTCTTAGGGCCTTTGTCAATGGTCTTTTGTCCTCCTCAGGACATTGCACTTCAATGTAATTCTATGAGAATGCAGATTATTTCTAAATGATCTCAGAAGCATCTTTAAACTGATGCCATCTACACAAACCCAAAACCCATTAGCGTAATAGAGGTCAACACAGTCACTATGTACAGTGCCTTTCGCAAGTATTCATACCCCTTGCAATTTTACACATTTTGTCATGTTACAACCAAAAGTGTAAAATGTATTTTATTGGGATTTTATGTGATAGACCAACACAAAGTAGCACATAATTGTGAAGTGGATAAAAAATAACAAATGGGTTTACATTTTTTTAACAAATAAATACTGGTATGTGAAAAGTGTGGCTCGCCTGTCCCCCCTTTCATAACCTGCTAGACTGCATGCTTGGATAAGGGTCTGGTATGGATTTTGGGGGGGCCCCACACTATTTATTTTTTAACTATGGCGTGGGGGTTCCCCTTAAAATCCATATCAGACCGAATACTGTAGTGGTATAGTCTTGGGGGGGGGGGGTCATTTTTTTGTTTAATTTTTCCGTGGGTTTCCCCCTCAAGATCCAGTAAGATCCCGTTCATTGAAGTCGCATGAAAGTGGGACATGAACTCACAGGGCAAAATCGGATCAAAAGTCGTGTAACTTCCGTGTCGGAACAGTATGAACATAGCCGCAATGCCCATGTTAGCATTGACTTTTAACTGCAGATCGACAGCGGTTAAGGCTGGTCATTTTCCCAGCATGCCATTTGATCTAAAGTCACCTGCTACTTAATCATATTTTCAATCCTTATAAAAACCAGCAGTGGATAATAAAACTAGCAGAGTTCTAGAATATTTAAAGTGGTTCTAAAGGCAGAAGGTTTATCCTAATGCACTCTATGCATTAAGATAAAAAAACTTGTGTGTGCAGAAGCCCCCCTCAACCCCCCCTAACACTTACCTGAGCTCCTTCTCGATCCAGCGATGTTGTACGAGAGCAACGAAGTCCAGGGACTCTCTTGATTGGCTGAGACAGAGCAGTGGCTAGGCTCGGGTGCCCCCATAGCAACCTGCACAGAGCAGGTAAGTATGACATGTTTGTTATTAAAAAATAAGACTTTAGTATCACTTTAACCATCATTTGTCTATACGGCAGGCAGGATCCCTTCTTGTTCTAGGCCAACGTCATATGACGTTGCCAAATCTCACTGGGTTGCGCCCTGTCCCTGGGACAGGGCGCAACCCCGATCTCGGTAAAGAGCCAATGTATTAAAATGACAGCAGAGTGGGCGGCTCTCATTCTGGGTCGCCGCCAGATGACGTCGCCCAGTCTCGCCGCAGTCACCTGCCCGTGCAGTGTGTCGATCACGCTGTGTCCCTGGGACCCCGATCTCGGTAAAAAGCCGCTACTCTTTACCCATGTGATCGGCTGTGTCCAATCACAGCCGATCACATGTAAACAAGGAAGTGCCGTTGATCGTTCATCCTCGCCTCACACTGACAGAGTGTGTGGCGAGGAGAGCCTATCAGCGGCATCTCCTCACAGGCCCATCAGTAACCCCGATCTGTGCCGTCCATCAGTGCCGCCTATCAGTGCAGCCTCATCAGCGCACATCAGTGAAGAAAAATTATTTACAAAATTTTCAGTCTCTTTTCGTTTTTTTAGCAAAAAAATTTTTGGGGTAAAGCGTTGCATGACCACGCAATTGTCATTCAAATAGTTGACAGCGCTGAAAACTGGCCTGGGCAGGAAGCGGGTAAAAGTGCCCTGTAGGCAAATGGTTAAAGTGGAATTAAAATGCTCCTATTCAAAGGAAGCTGCCATCTCTGTTTCTGTTTGATCTGCAATTGTCATGGTACTGCACATGATCAGTTATGATAAAATCAATTTGATGGCTTGACAGTTTCATTGAGAGCACAAGCAAATGTGACAACTTTCATTCACAACATGCCTTGAATGTATCAGTTTTGGTAAATTGATGGCTTTAGCAAAACTAAAGTCAAAAATACTTACCTCTGTTCCACTGGTCCTACGATCGAGATGTCCCTTCTTCCGGGTACTGGTCTTTGGCTATTTTAATCAACCGGCATGGGATGACATCGCTCTTCTGCATTGCGCAGAAGTGCAGTCATCCTGGCACACAGGCACTGTAGCAGAAAGTAAACTTAGCTGCACATGTCTCTTGTACAAAAAAGAGCCTGCCTGTTTGCAATTTTTTTTTTCAACTTTAGTTCCACTTTTACTGCTTCATGACCACACAATAGCCAAATGACAGCTACAGCACGGTCGTCCAATTCTGTGAGGAAGTCCTCCCAGAACATCCTCTGAGAAGCAGGCCCCCCGTGCTCCCCCTAGGGCACGCATCCGGCACGCTCTGTGATCACGGTGTTCTTCAGACACAGCTGATCACATGTAAACAGACTTGCCGGTTATTGCCATTCCTTTCCACACACACTATGACAATGTGAGGAAAGGAGAGCCGGTAACTGGCAATTCTGACAGGTCACATTTACACCATCAGTGTCCATCAGAACCGCCTAATCAGCGCCCATCAGTGAAAAAGAAAAATAACTTTTTTTGCAAAATGTTAACAGAAACTAATAAAAACATTTTTTTTCCCAAAATATTTTGTTTCTTTAGCAAAAAAAAAAAAAAAAAACCCAGTGGTTATTGAATACAGTGCGCCTTTAAAAACCCTTATCGTGGGTCATTTGGATGCATTTGTCCAAGTTATCCCCAAATAGCCGATCCCCATGAAAAGGAAAACCAGTCAGGAGCCTCTTGCATGGTGCTTCAGTTGACCAATTTTTTAACCGCAGGATCCTACGCATGTGTACTAGCACAAGCGCAAGGCGGGACGCCTGGTGAATAGAATCTTTCATGGTGTCTATGGCAAAACATAATGCTTTTGTTAGTTCTGCCAAATCCCGGGCTTGTTGTACAGGAACCTCTTTAAGGGCCTGTCTAAACTGGTCCTTTAAGGACTGACAGATGCCTATTGCAGCGACTGCAGGCTAAGCACCGGCACCTGCCAAGGAAAAAAAAAAAAGGAGGATTTTAAAAGGGAATTCCAACCTTTTAGCTGTTGGATCCTTAAGTATTTGTGTATTGTCTACTGGACAAGTTAGACTTTTATTCACACTGGAAATCGCAGCGTCAACTGCTGGTAAATTCCCTTTTTTGGTGAATTTGGAGGGAGAAAATGCTTATCAGGGTGAACCTATTCAGCATAAATAAGCTGTTCTAGTAATGCATGGACAGAAAACGCATGCAAAGGCTGAAGAAACAGAACTTTCAGCTGACTCCGTTAGGGGTAGCTTGAAAGCGGACCATCTCCGTGAGAGATTGTATCAGCAATTTCTCAGATTGCGGGGCTGAAAAAGGTTCATCCCCCGTTGCCTCCTCTGCAGAGGAGTAATCGCTTTGTTTTTCCTCCTGATCGCCTGAGGGTAACACCTCATCCTCTACCCACTGTCCCCTTTGTAAAGGGTCTAAGGGGGGGGTCTAACACGTTTCCTATCCTTTTGGATGGAGAATGCGAGTAAAGCCAATAATCCTCCTTCTGGGCCCAGCACGGCGGAGGAAAATGAATCTTCAGTCACGTTACAGGGGCTCAGATGTGAGAAGCAGCTGCACCACCAATTTGTTTTCAATGGCTCACCACATCTGATATTTCAGGCGAGGATGACAATGTGGAAGCACGACTGGAGTTCCCAGCGCCTGGGGGTGAAATCTTTGGTACCTTTTTGGTCTTTCTGGTGTCTTTTTTGGTAGGCATAGTCCTAAGCACAAAAAGCAGAGGCACTATTTAAATGCACTAATTGCTGAACATAGTCTGACAGTGCAATGCCGCTATACAAGTTTAGCCTAGCGCTTGGAAAAATGTCCTTTCCATATTAGGAATGCCGCTATCAGCAGAGAGACTGCTCCAGTTAAATCTCTTAAGCCTGCGCTTGCACCGTGCGTCCTCGTGGACGCTACGTCCTACACACGGCGCTGTGCCTAGGCCCCGCCCCTCCTTTTGTTTGAATTTAAAAAACAAAACGTTCCTGCGCATGCCACGGGAGGCCTTCGAGTCCACAGACCCAACACGGGGGGGGAGGCAGAGCCCAATGAACCAAGCAGGAAGAGAAAAAAACACATGTGGAGTGAAACCCGGGACCAAACCTTCAAGGACCGGGTCCCTTTTCATCGGGGTTCCACTCCCTTGGACCTGTAATAGCACCCCGCCAGGAAAAAAACTTTAGGTAATGTAGCAAGACCAAAGCTCTGGGTCCCAAGTTCCAGCCCTGCAAAGAGGCGTTACAGGCAAAACCTTGTTCTTCGTATACGAGGCCCGGGTACCATCCACCTTGGCCTCAGTGGCACTTTGGATGGATCCGGTCTGTGGAGGCTATTTAAATCCAGCAAGGATCCCTCCTGGAGCTCCTCAGAGCATATCTTCACTCGTGACCAACACCTTAGACACTGGTGAAAAAAAAAACTGAGGTACTCCCAGTATGGGAGTGGTTATATAGAAAGGCAACTTCCTGTTTAGGGTGTGCCCAAGTAATTACTATGGTGCTCTGTGTCCCGTGATGTACGATAAAGAAAATGATAAAAATGTCATATGCATACAGTGTTGCATGATCACGCAATTATCATTCAAAATGCGACAGAGGTGAAAGCTGAAAATTGGTCTGGAGAGGAAGGGGGTGAAAGTGCCCAGTAATGAAGTGGTTAAGAAGCTATAAAACCAAACAAAAAGAAGTAATCTGAAATGCATCTCTAAGTGAAACAAACTACATTCTTTTGACTTTTTATTAAAAACTAAGAGAATTTTGTCTAATCTTCACTGTCTGTTGTTCTTATTAAGTTGTATGTTCTGAGGATACCAATTGTTATTATGCTATTTACAACAATGATCCTACTTTTTGACTCCTAGCTTAGACACAAGTATCACTGTCTGGAAAATGGAACCAAAAGGTTATCATTAAATAAAAAGGATTGATTTAAAAAAACAAAATTGAAGAGAAAGACCAAAGAACGTCCATGTGTGAGCCCTGATACGTTCACAGCTACAATTACTTCAACAACAATTAGCTCCCAAATTGCTAAGTTATAAAAAAAAAAATCTCTATTCTTACTCATTTATGTTTATTAAAATATTATGACAAATTCTACTACCACTAATGTATTCCACACAGGTTTCTACATAGACAAAGAAAAAGCTTCATGGGGTGGGGTATGTCTTCCAGGAATTACCCCCGACATCTTCAGTACCCGTCTGACTATTTAATGTCTGCTTGGCATTGTGTTAATATTTTCTGAGTGTCTTACTTAGAGCGGTTTTTGATGAATGAAACCTAAAACAAAAGTCTTGTGGTGTTATGCAGCTAAAGATTTATCCTTATGTAAAAAACTAAGCCTCAGCAAGTTCTCTCTATCACCCACCTGCCCCATGTTTTTGCGACTAGGCAAATCATTTATCCCAAACGCTAAAAAAATTAAGGTCTGCATCCAATTTTAACACAAAAGGACATTCTGTCCATTTTTTGGATTTGTGATTTTTCTTCGATTCCATGCTTTTTGTAAATTTTAAAACCTACACAGTGTCACTCTTTACCAAATGAACAGTGCAAAAAAAAAATGATATACTCACTGGTATGCTCCAGATCTGCAGGCCATCTGTATACCCAATCATGAGAAGCAAAGGAGGGTCACTGCCAGTGCTATGCATTTCATGAAGTTCCATGTTTCTGTATGCATCTACAATGGATTGAGAGTGAGGAGAATAACATTATTCACGTCACAAAAAGTTTATACATAAAAATTTTAAAAAAAAATATTAAAAAAGATGCACACATGTGAGGCCTGCTGAGAGATGCAATGTTTAAAACTAATATCGTCTTTCCAGTATGCTTCATAAAAATACTGTTTTTTATCATTTAAGAAAATGCCTACCATAATCCTCTAACTGTGACTCAGGTAGAGAGGGAGATGTCCTTACAACACAGAATCATGGTTCACTTGTCATAATCTAATAAACACATAGCATTTTCATACTAACTTTAAATTTGTATCAGACACCACCAATCTTGGTAAGCAGCAAGCCACAGCCTGCCAGTCTCCAAATATAAATATATTATATGTAGGAAGAATTTACAGCGCTGGTAAGCAAACTACAGAGAGACCTACAGTATATTGAGAAACAAATAAATGCTCCAAGATTATCAGTTGATTCGTCATCCAGAAAAACATTAAACTCACCATTTAAATCTGAATTTTCAAAACGGACCCAAACAATTTTTTCTTTTTCTTCCAATGTAGGTGAGCCACTATATGCCTGAAAAATAGCCAGAATCATTTATCACGCTTCAAAACCAACTCTCACAACTAAAATGTGACCAAAAAACAATGCATTATTAATCTGGAGAAGAATGCCTAAAGTTAGTGTTAAAAATGAAAACCACATTGTGTGTTTATGCTGCACTCCTGACAAACAGAACTTACTTATGTTTTCTATAGGCTGTCCCCTTTTAGTGCTGAGGGTGCCTCACTTCAGCAGTGCTGTCAGAAAGTCATGACCAATCAGCCATCAGGTTTTTTTTTTTTTGGTCAAAGCCATAGGCCACTTTCACCCAATTCTGTCTGTTTTTCAGGCGGATCTGAGCGGGCAACCCATTGACTTGTATGGGCAGGAGGATGTCAGCGGAGATGTGTCCACCGACACCCGCCTGCCATCCAATCCGACAAGATCCGCTCAAAACAAACAGATGGCGATAGTTCACCATCCGTCCAGCGGATGGGAATCGGATGAAAACGCAAATGCTTTTTGTTTTTCTCCGATCTTCCTATAGAGAACAATGAGGCTCCGACAGGTCCATCCCTGCACAGTGAGCAAAGACAGACCTGTCATCCGCCTGCTCAGCCGGGATCAACGGAGCGATCCCCCGCTGAGCTAGCAGAGTCCGCTGAGCGCATCTGCCCCTTGTGAAAGAGGCCTAATTGAACAAGCTGAAGGTAGAAGTTGATTGCCTACCATGCACAGCTGCACCAGATTTTGCACTTTCCATTTTTAATAAATCAACCCCAGAGTGTTTCAAAAGTAAAGATGGGCAGAGGTTCATCAATTTGTGAAAGCTACAAATTGTTAACAATTTCACAATAATGTTGCTCAATGTAAAATTGCAGACTTAAAGTGGTTGTAAACCCTGCTTGGTAATTTGTACCTACAGGTAAGCCTATAATAAGCATGTAGGTAAAATGAATCTCTCCTAAACATGCACCCTGCCTGCAGCTGGAACCAAGGGCTCCCACACACATGTGCGAGAGCGACATCATTGCGGCTCCGGCCAATCACACTTCCGGAGCTCACGAACCTGGAAGAAAGACAGGGGAAATATGTCAACCCTCTCATCGGTGGAGGGCTTCGTTCCAAGGTGAGTATTTCATAATGTGCTAGTATGCGATGCATACCAGCACATAATGCCATTGCCTTGCAGATTTTATTTTTTTGTGAACAACCGCTTTAACTATATCATCATTTACAGTATATATATATAATAAAATAATTTTTTTGGGTGAAGAATGTACCCCATACTCATTCACATAGGGTGGGGTTCCGACAAGCACCCCACCCGCAGACCCCGACAACCACTGTACAGGGTTGTCAGAAAGAGGCCCTTGTGCCCATCAGCATGGTGACAAGTTGCTTTTGGGTGGAGGGGGGGCTCAGAGCCCCACCCCCCTATGTTAAGGGTATGTGGTCTGGTATGGTCCAGGAGGGGGGTCCGCTTGCTCCATCACTTTTTTTTTTATTTTGGCGTGGGGTTTCCCCTTAAGATTCATACCAGACTCAAAGAGCCTGGTATTGCCGGGATCAAACTTGGATCCCATTCATTGAAGCCAGATGGAAGTCGGATATGAAGTCACAGGACAAAGTCGGCATGACAGCTGTATGACTGTCATTGCATACCAGTGTTAACCTGGCCTAACAGATGAAAACAAACAAGTGGGATGGGCAAATTTTAGTTTTTTTTATTTAGTTGCATAATAGTTCTGCACATAGATATTCTCCTAAGAAAGCCAAAACCTCAATTAAATATTCAGGTTTGAGGTTTATTAAATCGGTTGTAAACCCGTTGACACTTTTTTTCTTTTTTAAACACCTGTAAGGGAAAAGGCATAATGAGCTAGTATGCACCGCATACTAGCTCATTATGAAATACTTACCTTAGAACGAGGCATCGGTAACTCACCTGGTCCACACAGAGGTCGCTGACATGTTGCCTCGGCGTGTCTTCCGGGTATCGCGACTCCGGCGCTGCGAGTGGCTGGAGCCGCGATGTCGTCACTCCCGCGCATGCGCACGGGAGACTTCTTCCCGGCAAGGTTCGGATTCTGCCGGCCTTTCAGCGGAGAATCCCCCGTGCGCATGCGCCGCTGCAGTCAGCGGCGCATTGCACGGGGAATATCTCCTAAACCGTACAGGTTTAGGAGATATTTTTTTTACCTACAGGTAAGCCTCATTATAGGCTTACCTGTAGGTAAAAGTCCATTTTTTTTACTTTACAACCACTTTAACATTTTGGATTGACTGAGAGCACTGTAGTTGTTCAATCATTACATTAATCCTCAAAAATACAACTTGCCTAATAATTGCACAAACAGTGTAAACAAATGGTCATATTTGAAATCTATTTACATTGCCTTAACCGCTTCAATACCCGGCCATAGTCATATGACGCCCACAAGGTGGATCTACCATCCTGGGTGGGCGTCATATGACGTCCTCGGATTCCCGGCCGCCTGGGGGGCGCGCGCCGCCGCCGGAGCGCGCACGCGCCATCGCTCGGGACCTGGTGCGAGTGCCCGGCGGCCGCGATGTCCGCCGGGCACCCGCGATTGCCCGTTAAAACAACGGGACCGTGCGGGACCGTGGAGCTGTGTGTGTAAACACACAGCTCCACGTCCTGTCAGCGGGGAGGAGACCGATCATGTGATCCCAGTACGGAGGATCACATGATCGGTCTCCTCCCCTTAAGTCCCCACCCCCTACAGTTAGAATCACTCCTATTAGGGACACACATTAACCCCTCCAGCGCCCTCTAGTGTTAACCCCTTCCCTGCCAGTCACATTTACACAGTAATCATTGCAATTTTATAGCAACGATCGCTGTGTAAATGTGAATGGTTCCAAAAATGTGTCAAAAGTGTCCGAAGTGTCGGCCGCAATGTCGCAGTCACGAAAAAAAAAAAAAAAAAATCCCAGATCCCCGCCATTACTAGTAAAAAAAAAAAAAAAAAAAATTCAATAAATCTATCCCCTATTTTGTAGACGCTATAACTTTTGCGCAAACCGATCAATATACGCTTATTGCGATTTTTTTTACCAAAAATATGTAGAAGAATACGTATCGGCCTAAACTGAGGAAAAAAATAGTTTTTTTTTTTTTAAAAATGGGATATTTATTATAGCAAAAAGTAAAAAATATTGTGTTTTTTTTTTTAATTGTCGCTCTTCTTTTGTTTATAGCGCAAAAAATAAAAACCGCAGGGGCGATCAAATACCACCAAAAGAAAGCTCTATTTGTGAGAAAAAAAGGACGTCAATTTTGTTTGGGTGTAACGTCGCACGACCGCGCAATTGTTAGTTAAAGCGACGCAGTGCCGAATCGCAAAAAGTGCTCTGGTAAGGAAGGGTGTTTAAAAGCCCTGTATTGAAGTGGTTAAAATTGCCATGTATATATATGGCCAACATAAGCAAAGATCCAGCAGACTGGACACCTGCTCTTAGCAATTACCCATGCTGTAGCCAGCCTTATCAGGCATTATTAGGTAATCATCCAAATGTATTAGGAAATGACCAGTAAGAGTGTTCATGTTGATAAGCAGCTTATCACAATCAAACAGACTCCATACGAACTGCTATATGGTTGTTTTCTGATCACCTTATGTGAAAAAAAAAATGATGTGGCAGCTCTCCTAAGAGGCTGCCATTCAAAAACAAAGAACCCACTGAAAGGCCACCACCAGTAAGAAGTATCAGGCTAATGATATGTAATTGCTGCTGTAGATAATAGAAATACTGCAGCAGCATAAAGGCATGCAGTGAAACTAGTGCACTAACCTGTGGAACAACATCTTGGAGAAATGTAACAACACTTTCCATATAGGATTGTTCCCTGAAAAAAAAATATTATTAAATATTAGTATTTAATAATTATATTAAATGACAATTTGTCCAAAGCACAGTTGTTATTTAGCACTTATATGAATCAGACCACCATACGTTACATAAATGACCAGCACTCCATATGGAGAGCACCACAGGACCTTCATTATCCACATTTCCCCATCTACTCATTACAGTACTCTTAACAGCTTTTCTTTAATTAGAGTTGTAAATACAATAATGCAAGGATTTGGTAAATTGAACTCTTGGACTTACCTTAACTTTTAAGATGGCTTAATGGATGTTTCCATAGATGGCATCTCCAAGAACCTGGTTGCATTTTTAGTTTATCTTCAGAGTGCAATGTACGTATCCCAAAACTCAGGCACTTCATTGTGCAATACACGTTAGCTTTCATGTTTGATGTCTTTCCCCCCGGCCGAAAAAACCTTGGGCCACTTTTAAAACAAGGGGAGCCCACAAGGTCATCTTAAAGCTAGAAAACGCATATCAGCAAACTCAAGTTTGTGATGATTGGTATTTAACAATGACCCTGCATTGCAAATGCTTTAATTACTAACTGACAGATTAAGCCTAGGTTCACATTAATGCAGTGCAGGAAACTCAGCGATCCCTGCATGTTTCCCAAGCTACATATCCAACCTCACTGCCCTTGCGATCCGCTGTCAATAAAAAGTTAACACCCCACACCCCAAACACAGGTCGCAAACGCAGTGCGTTTGCCTGCACCAGATCACATGTGATGCGGTTGTGGTGTGGCTCCAAAAAAGGTGAATGCAAGTGTGATTTGAGCCCATGCAAAATGAGTGGGCTTAAATCACACTGCATTGAATCACTTGTGAATTGCAGAGGAACATGGTGCGGTTCATAGTGTGAACAAACCTATTTTGTCTTTAAACTTGACTATAAAGTTAGCGTGTTTCAGTACATTCCAGTGAAGTGCCCACACTTGCAAATCATTAGTAACTTTTTAAGATCTCTTCAGTTAATTTATTTTTTAAGGTAGGTCTATAGCCAAAAATTAGGCATAAATCTGCTGTTCAGCATAAAAAGAATAGGTCAACCCAACTATTGTACTTGTATGAAAAACATCCTGTTCTTTTTGTATTGCTACCTTTCTGGTGTTCCTACAGGTTCCTCTGCTTTGCACCACTGCTCACTCCCCAGGTTTCAAAGTTTCTTATGCAGTCAAGAACAGAGGGTGTGTTTAACCACCTGAGACCCAGGCCAATTCTGACATTTCTCTCCTACATGTAAAATTCCAAATTTTTTTGCTAGAAAATTACATAGAACCCCCAAACATTATATATGTTTTTTTAGCAAAGACCCTAAAGAATACAATGGCGGTCGTTGCAATTTTTTATCTCGCACGGTATTTGCGCAGCAATTTTTCGAACGCGTTTTTTTCAGAAAAAAAACAGTTTCCTGCTTTAAAAAAAAACAAAACAGTAAAGTTAGCCCAATTTTTTTGCATAATGTGAAAGATGAAGATACGCCGAGTAAATAGATACCCAACATGTCACGCTTCAAAATTGCATGCGCTTGTGGAATGGCGCCAAACTTTGGTATTTAAAAATCCCCATAGTCGACGCTTTAACATTTTTTACTGGTTACATATTTTGAGTTACAGAGGAGGTCTAGGGCTAGAATTATTGCTCTCGCTCTAACGTTCGCGGCGATACCTCACATGTGTGGTTTGAACACCGTTTTCATATGTGGGCGGGACTTACGTATGCGTTCGCTTCTGCGTACGAGCTCGCGGGGACAGGGCGCTTTAAATTTTTTTTTTTTTCTTTTTTATTGTTCATTTTATTTTATTTTTTTAGTTCAACAACTTTAAAAAAAAAAAAAAAATATTTGATTACTTTTATTCCTATTACAAGGAATGTAAACATCCCTTGTAATAGGAATATGACACGATCGGACCTATTTACAGTGAGATATGGGGTCAATAAGACCCCACATCTCACCTCTAGGCTGGGAAGCCTAAAATCAAAAAAAAAAAAAAAAAAAAAAAACGATCACCGCTTCCCAGCGGAGGCGGCGCCGTTTTTTGAATGCAGAGGCCGGGCGTGACGTCATAACATCGCGCCCGGCCTCCGAACGATCATAGAGACTCCGGCGACCATCTGGTCCGCCGGAAATCTCTATGTGCATCATCCGGTGCCGGCGGATCCCGAGTCCGACTCACCGATGGAAGCGGTGAGTCGGTAAAAGCACCGGAGGGCGGCGGGAGGGGGGGGGGCGTCCCCTCCCGCCGCCCGTAAGAACGATCAAGCGGCGGAACAGCCGCTATGATCGTTCTTATGGTGCAGGGAATCGCCGGCTGAAACCGGCAATATCTGAATGATCTCTGTAGCTACAGGCATCATTCAGATATACCCTGAGACCAAAAAGACGTCATATGACGTATACTGGGTCTCAGGTGGTTAATCACTTATGAAAAAAGGGGAACGAGAGATTAGAATCTATATATCTATATATAATCTTATATATATATATATATATATATATATATATATTATATATATATATAGAGAGAGAGAGAGAGAGAGAGAGAGAGAGCGAGATACACACACACACACACATATATATATATATATATACATACATACATACATACACACACAGCTTTAAAAAAAAAATACTTTTTTTTTTTTTGTTTGACACTTTTATTTCTATTACAAGGATCTGTCTTCTTTACAGTGAGATATGGGATCAATAAGACCCCACATCTCACTTCTGCAAGGAAACCTGAAATCAAAAATAAATAAATAAAAAAAAAATAAATAAAAAAAAAACACACAATCTTGGCTTCCCAGCCAAGGCGGAGTCGTTTAAATGCAGAGGTGACATCATAACATCGTGCCCGGCCTCCGAACGATCATAGAGACTCCGGCGACCATCTGGTCTGCCAGAAATCTCTATGGTAAACATCCGTGGCTGGCGGGTCCTGTCTCTGACTCACCGATGGGAGCTTGATTGTTCTAAAGCCGGTGAGAGGGGACGTCCCCCGCTCCCGCCTCCCCTAAGAACGATCAAGTGCCAGAACAGCCACTATGATCATTCTTATGGTGTAGGGAAAAAGACGATATCTGAATGATGCCTGTAGCTGCAGGCATCATTCAGATATACACGTACAAATTCAAGGATGTCATATGACGGCTGGCGGGAAATAAAGTCGAAAAAAAAAGGTTTAGGATATTAATGGCTAGAAAAACAGAAAAAAATGCAGGCAAATAAGTAAAAGGTAGTGTCACAGCACCCTGGCTTCCCTCACAGCTCCCTGCACGTCTAACACCACCCCACACCACATACATTCGTGGAGACATGCAGATAGAAACTGTGTACGAGGTGCCAGGTGTTGCCAGGCCATCAGATCCTCTGCTGCAGCGGGTGTGTGGATCTCCTCATGCTGGCCACAGACTCCCCCAAAGCACAGCGAACTCTACATCCTGCACTGTACCCCACTGGAAACAAAGAGCTCACCCCAGGCAGTCTGCCTGATGTGGCCATGTGGGAAGGGGGCAAAGCCGGTTGCCTGGGCAATCTGATGTTAAGCATCAGATTGCCTGGGTCACAGGATCGTGTCCCGGCTTAGGTATAACTACCTGGGCTGTGGGAAACAGTACACACATCTCTTGCTGCCAGCCCCCTGGATGCTACCTGTGCGAACCTAAAACTAAGGTCGGGCCTCCAGGAATTATACTCTGCCCCCCATTGTCCAGCTGCCTCCCTGCCAGCTCCCCTGGCTCCCTCTCTCTCTGGCACCTGCCAGAGGCCCTGTCACTGCAGACCCTTTGTGAAAAGCAGTATATTGCTCGGACCACCTCATCAGCGGTCCTCAGTGTGAGTCTTGGGACCCTTTTGTATCTCCCCTTGCTGTGACATATTTGCACTCCACAAACGATTAACCCTTTGCTATGCCATATTTCTACCCTGAGGATCTTCACCTCTTACTGTGCAATATTACCGCCCTGAGGACCATGCTGAGGATCATTCCCCCTTTGCTGTGTCCTGTTGCTGCCTTGTGGACTATCCCCTTTACTGTGTCCTATTGCCATTCCATGGACAGTTAACCCTTTGCTGTGCCATATCTCCACTCCAAGGACTGATAATCCTTGCTTTGCCATATTTCTGCCCTAAAGAATCATCCCTCCCCATGCTCGATTACCGCCCTGAGGAGCATCCCTCCCATATAGCTACTCCTATTCTGTGCACTCTGTACTGCGATATATTGTTGCCCTGTGGACTATTGCTCTGGGATGTGTCCTATTTCCACCCCTCTCGTACATCCACGTTCATGTGCTTTCTCTCTGCACTTCTAGTTTGTCACTGGTAGAAAGTAAGGAAAGAGGCAATTAGGGCTAATTAGGTTAAAACTAAGGGTTAATTAAGGCAGGGCTTGACAAATTTGCTTGGAATCTAGGAGCCAGCTAAAAAAGTTAGGAGCCAGGTTTTTTTTTTTTTTTAACTTCTTGAGATCCGCGCTGTAGCCGGCGTTCTGCTTTGCCGGAGGAGAAAAAAAAAAGCCAATCAATAACGACGACAATGGTTAATTTTTATATTGAAAAAAAGCTATCTTAAAATTTACACAGAAAGACGACTAGTACCAAAGCATACATACACATATTATGTATATATATATATATGATTAAATATATATATATATATATATATATATATATATATATATATATATATATATATTTACATATATTTTATTTTTTTTTTTTATTATGTAACCTGGGGGACAGGTAGCAGGTACAAAGCTCACTGGGATGGGCTGTTTAGTAAGGCACAGATACCAAATCCACTTGAGATAGTGAAAACAGTGCTGGGTTTATTTGATTTAAATACAAGTCCATACACAGGTGCTGCACAGTCTTCCAGAAAACACATCAAAACAGAAATAACCAAACAAAAGTCCTAGCCGTGTCTCGGCTCTAACTCTAACTATAACATACACCGTCTCTAACTATCAGGCTGAGCAAGCCTACCGCTTGTCAGCTTCTGTAAAGAGTTTTTAGGTCTGTCAGAGGGGCAGCTATAGTTGCAAAATTTGGGATAAATCTTCTATAATACCCGGCAATACCAAGAAAGGCTCTGACCTGCTTTTTGTTTGCAGGGCGTGGCCATTCCTGGATGGCATTTTACTCACTTGTGGTTTTATGACACCACGGCCAATAGTGTAGCCCAAATGTTTTTTTGGGATTTGCCGTAAAACCTTTGAAGAGGGAATCAAGAACAGCCTGGACACGAGGCAAATGAGACTCCCAATCAGTACTATGTACCACTATGTCATCTAGATAGGCTGCTGCATATCGTCGGTGGGGTTTTAGGCTCCTGTCCATATATATATATATATATATATATATATATATATATATATATATATACCTATACATACATATACATATACATATACATATACACAGATACAAAATCCACACACACACACACACACACACACACACACACTATATATATATATATATATATATATATATATATATATATATATATATATAATGTGTGTGTGTGTTTGGTTCTAGTCACCTGTGTAAATTTAAGATTGGTTAATTTTTTACAGCAGGCAGGGCTCCATTAGCATTGCTGGATGTCATACCAACGGCCACCACTAGATGGCGCCAAGATCTTAGAAGGAAGTATAGGCTTGCAAAAGGCCGCAAAGCCGCGGCCTCGATTACCGGCCGGCGTGGCCCGACGCAATCGCGTGCTCGGGGGGGTCTGCCGGAGACAGGATACCCCAGATGTGCTGCCCCGGGCACCAGGTCACTAATTCTAGTCGCCATGGCCACCTGGTGCCGGAGATCGTCGAGCCCTGAATTAAGGGGTTATTTATGAACAAATTTTAACTTGTCAAGTTGCTTCAACTGACTTATATGCAGATCGAATATAAAAATACCAAAAATTCTAAGCACAAGCCTTCAAAATTGAGCTTGCATTAAGTGGGGTAATTCATAAAAAATATCTATATATACACAAAGTGTTGCGCACAAAAAAAAAAAAAGTAAAAAGATATGCAGAGTAACTGTACAGCAGAGCTGCAACTATTATTTTCATAATCGATTAGTTGGCCGATTGTTTCGAATAATCGGTTAATAACTTTAAAAAAAAAAAAAAAAGTGCGGTGTATAATTTAGTTAATATGTAAAGTTTAAAAAAAAAAATTGATTTAAAAAATGTATTCTTAAATATCTCTATGCAGTGGTAAATATAAATAACCAACTATATGGTTAGGGAGCAAAATATTTAATCCACTCTGAGAATAACAGACTTAAGAGGTATACTTTTTTTTTGCCAATTAGTTGTTGGGCAGATTAAAAAACACAAATTGCTGCAAAAACACATTACATGCTTTTCTGCAGCTTCTCCATTGAAGTATATTGAACCAAAAAAGCACTGTTTTGCGTTAAAAAAGTCCCTGACCCTTTCCAAACAGAAGCGGCTGAAAAAAGCATAGATGTGAACGTGTCCCATAGTAAACCATGATGAACTGTAGTGCGTTTCTGCAAAAAGCACCAAGAAATAAAAAAAAAAAAAAAACACACATAGGTGTGAACCAGGCCAGGTTTAGTAACATAATGGGGGGTAAAAAAAAAAAAAAAAAGCAGATAATCACTACTGTAGGGGTTAATTTTTTTTACTGTAGAACTGTGAAAGTAATATTTACAGTAGCGATTATTTGCTCTTTTTGTACTATAAAGGGCTATTTTTTTTTTTTTTTAATCCCATTATGTTACTGGCCCATTTGATTATGAAAATAGTAATTGATTAATTTCATAATCGATTCGTTGTTTCAGCCCTACTGTACAGCAACTAAAAGAAAAGAAAACACTCTAATAAATCAGTGAAATAACAACAATGTTACAATATGTCTTTAATAATGTCCAAAATAATTTGTGATGAAGTCCACACAAAAATTTATTTTTAATACAGCTTACCTGTAAAATCCTTTTCTTGGAGTACATCACAGTATTATTCATTACTATCTGGGTTATTCGCTACCTTTAGGTGATTGGACACTGGCAACCAATAGCAAGAAGGTTCCTCCCATATAACCCCTCCCATAAGGGAAGTACCTCAGTTTTGTAGCAAGCAATGAAAATCCCAAAAGAGAGGGGAGGGTCCTCTGTGTCCCGTGATGTACTCCAAGAAAAGGATTTTACAGGTAAGCTGTATTAAAAATCTATTTTTCTTCATCGTACATCACGGGACACAGAGCATTATTCATTACTATCTGGGATGTCCTAAAGCAATGCACTTGAGAGGAGGGAGACACAGCATTCCCAAGCCCCAACGGGGCCCTGGATTTATAAAGCTGCCTGCGACACGCTGTGGCCAAAGACAGTCTCCCCTTGAGATCTAACATCCACCTGGTAAAACCTGGTGAACGTATGAACCGAAGACCAAGCGGCTGCTTTGCAAACCTGAGCCATAGACAACTGTTGGCGCACTGTCCATGACACACTAACCCCTCTAGTGGACTGTGCCTTTAAATCCCAGGGTGAACCCCTGCATTTTAACCCATACGCCTGGATAACAGCCTGGCGAATCCACCTTGAGATAGTCATTACTGTAGTGCCATCTGGGATGTTCCAAAGCAATACCCCTGAGGGAAGGGAACACAGTATTCCTAAGCCCACTTCTGGACAAAGGTCCTACAATGCTGCTTGCAGCACGCTGTGGCCAAATATGGCCTCCTTTTGAGATCTAACATCCATTTGATAAAATGCAGTGAATGTATGAACTGAAGACCAAGCGGCCGCTTGCAAACCTGAGCAATAGACACCTGACGGCGCACAGCCCAAGATGCACTAACCCCTCTGGTGGAATGTGCCTTTAAAACCCAAGGCGGAACCTTGTGTTGTAACACAAATGTCTGGATAATGACCTGGCGAATCCATCTAGAAATAGATGAACTTGTCGCTGTCTGTCCTTTCTTAGGACCATCTGGCAGGACAAAAAAAAAAAAAAAAGCAATCAGTCTTCCGAAACGGGGCTGACAACCTTAAATAAATTCTGATCGCCCGCACAAGACCTAGTGAGTGCAGCAACTTCTCCTCCGTAGTCCTAGGATTCAGAAAAAAAAGGGAGGGCAGAATGATATCTTGATTCAAATGAAAAATTGAAAACCACTTTAGGCAAAAAAAACAGACGGGGGCACATGACCACCCTGTCCTGATGTAAAACCAAAAATGGTTCTTTGCAAGAAAGGGCGGCCAACTCTGACACCCTTCTTGCTGAGGACATAACAAGGAGATAAGGTTTTCTTGGTTTGCTAACAGAATCAAAAGGAATATGCCTGATAGTTCTTCAGACACAATCCTTTGAACCTGATAGAACCAGATACAGATCCCAGGGACAAAGGCGGCTTTCCCATGCCGAAAGAAAATTGCAAAATCAAGTGTCTGTCCCTTTAAGACTCTCCCGTTCAGACAAACCAGTTGAAATGGAGTGGTTTTATACATAGATAGTGCCAAGTGTTTTTAAAGCAGATTATGAGCAGCCACCTTAAGAAATGCTGGCCCGCTGCGAGACAGCTTTTTACCACCGATCTACATAGACAACAAGCTGTGGAGGATTCCTCTTCTTTGGAGAGCTTTGCCGGCCTTCTTTGGTTTGGCTGTTTGGTAAGGAGGCATTTCATATGGAGATTGCTCACAGTATCCGCTGTCTGGTGTTTGTTGTCTGGTAAGGAGGCATTTCTTAAGGTGGTTGCTCATAATCTGCTTTAAAAACACTTGGCACTATCTATGTATAAAACCACTCCATTTCAACTGGTTTGTCTGAACGGGAGAGTCTTAAAAAGGGACAGACACTTGATTTTGCAATTTTCTTTCGGCATCTGGTAAGGAGGCCTTTTATGTGGTGGTGGTGCACCTAAATTAGTTTTTTTGACCACTGGGTGTCTTTCTATAAAATAGTTTGACAGAACACATTTTTTATATTTTTCAAATACAATGAAAATTGTTTTTTGTGACTTAATTGCACTTTTGTAGTGCAGCAGTATTATGCTATGGTGTATTTTTTGTTTTTTCTTGGTGGCCTTTAATCCTGCTCCATGAGTACAAAACTTGGGAAAAAACACAAAATTACACCACATCGCTCTACCGGATCCCTTTCCAGCAACAGGATCATCAACCCGGGCTGGGTTAAAGCCATATGCGATTTTGTGGCTTGCATCTGGTGAGCATGTTCCCTATAAATATATGAAGTGCCGTTTTGGAGATAATTTCTGCTACGACTGACTTTTTGTTTATATCACTGGGAACTTTTCTTTAAATTTTAGCTTACACCTGGACTGTAATAGCGCGATTTTTTTCTTATCTATACATCAGGGAATACTGCATGACCTCTGGTACCGCCCTGATGGTTGATTATAGATATCGATATCTATATCTATATCTACACCTGCAAAGGTATTCCCAGATTGAACCTACAACAGGTTTGCCCTATAAGTATTTTTCCCCTCTGGAGATCAAGTTCCACTGAACTGTAGCCAGCCTTAAGTCAACTTAAAGAGACTGGCCTCAGTGGTTATCTTCCACAGTCCTGAAAAGGAAGAATATCAAGCACCACTCTTTGCTCTGTAAAACCCCAGAAACAGAGCCTTCCAGCAAAGCAATGCCTGGATCCTCAAGTTCCTGACAGGGAATGAACCTCTACCAAGACTTGGAGTAGGGCTGTATGTAGAGAGGTACAGAGTATTGAGGTGTCTTCAGCAGGGCCGGTACAAGGGGTGGGCGGAAGGGGCGGATGCCCTGGGCGGAGCAATTTATTGTTGGAAGGGGGCGCAGTGCTGGCAGTGTGCTGTTAAACCAGTGTTGTCGTAAAAAATAGCCGTGACCGTGTCGGCTTTGAAGTGCGCATGCGCAGTTCACAGCGAGCTGCCCGACTCCCGAGCTGAGCCGATCCTGTATTCCGCCCGGGCCCAGGGGGGCGGATTTGACGAAAGCTGTGGGGCGCGCTACTGGCGGTGATGCGAGTGATGTCATGGCGCATCCCGCCAGGCGCACCAGCCTTTTAAAATACAGTAGCTGATCAGGTGGAATGGAGGAGTCATGCCTTCGAGGTGCCAGTGGTGGTCTGCCCAGACAATTCAGTAACAGCCCAGCAGCTGCCCAGGCATCCACAGCACAAACGGACCAGCTTAGGGCAAGCCTGCATTCTCAGACTTCCTTGCTTTAAGGTAAAAAATAAATGAGGTGATAGGGGCAGGAGGAGCTTGTGGCAGGAGCTGGTGATGGGGGCAGGAGCTGATGGTGACAGCAGGAGCATGTGGCAGGAGCTGGTGATAGTGGTAGGAGCTGGAGGGGGCTGGTGGTGGCAGGAGGTGACGGTGGAGCAGGAGGAGCTGGTGGTGGCAGGAGCTGGTGATGGTGGTAGGAGTTGGTGGGGGCAAGAAAAGCTTGTGGCAGGAGCTGGTGGGGGCAGGTGGAGCTTGTGGCAGGAGCTGGTGATGGTGGTAGGAGCTGGTGGGGCCAGGAGATGGAGGGGGCTGGTGGTGGCAGGAGGAGCTTGTGGCAGGAGTTGGTGGTGGCAGGAGCTGGAGGGGGCTGGTGGTGGCAGGAGCTGGAGGTGGCTGGTGGTGGCAGGAGCTGGAGGGGGCAGGAAGAGCTTGTGGCAGGAGCTGATGGTGGCAGGAGGAGCTTGTGGCAGGAGCTGGTGATAGTGGTAGGAGCTGGTGGTGGCAGGAGGTGACGGTGGTGGCAGGAGGAGCTTGTGGTAGGAGCTGGTGGGGGCAGGAAGTGACGGTGGTGGCAGGAGGAGCTTGTGGTAGGAGCTGGTGGTGGCAGGAGGTGACGGTCGGGTGGCAGGAGGAGCTGGTGGTGGCAGGAGGTGACAGGAGGAGCTGGCAGTGGCAGGAGGTGACGGTGGTGGCAGGAGGTGATGGTGGTGGCAGGCGGTGACGGTGGTGGCAGGAGCTCAAGGGGGCAGGAAAAGCTTATGGCAGGAGCTGGTGGGGGCAGGAGGAGCTGGTGGGGGCGGGAAGAGCTTGTGGCAGGAGCTGATGGTGGCAGGAGGAGCTTGTGACGGGAGCTGGTGATGGTGGTAGGAGCTGGAGGGGGCTGGTGTTGGCAGGAGGAGCTGGTGGTGGCAGGTGGAGCTTGTGGCAGGAGCTGGCTGCCCCCATCACCTCCTGCCTCAACCAGCTCCTGCCACCACCAGCCCCCTTCAGCTCCTACCACCATATATACTGTGCGAAGGGGCTGCAGCTACAGTATTGTATTGTTGTATTGTAGTGTTGTATTGCTTTAAGTGTTTTCTGGTTTTGAAAGGACACTGACTCTTTCTTTAAACCGGGGGGGGCGCAGTTTGCCATCTTCGCCCTGGGCACCAGATGGCCTTGTCCCAGCACTGGTCTTCAGCAAGCCCCGCACTGAGGCTAGAAGCTTTCCACTGCAATTACAGAAATCCTTGATGAGCCTGGAAACAAGCCACCACATGAAACCTACCTCTTGCAGAGAGGTTATCACTGAACCATCTAACCTATCTGAAAACAGAATGATGTTCAGCGAGTTGAGATCTTAAGACAGACCTCATGTTCCTACTTGACTTTGGAACTGCCACAATTTAATTGTCTCACAATAACGAGCCCATAACTTCTGCTCCATGAGCAAATGTAAGGCAAAGATTGATGACTCTGTGACAGACCCCCACCCAAGAGGACACCTCTTGGGTGGGGGTCTAGGTTTCCGCCGGCAAAAGATGGCACAAACCACCTCAGAGACTGCCTTAAGTCTTACTGACCTGAGATACTCTCAAAAAAAAAAAAAAACAGCTGCCTCAGATGCTTCTCTCACCCCAGTGGGAAATAGCTTACAGCATCTGGTATCCCTGGGCAGTCTCCCATCTGTATCCTAACCAGGCTTGATACTGCTTAGGCTTCAATCAACCGAGATCAGGCATGAACAAGGTGATACGGGCCTGCAATCTGACGAAAAAGAATGCGCCAGGACATACTGCAATGCCAAACACCACAGTGGCTCAGATGCACCCGAAACCACTGTTCATCAGGGGACACCTGTCAGATCACTGAACCTGAGAGCGGTGCTCCTGCTTCCCCCGGCTGCCTCTTTTTGGAACCGTTTAACTGGCATAACAGGTATCCTAATAAACAGTCCTCCAAGGATGCAGGCCTAGTACCGGAGAAAACAAGTGCATATGTATACAGCAAAATGTAATAAATATATATGTATGAAGTACAAATGAAAACATGCCAGCATGTGTTTAAGCAATAGGCTTCTATAGTAGCATGCGTTCATGCAAATACCGTGTTTCCCCGAAAGTAAGACAGTGTCTTACTTTCTTTTTATCCCTAAAAGCCCCACTATGTCTTACTTTCGGGGTATGTCTTACATTATGGGGCACATAGCACATTATGGGGCAGATAGCACATCAGGGCACATCATGGGGCACATAGCAGATCAGGGCACATTATGGCACATTATGGGGCACATAGCACATCAGGGCACATTATGGGGGACACAGCACATCTGGGCACATTATGGGGCACAGCACATCTGGGCACATTATGGGGCACAGCACATCTGGGCACATTATGGGGCACAGCACATCTGGGCACATTATGGGGCATGGGGCACATTAGGGCATCAGGGCATGGGGCACATTAGGGCATCAGGGCATGGGGCACATTAGGGCATCAGGGCATGGGGCACATCTGGGGATCTTACTTGCGAGCAGAGTAGTGCAGGAAGCGTCTATCTGTCATATGTTTTCTCTCATGTCACTCTGCTCGCTCCCTGGCGGCCCCTCCTCTCTTCTCGTCTATCCCAGATGATGTCTCAAGCCAATGGGGATTGACGAGAAGAGAGGAGGGGCCGCCGGGGAGCGAGCAGCGCTGAGTGACATGAGAGACAACGTATGACAGATAGACGCTTCCTGCGCTACTCTGCATCTCATTCGGCTCTGGTCTCTGCAGGCAAATCCCCCGTGTTTCCCCGATAGTAAGACGTACGTCTTACTTTCGGGGTACGGCTTACATTAGCTGTCCCCTCTGACACTCCCGATACGTCTTACTATCGGGGGTGTCTTACTATCGGGGAAACACTGTATGCATTTGGGCAAATTATGAAAGTGTGCGTTGTAAACAGGCATTCATGCAACAGGCCCCCACAAATCCAAGAAGCGAACAGGCAGCAGCCTCAGCCGCCCACAGCCAAAATGGATGCAGCCAGACCCAGTGGAGGGAGATCCCCGCAAAGCAAGCAAGCATGCGTTTATGAAACTTGCTTATGCTAGATGCATCTATGTAGACATGTATAAACATGCTACTATATGCATCCATGTATTTTTATGTGTGGTCATGTATCTTATATGATCCAGCATTTATATGCGATCCAGCATCTTTATACAATCAAGCAGCTCTAAGTGATCAAGTATATTTATGCAACCATGAGGGCCATCCACGCAGACAACCACCCCATGTGAACACTTATATTCAAGCAAACATGTATATATCATGTATCTTTATGCAGTCAAAACATCTTTATGCAATTAAGCATTTCTATGCGACCATGCGTTTTTGTGTGATTACGTAAATGTCATGTACATGTCTAAACACGCATCCTTATGCAACTATGCATCTTTTGCAAACATTAAATAACCATGCAACTCTATGCGATTATGCATTGTATGCAACCATGAACATGCATCTCCCTGTAAACATGTAAATTCTTGTACATTTCTGCAAACACGAATAAACATGCATCTTTGTGCATTCATGCATGCTTATTCTGTATTCTGTGTAACCATGCATCACTATGCGATTAAGCAACCATGATCATGTATCTCTATGCAAACATGTACAACCATGTATATTTATTCAAAACATGAAAAGAAGATGCATCTTTGTGAGTTTTTAGCAACCATGAACTTTAGCAACCGTGCATTATAGCAGGCTTGCAAGCACCTGCTTAACTGCAGCTGGGCCCATACCAGACCTGCAGGTTTTTAGCCAAGCACATATGCACTATCTGGAATACAAACTCCTTAAAATGCATCCATGCTCACGTTTTCCCAAACGTGTATATTTAAACATGCATTTAAGCAGTAAGATTGCAAGCATGTATACTACGCTGCACCTGCTTAGATAGAGCACTTAAAAGTGAACTGCTAACCATCCAGGAGTCTTTTAACTTTCAGTTGTATAGTCTCCCCAGATAAACAGTAAATATGCAGCATAAAATCACGACTTGTCTAAACATAGTTTTCCCACAGTAAGTACTCACACTTTGAGGCTGCTGCTATGTCTCCAGAGGCCTGTTGCCTGTTTGACACATGGTATGGCCGGCCTTCCACTTCTTGCCTATATAAAATATAGGCCATACTGAGGGCCCGCGCCCTCTAGTGGCTGGAGGATAAACCGCAGCCACATGAGTAAGAGTACATAGCTGATTTAGGCCCCTTTCACACTTATACGACTTGTCCCACGATTTGGGACTGCAAAGTAGCTTGACAAGTCGTTCCCCATGATTTCCAATGACAGCCATTCATATTAGTACGACTTCAAGTCGTTCCGACTTCAAAGTAGTCCCTGCACTACTTTGGTCCGATTTTGATGCCACTTATACAGGCACTCCTTGAAATTGCGGGACTTTGAAGTCGCACAAGTGTGAAAGGGGCATAAACGGCACACTGATCCCAGTGGCCACCAGGAGAACAGTCAGATTTTTTATTTTTTATTTTAAAAGAGAGGAAACTGCAAATAAATGCAGACTTACCCTTCCTGCTGCATGACTCTGAACATAACAGGTGTCCAATCTTCACCCATCACGGCGAGCTTTGCCATAAAAGACCTTCAGAGACTGGGTCCCCCTTAATCTGGGGTCCGCTCCTCTGGACCTGTATAGCACTCTGCAGGAAAGAACCTTGGTCAGAACAAACACTGCACAGGCTTCCATTAATGCAGGGTCCAGCGCCGTAAGGCTGCATTACAGGCAAAACATCAAGGAATCTTCTCTCCTTCCCATGAGGCTCGGGTACCATCCTTTTAGCCTTCATGTCATTCAAATGGATCCGATTATAACGACCTTTCACTGGGACATCATTGAGTGTTGAAGCGCTTCAAACAGCCATGACCATCTCCTTCAAGACACTGGCGAAAAAACGGAGGTACTTTCCATATGGGAGGAACCTTCTAGCTATTGGTTGCCAGTGTCCAATCACCTAAAGGTAGCGAATAACCCAGATAGTAATGAATAATGCTCTGTGTCCCGTGATGTACGATAAAGAAATAGCTGAATAGCTTGTGATTAACAGCTACAATCATAACTATGTAGCCATATACCATCCAAAATGGTCAGTGATAAAGACCAAAGAAAAAAACTAAGAAAATGGTGTATATGTGATAAAGTCTACAAAATTTGCTAAAAATATGCTGTATTAATAGTGAATCTATTAAGGTGACACCTCCATCAGCAATTGACCCAGGGTGTGCTCTCACCTTGTGGTTTGACCTCCATTATAAAAGGTCAAAAATGCATGAACAGATAGATTCTTGGATACTCCCAAAGAGAACGGAGGCTCTCTTCTACCACTTTCAAATAACTCAGTGCCACATAGATTATTCAATCACCGAAAATAAGCTTCTTGTGTCTGCAGCGCTGTGCGTACCAAAGGCTCAAATACAAAAATATATATTTCATAGTGCTCATTGCTAAAAACTATTGTATTGGAAATATTATCACACTGTACCCCTGATGATGTCAAACTGACAAAACATATTGGGCGGAGTTACAGGGATCCAAGAGTGTGAGACTAACTGCATCTGATCCATTCCTGTGAGGTTTTCTTGTGGGTGAGAAATCTTGGGATTCCAGCGGTAAATTGGTACACAGTGTTTGTCCATGTTTTTATCTACCTGTTCAATGTGAGTGCATACTTTAAAACTATTGTATTGACTTTGTGAGCTTACAAACTATCTGGAGATTACTGACAGTAATTAATATTAGATTAATCGTTGCATTATAATGATGATCCAATGATACATCACTAGCAAAAATAACAAACTGAGGCATTCTGGGAATAGGAGAGGTTATGCCATATTGGTTGTTGTTTTTTTGTTTGCTAATGTGCAATTCCTCCTTTAGGTGACAGTATAACCAACATGTCTCTGAATCTAGTGTCCTTCAATGAACAAGAAAAAAAAAATAAATGAATATAAGACTCACGTGACTGCCTGTGGCCGAACCATCACGCCACCTGTGCAGCGACTCGGGCGCCGGGGAGATTCTGACGTCATGTTTGAACTACAGATGACTTTACAGTAAACACCAGGCTCTGAAAAACAGATATGGCTTTCAACACAACATTCACTTAAAGAGGAGTAACCATTAAAAAAAAAAAAAAAAAAATTAAAGTCAGCAGCTACAAATACTGCAGCTGCTGACTTTTAATAATCGGACACTTACCTGTTCCAGGGTCCAGCGATGATGCGGGGGATCGAAGCCCCGCTCGTCCCCCCTCCGCTCGGTCGCGCCGGCATTGTAACTGTGGGCACCCGGCTGTGGCTTCACAGCCAGGCACCCACTGCGCATGCGTGAGCGGCGCCGTGATTGGCAGCGCAGTCATCTGGGACCTGTCACGTGTCCCAGATGATTGACGGGAGGAAGGGGGCAGAGCTGAGCCCTTCCTGCGCCGAGGGGAAGTGATGTCACCAGCCCAGGCACTGAAGGAGGCAGACTACTAGGGACCCCCTAGCAACAACCATTTAGGAGGCTAGTTAAAAAAAATAAAAATTCCAAATGATATTTTTTTTTGTGTGCAACCCCACTTTAAGGGCATTATAACTTGAAGCTAAACTCCAAGTATACACAAAAACAAATACATTATATCAAGTTAGGTATTCATTAATGAAACCAATAAAATCTATCTAAAGCCTAAGCTTTGGTTGTGGATAGAGAGGTGGGAGGTTATTACCCTGTCAGGTTTTTATTGCTGTCTGTTTGCTCATTAGGGAGATACACTCCCAAAGTATCCTGGTAACCACCATCTCCAAAACTGAAAGTGAGGGAGAGACCAAAATTGGCATCAGAACAGTAAGGGTACTTTCATACTGGGGCGGTGCCATGCGTTAGCGGTAAATCGCAGCGCTTTACCGCTGTTCTAGCTGCGCTTTTTAGCCGCTAGCAGGGCACTTTGAACCCCCACTAGCGGCCGAAGAAAGGGTTAAAAGTGCCCTTGTTGCGGCGCTGACAAAGCGCTTTGCAGGCGCTCCGGCAGTGCTGGCCATTCATTTAAATGGGCAGAGCGTTTGGTGTACAACTGATGTCCGCCGCGACTTGATATCTCTGGCTTCTTTTAAATTATCAATGCAAGTTTTAATTACTTTTTTTGTGAGTGCATTACCATTAGGCTAGATATTTAATGCTGTCTGTTTGCTCATTAGGGAGATACACTCTCAAAGTATCCTGGTAACCACCATCTCCGAAACTGAAAGTGAGGGAGAGACCAAAATTTGGCACCAGAACAGTAAGGGTCCTTTCATACTGGGGCCAAAATGACCTCTGCAAATTGCGGTCATTTTGGAATGCTAACCGATGGGATGTCCTTAAATCCTGAGGGAATTACTACTGTTTATGCCAAAACATGAGAGAAGGGAGGCAACTTATGCTGGTGAGTGTACATCTGATTGGGGAAGCAGAGACACGTTTTCTCACATGGGGTGGTGTCAGATCAAGCTTAGCTACTGAATCTCCGAACTATTAGTTCTGCACTCTACCACATTTTTTGGGTGTGTTTTAGAATATATATATTATATATATATATATATATATATATATATATATATATATATATATATATATATATTTATTTAGTTAGTTTTTTGTGTCATTACTACCCTCAGCGCCATTGTTTACCTTTTTAATTGCACTTTGGTAGATTCTGTATTTTAATCAGATTGCATAGTGTATGGCCATCTTTATCCACTTCAATACAGGGCTTTTAAACACCCTTCCTTACCAGAGCACTTTTTGCGATTCGGTACTGCGTCGCTTTAACTAACAATTGCGCGGTCGTGCGACGTTACACCCAAACAAAATTGACGTCCTTTTTTTCCCACAAATAGAGCTTTCTTTTGGTGGTATTTGATCGCCCCTGCGGTTTTTATTTTTTGCGCTATAAACAAAAGAAGAGCGACGATTTTGAAAAAAAACACAATATTTTTTACTTTTTGCTATAATAAATATCCCATTTTTTTTTAAAAAAACTATTTTTTTCCTCAGTTTAGGCCGATACGTATTCTTCTACATATTTTTGGTAAAAAAAATTGCAATAAGCGTATATTGATCGGTTTGCGCAAAAGTTATAGCGTCTACAAAATAGGGGATAGATTTATTTAATTTTTTTTTTTTTTTTTTTTACTAGTAATGGCGGGACTCCAGCCTAGCACAACGACCGGAAGTGACGCTCAGTGTTGCTATCGAGCTCGCTGCTCGTTTGTACCCCACACTTTGCTTTTTCTCCCAAATGTGAGTACCCCCTTTACCTAGAAATTATTGTTTTTACTTGGAATAAAATATTTTTTACATAACTTACTACACTATGAGGCTCCTTCCTTTCCTCTACATATACTGATGCAAGCCCCCCCCCCTCCCCATAACCGGATATATTGCCAAAGCACTACCAGAACCTGGGACACCCATCAGACACCCAAAGGAGGAAGGTTACCAAGAACCACAAAGAGCTATATTTTCACATGCTGTAACCTTACAGCTGTAAGGTAAGGGACCATCCACACCTCCCCCACTAGGATCGCATGGAATCGCTAGAAACCACTCAAGACACCCACAGCTAAATAATCGCACAGTTCATATCCCACCAACGGAATCACCTGCACTGCACTGATGGAATGAACTTTATTTCACATTTCTCCTTTATGGACACTTATTGATTTATATTTACTATATTTTACTATTTGATTTGCGACCTTACCCTGTGTTTTATATACATTTTATATGTATTTTCACTCCAGTCACTGAATTTACGTTTTAACTACTGTAGTCTCTCCTTTGCGACTCAGATTGCAATTTTTCTCTTATGCGATTCCGTTAATCGCATTCACATTTTATTTTCACTCCATTCAACCGGATTCACCCAGTTTTTTTCGTTTCACTATTTATATTCCTTTTCTGTGAAAATTGCATCAAAGACACGGATTTTTACAACTTTATCACATTTATGTCACATTGTTTTTATATTTTTATGTTATGATATTCCTTGCCTTATTACGTTTCTAATTGCTGGCACATTATCAATTCTATTCATTATGCACTTTATCTAAGCAACCCTTGTCCTGCTTATCTATTTTATCCGGATTTTATCTCCCTGTTCTTTTATCTGGGTTTCAGCTTAGTTTAATTTGTTTGCGCGACACTACTTCTCTATTCTACAATGGCATAACATGCTAGTGTGCATGGCATACTAGCACATTATGAAATACTCAGCTCGGAGAACTGTACTGTCACCGCCAAGAAGGCTGACATGTTCACCGGTCTTTCTTCCACGTTCCGGCACGAAGCTCTGAAGTCCTGGCAAGGTATGCCGGACCTTCAGAGCGCATGCGCCAGTGATGTCACTGGCTGCATGCAGGGTGAATATCTCCTAAATGGTACACATTGAGGAGATATTTATTTTACCTATAGATAAGTCTTATTATAGGGCTTACCTGTAGGTACAAATGACCAAGCGGTGTTTACTACCGCTTTAAGTTCCGCAATTCTCAAACAGTGGTGGCTCCCGTGCGCATAGTAGTAGTATAATAATACTAAGCTTCACCTTTAACAAATAAAGCTTTTCTTTCAGATGGCAGGATGTTTGATGTAAACACAGGTTGCTTCCCTGCATTTCATGCTATAATAAAGCGGAACTTCATGCCCTCAATCAACACTGACTATTTTTAATCCTTGCTGCTAGCATTAGTAAATAGATATATTTTCCTATCATTTTTACTTGTTTTGAACTTTTATTTTACATGTCTTCAATTATCTACTGGTTTCAGGCCTATGCAAATTATGTCTTGCATCCCAGGAGTCTTCAGGAGGGAAACAGGGGCTTTCTCAGCTAAGCACACCCTGCCTGCATGCCTGAGCTAAGGGCAGATGAACTCCAGGATGTAAATGATACATGATTTATCTGCCCTTACTCAAGATGGCTGTGGCTAGAAATGCTAGGGGGTGTTCTTCAAAGTGATTTATTTTTAAAAGTGATTTTCATGGATGGATGAGAGAGTTTGCTCCAAATATTAAGTTTAAATTAACGAAATGCCGTCCAAGCTATAGCCAAAAGACAGCTACAGAGCAGTTGACCAGTTCTGGGAGGGTGTCTACTGACGTCCTACCAGAACCACACCCCCTGCGAGCCATCGGGACACACATTGGGTGCACTTAGTGATCGCTGTGTCCTTCAGCTGTTCAGCTATGTAACACTGATCACAGATTGAGGTAAAGGGACAATCACAGGGGCCCTTTACCATGTGATCGGCTGTGTCCAATAACATCTGATCCCTTGTAAACAAATGTCAGTTATTAGCATTTCCTTTCCTCAGTACTAACACTGTGTGAGGAAAGGAAAGCCAATAACCGGATATCCTGTGACAGGGCACATTTACACTGATAATCAGGTCACTGATCATCAGTACCTTGAGGATCAGTGCAGCCCCATCAGTGCCGCATATCAGTGCAGCCTCATTAGTGCCATCAGTGCAGTCTCATTAGTGCCCATCAGTGCAGTCTCATTAGTGCCCATCAGTGCAGCCCCATCAGTGCCGCATATCAATGCAGCCCCATTAGTGCCCATCAGTGCAGCTTCATCAGTACCCATCAGTGAGTAAGAAAAATTACTTTAAAAAATTTACACACGAAGAAAATAGTGTTTTTTTTCAAAATGTTTAGTCTTTTTTTATTTGTTTAGCAAAAAATAAAAAAACTGTAGTAATTAAATACTACCAAAAGAAAGCTCTGTCTCAAAAAAAATTATAAAAATTACCTATGGGTACAGTGCTGCATGGCCGCACAATTGTGCAGCCATGCAGCACTGTACCCATATGTAATTTTTGTGACATCACTGAGAGCTGGAAATTGGCCTGGGCAAGAAGAGGGTGAAAGTGCCCTGTAGGCAAGTGGTTATATAGCATTTTTAGTTTGTGGTGCTCAGATACAGTGTAGCTCCGCTTTCAATTAAGCCACATATCACAACAAGATCAATATTCTAAAGGGCCAATAATTTTCCTTTATAAAAAAGAAAAAGAAAAGTGCTTTTTCTAGCAAATGTACATCTCACAACATAAATGTAACATTGAGAAGGGATTCAGAAATATTTTTAACTAAGATGTATCAGGTACGTCAGAATTTTAAAGCAATTATGCAACCATGTTCAGTTTTATCTGAAGATGAAGATAACAAGTTTCAAAATAGTAAAGAGCTGCAATTCAAATCTGAAGTCAGTCCAACACTCACTGAGCATGTGACTGTATGGTAGGCTCTACTTGTTATTTATAAAGTCATTGGTTGGTTTGCACATAACAGCAGCCAAAAAAGAAGATACTATCAGATACCTTCACAGATTCCAAAGCAAGAAACATAACAAGATATCAAAGTAACAGCTAAAAGTACAACTTTTTTTTTCCGTTTTGAATACAGTGCAGAGGGATTAGAACACCTGTCAGTTTTTATTGCTGTCTGTGCCCCCATTAGGCAGATTCACTCTCTCTATTTGTCCTGTTTACCAATGTCATTGAAAGTAAAAGTATAACAAAATCCAAAATTCTGTGTTGTCACCAGAAAAGTAATACAGGGCAAATCTTCCAATGGGGACACTAGTTCTGGCGATCTGGGGGTCCCCAATAAATTCCCTTCATTTGCAGAGTTTTCCTCTCACTTCCTGTTTGGCTATGGGATGGGAAGTGAAGGGAAACCTCCGCAAAGGGCCACAGATGGCACGAAAAAATCTGACCAGGGTTATAACCCTCACTTACTCTATCCAAAATGAAAAAAAAAGTTTTGCCCATAGTTCTACTTCAAAGCCTTACTCCAGGCCAAGCCTTTTTTCTGCCAGTGAATACCTTATACAGCCCACTTTCTGTTTCTTGTCTGGTAATAAGTCTAGGCTTATGTCATCATGCACAGCTCTCGCTCACTCTTGTGAGAGTTTGCCAAGAAGGGAGGGGGGGTGTGAGTCATAAGAGGGCCAATGAGAGATGCAGAGCTGGGAGGTGTGTGTCTGTGTAAACCCAGGAAGTGAACAGGCAGCAGCTCCAGAGGCCCACAGTTAAAATGGCTGCAGCCAGACTCAGTGGAGGGAGATTTCTGCAGCATATTTGGCAAGTACAGAATCACAGTATATATAAAATAATATGCAAAGTGGTTGGAGGGAAGCTTCAGAATGACAAATATGTTTTATTACAAATGTGAGCAGACTGCAGTTCCTCTTTAAACTTTTCCTTTGCAGTGCGTTAATGAGCATTTCTTTTTTTTGCACGTGTGTTGTGCTAAGGTAGTTCATTTAAATTAATGAAATTATGTTTTTTTGAAATGATGGTTTAAGCCAGTGTTTCTCAACTGGGGTTCCGCAGCGGAAGTCCCCAGGGGTTCAGCGTCGATCTACCCGTCAATCACAGACAGCTGACGGGTAGATCAACTCTAAGCCAAAATGCAGAGTAGCGCGGGAATCGGCTGTAATAAGACCTCTCATAACGCGATCCTTCCCGCCGGCCCCTCCTTTCCTCCCATCCACCCCAGGTGATGTCACATACAAGCACCTGGGGTGGATGGGAGGAAAGGAGGGGCCGGCAGGAAGGATCGCCGGTGCCCTGTTCCCTGCTGCCACCCGTGCCCTGTACCCTGCTGCCACCCGTGCCCTGTACCCTCATGTTTCCTGGGCCCTGCTGTATACTGTGTCCTGTACCCTGCTGTATGCCAGTACCCTGCTGTGTGCCCATGTCCTGTACCCTGCTGTGTGCCCCTGTCCTTTGCCCTGCTGTATACCCATGCCCTGTACCCTGCTGTATGCCAGTGCCCTGCTGTGTGCCTGTACCCTGCTGTGTGCTCGTGTCCTATACCCTGCTGTGTGCCCGTGTCCTGTACCCTGCTGTGTGGCTTGTGCCCTACACCACCATTTACCATATTGTGTGCCCTGTACCATGTTGTATACCCTGCTGTGTGCCCTGTACCATATTGTGTGCCCTGTACCCTGCTATGTGCCTTGTACCATGTTGTGTATGCTGTGTGCCCTATACCCTGCTCTGTACCATATTGTGTGCCTTGTACCATGTTGTGTACCCTGTACTCTGCTGTGTGCCCTGCACCACCCTGTATCATGTGTGTCCTGTACCCTGCTGTGCCTTTTTTTGGCCCTGTTGTGTGCCCTATATAATGCTGTGCACCCTGTTTTATACTGTGTGACCTGTATAATATCGGGTGCCCTGTACCATGTTGTGTGTATACCCTGCACCATGTTTTGTGCCCTGTACCCTGCTATGTGCCCCCCTGTGCCCTGTACCATGCTGTGTGCCCCATGCCCTGCTGTGTGCCTTGTGATATGCCCTGCTTTGTACCCCATGTTCTGCTGTTTACCCCATGGTGTGAACCATGCCCTGCGCCCCATAATGTGCCCCATGTTTGGCTGTGTACCCTATGCCCTGCTGAATGCCCCGTGTTCTGCTGTGTGCCCTATGATGTGCCCAATCTTCTGCTGTGTCCCCCTGTAATTTTCCCTTGTGGTGCCCCATAATGTGCCCTGCTGTCCCCCCTGTATTGTGTCCTGACCTCCTGCCCTCTGTACACTGCTTATCTCAAGTTAAACCCAGACTTGAGCATTTGTGCAGAAGAAAAACAGCACAAGTTTCACATTAAATAGGCAAGTTCTAATATTTCTATTATTTAATGCTATTTCTTAAAATAATTGTTGTCATATCACAGCTCGCTAATCACAGCAATGTTCCGTGAGCTGTTGACCTGAATGCCATTTTAGGGGTTCCCCGAGATCTCAAACCTTTTGCCAGGGGTTCCTCAACGGTAAAAAGGTTGAGAAACACTGGTTTAGGCTAAACCGTCCACTACAAAGATGAATCACTTTGTTGATCTAAGGACAGGGGTCTCCAAACTTTCTAAAGGCAGGGCCAAATAACTGTCCTTAAAACTTTAGGGGGGCAGAGTGTGCCCAGTGGGAGTAAACAATGCCTGATCTTTGGGGCATAAGGGGGAGAAATATATATATATTTTTTTTTGTATGTCAGTGGAAGGAATCATGCCCCATCATTGGTGTCCGTGGAAGGAATAGTGCCCCATTGTTGGTGTCAATGGCAGGAACAATGCTTTACGGGTCGGATAAAGGCAAACAAAGGGCTGCCATTTGGAGACCACTGATCTAAGATAAATTGTGGGGCGCAAGGGAAACATTCCAGTTAATGCAGACCTACTGTAATGCCGCATACACACGATCGGAAATTCAGGCAGCAAAAGACAGATGAGAGCTTTTGGTCAGAAAATGAGACCGTGTGTATGCTCCATCGGACTTCTGCTGGCCGAATTTCCGCCAGCAAAAGATTGAGAGCATGTTCTCAATTTTTCCGACGGAAAAAAATTTCGATCGCAAATTCCAATCTTCTGTAGCAATTCTGACGTGCATGCTCGGAAACAATGAACTTAATTTTCTCGGCTCGTCGTAGTGTTGTACGTCACTGTGTTCTTGACGGTCAAAAGTTCAGTGAACTTGTGTGACCGTGTGTATGCAAGCCAAGCTTGAGCGGAATTCCGTCGGATAAACCATCCAAGATTTTTCTGACGGAAAATTTGCTCGTGTGTACGGGGCATTAGGCACTGGTTAGAAAAAATTAACAGTGCCCACAAATGGAAGGCCCAACAAAGCATAGCGAACTCTGCAGGTCACCCAGCTTTCCTACACCTTAAAGTGTATGTAAAAATCAAAGCCTATTTCAGGTAGGGTCAAAAACCCTCTCAGCTTATTTTATGGTGTCTGTATTCCATTGGGAAGTCTTCCCTTTACTTCATATCCTTAGAAGTAAAAGAAAATTACCTTCTTAAAAAAGGTGTCCCCATTGAACGATATCGCTTCATGCCAACTGCAAAATTTTAGAAATTGTATCACTTTTTTTTTCCAGTGACAAACGGGGGCGTAACTACAGATCATGGGGCCTCCAGCGACCTCTCTATGTGGCACCTGGCAGAGTGAACTGTGAGAATACCGCCATTGATCTTAGCAAATATTTAGTATCTAAATCAAAGGACAAGGCATCAGGACAGAAGTCAGTATACTATAAACGGTCAAAGAAGGTGCTATGAACAAGGCTTATCGCCGAAACTAGTCTGCTGCTGACTGTACTCACTGTGAACGCTTTACAATAAATACGCTTGATGTTATGGAGTTGCTGGCTGCTTCTTTTTCCGAATGACCGTTTGTCTATTGGTGTATGGGAGGACATCACGGCTTGGACACCCTGACTGCAAACTTCCAAAGTAAGTTTTTGTTTCCCCATACAATCTTTGATCGAATTAGTATACTACAAGGTACCAGTGCTGTGGAAAGAAGGTGTCAGGAAATAGCGGAAGTGGAACTAAACTGTTTCTGAGCACCACAAACCAAAAACTATTACTAGTAACTAACTAATTAACTATTACATTTATTTTTACTATTGAGCGCAAACTCCCCCATCCATGTCTCCATGCTTTCTTTGGTTGAGAAATCACTTTGAAAAACATCCCGTAGCATTTCTGGCCGTGGCCATTGTGAGTACGGTCAGATGATTCTTGTAGCATACTTCCTGGAATCCATCTGCCCTTAGCTCAACCATGCAGGCCTGCTTAGCTAAGAAAGGCCCTTCTCTCCTCCTGAAGACTCCTGCTCCTTTTTGGCGACAAGCGTTTTAGATGTCATTTTAAATAATGACACCTGAACCAGCGTTTTGCGATTGTAGTGCGTTTTGAGATCATGGGCAGAATCCCAAAACTGTGTGAACAGGGCTGAATGAAGCAGACACCGGAGCTGGATTTGGCTGCTCAGCATGCGTTTGTACTGAGTACCCAAGTGCTTCTGTGTGCGTGGGTAACCTGAAGGAATGAAGTTTTTCTTTTTCCTCATTTGTGACAGCGCCTCATTTACTCACTCAGCAGATGCGCTTCTGCTGAGCGTTAAGAGGACCTGACACTCCCCTTTCTTGGCGAGCACCCAATCAGTGCTCACCACACTGCAAGGTCTCTCCCCTCCCTGCTAGTCCAGGGGTGTGATGCTGGAGACAGGCAAGGAGGTGAGTAGAAGATAAACAGCTCAATGTTAAAAACATTAAAAGTTTAAGTCGCCATAAAGCCTCTTTAATTTTTAAAAGCCCCAGACATTTCTAAAAGCACCTCTGCCTCAAAAAGATACCAACCCTTCAAATTTTTTGTCACGACAAGTAGATTGGGACCCCGATTTAGTCCCTTGGACAAGTTTTTTTAATTTCCACACCCCAGTTCTTTAAAACATTTTTGAAGAGAAATACAAACCCCAGTAGTCCTATAAGGCTTTAAGTGAGACGGGGTTCTGGGATTATTTAACAGCTACAGGAAGACTTAATTTGCCATTTTGCTACAGATATAAGGCACAGGGGATCTGCAAATAGGGATGGTCCTGATGACTCCTAGACTGCGCCTCAACAACCTTCCTAATGGTGCTCCCTCCAACCTCAAGCTCCATAGCAGCTGCATGGCCTGCTATGGCTGTAGTCATGCCCCTGGTACAAATAATTACCAAAACAAATAGAGAGGGTCAATTGCTCCAGTGGACACAAAGACAGCAATAAAAACCTGACAGGGTTTCAAATTTTTCTCAACTTTATCCAAAATTAAAAACAATTCGGCTGGGAGATTCTTTTGAGAACAGTGGACACAACTGTCTAAAGGCCCGTACACACGATCAGACTTTTTGCCAACAAACATGCAAATTAGCTGTTTTGGACCAACATCCGACCGTGTGCACGCTCCATCGGACCAACTTTTTCAGTTTTCATCTGACTTTTGTTGGCTGTGCGAACGGACCAACTTTCTGCCAACAAAAGTCCGATGGAGAAAAGTCTGACCGTGTGTACACAAAACCAATCGGACTTTTGTACAAAGTACAAACACGCATGCTCAGAACCAATGAAAAAGATCAGACAACAATACAGAAGTTGACCAAAGGTGGCGCTGGAGAATTTGAACGTTCTCTTTTGAAGTGTCGTCAGTACGTTGAAACGTCACTACGTTCATGTTTGTTGCCTAAAAAGTCTGATCGTGTGTATGCAATACCAACTTGGGGCCAACGCCCTTTGTACAAAAATCCACGGGAAAGTTTGTACAAAGTCCGATCGTGTGTATGAGGCTTAAGTGTCAGGGCTGGGCTCAGCCCTTCCTTCTCTGAGCTTGCCGCTCAGCTGTCCGCTAATTGCCAACTCCTATCTCTCCACAGTTACTCAGCTGTTGATGATATCCTGCTCGTCAGTCCTGCCTACTTAGGCCATCCAGTCCAGCGGAGATCTGCATTCAACTTGATCACATCACAGAAACTATCTCCTGCGATCCTGGTCAAGACTTGCTTTGCTGCCATCCCTTCTGGCTCCAGATCCTGCTTGCTGTTCCACTACATTGATCCCTGACTTCTGGCTTGGCTGACTATCCATTCCGGTTACTGAACTTTGGCTATGTTTTGACTACGTTTGTTCTTTTTACTTTTATTATTAAACGAGTGTGAGTTAACTGTACTTCTGTCTCGGCCTGATTTCATGGTTTCTGACACTAAGTCAGACTGGAATAACCATCCCTAGGCTTGCATGGGGACATTCCACACCATCTGTCACTTACATATAATGTAAACCCCAGCAAATTCACAATTCACACATTCGGTGATGTAACTTTAACAAATAAAGGAGTTCCATGGTAACAGTTGTAGCAGAAGGAGCCTGGGAGACTCCTGTTCGGGGTTTATATATCTCCCATGGTCCTCTCATATAGGTTTAGGGATCTCAGATCCACGGTCAAGCACAGGGTTTACTCCTCTCCCCTATGCTAATTTAATCCCACCTGGAAACTGTAGCCAGAGCTCTCAGCCTGGGGAATCAGACAAGTCGTGTTTGAGAGAGCTAAAAAGGTTGGTGAAAAGTAACAAGCTGTGTATGTGGAAGCTGACAGACTTTAAAGTGATACTAGTCTTGTTTTTTTTTTTTAGTTAAAAATAACAAACATGTTATAGTGGTTTTACACAGAGCAGCCCAGATCCTCCTCTTCACGGGTCCCTCTTCGGTGCTTCTGGCCCCTTCCTCCTGTTGAGTGCCCCCACAGCAAGCAACTTGCTATGGGAGCACCCGAGCCGAGTCACAGCTCCTTGTGTCCATTCAAACACAAAGCCATGGCCCAGCCCCGCCCTGCCTCTCTCCTCATTGGCTGACTGACTTTGATTGGCAGGAGTCAATGGTGCTGCTGTCTCAGCCAATGAGGAGGGGAGTCCCGGTCAGCCAAGACACTCCTGCAACATCTCTGGATCTAGATGGACCTCTGGTAAGTATTAGGGGGGCTGATGCACACAGAAGGCATTGTATCTCAATTTATTAAGATAAAAAACCTTCTGCCTTTACAATCACTTTAAGCTTGCTCAGTCTGATAGTAAGGCTGCTTTCACACTGAGGAGTTTTTAAAGCACTTTTGTGTTTTAAAATAAAAAGTGCCTGAAAAGCTCAAGAAAGATGTTTCCCTTTAAATTCTATGTCTGGATCACTGAGTTTCCTATGTGGCTATATATGTGGGGTATGTTCCTGGCACTTATTACTGCTGACAAAGCTTCATTGGCTGAGTAGCAAATTGAGTCTTGATGAATGTGACAAACTACTACTATTCTGTATGCTTTTATACTATATTTTGTCCTTAAAGGGAAAAGTCAGCAGCTACAAAAAGTGTAGTTGCTGACTTTTAATAAACAGACACTTACCTGTTCCACGGTCCAGCGATGCGGCCAAACGGGGTGTCGCTCCTCTCGCTCCTCTCCCCCTCCTCTTCACCGGCACCGCCATTTCCATTAAGGGCACCCGGCCGTGACAGCTTTCGTCTTCACGGCCGGGCACGCACGGCGCATGCGCGAGTCGCGCTGCGCTCCCGGAGTGGATAGGCGATCTCCTGGGACCTGTCACGTGTCCCAGGAGATCGCCAGAGGGAGGAGTCGCCTAGGCGGTTCCTGGGCGGAAGGAGGAAGTGGGACAGGAAGTCCCCCTCCTAATGAAGCCCCCACTCCCCCCCCCAAAAAAAAATTACATGCCAAATGTGGCATGTAAGGGGGTGAGGAGTGCTTAAAGCGGAAGTTCCATTTTTGAGTGGAACTCCGCTTTAAGCACTAGCTTGGCAACATACAACTAACAGCATTTAAAGTGGATATTTTGTGACCGCAATTAGCAGTTGGTCACTAAATTTTACTTCCAATTTTCGTATAGTGTGTACGGGCCTTTACATTGGTAGAATGCTGATTACCAGACAGCTCAAAACATTAAAGGAGTAGTACAGCCAAAGCTCATTTGGCTGTATGTCTCCTGTGGATCACAGGAGTGCAGTTTGTTTTGAGCCGACAGCGGTCTTTAGTCCCTGATTGCTGATGTCACAGAGTCTGTCCAAGATAGTGACACTGGAGTTGGGATCCGCCCACATGCCTGGTCTGGCACCCGGCTCAGCCTCTCAGCGAGCCGCTGATAGCTTCAGCCCAACGCTCCAGTGAGCGAGGAGGGGGCAGAGCAGATAGCAGTGACTGACAGTCACCAGCTCTCTGCTCGGGGAGCTGTAAGAACTGAGCGATCTGCTGTGTTAGATCCCTTGGTTCTTAGTGTTAGAGTCGGCGGGGGGAATCGATGCTGCATCCACCTAGGTATTAATTAGCAAAAACCCCATACTTCTCTTTTAATGGTATCTAGCTGTTGGCTCTTTCAGGTGGCAGTGGCCTCGAAACTATTCAGATGGGAGGCTAACTCGAGGAACCACTAGCACCTAGAACTGAGATCTGGTGTCCTCTGACCTCATCTCTAACGAGAACTCTGAAGTCCCTCTTTTTGTACTCCAGTGAATGACTTGCCCAACAACTCATTGAGGTACAAAAAAGCGGGAGATCAGAGCCCAACTTAGATGTGAGTTTGGAGGACAACAGAGATCATCACTACTAGCGACTTCTGAAGTAACCCTGGTTGAGAATTGCTGTACTAAAGGTCCTGTGTGAATAAACTCATATAACATAAGGTTCGGTGACATTAATGCGTGTCACCTCCGTCCCGGTACAACGTACTCTATGACTTTATGGGGCCTTTTACCAATATTCATTGATACCCTCTCTTGAGGAGCATGTTGTCAGCATGCAGTAACTCTTGTGAAGAACTTCTCCTGACCCTAGCAGTCATACAATGAGCCCCAGGCTGGCTCACTCACATATGGCATTGTACATACATGCCCACATCACAGCAGCAGCAATACCAATGGTCACAGAACTCCAGAGTGCCTGGCTGGCTCTGACTTGTCACTGAACTTACACAATGACACCAGCAGCTGCCTAGTTTTCTTCTATTTCCTCTGCCCACACTCCCTCATGCCAGCACACTCACCCTGTTGTCAGCTGGCACCAGAAGCTGCACCCACTGTTCTTGTGACACAGTCAGTCCAGTTGCAGGCTGCAGCAGCAAATACACACATACAGCAACAAGGAAAGCGGAACAGCAGCAAGCGACCAATCACAGCTCAAGTCAGTTTCCCAGCGCCGATGTCAATCACAAGCGCCGAGCCAATGACCTTTGGACGGGGGCGTGCCGGCTGGTGTGATGACGTCGGGTCGCTTGTCAGTGGTCCCCACGCTGGTATTACGGGGTGCGGAGATGAGGGGGGAAAGGGCTGGAGAAGCCCAGTGGATCGCTGCTCGGTTACCGATTGCGTGCTTTTATTGTGTGCAGCTTTTCCAGCCCGACCTGTACACGGCTCACATCTGCCTTTGTTTACATCTCATTCTCTCGCGAGATGTTAATCCCGAGGATTGTGCACGTGTTTTCATGCTCATACATACTGCACCGCTACTGCCACAGCTAATGTGGGCACAGCTGGGTATTTGTACTCTACGTTTCCATCACAACCCCTACTACCCACATGGAATCCTCAAGAGATAGGCCCACCTTTGTAGTGTTTAACCCCTTCACTGCAAGGGACCCTTTTTCACTTAGCCACTTTAATCACTTCAGTACAGGGCACTTTCACCCCCTTCCTGCCCATGCCAATGTTCACTTTTCAGCACTCTCACACTTTCAATGACAATTGCGCAGTCAAGCGACACAGTACCCAAATGAAATTTGTATAATTTTTTCCCCACAAATAGAGCTTTCTTTTGGTGGTATTTAATCACATCTGCGGTTTTTATTTCTAGTGCTATAAACCAAGAAGGGTGACAAGTTTGAAAAAAACACAATATTTTTTGCTATAATAAATATCCAATTTAAAAAAAATAAAGTTTTTTTCCTCAGTTTAGGCCGATATATATTCTTCTACGTATTTTTGGTAAAAATAAGCATATATTGATTGGTTTGGTTCATATGACGCCCACCCAGGATGGGAGATCCCTCCTGCGGACGTCATTTGACGATGGCTGGGATGGGAAGTGGTTAATCACCACTGGTTTTTTTTGCTAAAAAAAAAACAGAAAAAGACCGAAGATTTTGGAGAAAAAAAAGTTTGTTTCTGGCAGAAATTTTTGTAAATTAGTAATTTTTTTCCTTCCCTGATGAGGCGGCACTGATAGGCTGCACTGATGGGCATTGATTAGTCGGCACTGATGAGGCTGCACTGATCGGGCACTAATATGCAGCAATGATAGGTGGCACTGATAGGCAACACTTATGGGCAAGGATAGGTGGCACTGCTAGCACTTATGGGCAAGAATAGGTGGCACTGAAAAGCAGCACAGATTGGTCTCACTGATGGGTACAGGTTAGCATCACTGATGGGCACTGTTGAGGCTGCACTGTAATCAGGGCACTGATGATCAGTACATGTCTCCCATGTGAGGAGATGCGGTTGATTGAACAGAACGGCGATCTGCCTTGTTTACATAGGCAGATCGCCGTTCTGCCTGTCTCTTGAAAGATCGTCTGGCCCCACTCACAGCGGGAGCAGGGCAGCGTGTGTGCGTGACCCAGGAGTGCAGAATCACGTACAGGTACATGATCCTGTGCAGAGGGGCCATCTTGCTTCCATATATATATAAAGTATACGGTCGGCAAGCGGTTAATCGCCACTGTTTTTTTTTGCTAAATAAACCAAAAAAGAACAAAAATTTTGAGGTCTGATTCACGCCACAAAAATGCACTCCAGATCTGTTTCGGATGTGTTTTTAAATGCGTGTTTTTGTCGCAATTCTGGTGTGCGTTTGTGCTGCGTTTCCAGATACTTTTTATTTTCTTTTTTTTTCACTCCAGTGTGTTTTTGATGCGTTCCGGTGCATTTCGGTGTGTTTTTGATGTGTTTTACTGCATTCCAGTGCACGAAAAAATGCAGCATGTTCTACTTTTTTTCTGGAACTGACTGCACTGGTGTGAACTATGCCATTGGAAACCTTATAACCTACTTTATGTGCATTTTTGATGCAGAAAAAAAAACTCAATGGACTGCATGTGGTGTGAACTGGCCCTAAAAAAAACGGCTTCTTTTTTCGCTTCTGTTATAACATTTTGCAAATAAATAATTGTTCTTCATAATTTTAGGCCAGAATGTTTTCTGCTAAGATTCTTTGGAGACAATAACCCAAATCAGTGTATATTTATTTAGTCTGTAGGAAAGTTATAGAGTTCACAGACTATGGTATATGTCTGAAGATTGATCATACTGATGGTCTATCTCTTTTCTTGAGGCCCTAGACCCCTTTTTGAAAAGTAGACAGTCCAGGGTATTTGATAAGAGGCATGGCAAGTTTTTTGAAGTTGTAGTTTTTGTCATAAGTATTTGGAAAATTATGTTTTTTTGTTTGTTTTTTTACACATACTGTCATCAGTGCAGTTCAGCATCATCATATAACGGGTGTGGCAGTGATCAGGGATATTGACTGGTGGCAGCTGTAATTGCAGCTAAAGGTGGTTCTACAAAGTATTGACTCAGGGGGACTGAATACAAATGCATTCCACACTATGATATTTCCACCAAACCTACTATACCCCAAAAAGACTCTTTCTGATTCGTAGGCGGCTGTCTCCCACTTGTCATAAATATGAGAGGAGACTTCATCCATATGGTATGGTCCTGTAATATGATCAAGCCATTTTGGTGAGCAGTCACTGCATTTATTGCTGATACCTTTTGAGCTCCCCGACATCTGCAGCCCCAGGTTATGTCTTCTTGGGGTATTTGGGGACGTTGAGCTTCCTACTAAGTCTAAGCAATTATTATGGCTAATGCTTTATTATGCCCAAAAAACGGTCTTGTATTGGACTCGGGCTGAACCCCTACATATTGGTCTGTGGAAACAAGTTATAAACCAACATCTTCTGCTGTACAAATTAACTTATGAAGCTAGGGGCTGCCCTACGAAATTCACCAAAATTTGGGGTCCATGGCTTGACTCACAATGGTGTGGGGTTGTTTTTCAGGGGTTGGGCTTGGCCCCTTAGTTCCAGTGAAGGGAACTCTTAAAACATCAGCATACCAAGGCATTTTGTACAATTTCAGGCTCCCAACTTTGTGGGAACAGTTTGGGGATGGCCCCTTCCTGTTCCAACATGACAAGCAAGGTCCATAAAGACATGGATGAGGAAGTTTGGGGTGGAGGAACATGATTGGCCTGCACAGAGTCCTGACCTCAACCCGATGGAACACCTTTGGGATGAATTGGAGCGGAGACTGCGACATCAGTGCTTGATCTCACAAATGCACTTCTGGAGGTCAAACATTCTCATAGACACACCCCTAAACTCTGTAGACAGCCTTCCCAGGAGAGTTGAAGCAGGCGTCCCAATACATTTGACAATATAGTGTATATACAATGCATTCTGGTATTCCAAAAAAAAGGGAAATTTTACACTTAAAAAAAAAAAAAAAAAAAGCCCTAAAACCTGATGTAGACTGGGCTTCAAAACTGCCACTTTAAGGCCCGGTTCACACTGCTGCGGTGCGGGAGATCGCATATGATTCGCACCGCACTGCAGTTCAAATCATATGCAATCTCTGTGCGATGCAAATTCAGCCATACAGATAGTATGGCTGAATTCGCATCGCATTCGGCCCAAAATCGGACATGACATTTTTTTCGGTCCGCAGCAGAATCGGATCGCATGGTGTTCTCACCATGCGATCCGATTCCTGTCCGAGTTTGCAGATCGCACTGCGATATGCGAGCTGCTATGGAGGTGTCATTAACATTTCATTGACACTCCCAGCAGCTCGCATAGGGCAGTGTGAACTGCCGACGGGAGACATGCGGTGCGGGAACCCGCAGTAGATTCGCAGCGTTCCCGCACCGCAGCAGTGTGAACCCAGCCTAAAAAAAAATAAATTTTCAGCCTGTGAAAGCATCTCTATGTAAGCCTCTGGGGGAGATTTACTAAAACTGGTGAACTCAGAATATGGTACAGCTGTGTATAGTAACCAATCAGCTTCTAACTTCAGCTTGTTCATTTAAACAATTGTCGCCCCACTCCTGCACTTCTTTCTTTCTTTCTTTTTTTTTTATTTATTTATTTATTTTTTTGCATACTGTCACCAGTCAGGGGGTCTGGGACTTTAAGGCCGGGTTCAGACTGCTGCGGTGCGGGAGATCGCATATGATTCGCACCGCACTGCAGTTCAAATCATATGCGATCTCTGTGCGATGCAAATTCAGCCATACAGATAGTATGGCTGAATTCGCATCGCATTCGGCCCAAAATCGGACAGGACCCTTTTTTTTCGCTCCGCAGCAGAATCGGATCGCATGGTGTTCTCACCATGCGATCCGATTCCTGTCCGAGTTTGCAGATCGCACTGCGATATGCAAGCTGCTATGGGGGTGTCATTAACATTTCATTGACACCCCCAGCAGCTCGCATAGGGCAGTGTGAACTGCCGGCGGGAGACATGCGGTGCGGGAACTCGCAGTGTATTCGCAGCGTTCCCGCACCGCAGCAGTGTGAACCCAGCCTAAATGAGGTGTGTGGGATCACACATCTCCATCCCTATCTTTCTTGCACTGTCACCAGACAGTATCCCTGATAACTTCCACACCTGTCATATGATTATATTGTGTTTCAGCGGTGACAGTATGTAAAGAAAGAAAAAGGAAATTAATAATTTTAATTTTCCAAAATAATTTTGACAATAAATTACAACTTCAAAAAATTCATTTGGGAGGTATTTGTACTGTCCTGGCATTTTGGGGCCTCAAGAAATGAGATAGGCCGTCAGTTCATACATTTTGGCTTAAATTTATGAAGACATTTGAATTTATTGGATATGTTTTATAACAAAGTAGAAAATATTGGGGGGATTAAAAATTTGGGGTCTTTTGTTTATATAATAAGAAAAACCCAGTGGTGATCAAATACCACTTAGGCTCGGTTCACACTGCAGCGATGCGGGAACCCTGTGAATGCACTGCGGGTTCCCACATCGCATGCCTCCCGACGGCAGTTCACACTGCCCTAGGCAAACTGCTGGGAGTGTCAATTAAAAGTTAATGACCCCAAATCAGTTCACATATCGCAGTGCGAACTGCAAATTCGGACAGGAATCAGATCGCATGGGTGTGTTTAGATTCTGCTGCGGACCAAAAAAGCTTCCTGTGCGAGTTTAGTCTGAATGCGATGCGAATTCAGACATACTATCTGTATGGCTGAAATTGCATCGCACAGAGATCGCATGTGATTTGCAGTGCGGTGTGAATCACATCCGATGTCGGCCATCGCTACAGTGTGAACCGACACTAAACTAAAGCTCTATTTGTGTGGAACAAATGATGCCAGTTAAATTGGCACAGTGCTGAATAGTAAAAAATGGTCTGGTCATGAAGGGGATAAAATATTACAGAGCTGACGTGGTTAAATTGTTTGTTACCCGCAACACTTCATATTACTGATATGTGCCTGCTGTACCATGTACTTGTATGAGAAAGTATCCTGTTCTCGTTGTATTGCTTCCTTTGTGTGAAATCTCCTGGTGTTCCTGCTAGTCCCCTTGCTGCCCTCTTAAAAACTGACCACACTAAGCAGGCGAGCACACCATAGTCAGTTCTCTAGCTATGCTCGGAGTATGCTTGCCCTCCTGATGCCTCCGCTGCACAGCCATTCACTGGGAAGCTCTTCTTTTTTTTTTTTTTATATCTAAAGACAATTTTTGCCTTTTTTAATATCTATTTTGAGCTTTCTATTTTCAAAAAACGATGGTACCAAAAATTATGCATAGACAGCACTTTAAAAGCTTCTAATGGCTTATAATTTTAGAGTTAACAGTGAATAGACGATATCTAACATGTTTGGCAAAATTAATTTTCATGCACAGGCACACTCGACTTCCATTTGTGTGTATGTAGAGACTTTAAAAACATTTGTGGGATTTTATTTATTTGATTAAACTTTACTTTTTGTAAAGCTTTTTTCTTTTTTGTTTAACTTTATTTCTATTACAAGGTGACTAAGGTCCATATCTGATAGCATAGTGTATGTGACAGGTTCTTTTTAAGGAGCCATCAGGGGTCTTTTGGCCCCTAATGTCACCTCTGCTCTCTGTTGAAACTCATTAAAGGGGTTGTAAAGGTTTTTTTTTTTTAAATAACAAACATGTTATACTTACCTCCACTGTGCAGCTCGTTTTGCACAGAGTGGCCCTGATCCTGGTCTTCTGGGGTTCCTCGGCGGCTGTCTCCGCTTCCCCTCGCAAGGACTTCTCATGTTCATGCAAGCTCCCTCGCATGGTGAGAAGTGCTTGCGGGCGCGCTCCCGTGATACAGCTGGCGGCCATAGCCGCTCACTGTATCACTCGGCCCCCAGCCCCCCGGCGCGCCACATCATTGGATGTGATTGACAGTAGCGCGAGTAACCTGCCTACTCACAAACTGTCCTTTTTGAACTAAAACACAAAACAAGTATTTGTTAAAAAAAAAAAAAATAGTAATTTATTAGGGGTCATAACAAAATAAAGAGGAAGGCAACGCTGGATAAACTGCTGAAGTTGGCAAAGCCTTTGTATCCCAGGGCAGATATCAATTGCCAGGACGGCCAGGTTCAAGTGCCGTCAGAGTTGTATTTTGAAATCCGGCCTCAGCCCCAACTGATGCCACATAGTTTGTTGCATTTTTTCAGAGGTAATTGTGGAGAATGCAGAAGGCAAGTACAATATGGTTCAGTTTTTATTCCGCCATGCGGATTGCTGTCAGAAATAGGTGGAACTGGCTCGTCATTATTCCGAACGCATTCTCCACGACTCTTCTGGCTCTGGCCAACCGGTAGTTAAAAACCCTCTGTTCCTCATGGGGAACGGCCGCATCAGATGGTCTTCCAGACCAAACTTTTCTTCAGCGACAAACACAAAAGGAAGACCAGCCACATTGTCTTCCGTAGGTGGCAAGCCCAAGCTGCCATTCTGGAGCCATCTGTAGAACTCCGTCTGGGCGATGACTCCACCATCTGACATCCGGCCAGTCTTCCCCACATCCACATACAAAAACTTGTATGTCGCCGACACCACTGCCAACAGCACAATACTATTAAACCCCTTATAATTATAATAGTATGCCTCCGAGTTGGGGGGTGGGATGATGTGGACATGCTTCCCATTGATTGCCCACCTTTAGTTAGGGAAGTCCCACTGCTGAGCAAACTGGGATGCCACAGTCTGCCATTCCTGTGGGTTTGAAGGAAACTGTGGAGTCAAACAAGAAAAAACAAATGAGTACTTTTGCACATAACATTGCAAGCAGATTAGACACAAACCTTATTGGCCAACATAAGTATAACATTTATTGAAATTAGTATTTAAAGACAAAAGTATAAGGTCCACTTATCAGATTCCTCACCCCCTCTGATGGCCCATTGTAAACATTTTAGAGGGGGGGGGGTATTTTGGACAGGTAACCCTCTCCACTTCATTGAGAGCCCCTCCTTACACTATTGGCAGCACATTGGACAGGAAAGTGTCATAATCCAAAAATAGGAATACACACTGTACAAATTGAAGCACAGTTTTACATCCTGCAATTACCTATCAAGATAATAGAACTTTAAACAGTACCATTTGAAAGTATTCAGGCAGGCCCTTGCACTACATGCTTTGGTGAATTCATCCATAAATATGACCACAAAAGAGGTAGGTATAGTGTGTATGGGTTTGGCAAAGTCAGCAAATAGAGTATTGGTATCGGCTGACTTCGCGGTTGGGGGGAAGGGAGGGTTCCAAATGAGTTTTGGCCCCCCTAAAAAAAAAAAAAGCCTCTTGCACTCTGCCTGAATTTAAGGATAAAAATAACCTTTGGACACATTTTAGGGGGTGTTTAGGGTAAGCACTACAATGGAGTTGACAAAATACATTGTTAAGTAACTAAGCTAGGTGTGTATGGGCCCAGGATAGCATGCTGGGGAGGTTAGTGAAGGCAAATATGCATTAGGACAAAAAAGGAACTTTAAAAGCTTCCAGCATGCATGAGGTTAAAGAGGACATTCACAGCATATTACAATCAGCGTAATTAGGGAATGATGAAATAAATACAATACATTAGCAAACATTAAATACATAGAACATGGGTCTTCAAACTATGGCCCTCCAGTTGTTCAGAAACTACATTTCCCATCATGCCTAGTAATTAATGTCTGTGAATGTCAGAGTTTTACAATGCCTCATGGGATGCGTAGTTCCGCAACAGCTGGAGGGCCGTAGTTTGAGGATCCCTGAGTCATAGAATGTGATGTTAAAGGAGAAAACTTACCTTAATATAGCCCTTCTGCAGGACCTGCATGATGGCAGAACAGGTCTCAGGAATAATGATTCCCAGAGCCTGGGGGGAGATGCCTGTCGAGAACTTGATGCCCTGCAGACTTCTCCCCGTCACCAAGTACCGCAAGGTGGTGACGAGCCTCTGCTCAGGAGTGATGGCTTGATGCATGCAAGTTTCCTGCTTGGTAATATAAGGGGACAGCAAGGCCAACAGATGCTAAAAAATGGGGTCCGTCATCCGGAGATAATTCCTGAAATCATCAGGATTATTCTCCTGGATCTCCCTCAACCAAGGCATGTGCGAGAATTGGTCACGCTGGAGCAACCAATTCTTCGTCCATGAACTCCTCCTCGCTCTGTTCATGGACTGGTCTTGGGTCAAAAACAGAACTCCAACACCAGGACTTGATGTAATGTAAAAATAATGTGATAACAATATGAAAAATCATATATCATAAACAATCAGTTAATAAAGAAAAAATGACTTCCCCAAAAAAATTTTGTAAAAAAAAAAAAAGAAAAAATATTCAGAAAAGAAAACTAAAGCTAAAACTAAACGGCCCATAGTGATCAATGAGAAAGTCTGGGCAAAATTAGCCTCCAGTGGGTAAAAGATGAATTGCAGGAGAATTTTCTTTTTTTTGACACCAATCTTCCCAAGGCAAATCAAACGTGTGTTCAGGTCAACACCCAAGTGTGAAGTAGCTTGCTTACCAAAAAGCCGTGACTGTTGTTAACGCCCAACACAGGGAATTAGCAGTCTGCCCAAAACTTATACGTATCCGGACTGGCCAATGTTCTTTTTTTTTTCTTTTTCTTTTTTCTTGGCTACTTTAGTTAAACTTTTATGAGAGACCTAAATCAACATATATGTCCATCTCTGTCCCTTCTCATTTTCACATCACTGTAGCCTTTTTTATCCTTACATCCTATTTCCTTTGCTTATCATTTTGTTTGTTTTTATATTTTTTGTTTTTAAATTGTATTTATTTTGTTTTTATATCTATGGATGTATTAAGAAATTGATATTTGCATTTTTCCCATTTCTGATAAAAGGGCTGTAGCCCACCTCAAGTATTAACTCTTGTTAACCTCTAAAATCTCTATTTCTGATTTATCAATCACAAAATATGATATGGGTTAAATGAGAGTTCTATTGACCAGGAGGAAAGGCTTTGAATATAATAACATTTATTACAGGTAGTTAAAAGTCAAGCTAATACACAAATCTCTAGCTATGGTCTTACATCAAGGCATAAACTGCTAGGTTGAAATAAAATATATATATATGAAGGAATATAGATTATATTCCTTCAGACCGTGATCTACAAGCATGTTTAGTTACAAGTAGCAGGGCATACCTTCCCCTGCTACATGCCATCCTACCTGCTGGCTGGTTCCCTGGAAAGAGAGTCCGCCTCCCCTTTCCTCTGAGAGTATCAAAAACTGGCTTGATCTCTCATTGGCTGGCTTAGCGTGAATTCTGATTGGTTACTTAGTCTAAGCCAGCCCCCTTATAGGCAACTCCCAGTGATGCAAAATATACTTGCATGGTCTCGGGGAGTTTAGGTATGAAACTTGGGGTGAGACTTACTTCATTATTTATCCCAGCATGGGGTCGTTTATAGTGAATAGGTGACAAACAATGTTAATTGGCTCCCCATTGTCCTTCAAGTCTCGGCACCGCAATGTCTGCAGTTGACCAGAGCTTGGGAGGAGGGCTTTTGCCCACCTTTCATAGCTGCAAGCAAAAAGAGATATATTCATAATATTTCACAGATATTAATGGAAATTTCACATAAACGCATCAGGCAACACTCTATTTATTTTATTAAAGTAACCAATTTATATATTTTTCCCCTTTTTCTCCCCTCCTCCCCCCCACCTCCATACAACCCACACCTCACAGCCTCACACAGTACTTTCTATATACATAGTCTTTATAGCTCATTTTGACCTCGGTCCTAGACCTATAACTGGGGCCTTAAGGCCTCTACGTAACTCCAGGTTTCTTTAAATTTTCTCCACCTCTCCCACTTTTCTTTGATGCCCTAATTTTTTTCTTCTATATTGTATTTCAGGCTTTCCATAATGTATGTTTTCTCAACCTCATCTCCATTCCCAGATAGAGGGGCGTTCCCGCCATCTCTTCGGGATAAGTCTTTTTGCTGCATTTAATAGGTGGGGGACAAGTGTTCTTTTATAGTGTTCCAGTCCTTGTGTTATAGCATGCATCAGGATTATCCATGGATCATTTTTCAGGTCTATTTGGGTAATTTCCTCGATGCATGCTATAATTTCTGCCCAATATTTTTTAATTTTGTGGCAATTCCACCATAAATGGGCCATTGTACCTTTCTCCTTACAACCTCTCCAACAATCTGGGGAATTTTCTTGTTGATATTTGCTTGTTTTATCGGGGGTTTCATACCATGCTTTTATACATTTATAATTCATTTCTGCAGTCCTAGAGTCTACTGCCAAACTATGGGTTAATTTCAGAATTTTCCTTACAGTGAACGTGTCAATCTGTGAACCTAACTCCCTCTCCCATCTTTTTATAAATGGCGTCACCTCCCGCCCGTCCACTTCCATCAACAGCTTATATATTTTAGAAATCATATTTTTAGGGTTATCTACTGTAAAGATTTTTTCCAATTGAGTCAGTTTGTCCTCTATTCTAATCGGTGGGGGTAAGCTGCTGACGAAATGACACAGCTGGAGGTATCGCCACCCATCTATCGTTAACAAATCCTTTTTCCTTTGTAATTCGTGAAGTGTTAAAATTTTTCCCTTCTGTAATATGTCCTTCAATTGTGCATTTTCTTTTTTAATCCATCCCCCCCCCCCCCCCCCCCCCCCGAGTGTTTTTTTTCCCGGTGCAAAATATTAATTTTCTTTTTGTGCAATCAGTGGTGAGTTATAGGTTCCTTTCGTCTGTTTGTATATTTTATCCCAATTTTTTTAACGTGTTTAACCACTTGCTTACTGTGCACTTAAACACCCTTCCTGCCCAGACCAATTTTCAGCTTTCAGCGCTCTCGCACTTTCAGTGACAATTGCGCGGTCATGCAATGCTGTAACTAAATGAATTTTTTATCATTTTGTTCGCACAAATAGAGCTTTAGTTTGGTGGTATTTATTTGCGACTCCGTTTTTTTTTTTTTTTTTTTGCGATATAAGCGAAAACATAGTGGAAATTTTGAAAAAAAACTATATTTTCTCCTTTCTTTTTTAAAAGAAATCCAATAAAATCAAATTTTGTCATAAATTTAAGCCAAAATGTATTCTGCTACATGTTTTTTGTAAAAAAAATTCCGTCACGGACATATGTACGCAAATGATTATGTAAAAGGGGTGTGCAGGTGATCACGGACATATGTGTGCAGATAATCATTGGCACATGTTATTTTACTGGGACATATGTGAGGGACATGTGTTTTTATTATTTGGGGACATGTGTGTTTTGGGGACATGTGTGTTTTACTGTGGGGACATGTGTGTTTTACTGTGGGGACACTAGACAGGTGATCAGTGAGTAAAAGCTGTAAAAAAAACAGCTAATACTCACTGATCACCAGCCGGCTGCAGCGATCCGCTCTCCTCTCCTCACCGACGACTTCCGTGTGAGGAGAGGAGGGCCGATTGCCTAGCAACCGGCTGTTTGTTTACATCACATGACGGCTGTGATTCGACACGGCCGTCATGTGATCAGGAGGGCCAATCACCGAGCCCTCCTGCCAATCCGAGATGCGCCGTGTCCGGGTGACACGGCCGCATCGGGATCGCGCCGCTGCGCGGGCACGCGCGTGCGCGATCCCTATACTTCTGAAGGACGTTCCGGAACGTCCTATCAGAAGTAGACGGCTCCCACCCGGCCGTATATGTACATTGGCCGGGTGGGAAGTGGTTAAAGTCAGCATATGTGTGTTGTCTCCTAATGCCCTATAAGCGGGTGGGTTCCAAATAATCTTTCCTAACTGTGTATTACTAAGTGCCTTTTCCAGATTCACCCATCTTTTGTCGCTTGTTCTTTTGACCCACTCGGGTATTCTTGACAGTACTATCGCCTGGTAATATTTTTGTAAATCTGGGACTGCGAGACCCCCCTGATTCTTATCTTGCTTTAGTGTTTGGAGGGAGATTCTATGTTTTTTATTTTTCCATATAAAATTCATTAATAGAGCTTTTAGTATCCTAAGGTACCTCTGGGGAAGTGGGATGGGCAACATTTGAAATTTGTAGGTTATCTTGGGAAGTAATATCATTTTCGTAGCATTTATACGTCCGACCCATGAAAGTGGTTTGTTACTAAAGTCTTTTCTTGTTCTTTTAATGTCGTCTAATAATGGTAAATAATTTATTCTGTATATTTTTTTCATCAAATTTGAAAGCTTTATTTCTAAGTAATCTATTTCCTTCTTCCATGGGAATTTAAATTCCCCTTGGAGGTTTTGTTGTTCTTGTTTACTTAGATTTATGTTTAGTATGAAGGATTTTGTTAGATTTACTCTAAGATTTGAAATTTCTCCATATTGTCATAAATTTTTCATTATATTGGGCAGTGAGATATGTGGGTTTCTGATATAGAACAAAATATCGTCCGCAAAGGCTGCTAATTTATGTTCTTCGCCTCCAGCCTCAATACCTTTTTATATCTAAGTTATTACGAATTACGGCCAACAGGGGTTCAAGGGACAGGATGAAAAGGAGAGGGGACAGGGGGCACCCCTGTCTCGTCCCGTTCCTCATCTCAAAAGAGGGAGACAATCCACCATTTATTTTTATATTTGCAAACGGATGATGGTATAATGTCCTAATTTTTAATTAGTTATCTTAGGACCAAATCCCATATGGGCCAGTGTCTGAAACATGAGTCCCCAGTCTACCCTGTCAAATGCCTTTTCCGCATTTATTGACAGGAATAGACCTAGGGGCCCACCCTCTTTCATCTTTTGGAGGACCAGTAGCGTTCGTACGCCGTTGTCCCTTCCCTCTCTCCCCGCCACAAACCCCACCTGGTCCGGATGGATCAGTGTGCCCATGTGTCCCTTCATTCTATTGGCCAAAACTTTGGTATATAGTTTAGTGTCCGCATTTAACAGCGAGATTGGTCTATAACTTCAGCACACCGATCCATCCATCCCTTCTTTTGGGATTACAGTAATTGTGGCTACCAAAAAGGCCCCGCTCATTTCATACTCAGTTTCCAGGCCATTCATATAATGGCATAGCCTGGGGACTAAGATATCTTTGAAGGTTTTGTAATATCTTGTTGTGAACCCATCCAGGCCCGGACTCTTTCCAGGAGGGGTTTCTGCCAGGGTTCTGTCTATCTCTTCTACTGTAATGGGCTTTTCCAGCATTTCACTGTCGTTAGGGGATAACCTTGGCAGCCCCGCCTTTCTAAAAAGCTATTTATTTTATCCTTTTTATCTCCCTTCTCACTTCCTTTTCATTCTACGGAGTATAAATCTTTGTAATAATCTTTAAAAACCTCTGTGATTACTCTAGACACATACTTGGTTTCCCTGTTTTTTGTTAGAATTTTCTCTATGTAGTTTTGGGATTTCTTTTTTTGAGGGATTCTCGCTAAGTGTTTACTTGATTTGTTTCCCCACAGGTACCTTTCTTTGTTTATTATATTAAATGTCTGTTTAGTTTCTTGTTCCATAAGGTCCCTGAGTTCCTCCCTTTTCCCAATTACTTTTAGGTAGAGAGTTCTGTTATGTCCTGGGTGTAGTTTATGTTCCTGTTCTACTTTATTTATTTCTGCCACTACTGTTTGAATTTTCTTTGCTCTCTTTTTTTTTTTTTTCCACGCTCCCTTGGCTATCAAAATCCCTCTTATGTAAGCATTCCACAGGACGGAGCCCTGCACTTCACCTGTATTATTTATTTATAAATAATGTTCTATCTCTTTTCTTACGTGTTCTACTATGTCTTCATCCTGTAAGAGTTCTTCATTTAATCTCCAATTAGAAGATTGCAACTGTAATTTCATAGTTACTGGGGCGTGGTCAGATAATGAAATAATCTCAATATTGGTTTTAACTACTCTATCCAAGAGCCTATGATCCAAGAAAATGTGGTCGAGCCTGGAGTACGTCCCATCCACTGGGGAGAAAAACGTTTTTGTTTTATCGATTTTAACTGCACGCTTTTTGTCCCCAGCACTCTGGACGTACTATCAAGCTCCGGATCCAAACAGAAATTCAAATCCCCCATTAGAATAACGTGTCCTTTCCTGAAGTCCATTCGTTTTACTAGGGTCTCCTTTAAAAATTTTATGGGATTTATGTTCGGTGCGTATATATTGGCTAAGGTATAACCTGTTCCACCTAGGGTACCATTCAAAAAAAGGAACCTACCCTCTGGGTCTGCCCTCCTATCTTCAAGTTTGAAATGTTGATCTTTGGCAAAGCCTATTGCCACCCCTCTTGCTCTATTGGTTATTATATCTCCATAATACCATGTTGGAAATTTTTTGGAGAAAAGTTTTACATTTGATATATGTGAGAGGTGAGTCTCTTGTAAATATACCACGTCCATGCCATATTTACTAATTTCTTCTAGAATTTTATATCTTTTACCTGGTGAGTTTAGTCCCTTTACGTTATAGGTCATAAAATTAATTTCTGTCATTGTTATTTTTTTGACTTTCTGATTGTACTTTGTATTGACTCTGTGTGAGGCGGTGATTAATCCTCTTCCCTCCCTTCTCCCCTCCCACCCCCCCCCCCCCCTCCTCTCCCGCCCCAACTCGGATCCCTGAATTGCCAATGGTCACAGATACTATGACCATTTTCGGTTCTTCTGGCTCCCGGGTGGGCCTCAAATCTCATCGTCCCGCTCCTCTCCACCCCTGATTTTATTTGGGAGAATTTGGGGAGCTTCAAGCCCTATTTGGCACTATAGTTAAATCAAAACAGAAAACACAAACCGTCCCGACCTATCCCCCCCATCCCCCTCGATCCCTCCTCTTCTCCCTCGGTTCCTCTTTCCTAGTCCCCTTCCACCCAGCCTGGTAACTTAGGTACTTGTAATTCTAATTTGTTGCAAAAGCCTCTCAGGTCCTCTGGAAATCTTAGTATTGCTGACCGACCTTCTTTCGTGCCTATCAGGCAGGCTGGGAATCCCCAATTGTATTTAATATTTGATTTACCATCATCTCCAATAGGGGTTTTAGCAGCCTTCTTCTAGAAAGTGTTTGGGGTGATAGATCTGAGAAAATCTGTATGTCTTTTCTTTGGTGTTGTACCGGGGAGTTTCCTCGTACTTTAGTCCATACCTGTACTTTTTCCTCATAGTATGTAAATCTAACAATTATATCACGCGGTCTTTCATTTTCAACGTTGTTTAGTTTGACAATTCGGTGTATTCTCTCGATCCTTGGGATCTGTTCTTCCTCTCTCCCTATTATAGGGCAAAATATTATTTTTATGATTTTCCTCAGGTCTTCTCCTCTTTGTTCTGGTATCGAACGTATCCTTATATTTTGTCTTCAATTACGATTTTCTTGATCTTCGATTTTATAAAGGCTATCTCTCTGAGTTTGCTGAGTTATTTTTACCTGTTCTCTCAATTCATTTATTTCTTGGACTTGATTGTCCACCTTCTGCTCGGCAGCCTTAACCCTTGTCAACAGTTGGCCTAGTTCAGTTCTTAGAATGTTTATTTCTGTTTTAATTGTGTTTTATAGTTTCAGAAACATCTCTGCAGTTTCTCCTTTGGTTGGGGTTCGAGCATCTGCCATTTGGTCTTCCGCTATACTTGTTTCCACTTCACTCTCTGTTGTCAAGTCTTCTCTTGATTGGTCCAGAGTCTCTAATGATTTCTTGTCTTTTCCTTTCTTCCTTTCCTTTGTTACTTGCTGTGTTTGTTCTAGACCAGAGGTTTGGGGACTTATTCCCTGCTTCATGTATTGTTTTATTGTACTCGTTGTTCCTTTTGGGGTTTTAGATGCCCCTTTCTTGGTGGTTTTGTTCATTATACCCCTCCTTCCCCCTCTTATCCTTTTCCCCAGGTTGTTGATCTATCTTTTTCTCCTTTATCAAAGTTTTATTGGGAAGAGGCTTTGAGACTGGGTGCTCCTCCCTAACTTCCTCGTTTAACCGGGAACTTATGTCACATCCGAGAGCTAAATGTACTGATCACAATGGATTTTAGTAAGTCGCTTATGTCTCCACTGAATAGTTGAGGTGAAATTGCATATCTGTTCTATCCTTTTTGGGAGTCAATATTCAGAAAATTTTGAAGTATGATTTTACCTCTAGGTTCCTGCTCACCATTAATCTCATATCCTGTTGTGTTTTTTGAGGTGCTGGTTAGATCAGTAATCAATTATAGTTATGTTCAATTGCAATTTAGTCCCTTCACCTCAATTTAAGTTGATGTCTGCGTCTTCAAACTGAGCTTATCAGTGAAGCCACTGCGACTTCTAGTAAGCTCACACCATAGCGCAGGGAGTCGCATAAAAGAAAAAAATGGAAAGAACATCTCCAGTTTGCAGAAAGGTTGAACATATAGAGAGGGAAGAGCAGTTTGAGCCTTTGTAGCTTTTGAAAAGTGATATTATTCCAGTTTCGGTGTGTAAATGTCCTGTTTAATTTGGGGACAGAACCCCTTCTTTTTTACCATGGGTCCTTCCTCTATGTAAAGGAAATCCAGCTTTTATTCTCGCCAATAGGTGATTCCTTACACCTGCGGCCTAAGTCCCAGCAATATCACAGTCAAGTAATTAGGCTTCTATAAGTCCAATCTCCCCTTTCCCTTTTTTATCTTTACAAGCCTCCTCGGCTTTGACAAAAAAGATTGTAAATATTTTAAGGTTCACAACCTGAACTTGCTCTGTTTGGTGATCTCAATTTATGCTTTTTTTTTAAGCTGAGTTTGTCAGTGAGATCCGATTCGACTTCAAGTGCACTCACACCCTTACTGCAGAAAATCGCATAAAAGAAAAAATTGAAAATACTTCTCCAGTTTACAGAGAGGCGGCATATATATAAAGAGAAGAACAGTTTGGGCCTTGTCCAGTAATATCACCATTCAGGTAATTAAATTTCCGTTGGTCCAATCTCACCTTTTCCTTTTTTTTACCTTTACAGGCCACATCAGCGTCATCAAAATGATTATAGGTGTTTTAAAGGTCGTTATCTGAGCTTACACTGTATAATGCTCTCAGTTTGTGCTTTTTAAGCTGAGCTTGTTAGTGGAGCCGCTGCGACTTCAGATGTACAAACCTTGCAATGAAAAAATCGCATGAAAAGAAAAAAAACTTGGAAAGACCTCTCCAAAATGCAGAGAGGCAACACTAAATAGAAAGAGAAGGACGGTTTGGGCCCTTATGACTTTTATACAGAAACATTAATCGAGTTTCGGTGTGTAAATGTCTTATTTCCCCAGCTGTTGACAAATGCCATCTGAAAAAGTGTTAGATACCGGCCTGGCTCCTTCATTCATACCATGAATCCTTCCTCTTTATTTCTTTACAAGCCCCATCAGCATCTATGAAAAGATTACAAGTATTTTAAAGTTCAAGACCTGAGCTTAAGCCGTTTGATGCTCATAGTTAGTGCTTATTAAAAACAAGTAATTTCTTTACCTCATATTTCTGCTCGTTTGTATTAATGCTGTTAATTTCCACTCAATTTGTAGACTTCTGCTTTCAAGCTGAGTCTGTCAGTGAGGTCCGATGCGACCCCAAGTGCACTCACACCCTTACAGCAGAAAATCGCATAAAATAAATAAAAAAAAGATTGAAAATACATCTCCTGTTTACTGAAAGGCGGCATATATATAAAGAGAAGAACAGTTTGGACCTTGGTAGTTTTTTAAAGAGAGATATTGTTCATGTTTCAGTATGAAAATATCCTATTTAAGTGGAGACAAAACCCCTTCTTTTTTACCATAAGTCCTTTCTCTGTGTGAAGGCAAACCAACCTCAGCTCTCACCAGTAGGTGCTTCCTTACCCTGACGGCCTAAGTTCAGCAATATCACCATTCAAGTAATTAGATTTCTATTGGTCCAGTCTTACCTTTTTCTTATTTTGTCTTTGCATGCCACATCAGCGTCATCAAAATGATTGTAGGTGTTTTAAGGGTCGTTATCTGAGCTTACATTGTATAATGATCTCAATTTGTGCTTTTTAAGCTTAGCTTATCAGTGGAGCCGCTGCGACTTCAGATATACAAACCTTGCAATGAAAAAATCGCATGAAAACAAAAAAAAAAATCTTGGAAAGACCTCTCCAGAATGCAGAGAGGTAACACTAATAGAAAGAGAAGGACGGTTTGGGCCCTTATGAATTTTAAGCATAGATATTAATCGAGTTTCAGTGTGTAAATGTCCTATTTCCCCAGCTGTTGACAAATGCCATCTGAAAGAGAGTTAGATACCGGCCTGGCTCCTTCATTCATACCATGAATCCTTCCTCTGTGAAATGGAAATTCAGCTATGATTCTCCCCCGTATATGGTTCCTCACACCTGAGGCTTGGGTCCCAGCTGTGTCACAATTCAAATGATTATTGCTCTGAGTCCGGTCTTACCTTTGTTTCTTTACAGACCACGTCAGAATCCATACAAAGATTACAAGTATTTTAAAGTTCAAGACCTGGGCTTATGCTGTTTGATGCTCATGATTAGTGCTTATTAAAAACGAGTAATTTCTTTACCTCATATTTCTGCTCGTCTGTATTGGTGCTGTTCAGGCTGTTAAATCCACTCAATTTGCAGACTTCTGCTTACCTGAGTATGAAGACCCCCTGCGTTTCTTTTATACCTACTCAGGGATATACCTCTTGGATGTTCTGTGAACCAGTGGGAGAACCAGAGAGCGAGTGGGGACCGGAGTTGGTGGGACAAGCCGGCGACCCTGATACCGCAATGGTCTCGTCCCGCGCCGCTTTGCTTTTTTTTTACAGCCGTGTCTGTAGCTCCGTATAAGCGGGGGGCACATCTCGCGGCGCTAATTTGCCTCCTGGGGCGTAGCGGAGTCCTGCACAGAGTCTCTCACTCTCCGTGCCTCTCCACCATCCTCCTTCTTGTTCGCACCTGCACAGAGCCGGCTGATGAGATCAGGCCCCTCCCCCCATGCTGATCGTTACGTCAGCACATCCTCCATCTCCCCGGACTGGCCAATGTTCTAATGTCACTCGGAAATAAAAAATAAAACTCCCATGGTGCAGTATATCAATTCAAACAGTTAAATGTAAAAAGAGTGTTTGCACTTACAGGAGCGAAGTATCATACGAGCGGTTGTGGCATTTAAGCCGCTGCATCTCTATTAGCTTCTCCCTATTTCCTAAAGCATTCGTCTCGCCACCGTCGCGGAAGGATAGCGTGATGACATCCCTGTCGGAGGCTTCACCCTGCGTGTTTCGTCATTTCGTCATTTGTAAACCTGTTTTCAGGTCATGGCATGCAAGTTCTTACTACCCCATGGATGGACGTGTCCAGCAATCAGAGCGGACTCTCCTCTCTCCCCGGTTTACAAAGAGCTCCCTCCTCCCCTGGCTCTAATTCAACGAGCACTGATCGGAAGCTATAATGAAAGCAACCCGTGACAAACCTATTATTGATTTTGATGGAGCTCAACTCAACTTGTTTGCCGATTTGTCATAGTGTACCCTCATGCCATTCGACCCTTGCTCTAAGTACTGTGCTCAGTTGATGTTAGATGCAACTGGGGTTTTCCTTTTCGCTTAATGGGTTCTCGGACTGGGAAAACAGCTGTCCTTTCAAAGATGACTTGCAATATTTAGTAGAAACATTGACCCTTCCCCAGACCGATATTAGATTGGAGATTGGACAGTTCTATATTTTCTATATACCATACTGAACGATGGCAACAGGTGCCGGTTAGATCCCGACACCGGAACCACACAGGCAGACGAGGTCGGGATGTGCTCTCCACAGAGACTGCTTGAATTTATTCATCTACTTTTTTTTTTATAAGGGGAATATTGCGATCAAAAAGGGTCATAATTGGAGGAGGTTTTGATGGATTATGATTTATGGTAATATGACAGGGTGACAGATTTGATAGCTTTAGACTTAATAGGTGGATAGTTTTTTCTTTATATGTTAGAGCCACAATATATGATATTACATGTTAACAATGTTTGTGTCAATTTATGGTAGTCTGGGGAGCAATAGGTGCTTGACAGATGTCCAGCAGGTTGGTTAGGTTGGTCCCATAACAAGGGATTGTGTAGTCTGCATTTGTGCAGATGGGTGAAGGGTTCCTGGTATGGATTGGCTGCCTTATCCCAGATCCCTCCTCCCTTTAGTTAGTACACCCCCCAAAGTGGGAATATCTGTTGTCTTTTCTTTTTTCTTTTTTTTTTTTTTGTATTATTACTGTTTAGGTTTGATGGATATTTGTGTTTTTTTTTTCTTTTTTGTTTGTGGGTGAAATTCAGGTTAAAAATAGGTTTCTTAATGAGACTGTGCCTATGGAGTGGTGCAGGAATGGGTTTATTGTTCTATATGATCAACATAGAGGGATACAATGGTTGGTACATTAAAAATCACATCCTATAACGTAAGAGGTATTTGCTAACAATATAAGAGGGGTCGTCTCTGGCAGGAGCTTTAAAACTTAGCTGTGGATGCGGTCTTCTTGCAAGAGACACATTTCATGGCAGGGACCACCCCTTGGATGCCTCTTTTTCCTTTTGATCAGTGGTTTCACGCACCATCACCTATCCCAAGGGCTAAGGGGGTAACGATAGCATTACGGAAAACATCCCCTCTATCCCTTACATCACTACAAGCGGATCCTGAAGGTCGTTTTCTTTTTATTAAAGGTATGCTACATTGCCACTGTTACACTTTCACCTCAATTTATGCTCCCAACACTCGTACTGTTAATTTTATTTCTAAAACTTTGAAGCTGCTAGAGAGGTTTAGGGAGGGCTTTTTGGTTCTGGGGGGTGGGGGGGTTAATCTTACCTTAGACCCTTTTCTGGACACCTCATCAGGTAAAACCTCTTTGTCTTTTAGAGCCCTTAAACATGTCAAACAACTTCTATGAGCTCTCCAACTGGTAGATAGTTGGTGGGTTATGCATAGTAAAGATAGGGATTATAGTTACTATTCTAAAGTTCATAATACATATTCTCATTTTGATTTAATGTTGGTGGGTAAATTCTATCTGAGCCAAGTTTTCTCTTCTACTATAGAATCTATCACCCTATCAGACCACTCTCCAAAAACTTTGACTCTTCAACCGATTTCCGGTTGTCAGGTGGAACGGACATGAAGATTGAATGAATCCCTTTTGGATGATAAAGAGGTTTTGGAAGCATTATCTCAGAAGCTGGCATCTTATTTTGAGATGAATAACCAGGGTGAGGTGTCTGGTCAAGTGGTTTGGGAGGCACATAAGGCAGTTATGAGAGGGGAACTGATTGCATATGGAGAAAGGGAAAGAAATTGCTGACCTTTTAGACAGAATTGAAGATCTTGAAACTAAACATAAGTCCTCTCTTAACCCAGCGGATGCCCAACAATTGGAAACAACACAAGCAAGCTTAGCTAAATGTTTGGACTGCAGAATCAAAGCCAAACATATAGGCAGGGCTTGACAAATTTGTTTGGAATCTAGGAGCCAGCTAAAAAAGTTAGGAGCCAGGTTTTTTCTTTTTTTTTTTTAAGGACCGACAATGGTTCATTTTTATATTGAAAATAAAGCTATCTTAAATTTACACAGAAAGACGACTAGAACCAAAACACATATATATACAGCCCTCAAATTTTCTACTCGCATTTTGCGAGTGGAAAATTGTTTCTGGCGAGGAGCTGGGCTGCCTGGGGGCACGGAGGGAGGGAGGGGGGGGGGGGGGCGAGTATAGCAGGCATCTGGGGTTGATCGGGAGCCGTTCTCCCATTGATCGCCCCAGGGGAAGAGAGCATGCAGCAAGATAAAATCCGCGGGATTACAGAGCGGATAGCCTGCTGTTACATCTGAGTTTACATTACAATCGTCTCCACTCCGCTCGTGATTACACACAGCCCCGCCTCCTGACCCCGCGCCTGTGATAGACAGAACACGTCCCAGCATTGGACTGGCATTCTGTCTATCACAGGCGCGGGGTCAGGAGGGGGGGCTGTGTGTAATCACGAGCGGAGGGGAGACGATTGTAATGTAAACTCAGCTGTAACAGCGGGCTACCCACTCTGTAATCCCGCAGATTTTATCTTGCTGCATGCTCTCTTCCCCTGGGGCGATCGATGGGAGAATGGCTCCCGATCAACCCCACATGCCTGCTATACTCGCCCCCCCCCCTCCCTCCGTGCCCCCAGGCAGCCCAGCTCCTCACTAGAAACTATTTTCCACTCGCAAAATGCAAGTAGGCGAGTGGAAAATTTGAGGGCTGTATATATATGTGTTTTGGTTCTAGTCGTCTTTCTGTGTAAATTTAAGATAGCTTTATTTTCAATATAAAAATGATCTTAAATTTACACAGAAAGACGACTAGAACCAAAACACACATATATATATATATATATATATATATATATATATATACATATATACAGCCCTCAAATTTTCCACTCGCCTACTCGCATTTTGCGAGTGGAAAATTGTTGTGCGAGTATAGCAGGCATGTGGGGTTGATCGGAAGCCGTTCTCCCATCGATCGCCCCCAGGGGAAGGGAGCATGCAGCAAGATAAAATCTGCGGGATTACAGAGCGGATAGCGCGCTGTTACAGCTAAGTTTACATTACAATCGTCTCCCCTCCGCTCGTGATTACACACAGCCCCGCCTCCTGACCCCGCGCCAGTGATAGACAGAATGCCAGTCCAATGCTGGGACGTGTTGTAACAGCAGGCTATCCACTCTGTAATCCCGCGGATTTTATCTTGCTGCATGCGCTCTTCCTTGTGATGATCCTCTTGCACAGTGATCTGAAGCTGCAATTGGGGACACAGTAAGCTGAGGCTGCAATTGGGGACACAGTGATCTGAGGCTGCAATTGGGGACACAGTGATCTGAGAGTGCAATGGGGGACACAGTGAGCTGAGGCTGCAATGGGGGACACAGTGAGCTGAGACTGCAATGGGGGACACAGTGAGCTGAGACTGCAATGGGGGACACAGTGAGCTGAGACTGCAATGGGGGACACAGTGAGCTGAGACTGCAATGGGGGACACAGTGAGCTGAGGCTGCAATGGGGGACACAGTAAGCTGAGGCTGCACTAATAAAGTTGTTGTTAATATTTATTTTTGTAACTTTAATTCTGCATAAAACATTTAAGTGTCATTTCATAACATAATTTACAAAGGCGTGTTTAAGGGGGGGAATTAAGGGCGGTGCAGGGTAGGGATCTGTTGGGGCAACTGGTGGCGAGTAACACTTAAGGCTTGGCTAGTAGCTCAGGATTTGAAATTTTGAGCCGTGTGTGTGTGTGTGTGTGTATATATATATATATATATATATATATATATATATATATGTGTGTGTGTGTGTGTATGTTTGGTTCTAGTCTGTGTACATTTAAGATTGGTTAATTTTTATAGGCAGGGCTCCATTAGCATTGCTGGATGTCATACCAACGGCCACCACTAGAGGGCACCTAAATCCTAGAAGGAAGTATAGGCTTGCAGAAGGCCTCAAAGCTGCGGCCTCGATTACCGGCCGGCGTGGCCCGACGCGTTCGCATGCCGGGGGTGGGGGGGGTCCGCACGGAGACAGGACACCCCAGCTGTGCCGCCCCAGGCACCAGGTCGCTAATTCTAGTCGCAAATGCGACCTAGCGCCCGGGGTTTGTCAAGCCCTGCATATAGGTATTTCGCCCATCTTTTCTATGAACAGGGGAATAAATGCAGCTGGGTACTGGCTAGACAATTTAAAAATAAAAAAAAAGGTTCCGGCCTGTTTATAATTTATTAGTACATAACAGATAGGAGATACTAAATCCATAGCGGCAGAATTTCATAGATTTTATGCATCTCTGTATTGTATTCCCTTGGGTGAGGGGGAGGAGAGTAGGAGGAAATTCAGAAGTATCCCAAGTTTGCTGAAGACAAGCAGACTAAGGACATGGATTACTGGAACCATGTCCTGCGGTCTGATACCAAGATAAACTTATTTGGTTCAGATGGTGTCAAGCATGTGTGGTGGCAACCAGGTGATGAGTACAAAGACAAGTGTGTCTTGCCTACAGTCAAGCATGGTGGTGGGAGTGTCATGGTTTGGAGCTGTATGAGTGCTACCAGCTGGGGCGCTCCAGTGGCAACCTGAGAAGCTCTGGTGAACTCCATGCCCAAGAGGGTTAAGTCAGTGCTAGAAAATAACAGTGGCCACACAAAATATTGACACTTTACGCCCAATTTGGACATTTTCACTTAGGGGTGCACTCACTTTTGTTGTCAGCGGTTTAGACATTAATGGCTGTGTGTTGAGTTATTTTGAGGGGACAGCAAATTTACACTGTTATACAAGCTGTACACTCACTACTTTACATTGTAGCAAAGTGTCATTTTTCCAGTGTTTTTACATTAAGGCTCCTTTCACACTTGTGCAACTTCAAACTTCAAAATCGATTTGCACCCGCAATTTCAAGGAATGCCTGTGTAAGTGGCATCAAAATCGGACCAAAGTAGTGCAGAGACTACTTTGAAGTCAGACCCTCTGCTCATCTGTCCCACCAATACACCTCCTTTCACATCTGCCCCAGCCTCCTGCTTTTCTGTCCCACCACCGAACCCCCTTATTAACCCCAACACTGAACCCCCTGCTCATCTGACCCAACACTGAACCCACCGGCTCATCTGCCCCACCACTGTACCCCCTTCTCATTTCTTCCACCACTGTACCTCCCTGCACATCTGCCCCACCTCTGAACCCCTCCTGCTCATTTTCCCCACTGCTGTACCCTGCTGCTCATCTGCTCCATCCTCTTCTCATCTATGATATGTTAGATATGCAGAGTGGTGAAAGGAAGCTGAGATAAGACACATCTACTGGCCGTGGCACGCTCATCCTGCTGATCCACCTCTCACATCCAGCCCACATGCTTGTATGTGATATCACATACAAGCATCTGGAACAGATGCACAATGATGAACTCAGGGGCATTTTCTGAAAGCAGTGGGCCCGTGTGCAGGATTATAAGTTGGGCCCCCGCAGCTGAGAAAAAGTGCAGCGCTCTGCACCACAGGAAAAGTTGGGTGTGATTTTCATTACGCTGAATCCTGGCTGTGGCTTAAAGGGACACAGAGTGCAGGAGTAAGTGATGCAAAGGTTCAGGAATAATTTCAACAAAGTTCCCAGAAGCTCAACGGTAAGTCTACCACCTGTCACCTGATTGTGGTTTTCTCAATCACAGTGAAATCCCTTGAGAGAGAGAGATTGGTAGTGGCAATCAAGGGAGTCCTCTTCCTCCAGATGCTGGATGGGGCTAGCAGGACTGCCATTGGCTTTAACGATTGCCAATGACATTCCTCGTCGTCCTCCTCCTGGAAAAAGGGATCGCCCCCCCAGCAGAACTGCTCCCCATCACAAAATCTGACGCTCAAAGCTACAGCAAAGTTAGAGAACCAATGTTTCCTATCTTTTACAATGTGTGGGGGCACAGTGCCTGTGCGGCATGGGGAACTCAGAGATTGGAATGCATTAGTGTCTCACTGACACTTCCCTGTGCTGCTCTGCTGATGGGGAGGGAGTCGAGTGACAGCAAATGAGGCTTTGTGTGCCGCTTGCGGTACCAGTGTCAGGGGTTGCCTACCCCTGGTCTAAGACTTAAAGTGACACTAAACTCAATTTTTACATCCATTTTAAAATATGAAATATACCATGGCTGTTTAACCACTTGCCACCCAGGCCAATTCTGACATTTCTCTCCTACTAGAAAAATAACCTAGAACCCCCAAACATTTTATATATATATATATATATATATATATATATATATATATATAAACATTTTTTTTTTTTTGTAGCAGATATCCTAGAGAACACAGTGGTGGTCATTGCAACTTTTTTATCTTACACAGTATTTGCACAGCAATTTTTCTAAAAAATAACTGATTCGTGCTTTAAAAAACAAAACAAAAAACATCCCAATTTGAAAGATGAAGTTACGTAGAGTAAATAGATACCCAACATGTCAGACTTAAAAATTGCACATGCTCGAGGAATGGCGCCAAACTTTGGTACTTAAAAATTCCCATAGGCGATGCTTTAAAAATTTCTACTGGTTACATGTTTAGAGTTAGAGGAGGTTTAAGGCTAGAATTATTGCTCTCGCTCTAATGTTTGCAGAGACACCGCACATGTGTGGTTTAAACACAGTTTTCAGATGTGAGCGGGACATATGCATTCGCTTCTGCGTGCAAGCATATGGGGACAGGGACACTTTAATTTTTTTTTTTATTATTGTTAACCTCCCTGGCGGTTTTCCCTGAGTGTGGCTCAGGGTTAAAATTTCAGCACCATTAGCAGTAACCCCAAACCACACTCAGGATTGCATTGTATTCTGGTGCAGTATACTTATCTTGTCCCCAGGATCATGCCCAACGCATGGGGCGGAGCCCGGCGGCAAATTCAAAAAAAGGGAAAAATAATACATACAGTACACTGTAATCTTACAGATTAAATCACTGTATACAATCATTTCACATCCCTTTTGTCCAGTGCCCTGCATGCAATTTTATATTATATATACTGTTCTTTCTGCCTGGAAACTTGAGATTGTCCATAGCAACCAAAAATAGTGTCCCTTTACGTTAAAAGTGGTTTTAGACCAGCTAGAAAACAGCGATAGTAAATTAGAACATTGCAGAATTGAGCGATCGTGAGTCGTGGGGAAATTAATTATTATATTATTTTTTATAATTATTTATTATAATTTGTGATTTTGTGTTTCAAACTTCATCATACCCAGGATATCTACTAGACTCTTGGTGGACAGATTTAGGTGCGTTATTGTTAAGAATTACAGGCCTACGACATAAAACACCAAATTTCTATGCAAAATAATTGTACCGCTTTGAGATGCAAAAATCTGGACATAATCATACTGCCAGGGAGGATACATTTTAATTTGACACTTTTTTCTAAATTTTTATTCCCATTACAAAAGGAATGTAAACATCCCTTGTGATAGGAATATGGCATGATCAGTCCTCTTTACAGTGAGATATGGGGGTCAATAAAACCCCACATCTCACCTCTAGGCTAGGACAGCTGAAATAAAATATAAAAATAAATAAACACACCACGATTTCAGCTTCCCAGCCAAGGTGGCGCTGTTTGTTTGAATGCAGAGGCAGCGCTGAGTGGTTAGAAGCAGGGTGGCGGGGACATCCCCTTTCGCTGCCTGTAAGAACGATCAAGCGGCTGACCAGCCACTATGATCATTCTTATGGTGTAGGGAATCGCCGGCTGAAAAAGACAATATCTGAATGATGCCTGTAGCTGAAGGCATCAGATATACCTGCACAAAGTCAAGGACGTCATGGCGGCCGGGAAGTGGTTAAAGGGGATAGATAGATAGATATATGTTTTTTTTTTATATATAAAATTTAACTTTTTTTTGTTCTCAGGCTGCTTACCCCCCTGTGAGCTCAAATCCTCTGTTAATGCACCTCAGCCCTACTAGTGTAGAGTGACCTTTATTGCTGGTCACATTTTCCTCTCTCTATACTATTACCATAGTGCTGAATGCATGTGTAGTAGATGCATAGACCATTGTGGGGGTCGAGCAGGAAAGGGTTGTATGGAAAACAAACATAGCCAACCTAGAACAGGAAGTCTGAGTATATCAAAAAAAAAAAAAAAGCTTGCATTTGAGAGATGAAACAAAGCAAGAGAAAGTACATTCTACTAAAAAGGTAAAACATCTTGCATTTATATAGGAAGACTCGGTTCACACTGGGGCAACTTAGTCACCTGACAAGTCGCGTTCCATTCTGTACAATGAAACCGTTCTAATAGAAGCGACTCAAGTCGCTCCGACTTAGAAAAAGGATCTTGTACTACTTTGGGGGCGACTTGGTGACTTGCATTGACTTCTATACAGAAGTCGTTTTGAAAGTCGCCGCTGCAAGTCGTGCTGCCTCAGTGTAAACTGGCTCTAAGTGTGTTTATTTGCACCAAAAAAAGTGTTTACTGTAACCAAGGTAAAGCTGGGGTTCAGTTTCAGAAGAAGGGAGAATGACAAAAAAAAACAAACAAACAAAAAAAGCTTTCATTTTTTTTTATTTTATTTAAGTGAACAAAACGGTACAAAGTAATTAATGGCAACTTCCCCAAATCAGTAACAGTTAAAATAACTTAAATGCAGTTTTTGAAAAATTCTTAAAAATGTGTAAAATCATCAGCAATATGTAAAGCAAAAAAAAAAAAAAAAAAACCACGATTACATATTAAATAAGGTTTTATTTTCTTAAACACTAGATTAAATTCATAATAGCTTATACCAACCTCCAAGTACCAGCCAGTGGTAATACATAGTTGGCTCAGAGAAATAGAGGACATTATTATGCTAAATATGACAAAATTGGATAACTTTCACAAACTCAACCATCAAACTGACTTTGTGATGGAAACCTTTTCAGTTGAGCTCTTCAAAAGTGGTATTTATTTTTATGAAACTAGAGCATTTATTCAGTGTAAAAAATGCTCTGGACACAAAAGACACCTCTTCCTTACACTGGTTGATTTTAATAAAAGTTGGCCGCAAGTGTTTTCAGTCATATTTTTTTTTTTTGCTGTACTCTCGTAAGGCTTGCCAAATCTAAAACTAATGAGGTAACAGTCCCAGATAAAAATATAAATATATTTGAGAGACTTTTTCCAAATTAAAATTTGGTCCATCCTTTTATTTATGGACAAGAATAAGCTGGCTGCTATTCTTAGAAATGTACGATTATGATAATTTTAAAATGAATTAAAGGCCAAGTATGTCAGACTTAAGTTATTCTGATACTTCAGCCATTTAAAAAGACTTAAATAAGAGACTTTACATTTCTTAGCATTCATTATGGAACAGTCCATTTTTGTTTCTCAAAATGATGTCAAATCTGCATCAAGCAGGGATTTATGAAATTGCCAAGAGAAAAAAACAAACACTTGCAACTAATGCAGCCTTCCAAAATTTGTAGTCTAAAAGTCACTTCTATTCCCATATACATACATACATATAAATTGAGATCAAAATTACAGGCATCACCACATTTGCAGTTTCAGTTCTAGGTAAGATTGCATTTAAAAAACAGCAAGGTGTGCATTGCGTACTACAATACATCCAATTATTGTAGAAGTTCCAACTCAACTGGAAAGATTTCAGCAAAAGTACTAAAAGAGTATCCATCTATTGAATAGATTTTAACTAATTCCGTCCCCAAACTATTCCGCAAAAAAAAAAAAAAGGAAACGTCTGGCTCCTCCCATCAGTGCATAAAAACTAAATTTATAACTTCTGATATCTTATGAGTTGCTTGTTCTGGGTCAGTGGGGTAGATTTACTAGAGGAAACTAGCATGGTAACTTGCCAAGTGATTGAGATGACACAGTGATCATTTAAATCATGTGAGCAAAAATCCTGTTTTTGTTCTTACTCTTGCAAGTGACTGGACATATAAACAAACACAGCTTCATTTTATTTACCAAGTTAAGTGAACAGTCTTCTCCCTACAGTGACACCTAGCTTTTCAGGGAGGTTAGCAATAAGTCTACATGTTTGCGTTTAGATTTCCTTATATTATTCACTCATATTTCCATGGAACTTTGTCATGGTCATTCTTTCAAAAACTGGTCATAATGTAATATATACAGTTTCACTAAAATATTATAATGTACAAACTTTAAACCCAAAAAATGCGATGCCATTTTTGTTTATAACCTTTTGCTCTTCCTAGAACAGATTTAAAAAAAAAAAAAAAAGAAAAAGAAAATGAAATCTTAATACATCTTTAGTAAGCCTAACCACTTAAAAAGGGGTTGTAAACCCTTATGTTTTTTCACCTTAATGCATCCTAAAATTCTGGCAGTGACCAGCCCCCAGTTTTACTTACCTGAGCCCCGTGATTCCCACGCCGGAGACGTGCTGTCCCTCTCTCCCACGGGGTCCCTGCTCTTAATTGGATAGATTGATAGCAGCGCAGCCATTGGCTTCCACTGCCGTCAATCAAATCCAATGATGCAAGAGCCGAGTCTGGCATTCGTGTCTATAGACGTCGAATGCTGGACTCAGGAGCACGCCCGCAGGGTAACCCCCGGAACAGCACTTCTCCTAGGGCAGTGATGGCGAACCTTGGCACCCTCGATGTTTTGGAACTACATTTCCCATGATGCTCAACTACATAGAGTGCTTGAGCATCATGGGAAATAAAGTTCCAAAACATCTGGGGTGCCAAGGTTCGCCATCACTGTCCTAGGGGACCATCTGAAGTAAGGAGGAGCCGTCAAAGACCCCAGAAGTTGCGGATCGGGGCCACTCTGTGCAAAATGAGCTGCACAGTGGAGGCAAGTATGACTTTTTCTTTAATTAACAAAACACACAAGCCTTTACAGTCACTTTAAAGGACCGAAAAGATTTGGCCCTTTAATGACCAGGCCATTTTTTGCAATACGCCACTGCGTCGCTTCAACTGACAATTACACGGTAGTGCAACGTTGTACCCCTGTTTTTTCCCCCACAAATGGAGCTTTCTTTTGGTGGTATTTGATCACCTCTGCACTTTTTATGCTATAAAAAAAAAAAAAAAAGAAAAAAAATAAAAGCGACGATTTTAAAATAAGAAAAAAAAAGTTTTTTTTTTTTTTTTTCTACCTTTTGCTATAATAAATATCCCCCCCCCCCAAAAAAAAAAAAATTCATCAGTTTAGACCAATATGTATTCTACATATTTTTGGGAGAAAAAAAATAAATCGCAATAAGCGTATATTGTTTGGTTTGCGCAGAAGTTATAGTGTCTACAAAATAAAGGATAGATTTGACATTAAGATTTTTTTTTTTTTTTTTTTTTTTACTAGTAATGGCGTGATCTACCATTTTTAGCTTACTGTATAAATGTCACTGGCAGGGAAGGGGTTAAAGGGGTTAAATGTGTTCCCTGGAAGGTGTTTCTAATGGTGGGGAAGTGAGCTGACGGAGGAGAGGAGACGAGACAGAGAGACAGAGACAGAGACAGAGAGAAGAGATCCCTGTTCTTGATCACCATTCTCTACTTCCCTGTCAGAATGGGCATCTGCTTGTTTACATACACCGATCCCAGTTCTGGCTCTCTGAAGATCGATTGCGGGTCCCCGGCGGACATCCCAGATGCACGCATCGGCTCCGGAGTCGCGCTGCGGACACATACCCCCTATAGCCCGTACAGTTACGGCGATTCGTGCAGGGGAGCCAACCTGCCACGGTTTGAGGGCAGCTGGTCAGCAAGTAGTTAGGGAAAAGTTTTCATTTTGAAAGGGAATCAAGTGTTTCCCAGTTAAAGTATAAGTAAACCCCCTATCATTTTCAGCCAAGGAAGCTGCCATCTTTGCCTCTGTTTAATCTACAACTGCCATGATGCTGCACATGTGATCAGTTATGACACCAGCCATTGGATGGTTTGACAGTTTGGTTGAGAGCACAACCAATGGGAGTGTTACATTTCTGGCACATTCCAGGAAATGAAACTGTTTTATGGATGGGTTTACGTCAGCTTTAAATAAGTGGTCGATTGCCTCAGAATGCAAGTCTGTCAATGGCCATCCCATATAAAGGGCACCTGAAGCTGGCGCTCTTTAACTTCGAGTTTTTGGGCAGCTGGCTTCCCAGCATGCACATCTAATTCTCATGCCTGTGCAGTAATCACCCTTTGCTGTGCGTAGAGTTGAAATACCACAAAGCCACAAGCTGAAGATTCCCATGGACTCCTAGAATTGATGACAATAATAGCCCAGGAGTCAATGGGATATCGTAGTGACAGATCACCTAGGCAGATAGCTCCAGAAGTGGAGGCAAAGTTTAAAAAAAAAAAAAAAAAAATTAGGCCTGAACATCAACATAGGACATACTTGTGGAAGAGGGCAAGTGATTAGTTTTAAGATTTTGTCAAGTTTTTTCACTCAGCCGAGAACCAATAGAGATAGATAGGCCTGTTATTAGTCTAGGAATTTCACCTTTAGGGAATGTATTTTATTTTGTGCTCATCCCAGAAAGTGTGAAAGGGGCCCAACATACCAGTTTTGAAGTAGTGTCTAGGGATGAGAGCAGAACATGGCGCAATTTGAAGTGAATTCCATGAGAAATAAAAGGACTACAATAGTTTAACAAATTCATGTAAGGAAAAAAAAAAAGTCACAATTCAAATATGTGAACTAACCATTTTGCAGAAATATGTATAAAAAACACTTAACTCCCACAGCTTGGGGCCCATTCGCACTTGTGTTGTGTTCACTAAAAGGCAGTCTATTTAAAATAAATAGGCTGCAAACAAACCAAAAATTTTTGGCAGTGCACTGCAACACACATCCATCAGCAAGGTGCACTGGAGTGCCATTCAGAATAAACAGCACTGCCTTCGGTTACCAGAATAGTGTGATAAGGACAAAGCCTCTGAGATATGGTGTTTACAAATTCAAATCACTTTCTGTTTGCTAGAAAATTACTTAGAACCCCCAAACATATATTTTTGTTTCAGATACCCTAGAGAATAAAATGGCGGTTGTTGCAATACTTTGTCCCACCGTATTTGCGCAGCGGTCTCACAAGCACATTTTTTTGGGGAAAAAATTATTTTTTTTTTAATAAAAAAAGTTTTTTATATATATTTATCTATCTATCTATCTCAACAGTAAAGTTATCCTCGTTTTTATATTGTGAAAGATAATGTTATGCTGAGTAAATTGATACCAAATATGTCACGCTTCAAAATTGCGCCCACTCGTGGCATGGCATCAAACTTTGACCCTTAAAAATCTCCATAGGCGACGTTTAAAAAAGGCCCACAGGTTACCAGTTTTGAGTTACAGAGGTGGTCTAGTGCTTATTGCTCTCATTATAATGATCGCGGCAATACCTCATATGTGGTTAGAAGATTTCATATGCGCTCGCTTCTGCGTGCAAGCTCGACGGGACAGGGCGCTTTACATTTTGTTTTCCTTATTCATTTTACTTTGTGTTTTATTTTATTTTTTTACACTGTCTTTTAAAAATAAATAAATAAAATGTGGGGGTCACTTATTCCAATTACAAGGAATACACCCTTTGTAATAGGAAAAGGGAAAAAAAAAAAAAAAAACACACACACACAGCATGACAAGACCTCTTAAAATTGGAGATATGGTATCAAAAAGACCTCAGATCTCATATTTACACAGACCCAAAAACAATTGGGCGGAAGTGACGTTTGACATGGCTTCTGCCATCCAATGGTGTGGAGCCCAGTGGGGGGCCAGCTTTCTCTCACATCGCATCCAGCCTGTGGGGGAAGAGGACCCGATCGCCTCTGTCCGCTACCGAGGGCTCTGGTAAGTGGTGGAGACGACCGAAGCGTAGCAGGAATAAAAGGCCCCCTCTCCCACCCCTGATAAAAAATTGTGTTGCAGCGAATCCTTCGCTGAGACCACTCTCATCTTAAAGCCTACCGTCCCTGAAGAAGAGCATACCGGGTTATGGCAGCCAACTGCTGCTATAACGCTGGTATTCCTCTTCAAAACAGCCGCCGTATGACGACTGCGGGCAGTTGGCAAGTGGTTAAGAGGTTGTAAACTCAAAAAATAAAAACCTGTAAGCATGCGCACGGGAGCCATCGTTCACGGCACAGGGCTCGGAAGGAATGACCCCCGTGGCCATTTTAGAGAGCATGCGTCAGTGATGTCACTGGCTGCATGTAATGTAATTATCTATTAACTTTGAATACTTCTAAACCTCAATAAAAAAAAAAAAAAAGAAAAATAAATATCTGCTAAACGGTACACGTTTAGACGATATTAACATCACCTATAACCAAGCCTTATTATAGGTTTACCTATAGGAAAATGTCAGCAGAGGATGTTTACTTCCTCTTTAAAGAACAGAACCAGAGTGCTGCCAGATGGGCGTGAAAAGCACCTGTAATGGGAGCTCAAAACTAGCATGGTATTGGAAATGTGTGCCTTTATTTCCTTATAAGAATTTAAAAAGTGTTAAACCCACAATAGTAAAATCTGTCTGTATATACAGTAGAGCACGCTCGTTGTTATACTCCCTGTGGAACTTAAGGGGTTACTCCTCTTTATCCTGTATGCAGATCCTTCCCTCCTGCACTATCTTGGGAAAGCCAGCTAACAGTCAGGGTAGCCAACCGGCACATGCTCAGTTATCTTTCATGCTGGAGAGAATAATTACTTGTTCTCAGGAGGTAGCCAGGTCACATGATATTGGCATCACACATGTGGGAATCTCCTCCTACCTAAACTCTCAGCACTGGAGAAGATTGTGCAGTTTATTTATAAAGCGGTGGGAACGAAGGGGGGGGGGGGTGCAGCAGAGCAACTATTTTCATATTACTGGGTTTAGTAACACTTTAAGACTACCCATCTTCCATCAACCTCATGTGGAGAAATTCTCTTGCAAGTTGCTTCATCACCAGCCAGCCATTATGTTATCAAATTACAGGCACCCATGCTCTAGAGATGATTGAACAGTCAAACACCATGAGCGCAATTAGATGAATTCAACACACAATTAAAGTGAATCTTTTGATGGCCAAGTAACTGCTTCTTTTTTATAGATCACATCCTCGACTACAATAGCTGCTGCCACACCTAGTGTCAGAGAAGCCCATACACAGGCTCTGCCTAGTGGGAGGTCCTATGCTCCCCTATACTCAAATATGCAATGAAGAAAGCCTGTCACTTTGCTCTATATGGTAAAAATACAGGTTTTAGTTTATTTTATCTGCACTTATGTCTTTATAAATAGGTGCCCACTTAAAAGCAATTTTCCATACATTCCAGAAGATCTGAAATTTGTTGTATTAAAATATGTTCCCAATACCAATTACGCATTCAATTAGAGCAATTTTCCGTGACGCAATTCAGACATGAGCCACACATAGCTAGGAAAACACACAATGCTTACTATTGCCCTCTACAGAGATCAGATGGAACATGATGACAGTTAACACCTTTAACTTATACATTAAAGTATAAAAAAAAATTAATTTATACCGTCAGTGATACATATGTACAGTTTTAAAATGATAGGAATCCAACATAATGTATACACATATATAAAAATGTTAATATATGTTAACCATTTAAAACCACAACCAGCTAAAAGATTGGGAATCCCAAAAAAAAAAAAAAAAAAAAGCTTACATCTGGAAGGAGAGACTGTGGGGCCTGCTTAATATAAAAATGCAGTCAGGAAATATTGAAGTAATGGAAAATAAAAGCATCATATCAATACAGGCAATGGGTTCGATGGAGTTTGCAACAGGTAACTGCCATTTGAACATGATATGCAAGAATCATTCAACACACACATATACTTTTTCTATGCTGATGTAATAAAGGATGTCCAAGTTTCTTCTGACCTCGAAGACTGCGTCTCATTATCACCCTCTCTGTACTCCTCCTTTTCGGTGTGGTAGAGGGGCCTTCAGCCTGCACACCACTACTCCTAGTTAAGGTTCGTCTTGACTTTTTAACTGCAGGTCCACAGTTGGACTCCTCTAGTGTCCGTTTCAAGGAAGATAACTTTTCTATTTCAGTTTTTGGACTATTACTGCTTGGCGTTTTAGTGCCCTTTGTACCAACAGCTGAAGAGGGGCCAGGGAAGAGATATATAGAAGGGGAGATGTTTGGAGATCCACTGGCCCACTGACTATCTTCAGGGTTTCCAGAATCCCCTAAAGGATGTGAAGGGTTTGCAAGTGCTTTAGATTTGCCTGACTCAGAGCCCCATTTGCTACAGCTATCAGAGAAGGCATTTCGGCGAATAAGGGATGGAAGAGGCTCAGATAGAGTAAGTCTCCACCATGGATCATCTTCCAGTATCTAAAATAAACAGACACTTATTAGAAGAAAAAAAACAAAAAAAAAACAAAAAACACACACACATTAAATTCCAATACTATTAAATATCACTTTAAAAAGAAAAAAAATAAAAATAAAAAAAAGCTCAAAAATATTAGCAGCCTGAACAGATTTTAAAACTATCGAGTCACCACTGGTAATGTGTTTTTTGGAAAGAAATGCTCAACTAAACCCAGAAAAAAACAAAAAAAACAAACAGACAACAGTCATTGTGGAAGCACTTTATTTTCTCAATACTGTAATGGTTATTTTCTCTGCAATGTTTTGTCACAAAAAGTATCTGAAACCATGATGACATTTATTAGTGCAACAATAAATAGGCAATGTAGACGTGTGGCCAGTGACCAAATTATTCACAGCATATATAAAAAAAATTGCACATGTATCCAGCTGTATTCCACATATTACAAAATACAAACATTTAATACATTAATTTCTCCCCTACAAATCTAGGTATTTGAAAGCAGATCTACAGTCAAAAACTGTTTACTATGAATACCCCATTATTTATTATGCAATGCAAATGCCCAAATCTGGTAATAACACATGCGTGAGCACACACGCTACTACAGAGAAATCAGGTGAAAAAAAAATAAATAAAAAAATCTGAAACTAAAAGCCCATCCACTTAAGTTCATATTGAACAATACACAAATCACAGTAGTCTCAACACACTGGAAAACAGTCAAAAGCAGAACTAAAGTGCCTTTTTATCTAATGCAAACATTTGGAAAATTGCAAATTAAAAAAAAAATTGTACACGCATACTTGAATATGTAACTTTTGCATTATCTAGACTTCATGCACATGCCATCTTGCTGTTATTCAGTATTGTGGGCGTGAACAAGGTAGTACATCTAAAAGTAAGCGATGCAGTTTGCTCACTTTTTCAGGAAATCAGATATGCAATAGGATGTTTCTTTAGCCACCCTAATCCTCAGTTTTCTTCTTTCACCAGCCACTTGTTCTTCTAAATGCAATGGGGTCAATCACATAAGGAGGAACAAGTGACATGACTGGCAGCCACATTTTTTTGTGCAGGGGTGATCTCTGCCTCCAATGCAAATATAGGAGCATAATAACCGAGGGAACTATGGAAAAATATTAAGTCTGGGCTTGCAGAGCTTAAACAAAAGGCCAGAGAATCAAAGGAAATGCTGATAGGCCTGCACAGCAGCTGAGTAAAGCAGAATCACACTTTAGTTCTGCTTTGAAAAGATCATTATTAAAAATGAAATACATTTCATATAAACATAGTTCCATATATTATTTGTGTAAGTCTCCTCAGAATTATATTTTTAAAAATCTTGCTAAAAGGGAGGCGTAAAAGCACCTTTAAAAAAAAAAAAAAAAAAAAAAAAAAAAAAAAAAAAAAAAAAAAAAAAAAACACATGCATTAGATAATACTGATTGAAAATTAAAGCGGAGTTTCTCTCAAAAGTAGAAGCTTCGTTTGCTCCCCCCCCCCCCCCCGCCACATTTGGCACCTTTCGGAGAACAGTACCTGTCCCCACTTCTGGACAGAGGTTCAGCCCCCCTCCTGCCTCCGCCACCAGGCCAGTTGGAAAGTATGGCAGGCTTTGCGCATGCACAGAAGGGAAGCAGCCGTAAAGCTGACTAGGAAGACAGTTTCCCTTATCACGAACGGCAGAGGCAGCACCCGAGAGTCGATCAGTAAAATCGGCTGGGGTGCCGACATCGTGGGATCCCTGGACAGGTAAATGTCTGAATATTAAAAGTCAGCAGCTACAATATTTGTAGCTGCCAACTTAAATTTTTGAGGGGGAGGGCTGGAGCTCCGCTTTAAATGCATAGAGAACTTAAAGTTGAAGTAAACCCATCGATTTAGGGCTCTTTCACACGGACGGTCCGTAAGTCCGTTTTTCATCCTTCCGTTTTCGGATGAAAAAAAACAGACATACATGTATCCCTATGGGATAGCAGTTGTCAGCGGGTGAGCATTCGCTGACACCCGCTTTCGTCCGTGCCTGCTATGCTCAGTTTCTGCAGACTGAGGAAAACCCTATTTTTTCATCCGTCTGCAGAGCGGATCGGATGACGACGGACTCTACGGTCCGTCGTCACCCGATCTCCCATAGGGGAGAGCGGCGCTCTGACAGGTCCGTCCCTGCGCTGTGTGCAGAGACAGACCTGTCATCTTCCTGCTCAGCGGAGATCGCTCCGGCGATCCCCGCTGAGCAAGCGGCAATCCACGGGGCGGATCTGCACTGATCCGCCCCGTGTGAGAGCCCTTAAACAGTTTCAAAAAACTGTTACATTCCCGGCATCCTGGGAATGCTAACTGCACATTGGCTGTGCTCTCAACCAAACTGTCAAACCATCCAATGGCTGGTGTCATAACGGATCACATGTGCAGCACCGTGGCAGTAGAAGATTAAAGATCGCAGCTTCCTTGGCTGAAAACGATAAGGGGGGTTTACTTCTACTTTAAGTAGCCACCTAGACACATCGATTTTTTTTACTCCTCCAGCATCCCCAAGAAAACCCAGCTCACTAAGCCTGGGTATCACACTATAGCGATTCGTGAAGCAGCGCAATTCCAGTGGAGGTTCCCGCATCGCTTCTCCCTTGCCGACAGTTCACACTGCCCTCTGCAAACTACTGCGAATGTCAATATAAAGTTAAAGTGGTTGTAAACCCTTACAAACCACTTCGACCTACAGGTAAGCCTAGATAAAGGCTTACCTGTAGGTCCAAGAAATATCTCCTAAACCTCCACGGTTTAGGAGATATTTGTAAAAAGACAGGCACCGCAGCTAACGGCGATATCCTGCTAGTGGCGGCTCCCATGCGATAAAAAAAAATATGTTCCTGCACTTTTTTCATGCAAATCCAATGCAAGTTCAGCCATAACTGTATTTGCATTGCACAGACCTTGCATGTGCAGCAATGCGGTGCAGATCACATGCAATGTCTGTGTTCGCAATAGTGTGAACCCAGCCTCAAAATAATTGCAGGGCATCAGGACCAACCCCCTGGCGTCAAAGCATTTTATGTTTTTACACAGAGAAAGTCTAAGAAAGGATGAAAATTACATGAATTCATATAAATACAGTACAAAATTATGAGATGAATGTTAAAGTGGTATTAAACCCAAAAGCAAACATTATATTGCAGTTAATTAATTCTTAGATGTGATGGCTGCATTAGTTACCTTTAGGCTATTAAAATTTGCAGATTCAGACAGGAAGTTTGTTTTTCAACAGAAAAGATCTTGCAGTAACAGGGACGACAAATAATTTAACCACTACACCCCCCTGACTGACATTGTTGCTGTCCAAATATACCCCCTGTGCTCCTTCATCCAGAGTGGGGCACGCTAATACAGGAGCTGTGTTACTGGTAACATCACCAGGGGTAAAAAAAAAAAAAGCCTAAGAAAAAAGTAATGCAGCCACCTCATCTAAATGATTGATAAACTGCAATATACAGTTGTGTGAAAAAGTATTTGCCCCTTTCTGATTTTATTTTTTTGCAAATTTGTCACACTTAAATGACTCAGAACTAATTATTATTACACAAAGAAATCCCGAGTATATCCAAAATGCAGTGATGGTTTCATTTATCAACCACATGCCGACCAGCCGCCGCAGTTGTACTGCGGCAACATGGCTCGGCTGCGCGAATCGCCGTTATGGTACGTCGGTACCACAAACGGCCACTAGGGGGGCGCTTGTGCACCGCCAGCCCCCCGAGCCGATGCGAGTGCCCGGCGGTCTCGATCACCGCCAGGCTCGCACTATCGCTCAGGGCACAAGGAGAACCAGGAGCTGTGTGTGTAAACACACACAGTTTGCGGTTCTCCAAGGAGTGAACTGACAGATCATCTGTTAGGTTTCCCTACAGAGTCCCATCCCCCTTCAGTTAGAACAAGGGCTGAAACTAACGATTATTTTCATAATCGATTAGTTGGCCGATTGTTTCGAATAATCGATTAATAACCTTAAAAAAAAAAAAAGTATGGGGTATAATTTTGTTAATATGTAAAGTTTAAAAAAAAAAAAAAAGGAATTTATTCTTAAATATCTATATGCAGTGGTAAATATAAAATATATGGTTAGGGACCAAAATATTTGTTCTTGTTATGAAATGCTGTATTTGTTTTATGCCAGATGTAACGGGACCCACACCTTCCAAAAAGTAAAATTTTTGTCTCATCAGTCCACAGAATATATTTGCTTAAAAGTCTTGGGGATAATCAAGATGTTTTCTAGTAAATGTGAGATGAGCCTTTGTTTTCTTTTTGGTCAGCAGTGGCTTTGGCCGAGGAACTCTCCCATGGATGCCATTTTTGCCCCAGTATCTTACTTATTGTTGAATCATGAACACTGATCTTACCTGAGGCAAGTGAGGCCTGCAGTTCTTTAGATGTTGTTCTGGGTTCTTTTATGACCTCCTGGATGAGTCGTTGTTATGCTCTTGGAGTAATGTTTGCAGGCCGGCCACTCCTGGGAAGGTTCACCAATGTTCCAAGTTATCTCCATTTGTGGATAATGGCTCTCCCCGTGGTTCAGTGGAGTTCCAAAGCCTTAGAAATGGCTTTGAAACTCTTCCTAGACCGATATATGTACATTTCGTTGTTTTTAATCAGTTTTAGAATTTTTTTTAGATTGTGGCATGATGTGTGGCTTTTTGTGATCTGTTAGCATGCTTCACTTTGTCAGACAGCTTCTATTTATGTGATTTCTTGATTCAACAGGTCTGGCAGTAATCAGGCCTGGATGTGGCAAGTGAAATTTAACTCAGCTTTCCAAAAAAGTGTGGTTAATCACAGTTCATTCATGATTCAGCATGGGATGGGGCAATTACTTTTTCACTTAAGGCCCGTCAGGTTTGAACAGCTTTTTTCCCCTTAATAAAATTAAATAGTAAATTTAAAAACTGCATCTTGGATTTACTTGGGTTATCTTTGTGGAATATTACAATTTGTTTGATGATCTGAATCATGCAATTGTGAGAAATACGCAAAATAAAAAATATATTAGGAAGGGGGCAAATACTTTCACACAACTGTATTATATTTTTGGTTTTGGGTTTAATACTGCTTTAAATAGATGATCATGTCTCTGTAATCTGGCATTCCATGTAGCTGCATCAAGATGGATATTTAAACCACATGTCACCACACATAATTTAACAAAAAAATATGTTTTTTTTTAAAAAAAGTGGGAAAAAAAAAAAAAAGTCATTACCCCTAGGGCGTACAGTTTAATAGAGGAATTACACTTCATCCACTAAAGTGTGTCAACATAAATTACCACACTTAAAATGAATAGCTTTTAGGGCCAGTTCGTTCCTTTGCGGTTTGCTTGAATGGGCTAAAAAAAAAAAAAAAAAAAAAAACGCACTGGAAAACAGAAAAAAAGTAGTCGTTTTCAGAACGTACTGCACCAAACTGCATGGTACTTCGGTACCATGCAATTTGGTGGCTGAGCATGCACTGCATTTGTGAGTTGCATTAAGGGTGCCATTAGCAATTAGCACCTGCATGCAAGTCGTAAGGGCAGCAAACTCACATGCAGTGCAGAAAACACGCAAGGAATACACCTTTCCCACACCACATTTTGGTGTGAACCAGCCCTAAAATACACTATTCTGTAGCGATCACTTCAGTGTTAATATTTGTTCATTTAAAAACCCAGGAGGTTTCAAGTACCATATTTAAAATATGTAATTATTTATCAAAAGCATAAATACAGTTACTTTTCCACTGGAAAAACTACAGAGAAAAAAAAATTCTCTCTACTGTACAAAACTGTTCATAATGTGATCAAGCACATGTCCAATTAAAAAATAAATAAAATGTAAAGTCCTCCCAAAGCAGCATTAAAAAACAAACTCTGTATTTACCATACTTACAGTAAGGCTGTTACAAGTTTTTCTTAATAAAATAAAAATATATATAAAAATAGCTTCAAAGCCAAGTGTCCTTGAGGAAAATCACTTTACACACTTATTACCTTGACTGGAGGTGTGGAACAAGGTGATGTTGACATGAGGTACATGTCCTGGCTATTGTAGCATGGTCTCTCAGACAAATCTATGAACAGCTCCTCATTAGAACATCTGTGTTTTTCAGAATCAGACGAGATGCAAATGACAATGGCGCTTGTATTGTCTGCTCGCAACATGCGTTGTCGCCACTGTGTCAGTGCCCGATTTACCAGCACTTTTGCACAAGACTGCCCACATTCTCCCTAAAATTCAAATATATTCGATATTAGAGAAATGCGTTTACCCTACACAGCAAATTTTTCGAACACGTTTTTTTCAGAAAAAAAAACCAAACAATTTCATGCTTAAACATAACAGTTAGCCCAATTTTTTTGCATATTGTTAATTTTATTTTTTTAGTTTGACAAAAAAAAAAAAAAAAAAACTTTAAAAAAAAAAAAACTAATAATTTGATTACTTTTATTCCTATTACAAGGAATGTAAACATCCCTTATAATAGGAATATGACATGATCGGACCCATTTACAGTGAGATATGGGGTCAATAAGACCCGACATCTCACCTCTAGGATGGGAAGCCTAAAATAAGAAAAAAATAAAAACAACGATCACGGCTTCCCAGCCGAGGCGGCGCCGTTATTTGAATGCAGAGGCTGGGCGTGACGTCATAACATCGCGCCCGGCCTCCGAACGATCATAGAGACCCCGGCGACCATCTGGTCCACCGGAAATATCTATGATCACCATCCGGGGGCCGGCGGATCCTGTGTCCGACTCACCGATGGAAGCAGTGAGTCGGAAGAAGCCCTGGAGGGCAGCGGGAGGGGGGTGTCCCCTCCCGCAAGAACGATCAAGCGGCGGAACAGCCGATATGATCGTTCTTATGGTGCAGGGAATCGCCGGCTGAGAACGGCAATATCTGAATGATGTCTGTAGCTGCAGGCATCATTCAGATATACCCCCTGGAAGTCAAGGACGTCCCTGGACGCCCTACAGGCGCAACGTGGTTAATAAAATAAAAAAAAAAAAACAAAAAAACACACACACACACACACACACACACACACACACTATTTGTGTTTTTGCTGGCTTCCATCAGTTCTCCTGTATACGTTCAGCTAGTGGGTTGAATGAAACATTGAACTGATTGCCCCCATACAGCTCAAATGTTGTTCAACAGCAGTGGCCACACAGATCAAAAATCAGCTGGCCCCTGCTGAACCAGTCAAATTTCAATCCATGTATGGCCAGTTTAAGGGCACAAAAAGTTAATATATGAAGTGATACTTTTTGGTAGTTACAGAAATATACTCACAGATGCGCAGGATTTCTCCAGCTCCTGACACAACGAAACTGAATCCTGTGCCGAGACCATGTTCCAAAGGCCATCACTGCCAATAATGATAAACTTGTGTTTCTGAGGATCAATTGTGTGCACACTTGTATCAGGTTCCGGAGACACCACAAACTCCCCACTGTAGAAATCATAACTCCATAAATCACCTGAAAATGATAGAACAGTAATCCAATTTAAAGATTTAAGAATACATAAAATAATTTCAACTTAAAACACAAGTACAGAAGCTCATTGGGGGGAATCTGTGTACATGCCCGAAAACATACCTGGGGTTTAACAAGACATCACGTGTTCCTTTAATAGCACTGGGACAGAGACTTGCGAGAACAGTTGAGCCCACAATATAAAACAATTAAAGAATACGTAAACCCAACATTTCATATTTCCGATATGTGCTTGCTGTACCATGTACTCATTGGGGGGGGGGGGGGGGGGAGTATACTGTTCTTTGTATTGCTTCCTTTGTGTGAAATACTGGATGTTCCCGTTCATCCAGTTGAGGAACCACGGAGACACACACACACACACACACACACACACACACACACACACACACACACACACACACACACACCCCTGTAAAAATTATACTATTATATATAGAAAAAGGAAAATTGTAAGTTGCCCTGGCACTTGTGTTTGACAGAGCAAAAAAGAAAATTGGTTAAATTTAAACAGAGGTTTCCTGTTCCAGTAAACAAACATCATTAGTTATAATGTGAGCCGAGGACCAATTATTAGACTTCAAAAGCAACCAACATTTTTCCTTCCAATTACACTTGATCTATGAAATAAGGAATTCGACCAATTCATCACAGTATTGATGTCCAGCATGTGCTTCTGATAAAGGGGGCATGATCCTTTTTTTCCTAAATAAAATTTCTCTGTCCACCTAAAAGAACTGTACAGTTCCCCAAAAGGAAAAATGTGTATCATTTAAGTAAAATAAAAAAAATAAAAAAAAACAGACACAACAGCTGTAAGAGACTGCAATTACACCATAAAAAATTGTTAAGATGTTAATTATCCTTTCTTACTAAAAAGCAAAAAGGCAATTCCATGCAAAACGCATAAAAGACAAAAAACAGTCAAATGGACCTTAGTACTCAAGCCATAATTAACCGTTAAGTTTTTTTTTTTTTTTTGCTAGAAAATTACTTAAAAACCTCAAAACACACTTTTTTTATCCTAACACCCTAGAGAATAAAATGGCGGCCGTTGCAATACTTTGTCACACCCTATTTGTGTAGCGGTCTTACAAGCGCACTTTTTTTTTTTTAAATGCACTTTTTTGAATAAAAATAAATTAAGACAGTAAAAGTTAGCCCATTCTTTTTTAATATTGTGAAAGATAATGTTATACTGAGTAAATTGATACCCAACATGTCACGCTTCAAAATTGTGCCCGCTCGTGGAATGGCGACAAACTTTTACCCTTAAAAATCTCCATATGCAATGTTTAAAAAAAAAAATTCTACAGTTTGCATGTTTTGAGTTACAGAGAAGGTCTAGGGCTTGAATTATTGCTCTACCGATCGCGGAGATACCTCACGTGTGGTTTAAACAGTTTTCATATGCGGGTGCTACTCACGTATGTGTTTGCTTTTGCACGCGAGCTTTAAAAAAAAATAAAACAGTGTAATTGTGTCACTTGTATTTTTATTACAAGGAATGAAAAAATTTCTTGTATTAGAAAAAAAAAAAAAGCACGACAGGAGCTCTTAAATATGAGATCTGGGGTCAAAACTGCATGATCTATATCATGAAGTGCACTGGACAAAAGGGATGTGAAAGAATTTGATACAGTAATGTAATCTGTAAAATGACAGTTTACTTTATGGTTTTCACTTTGTGGCGATTAACCACTTCAATACATGGAACTTATACACCCTTCCTGCCCAGACAAATTTTCAGCTTTCAGCGCTCTTGCACTTTGAATGCCAATTACTAAGGTCTTGCAACACTGTACCCAAACAAAAATGTTATAATTTTTTTCACACAAATGGCTTTCTTTTGGTGGCATTTAATCACCACTGGGTTTTTTATTTTAGCGACATAAGTGAACTTTTTTTTTATAGTTTCTATAACAAAATTTTGCAAATAATTGTTCATAAAATTGGGGTCAACATTTATACTGCTACATATCTTTGGTAAAAAATAACCTAAATAAGGGTATATTATTTGGTCTGTGTGAAAGTTATATAGAGAGTCTACAAGCTATGGTGGAAATTATTAAAAATTGATCAAACCTGAAGTACTGATGGCCTATCTAATCTCTTGTGGCCATGAAATGTCAGCAGAGTACAAATCAACCCAAATTACCCCTTTTTGGAAAGTATGCAGTCCAAGGTATTTAGTATGAGGCAGAGAGTTTATTGAAGTAATTTTTTCCCCACAATTCTTGGAAAAAAATTAAAAAAAAAATGTAACCACAAAATTTTCATAACAAGTCATTTCTCACACATAGCATATGCGCATACTTTCAATGACACCCCAACATACATTCAGCTACTCCTTTCAAGTATTGCAATACCACATGTGTGGGATTTTTTCGCAGCCTGTCCACAGAGGAGGTCCAACATGCAGGGAGCCATCAGGTGTTCTAGGAGCATAAATTGCGCATAAAATTTTTTAACAACCTATCACACTTTTGAAGCCCCTGGAGAACCAGGACAATGGAATTACCCACAAAATGACCCCATTTTGGAAAGCAATTACCCCAAGGTACATTCTATGAGGCATAATGAGTCTTTTGAATGATTCTTTTTTTTTTCCCCACAAGTCTTCCTAAAACATGGAAAGAAACTTTGTCTTTCAAACATAAAGTTTTTGGAAAAAACACTTTAATACAAAAAAAAAAAAAACGTAAAGTTAGCAGAATTATTTTGTATAATGTGAAAGAAGTTACACCGTGAGAATCATAGGAGAACCATGATCTTTATTCTAAGCAAAAAAAAAATAAGCAATTCTCATTTTAGCCAGAATCGTGCAGCTCTAACTCTAAATAAAATGGACGGTGCAAAATATATTTAACAGAGCCAGGAATGTGGAAGTACAGTAGAGAAAACCATCTATGCGATTTAGAGCTGAATGCTTACCAAGGGCACGAGCCACAGCCAGGAAAGGAATCTGGTCAATTATTGTACTTCTCCTTACAGGACCGTTGTGTGTTAAACGAGGTCTTTTCCAAACCACTCTATTTACACCAGATTTATTAATAACACTATATGAAAAAAATAAAAATAAAATTCAGACACAATTACATTCATTAAAAAATAAAGTAGAGCATTTAGAATACACATTTTTTCCCTACAGGAGCCTGGAAAGCATTGCACCCGTGATCAGTGGATCCGAGTCTGCAAACAAGCCCTGTAGCATGTACCAGCATACGAGCTGTCAATTTGAAAGCTGCAGGGTTTGCGAATGAACTATGACAGCACTCATCAGTTCATTCAGAACTGAAAGTTCTGGATTAGATGATGGTAGTTGTTTTTGATTTACTCACAGAAAACTGAATGAAGCAGCCTTATGGGCAAAGCCCCGCGTACAGCTTCTGAATTGTAGCGGGTGCAGGGAGATGGCCCACCCACTGTAACACGGGAAGGGGGGGGGGGGGGGCGCGAACTGGCAGCCAGAGCTGAATAGGTTCCATGTTCCACCCTAAATAAGGTAAACTTAGTCTTTAAATGTTACAAAAACAAAAATGGAGGATACAAGAGCAACTGGTTGCTCTGGCTAACAATACATTGTTCAAGAACAGGTTTACATAGGGTAAACATTAGGGAAGGTTTATAAAATATATACAGAACTTAATACAGTATGATGAAGCTGTATTTCCCGATGCGTGCCTTATTCCTTGTCGTTATTGTCCTCTCATGTCCTCAGTTCCCATGGTTGAAATAAGCACCAATTACTCTTTGTATGGTCAGGAAAAACATGCCAATTCAGAAGTTAAAAAAGTGAGTGACTTTGTTCTATTTATTTTTTTTAAAACAAAGAAAAGCTCAAGCAGTCAGACTGTTGCCTACCGTTTTATTTTTTCTCAATTGTTTGCAAAACCTTTACTCTTACACTTGATAGTTGCACGTAGAAGCAGTCTGCAATATGACCTCTCGTTAACGGTTTTTACTATTAAACACTTGTCTACCAGCATCCTTTCTAAACAGCTGGCTGTAAGGAATTTTAAACATATTCCCAGCTATTACAGCATTCAGGAGCGTGTTTACATTTCTTAAAGAGGGGTATCCCTAAAAAAAAGAAAAAAAAAAAAAAAAAGTCAGCAGCTAGAAATACTGCAGCTGCTGACTTAATAAATCGGACACTGACCTGTTCCAGCGATGCAAGGGGGGGGGGGGGGTTGGTTGGGTGGGGTGGATCAAAGCTCCGCTCATCTCCCCATCCGCTCAGCAGCACCGGCATTGCAACTGTGGGCACCCAGCTGTGGCTTCACAGCCGAGCACCCACTGCGCATGCGTCGTGAGCGGCGCCGCGATTGGCCGCGCAGTCATCTGGGACCCGTCACGTGTCCCAGATGACTGACAGGAGGGAGGGAGCCCTTCATGTGCCGAGGGAAAGTGATGTCACCAGTCCAGGCACTGAAGGAGGCAAACTACGAGGGACCCCCTAGCAACAGGCATTTAGATGCGATTAAAAAAAAAAATCCTATTTTTTTTATGAATTTTAAGCATTTTTTTATTTTTAAGGGGAAACCACTTTAAGCCCACTGTCTGCTTTCTAGTTGGAAGTGATTTGGTCAGCTAGAAAGCCATGCATTTAGCCCTTTTGTTCACAGATCTAATACAAGGCATGCTAAAAGAAACTTAAATATTGTCTGGGAACACTAACCTGGAATTTCAAAGGCTAAGATTTGCTATTTTACAGAAAACAGCCAGAAGTATTTTATTGTGCCTAAGCACTACCCTGAAATATACCTTTAACATGGTCATATTAAGAGGAAGAACACCGACATATACCAAGATGCATCTGGAAATCAGAGCTGGCCATGCGAAAAAAAAAAAAAAAAAAAAAAAAAAAAAAAAAAAAAAAAAACATACCCACGTTTCTAAAACACCCTTTTCTTGTACCATTGTTGTGGTACCACCCATGAAAAGTGCATAGTTTACTTTAGGCAAAATTGTACATTGTATATCTTGGAGTACAATAAAAAAAAAAAATATATAAAAAAATAATTAGGACTGTGGTTATATGCCGCTACCTTTAGGTGATTGGACACTGACCTTACTGAAGCTCACTTCAGCAGAGGCCATGGATCCACCTAGTAAAACTCTGATAAAGTATGAATTGAAGACCAGGCGATGGTCCTGCAAACCTGTAAGACAGATTCTTGAAGATGCCCAAGAAACAAGCACAGATATGTTGGAGTAGGCCCTGATAGGGAATAGGGGGCAAAGGCTTTCCTTGGGGACACAAGCTGCCCGAGTTAAAAAGACTCCATTTTTTTTTGAAGGTGCTACAGCTAGGTAGACCCCAATTGCTCTGACTACATCAAGGCAGTGGAGTGAAATCTTGACATGCTTCTGGACAAGACATAGGAAAGGGAGGTGAAAAAAAGCCCACCTTTGGGAAGAAAGTCTGGGTCTCAGGACCACCTGGTTTATATAAGGACACTAAAGCCTAGTACACAAGAGCCAAATGTCAGGCAGCATCGGCTGGTGTGTACTGGAGTTGGTCTGCCAGAAACAGAAGGGGCATGACTGAAAAAGGTCTGCCGACCGACTCCCAGACGGCCGTCTCCTTGTCAAAACACAATACAAACTGCAGGGAAGATTGCTGTACTAACATCGGATTTTTTTGCTGGGTTGAATGAAAAAAACAAAAAACACACACACGGGCACACACACACACACACACACACACACACACACACACAGCAACTAACGATTATTTCCATAATCGATTAGTTGGCCGATTATTGTTTCGATTAAAACCTTAAAAAAAAAAAAAAGTGTTGTGTATAATTTAGTAAATATGTAAAGCTAAAAAAAAAAAAAAAAAAAAAGGCAATCTATTCTTAAATACTGTGTCTCTATGCAGTGGTAAATATAAGCAACCAACCATGGTTGGGGAGCAAAATATCGAATCCACTCTGAGAATAACAGACAGAAGTGATATACTGTATATACTATTAGAGGAGATATACTGTTTATACTATTAGAAGAAACACTGTTTTTTGGCCAATTTGTTGTTGGGCAAAAAAATAATAAAAAAAAAAAAAAATTGCTGCAAAAAACGTATTGCATGCTTTTCTGCAGCTTCTCCATTGAAGTACATTGAAGTACATTGAACCAAAAAAGCACAGTTTTGCATTTAAAAAAAAAAAAAAAGTCCCTGACCCTTTCCAAATACGCAGTGGCTGAAAAAAAGCATAGATGTGAACGTGTGCCATAGGAAACCATTTTAAAATGAACTGTAGTGCGTTTCTGCAAAAAGCAGATGTGAACCAGGTCTAAGACGTTTAGTAACATAATGGGGTTAAAAAAAAAAACTAAAAATTAGCCCTTTATAGTACAAAAAAATAAAATAAAAATAGCAGATAATCACTACTGTAAGGGGTTAATTTTTTTACTGTAGAACTGTGACTAATATTTACAGTAGCGATTTTCTCTTTTTGTACTATAAAGGGCTAATTTTAGTTTTTTTAACCATTATGTTACTGGGCGATTAATTGATTATGAAAATAGTAATCGATTAATTTCATATTCGATTAGTTGTTTCAGCACACACACAAACTACTGTTGTAAACTAGGCTTTACTGAAGGTAATGGCCACCAAAAAGACCAATTTACTGGTGAAATCCCCTAACAGGATATATAGAATCAGTTCAGAGGGAGGTCTTAGAAGAGTCAATAGTACCAGGACTGAAATGAGTTACTGCTTGTACTATAGTCTTAGCAAGGGAATGTAAAGCCAAACGTTTCTAGAACAGAATAGATCAGGCATAAACCTGTCCCATTAGAGTACAGAGCCAGGTGCTGGCCAGGCTAGAGGAAGGCTAGGACACAAGAATAGAATATTCTGAGGGGTTGAGAAGCTGGCACTCGCAACAGCCAAAGTATGCCTTCCATGTGCGATTTTAGATTCTACAAGTTAGATTTTCTCACCTCAAGCAAGGAGGGGGGATGACAGGATCAGAAATGCCTCTATCCTTTAGGACCTGGGTCTCAAACAGCCATGCTATTGAAGCCAACAGCTGAAAAGCAAGAGTGCCTTGTGACAAGAGGCTAAAGCTTGTCCACCAGGGGTCTGTGTACCAAGTTGTCCTGGGCCAATCTGGGAAGATGAGTATCACCAGAAACTATTCTTCCTCTATCTTGTGGCATAATTGAGAAAGAGTCCTGATTGGAAGGGAACACTTCGATAAGTCTGAACAGGGACCAAAAGGAATTACCAGGAGTCAAGGGATCCCTGACAAGGTCACAACCCTATACAGATTTTCTTGAATCTGGAGGCCACGATATCCACATCTGGTGTGCCTTTTCTGAGAGAGGACAGTGGAGCAGGATCTTCTTGATCCTGAGTCTAGACTTTGGCAAAACTCCACTTGCCAATTTTCTACTTCTGGTACACAGAGAAAGTTGGAATGTGGATCACCACCCAGGAGAGAATCAGGCTTGCTTCTTTCAGGACTGCTTAACTTCTGGTACCCCCTTGGGGATTTATGACTGGGTGACTGTTTCAAAAGGGGTCCTTGGCAACATTATCTTGGGCTTTTTCATCAGGAGTTTTGTCTGGCACTCCATTCCATAGTTCTACGGTTCGAGCTACTGAGCTGGTTTGTAGTTTTCCTTCATCTGACTACACATGCAAGTCTAAAGCTCCCAGCGCCTCAGAGTATGTTCTGGTGTCTTTGTAGGATTTTGAACCATCCCTGATGGGTTCAAAAGGTGGTTTCTGCAGTGCAGAGAGAACCACATTGACGGTACCAAGAAAAGCACAGGGTGCCAGATTCAAGATGCACCTCAAAATAAAGGTTTGGCAGGGGAGAGCAAGGCCGGGGTTTCTTTTTTTTTTTTTTTTTTTTATAAAATGGACAAGGCCAAAATCGGTTCCTTTGAGAGTGCTTATGGCCAAATTCTGCTTAAAGGGGTTGTAAACCCTCACGGTTTTTCACCTTAATGCATTCTATGCATTAAAGCGGAGTTCCACCCATAAAAAAAAAAAGTCAGCAGCTACAAAAAGTGTAGCTGCTGACTTATTAAATCGAACACTCACCTGTCCCACGGTCCAGCGATGCGGGCTAACAAAGCCCGGCTCCTCTCACCCTCTGCGGTGCGGTATTGTCACTGTGGGCACCCAGCTGCATGCACTGCGCATGCGTGAGCCACGCTGCGCACTGCGACTGGACGGGTAATCATCTGGGACCTGTGACGTGTCCCTGTGACTGATTTCCGGGTATGATAACAGATGTTTCTGGAAGTGGCTTTCTTGCTTTTAGCAAGGCAGAACAGACTCAGAGGGCTTCAACTGCAAAGCCTTTAAAGCTAATGACTGAGAAATAGGATGGAATACAGGGCCATGAGACAGCAGATCTGGTCTGTTGGGGAAAGGCCATAGGTCATCTCCAAGTAGTAAGAGTAGCTCTCTGTACCAGGTTCTTCCTGGCCAGTTTAATGCAATCAGAATAGATTATTTTGTAGAGCAGATGTAGAATCTGCACTGGAGGTAAGGCACAGATTGAACTGAGACCAGGGGATTATGAAGACACCCAATGCAAATGCTAGCAAGCTCTTGGCCCTGGCCACAAACAAGAGGTAGCTTACTGTTCAATCTAGAGGCCAGAATACCCATAACTAGGGGTCCCTCATCTTCGACATAGCAGGTTGAAGATATCAAAGTGAAAAAAGGACCAATTTCCCTTGTCCCAGACCGAGGCAGTTGAAGTAATCTGCCTTCCAGTGGTCAACTCAAAATGTGGACAGTGAGTCTCCATCCACAGGATGATCTAGCTTACTTCCTTTAAGGCGCACTTATGACTTCTGATGCCCCTTCTGATGTAGGAAACAGTCATGGCCATTGTTTAACTGCACCCCAATTGGGTATCCTTGAAGAAGGGGATCCAGTGTTGCAGAGCCATTTTTATTGCTCCGAGTTCCAAGATGGTCACATCCATGGAAGGCATGTTCCCCATCAACAAGTTCCCTGGACCATGAAGGGCTGAACACTTCTCCCCAGCCAGAAAGACTGGCATCTGTTCCTCATTGCTTTGCAGAGACAAGAAAGCAAAGACTTTACCATTGATAAAGAGGAAGTAAACCCTCTTGTACAACTTTAGCTTACAGGTAAGCCTATATTAAGGCTTACCTGTAGCTAACAAGGATATCTCCTAAACCTGCACGGTTTAGGAGATATACCTGTATTTGCATGTGCCGACTTCATGCGGCACATGCGCACTTGCAACAACTGAAGCAACGGCGCAATATGCCGATGCTTCAGTTGTTACTATTCCGCTCTCGTGCGCATGACGTCATCGCGGCTCCGGCAAATCAGTGATACATAAATCAGTGATACATAATTAGCTAGTATGCTATGCATACTAGCTAATTTTGCCTTTGTCTTGCAGGTTTTTGTTTTTTTCCGTTTTACTTAAGAGGGTTTACTTCCTCTTTAAGGCTGGGCTGGAGATCCACAAAGCTAGGGAACTCCTTAGTTGGTTGGACATAAAACGAGAGAAGGCACATACTTGTTCCAGGTCATGTTGTGCTGTAGGGCTCAAATGAAATTGAGTGAATGAACAGCCTCGAAGGAGGCCACCACGAGGACTCTAATGGAGAACCTAATGGTAGGAAGTCGCTTTGACCTCAAATCCCAAACATATGCCCTGAGAGAACGCATTTCCTTTCAAGGAAGGAAAACATTTGCCAAGGATGTGTTCAGAACCAGACCCAAGTACTCCAGGCAAAGCAAAGGCAGGAGAGCAGATTTTTGGAAGTTTAATTGACAATCAATAACCTGTAGCATCTGAACTGTCTGGTGGACTTCTGCAGATAGCTGGAGAGGAGTACTTCAGGAGAAGGTTAATGCAGAGTATTGCAGATAGTTGCAGAGTAGGAGTACTTAATGAAGTAGGTTGTCTGGATTTGACGGAGCGATCACATGAAAAACAGTGGCCTGGTGTACCTGGATACCCCAAGTTCTCATGCCCAACAAAGGCCGAGGCCGCGGAGCGCTCCGCGGATCGCGGGGTGTGCCGATCCGAACGGGGTGGCGAAACGTTGCACTACATGGTTTGTCATGTGAACTTTCAATAAAAATCGATATGACTCGATTAAAGACCCATGTGTGCTGGCAAATTTTTACGTTGTGCCAGGTTTGCTCCAGTATCCAGCTGGTGGTCGCTGCAGTACCCAATACTTTTAAGAGCCCATTCCAGGAATGTGTGCGATGGGACTATGGACAGTTATACTGACAAAAGATAAATCAGAGGACTAAAAACAGCAACCAAGATCCACACTACATGCTGTGGCTTGAGGAAAGTACTAGCAGTGTCCTCAAAAGCTTTTCCAGTGTAAAAATCACCTGAAAGGTCTAGTCAGATAGGTCTGTGCACCTAAAAGCGCTAGAATCATAGGAAGGGAGCTGTGTCAATACCTTGCTTTATTGCAAAGGGTGAACAGCTACCACCCTGAGCATGTCGCTGGTGTTTCTCAGCTCTTCTGTACCTTCTCCTCTCCATTACCAAGTGAGGGGGATCCCCTGTGGGGTGCTCATAAATTAGATGCGAAATGCAGAATGAGAGGGTATTTACATGTCTGGGAAAGCAGCCGCTATAAAACGGGGGGGAGAGAAGCTTTATTATCACTTTAAGATATATCTTTTGAAGGAACCCTCAGATGAAGACCGATATCTTCAGATTGCATATAAATTAATGGTTAGTTTTGGAAACATTCAACTTCAGCATCTTAGACCAAGTATGCGGCTGACAACTGAGTTATTGAGTTAACGGAGTCGGTTATTTTGCTCTAAAATGACAAGCTCTCTTTACAGTGAATACATTAGAGCTGAAAACACTAATAGATTAATCAACTAATCGATTATGAAATAATTAGATTACTATTTTCATAATCGATTAATCGGCCAGCCGATTAGTTGGCCTGCATACTGCATGCAATTGTTTATCAGGAAATACAGTGCAGCACACATACAGCTCAGTACACCGTCCAGACATGTCAGTAAGTGCCTGAGAACTTGTGAATGTGTGAGGAGCAATGCCTGGTAGTCCTGGGCAGGAAGTGAGTGGTTCTAAAGGCAGAGGTTTTCTTTACCTTACTATTGGGGCACTCTATACTGTACTTAACGCACAGCAAAAAGCAGTGTAGAAACAGATAAAAAGCAAACAGCATAGGTGTGTATCAAGCCTTATGCTGGCCACATTAATCAATTTTCAGATGAGAATATTCATATGAAAAATTAGTGTACATTGGCTGAATTAAAGAATGTTTGAAAAATTTCACTTGCTTTTAACATTCTGTTTTAAAATTAATGTAATTTCTGAACGAAAACCACATACACGGTCTGAAATTTCCTGTCACTGTGGTTGAAAACTAATGTCGATTTGACCCCACTAACAATTCGAAAATTGAACGAACAAACTTAAAAGTAATTTGTTTTTTGAAGGAAGACATTGTTTTTGTATGGCCAGCATATGTTAGTTCTGTTTGAAAATCTGCAAAACAGTCCAACTTTTTTTTTTTTTTAAAGAAAAAAAAAAAAAAAAGATCCGAGTCTGATATTTACCAGATTCAACCTCTAATAGTATATACAGTATATCTCTTCTGTCAATCTCAGAGTGGATTAGAGATTGTGTTCCCTAACCATATAGTTGGTTATTTATATTTACCACTGCATAGAGATATTTAAGAATAAAATTGCCTTTTTTTTTTTTAAAAACTTTACATATTAACTAAATTATACACCACACAGTTATTAACTGATTAATTGAAACAATAAAATCGGCCAACTAATCTATTATGAAAATCATTGTTAGTTGCAGCCCTAGAATACATAAAATACTATGTAAATGCTCAGTGAAACACGAGGGACACCAACAGGCCAGGGACTGGATATATAGAGGAAATAAATAAAATAAAAATACCTGCCACCAAGCCCTTCTATTCTTTCTCTTTCCTTCGGGAGCTCTGGTTTATGGTCTTGTGTCACTTCCAATGCTTTCACAGTCTCTTTAGCGCTATTCTGAATCCCAAATACAACACCAGAATCACCGACATGCGCAACATATAGTTTATTTCCACGCACAATAACAACACTTGCTGTAGTTCCTGACGTGCTAGGGAGTCCAGTCATTGTTTTTGGCCATTCAGCTAAAGAAAGCAAAAGACACTATTATTCATTTAGCGCAGAGCTTACAGACAACGTTGCATTATAAAATTACACACGCGCACACAAATCAGAGCTGGTAGCTCAGAGAAAACAGATTCTTTGTTTCAGTTTCAATGCATCCAGTTTGGTACAATCGACAGATAAACAGTTCATTTTATGCAGCTTTAAAGAGGAGTTCCCATTCAAAAAAAAAAAAATTTAAATAACTTAAAGTCAGCCGCTACAAATACTGCAGCTGCTGACTTTTAATAAATCAGACACTTACCCGTTCCAGGGTCCAGCGATGCGGGGGACCGAAGCCCCGCTCGGCTCCCCCTCCGTTCGACGGCATTGTAACTGTGGGCACCCGGCTGTGGCTTCACAGCCGGGCACCCACTGCGCATGCACGAGCGGCACCGCGCGCTGTGATTGACCGCGCAGTCATCTGGGACTGGTCACGTGTCCCAGATGATTGACAAGACGGAGGGGGCAGAGCTGAGCCCTTCCTGCGCCGAGGGGAAGTGATGTCACCAGCCCAGGCACTGAAGGAGGCAGACAACGAGGGACCCCCTAACAGGCATTGAGGGGAGTTAAAAAAAAATTCCCAAATTTCTTTTTTTAGGAAGATGCATGCATTTTTATTTTTTATGTGCAACACCACTTTAACTTTAAGCCCCATTCACACTGAAACTCCTGCATTTAGTTTTTCAAAATGTAATCTAGGAAGCATAAACCAGGGCTTGACAAATTTGCTTGGAATCTAGGAGCCAGGTTTTTTATTATTATTTATTTATTTATTTAACGACAACAAAGCTTTATTTTCAATATAAATGTTAAATTTACATAGACAAACTAGAACGAATGTGACTGCTTTTATTTCCTGCCTTGCAGGGACATAAGACCGCCATATCCCCCGCTAAGGGTCCGATCAGGTCCCCCTGAAAAACTGACAGGCGAACCTGATCAGACAGCCCGTGTGAAAGGGGCCAAGCAGGGAGATGACAAATAATAAATTAATTTTAATTAACCGATTCCTTCCCGCAGGACAACTATATACGTCCTGTTTTTGAAGAGGAATACCGTTGTTATGGTAGCAGCTAACTACCATAACCCTGGTATCCTCTTCAAGAACCAGCGGTTCTCTTTCAGATAAAAGTGGTCTCTGCGGTGAGGTAAATATGAGATCTGAGGTATTTTGGACCCCAGATCTCATATTTAAGAGGACCTGTCATGCTTTTTTTCTATTACAAGGGATTTTTACATTCCTTGTAATAGGAATAAAAGTGACATTTTTTTTTTTTCCAAAAGAGTGAAAAAATTTAAAATAAAATTTAAAATAAGAATAATTTTAAACGTGCCCCGTCCCGCCGAGCTTGTTTGCAAAAGCGAATGCATACGTGAGTAGCGCCCGCATATGAAAGTGTGTTCAAACCACACGTGCTCGATAGAGAGCCATAATTCTAGCCCTAGATCTCCTCTATAACTCAAAACATGCAACCTGTAGAATTTTTTTAAATGTCGCCTATGGAGATTTTAAAGGGTAAAAAAGTTTGTCTCCATTCCACGAGCGGGCACAATTTTGAAGCGTGACATGTTGGGTATCAATTTACTCGCCGTAACATTATCTTTCACAATATAAAAAAAAAAAAAAAATGGGCTAACTTTACTGTTGTGTTTTTTTTTTTTTTAAATTAAAAAAAAAAAAAAAAAAAGTTTTCCCCAAAAAAAGTATTGCAACGACAGCCATTTTATTCTCTAGGGTGTTAGAACCCCCAAACATTATATAGATTTTTTTATTCTAAGTAAAGAGAAGGAGATGGGCAGGCAGTGAAAACAAACAGCTCCATTAGCATTGCTGTATGTCATACCAACTGCCACCACAAGAGGGTGCCAGATTATAGAAGGAACCATAGGACTGCACAAGGCCGCAAAGCCGCGGCCTCAATTACCGGCCAGCGCAGCCCATCACGATCGCACCGGGGGGGGGGGGGGGGGGTGCGCCATGGAGACAGGATACCCCAGGTGTGCTGCCCCAGGAGTCAGGTCGCTAATTCTAGTCGCAAATGCGACCTGGCGCCCAGGGTTTGTCGAGCCCTGGCATAAACAACTTTTAAGATTCCCAAATAACTTTATCCTGCGTTTAGAAGTTCTTGTTTTGAAACAGGTTTAGCTATGCTAACATGTGTTTAGGGCAGGGTTTCTCAACCAGGCTTGCTAGGGGTTACTTCAATGCCTCTCAGATAAGTTCCCACTGACAATGATCACTGACCATCACACTAATGTATACACGAGTTGTCATTGGCTACAGCAGAATAAAGTGAAGTTTCTGAAGTGGCTATCTCAGTCTCCTGACCTCATCATTGAGCCACTCTGGGGAGATCTCTAACGTTCAGTCAATGCAAGACAGCCCAAGAATTTACAGGAACTGGAGGCTTTTTGCCAAGAGGAATGGGGAGCTTTACCATCTGAGAAGATAAAAAGCCTCATCCACAAATACCACAAGACTTCAAGCTGCCATTGGATGTTAAAGTGGGCAATACATAGTATTAAGAACTGGGGTGTGTAAACCTTTGATCAGTGTCATTTGGGTAGTTTCTGTTGCCATTATGATTTAAAAAAAAAGAGTAAACACAGTTGATTCATAATAAATGGCTTCAGCCAAACACTAACCATGAGTGAAAATTTTTTTTGTTGTTATTCATATTCTCTGAAAAATGGAAAAGAAATCATAAATTCTGTCAGGGTAAGTAAACTTATGGGAGGTGGGTGGGGAATATATTTCTTATCACTTCCCAGCAACACCAGTGGTGGGGCACTATCCCCCCACCCCCCCCCCCCCCCAACACCAGTGGTGGGGCACTATCCCCCCCACCCCCAGCAACACCAGTGGTGGGATAGATATATATATAGATAGATAGATAGATAGATAGATACTAGATAGATAGATAGATACACACACACACACACACTAACTCCACCCAACCATCCAAGAACAGTATGGGGATGAATAATGCCTTTTCCAGCAAGCAGCACCTTGCCATAAGGCAAAAAGTGATAAGTGGCTTGGGGAACAAACATTCAAATTTTGGGTCCATGGCCAGGAAACTCCCCAGACCTTAATCCCACTCACAACTTGTGGTCAATCCTCAGGAGGCAGGTGATACAAAAATGGGCTACCATCAGTCAGGATGTGGCCCAGAAGTTGATTGACGGCATGCCAGGACAAAAATCTATAGATTAAAAAATATTTTTTTTTTTATTACGTGTGTGTGCGTTAGATCTGAGGTCTTTTTGACCCCAGATCTCACATTTAAGAGGTCCTGCCATGCTTTTTTTTTTCCTATTACATGTGATGTTTACATTAGTTGTAATAGGAATAAAAGTGACCCAAAAAAGATTATTTTTTTTTCAAAATAAAAAAAAATTGGAGTAAAATAAGAAAAAAAAAAAGAAAGAAATAAAAAATGTAAAAAAGCGTCCCACCGAGTTCGTTATTCATTACCAAAACGCATATGCAAGATGCGCCTGCATATGAAAATGGTGTTCAAACCACACATGTGAGATATCGCCACGATAGAGCGAGAGCAATAATTCTAGCACTAAACCTCCAACTCAAAACTGGTAAGAGGGGAGGAAGGAGGGTAAGGGTAGATAAAGGTTTGGAAATAAAATTTGTTAATGCAGGGCTTGACAAATTTGCTTGAAATCTAGGAGCCAGCTAAAAAAGTTAGGAGCCAGGTTTTCTTTTTTTTTTTTTTTTTTTTTTAAACGACAACGACTGACAGGTGGCACTGGGGACAGGTGGGCATGTGTGTTGTGTGCGTTTCACTGTGTTAGTGTTCACTCACGTTTCACTGACGCTGCAGCACGGAAGCTCTCCCTCCTCACACGCTGTCTGTATGAGGAGGGAGATCCGGCGATGGGAGATGATCTCATATGTTTACATATGAGATCACCTCTCGTTGGACAAGCCGGTCGAGTGCCAAATGGCCGCTGTGATTGGCCATTTAGCCCGATCTTTGATTGGCTGTGTCCAAGGGACACGGCCAACACAGAACTTCCCCGATGCACGTTTGCGGCGGTGCGCAGAGGGGAAGTAAACATCTTTCATCTATTGCGCGAAGTGGTTAACTAAAGAATATGACTGCTTTTATTTCCGCCATATCCCCGCTAAGGGTCCGATCAGGTCTGCCTGAAAAACTGACAGGCAAACCTGATCAGACAGCCCGTGTGAAAGGGACCAAAGCAGGGAGATTACAAATAATTTGAATTAAGAAAACTTTACTTTTAAAAAATAAATAAAAATCAAAAGCTATTATATATATCTGCCAACACTCTGCCATAAATTTTAATCGAAACAAAAATTTATTTTTACCGAATTTTCTGTATTTGATTTATAGCGCAAAAAAAAAAAAAAAAAAAAACACAGCGGTGATTAAATACCACCAAAAGAAAGCGCTATTTGTGTGAAAAAAAGGACAAAAAATTAATTTGGTACAGTGTTGCATGACTGAGTAATTGTCATTCAAAGTGTGAGAGCATCCAAAAGCTGAAAATTGGTCTGGTAAGGAAGGGGGTTTAAGTGCCCAGTAGTTAACATTGCATTAGCATTGTTAGAGGTGTTGCAATACCAACGGCCGCCACAAGATGGCGCCATATTACAGAAGGACTTCAGAAGGCCGCAAAGCTGCGGCCTAAATTACTGGCCAGCGCGGCCCGATGCAATCGCACGGCGGGTCGGGATCCACAGGGAGACAGCTGTGTCGCCCCTGGCGCCAGGACCCCAATTCTAGTCGCAAATGCGACCTGGCGACCAGGGTTTGTCGAGCCCTGTTAATGTATATCCCTATTGAGTAGGGAAAATGTTTTACTTACTTTGTACGATAAATCTGGATGAAATAAAGAATAAAAAAATAAAAATAAATAGAGATGATTTAAATCAAGCCTTTTAACTAAGTGATTTAAAAAAGTATTTAAATCGTTATTTAAAGAAAATCCACCCTGTTGCAGAGGTCTTAAAAGAAGTGTCAACACTGCAAATACTGACACTTTGCATCAACTTAAAAAGGTTGTAAAGTCAGGTTTTTTTTTTAATTTTTTTTTTTTTTTTATGCAATGCATTAATTAAAAAAAAAAAAAATCTGTGTGCAGCAGTCCCCCTCTGCCCCCCTAATACTCACTGGAGCCACATCTCTATCCAGGGAAGTCCACAAGTGTCTTAGGCGTCCGAGACTCTCCCTCCTGATTGGCTGAGACAGCAGCGGCGTCACTGGCTCCCACAGCTGTCAAAGCCAGTTAGCCAATCAGGAGAGAGAGGCGGGGGGGGGGGGGGGGGTTGAAAAAATAAATAAGTCGAACCTCAGCTCTGTGTCTGAATGGTCGCACAGAGCTGCAGCGCGGCTGCCTCCATAGCAAGCTGCTTGCTCTGAGGGTATTCAACTGGAGGGAGGGGCCAGGAGGGAGCAGATAAGTAAGATCTGGGCTTTGCTGTGCAAATCCACTGCAACCTTTTTTTTTTTTCTAAAAAAAAAAAAAAAAAAAAAAAAAAAAAAAAAAAAAACACACTTTAATGTAATTATCAATTAAAGCCTTTGACTCTTCTGAAATGCTTGCGAATTACCATTTACTCCAGTATACCATAGGAACATCTGATTTAAAAAAAAGCTCTAAAAACACTGAAGCAGCAGACTGAAAAATTTTTATTTGTGTAATTCTCAAAACTTTTGACCACGGCAGTATAAATTGTCCTCAAGTCTCCCAAGTGAATCCAGATACAAATAGGCAGTCTAAAAGCCACTGGCAACCATCTGAGGAATGGGCAGGGCTAGGTTACATGGATAGGTCTCAAAGAAAGAAATTGAGCTAAAAGAGTAGTCACATTGCCGTCTGCCTTCAAAAGCAAAACGGGCCAGGAAAAGACCCTGAGGCAATTTGGATAATCTCAAAGGCTCATTTCACACTGGTAGTAAGAGCAGGCGTCTGACAGGCGTTTAAAACGCCCCTCAAGCGCTTATGCACAAGATATAATAAACACATTGTGCGGTTCACAAGCCTTAATGTCGCATTGCTTCAAAATTGAAGCCTCTATCTGTTAAAAAAAAAATAATTGAAGCCTCATGTTGAATCAGGAGACGTTGAAGCCTTTCAACGCCTCCCATTCAAGTCTATGGTAACGCTCCGCAAACGCTCTGGCTGGAGTTTTCAGCACAGTTTTGGTGCGGTTGGAGCAGTAAAATTAGTTTTTTTTGTCACTTTCCATTGTGGAGCAGTTATAACACGCCCTAATGCTCAAACGCTACGAAACTGCGCATATGGCATTTAGGGAGTGTTTGTAACGCTTGTAAAATGCCCCATTCTAAAGCTCATTGACGCCTGTCTGACACCCATACTAAACGCCCTACAAACGCTATAGGAGCGTTTGTCGAGCATCAGAAATTTAGTCAAGTGTGAACAAGCTCTAAAGGCTGTGAGAAACATAGTTTGTTGGTAAAAACATCATCTTGGTAGTGCAATTACATGTAACGGCTACACAGGTCAGTTTGTGAATTGGGTTTACGCCACAATAAGTTTACTGCATTGTTCATCATAGCCAGAATGTAAAGGAATCTGAAATACATTTATTTTTATTATTTTAAATGGTACCAATTTATATTAACAAGCTAGAATGGTTTAAAAAATAAAATAAAAAAGTCCCGTATGGCAGAAATGTATCTAGTGTCACCAATTTGTCATTTAATACCTCTTCTACTGGGCTAGATTTTTAAACCTCCATGCCAAATATCCAGCCATTCTGACCGATAAAGCATTGTCATGTCAATTCTGAATCTTGCACACCCCTTCTGACCTCCTGTACATTCTTATTAGTCAGTGAAGCTGCCCATCATAGTAAAGGGCCAATAGATCAGCCAATGTGAGGTGCTTTTCCGATTAGCTTCTTTGCAGTGTTGGTCCTTAACCCCACCCCTTCATCCGACACATGCTTTCCAACACATTCCGACACCAGCAAGACTGCCCATCATAGTGAGGGGGAGCAAGCGCCAAACACTAACTTGAAGTATTGAGCTTTGAACAGAAAAGCACAACGTCAGGCCACAACAGAAATGTTTGAGAAGCTTCTATAGATGCTGGCTCTTCAAATCCCACAGCAGCCCCCCCCCCCCCCCCCATTTCAAAAAGAGAAGTATGGGTTCACACAAAGACAAAAATAAAAAAAAAAAATAAAAAAAAAAAAAAAAAAAAACTCACCTAGGTGGCTTTAGCACTGATTTGGTGCTTTATCTGTTCCCATTGGCTCTACACCAAAAACTGAACAGAAATGGCTCAATCGCTCAGTTCTCAGTCTTTGGTGAACACGGCAACTGTCAGTCACTGCATCTCTGATCTGCCCCTCCAACGCTGGTGCGCCAAGGGCAAGAGCAGTTGGGCTCAGGCAGGGGGGGTCCATGGGGCATTTGGCACCTAGGGCAGATCCTTTATCTGGCACCCCCCCTCAATAACCTTAAAAACACTACACTATGCCCCGTGCATACCTCTGCACCCCCTTTACATTGCACAGCCCCTGCAGCTCTGGACCTCTTTACACTACACACACACACCCCCCTCAGGACCCCATTGCACATTACACAGAGCCCCACCCCCCCAGCTCAGGACCCCCTGCACAATACACATAGCCTTTTCCTACCTTACTGGGGCATGCACGCAGAGCTGGAGACACAGCAGCACAGAACAGAGGGCAGGAACTGCTGGTTAATTTTTTCATATCAACAAGCTAATGATTGGTTGCTAGGACTACCTAGCAACCAATCACCTTCTGGTTAACAAGTCCAGCAGTTATCCCATCCTCTATTGCCATGATGGCGAACCTTGGCACCCCAGATGTTTTGGAACTAAATTTCCCATGATGCTCAACTACACTGCAGAGTGCATGAGCATCATGGGAAATGTAGTTCCAAAACATCTGGGATGCCAAGGTTCGCCATCACTGCTCCATTTAGTTTTGGTGCTGCTCACGGTCTCCCTCCCCTGGCTGTGAGCGGCGCAGAGTGAATCTGGCAGCCGGCCCCGAGTGTCAGTCACCAAGGTAAGGTATGCACATGGGCACCCGCTGCTGCCTGTGCCCAGCGCCACACTTCACTTGCGGGGGCGCCAGGCTGACATCCCCCAATGCATGGCACCCGGGGCAGACCCCCCCCCCCCCGTTGGTATGCCACTGGGACTTGTCGGGATCCCTGCAGAGCCCGGACCAACAATGTGATGTCAGCCAACAGCAGTCATTAGCCAACTGTCAGCTGAATCAGTGACACTGGAGTGAGGAACGAAGTGCACTCCTGAGATCCCCAAGAGAAGTACAGACAAAAAAAAAAAAAAGCTTGGGCCATAATTGTCCTTTAAAATCAGATAACATGTTCTACTTTGTTTCTGTGGCCTGGTTAGAAAGATATACACCCACATCTCACAAACCCATTCCCATTAGAAAAATGAAAATCTCCCTATTAGGGACAAAGACAGCAATAAAAATAAAAGGTTTTAAAACGTATGGCACATTATTATGTTTACCTGTTTTATTTGTACTGCACTTTTCTTGAATAAAATTTTATTTACAAAAAATAAAAAGGTTTTAGGTTGCACTGCACTTAACTATATGAAAGAGATGACTGTCCTGTTGATGACATCAGGAAGGTGCAATGGAAATTAGAATGACAACTGTGCTATATGGATGCAAGACACACCTGACCAATAAGGGCTCAGTAAATAGTTGTGAAACTGCTCATACAGACATGTCCTGGCAAGAATCCTGTCAGCCAAGTGCTAAAGCACTGAATGATCGGAGTACAGAACGCTCCAATGCATAAAAAGCTAAGACAGCTGATTTCAAACTGCTAATTATTTGAGTGGCAGAGATCTTGTACAAACCAATTACCCACATTTTCTATAAAGGGAAAGGGATTTACAGGATTGCCTTATGAACACTGGAAGAGGTTTTTTTTGTGCATCCTTAACATTTGTACAACTTTTTACTGATTAGTCTAAAGAGTGAAGGTATAAGTGGCAAATTTTATGGAATATTGTTATAGACCTACATTATTTTCATACTATTTTTAACCCTTTCACTGTCGAGCCTTTTTTTACATTGAAATGCAACTTTTGAAACCTGAATACTACTGGATACCCTGATACCCTGACATTTTCTGAATGCAGAAACAGAGGGCGTGAGCTTGGTCCCCAACCGAGCCTCCGTAGAGAACGGGGGCAATTGGACTATCTCGATACAATATCTTGAGTAAATTCAAGTATGTAGGCAAAATGTATACAAAAGGTTTATTAATACAAAATTAATAACACATAACGAATAATCAGGTACAGATTAAAAGCATTGTAATCCATGTGCATCACCAAGATAATGAGCCTCAAACGGGGGAAGATCACAGTGGGATAGTTGATCACGGATAACATCTCAACTAGTTTTGCGTCCTAATACCGCATTGTCAGGAGGACAACTGTAATTGGCAAATGAATAATAACAATACAATTGACCAGAATAGAAAAAAGCATTTAATACAATAAATAAAATATATAGGGGGGGGGGGGGAGCAGCTCTGCTCATATTATATATAACATTTTGTTATTGTCATTTATTGTATTAAATGCTGTTACTATTCTGGTCAATTGTATTGTTATTGATCATTTGCCAATCAAATTACAGATAACCTCCTGACAAAGCAGCATCCCACTGTGATCTTCCCCGTTTGGGGATCATTATCTTGGGATAAACACATGGATACCTGATTATTCGTTATTAATTTTGTATTAATAAACCTTTATATACACATTTTTTTACATATCTGCCTACATACTTGAATTTACTCTAGTTTATATTGTACCGAGATAGTCCAATTGCCCCCATTCTCTAAGGCAGCTTGGTTGGGGACCAAGCTCGAGACCTCTTTATTTCCAAGTTGCTGGATGATGATACAATTTTCTACATATTCTTTATCACCAATACTGCTATAGAGGCTACTTCTATTCTTTCTAGTTTCCGAATGCAGTTGCAATTTATGTCACGAAATAGTCCCTTAATTTATCCACCCCATATTTTTTACTGAAAACAAAATTTAATCACACACAGTACCCAATTTTGTGGAAAAAAATAAATGACACTGCATCAAGTAAATAAATAGATACCTGACATGTTTTATCGATGGCTCTAGAATATTTGCTCTCCCTATGGTGCAACTGTTTTTGTACACAAACCTACCAGATGCATAAAAAAAAAACAAAAATGTTGTGTTTATCTTTCTTTTTAAATAGTTGCTTTTTTTTTTTTTCTTATCACAAGGCTTCCATTTAATAGGAAATTGCAGGTGACAAATCCACCTTAAGGAGACATAAGTTGTCTTGCATGCTGTATAATCACTTCAGCCAGAAAGCCGACAGCCCTTTCACACTGCCAGTGCCCAAAAAACACTGGTAAAGCGCTGCTTAAACTAGTAGCGATTCACCAGCGTTTTTCAAGTGCTAGCGGGACGCTTTTAACCCCCCGCTAGTGGCCGAATAAAGGGTTTAAAGCACAGCTGCCAAAAGCGCTTTGCAGGCGCTTCCCATTGATTTCAATGGGAAGAGGCGCTTTAGAAGCGGTGTATTCACCACTCCTAAAGCACTGCAAAGACGCTGCTTGCAGGACTTTTCTTGATGCCCTGCCAGCGCAGCGCCTCATTGTGAAAGCACTAGCTTCTCTCAGGTGCTTTTTTTAATGCTAAAGCACATGAAAAATGTCTCCGTGTGAAAGGGGTCTTACTGTGAAAATATATCAGCTAGGAGTTTGTTTACATGTCAATGGCAGTAAAAGGGTTAGAACGATAACTTCATTCTGAAACACCAAAAATCTGAAGCATTACCTTTCAGCATGCTATAAACTGCAAAAAAAATAAAAAATCTGAAAAAGATGATTTCAGTATGTATGCCATTAGGAGTAGACAAGCAAAATATCATGGACTGACAGATGTCAGAATATGACAACTCCAACTGTCTATTGGGCTGAACAGATCAGTGTATAAACCACTTCTGGTAACAGTAAAAAAACAGATCATATTCCCTTAAAGCATATTATACAGCACAGTGTAATTTGGCCCCCTGTATACCCTAAAAAACCTGGCTGATTCTGCCTGGCTTTACCCTCCGCTCTGCAAATGGACCACCGTGTGTGTGCGATTCCGTCATCTGCAGCCTGCTATCTGCAGCACTCCTGTGTTTTAGCAGAGCTTCCTGGCCGCTAGCGGGGCACTTTTAACCCCCACTAGGGGCCGATAAGGGAATTAAAAGCACCCGCAAAGCGACGCTGCCAAAGCAGGGGCGCTTTAGGAGCAGTGTATACACCGCTCCTAAAGCACCCCAAAGATGCTGCTTGCAGGACTTTTTTTTTTTTTTTTTTTTTTAAGTCCTGCAAGCGCACCGATCCAGTGTGAACGCACTCGGGCTTTCACACTGGAGTGACAGGAGAGGTGCTTTACAGGCACTATTTTTAGAGCTAAAACGCCTCAGTGTGAAAATAGCCTCAAAATATGAACCTTCTTACCCTTCCAACCGATTCTACAAGATTTTTTTTGTTGTCTGCAGCTGGTGGCGTAAGTAAAACCTAGCTGTTAAGACCCACAGGCTCAAAAAAAAAAAAAAAAAACATCACACACACTCAAATTAATTAACATTTCCCCATCTGCACTAAAAAATACCAAGCAATTTTATTCTGACAGCTGGCACCTGCAGCTGTCAGAATACAGAAAAAAAATTACTACATCTGATCAGATTCAGCCACTCTGGTCAAGAAATTTCCTTCGACTCCTTTGACAAAAGTGGATTGAAATATTGAATGTTGTCGAGCCAGCTGGTGCCAACAGGTCCAACCGTGATCCATTCATGGCTATCTATGACCGCCACCCATATCTCGCACCAGGGCTGTTTTTGGGCACAAGGACTACTAACCCAGTGCTGCAGATGGTCCCTTTCCAGCTGGTCTTCAATTGTCCCCTCGTTAAGATGTCACTACTTTTCTGGATCCAGCGAGAATGCCATCACTGGACAGCCACAAGTGTCTATACCACACAGGCATAGTGGACACCTGAAGGAGGACCCAACCCCTACACCCCATTTCCCCCCTGATGTAAATAGAAGAATACGAAGAGAGAACGCTCTAGACTGCAGTGACAGGACTACAGCTTTTGGTAGGAAAAAAAAATAAAATAAAAAAAAATAACACATGATGAATTAGGAAATGCTACCCATTACTGTCTATTCAAATACTGATTGAGCCTCAATCCACAATACAAAGTGAATGCCTCAACCACAAGTGAAAAAGGATGCGATTTGCATTGTGGGGACTGGGAAATGTCTACTCCTCAACCTGTATTCTTATGTACCGCATGCAGTGCTCCTCTTGGTAAGACTTATACGAACACAGCAAGAAACTTCAGGGGAAAAAAAATAAAAATAAATTGAGAGTGTGTATATATATATATATATATATATATATATATATATATATATATATATATATATGCACACACACACACACACTTTTGTGACAGGTTCACTTTGAGGTGATTGAATACTTGCAATACACATGGGTACATTAGCTCCTGGCAGGTCATCCCTAGAATGTTTTCATAAGGCCTCATGCATACAGAACATTTTTAACTCTCCTTAAAGCAGGTATATAGTCAAAATTTTTACTTTTACCTACAGGTAAAAAAAAAAAAAAAAAAAAAAAAGATGTATCTCTTAAACCTGTATGGTTGAGGAGATAATCCCCCTGCATGCGCACAGGGAATTCTCGGCTGAAAGTCCAGCAGACGACGGACCTTGCCGGAAAAAAAGTCTCCCGCGCACATGCGCGGGACTGACGACATTGCGGCTCCAGTCACTCATAGCGATGTTACCTCGGCGTGTCTCAGGGCATCGCGGCTCTATGTCAGATACCTCGGCGTGGACCAGGTGAAATACCGACGCCTCGTTCTAAGGTAAGTATTTCATAATGAGCTAGTATGCGGTGCATACTAGCTCATTATGCCTTTTGCCTTACAGGTGTAGAAAAAAAATAAAAAATAAATAAAAATAAAAAAAAAAAAAAAAAATGTCAGCGGGTTTACTACCACTTGAAAGCCTTCCTCCTGGCAGCAACACTTTAGTAGAAAAAACGCCCGATGCTTGTAAAAGTGTCCAACGCTTTCACAAGCGTTTAGGCACATTTAAAGGCATGAGGCGGTTGGGTGTTAATGACCAGAATAATTATTCTGGCCAATGAAATGGATTAAGATGAATTAACGCTCAAGCGCTAACCGTCCCTAAGATTAAAATGCATTTATAATAGTTTCTTGCCCAAACTCTGCTGCGCCTGTACACACTGCCAGTGGGTCTTTTTCCTCCCTCTAAACTCTGCCACTAAAGACTATGGACACAGAGGCCAACATCCAGGGGAGTTTGGAGGCAGGAAAAATAAAAAAACACTGGATGCTCCTAGAAGCAGCTGCAAAAATGTCCAGGTGTTCATGAGGCCTAACTAATGCCGTATAAAACATGATGTAAAACTCTAATACGTTTACCCTCCATTCACACAAACAGATGAGTATTTTAATTTTTTCTTTGCAAAGAATGTAGGTTCTTATTGGCAGAGCTAACAAAATTCCATGCAACATATGCAACCAAAATACTCATGTTTACAATTCTTCAAATGACTAAGGGTTCATTTAGACGAGTGCCAAGACCCATCCTCCATGCTAAGCTGAGTTTTGCTGCATGTGCATGCACCTCAGAGCTGCGTGCAGGTACCCCACAGAAGAGGATGCAGACACAGCAGCTGCACGTCGAACTTTGACATGTGGACACTAGACAGGAGTGGGTGCGTGGTAGCGATTGGCTACCATGCAGAGCTGCACCAGATTTTGCACTCTCCAGTTTTAGTAAATCAACCCCAGTGTGCTCAGGGTCTATGCAAATGCATGTCAAATTTTGACGATCTAAAAATCCAACAAGTTCAGCACGTAAAAACCATCATAAAGAATTTTTTTTTCTATGGACATTATATGATCACATTTATAGTATTTCCCAACATATACTATTAATTTTTGCATGCATTTCTTCACACTTATTAAGATAAGCTTTAGGATTGATAAGGTTTTTATGCACTACACTTGTTTGATTTTATGAGGTTGGTCACCTTTTTGTGCTAGCAGCTCCCCCCTTTAAGTGTTTGCTGATCTTTTATGATTTATTTACATTTTAAACATGCAACTGTGTCTGTGCAGCCACTGCGTCTGCATCCACTTCTGCGCACAGCTTTGGAGGTGGATGTACACGGTGCCAAAAGCTTGGAGGACAAGTCTCAATATCATCTGAATGATACCCTAAGGCCCCTTTCACACTGGGGCGTTTTTCAGGCGGTACAGCGCTAAAAATAGCGCCTGAAAAAAAAAAATCCTGCCCCATTCACTCCAGTGTGAAAGCCGGCGGGCTTTCACACTGGAGCAGTGCGCTAGCAGGACGGCAAAAAAAGGCCTGCTAGCAGCATCTTTGGAGCGGTATAGGAGCAGTGTGTTCACCGCTCCTATACCGCTCCTTCCTATTGATTTTAATGGGAAACCGCAGTAAAACCTGCGGCAATACCGCCGCTCTGCGGGGGTCTTTAACCCTTTTTCAGCCGCTCGCGGGGGGGTAAAACCGCAACGCGAGCGGGCGAATACCGCAGTTAAAACGACGGTAAAGCTGCGCTAAATATAGCGCTGCTTTACCGTCACCGCGGCTCCCTGCCCCAGTGTGAAAGGGGCCTAAGGCTCATTCAGGTGACAGATGAGTGCCCCCATTGCAGAGCTGCTGGCAGACACATGTACATCCACCTCAGAGCTGCATGCAGGCAGTCACAGCGGCTGCATTGATACAATCACATGTCAAAAGTTTGACATTTTTGCAGCAGCTTTGTGATCGTGTCTGTCAGAGGATGGCACTAATCTGCCAACTAAATGAGCCCTCGCGTGTATGTGCTCATATCAGTGAGTGTCCCACTTTCATGCAGCTAAACGCCAGACACATTTCACTTGTAGACACAGCTGTGTGTACGACGCCATGTTTTCCTGCAGTGCTGCGTTTAGATGCGTACAAAACTATCAGTTTAGTTTAGACAGCTGTGTGAATGAGCCTTAGGCCCCTTTCACACAGACGATTGTTCTGCCACTGGTAAAAGCGTGTTTTGTTATTTTGAAATGCCAACTCTCCTGGCACAGATTACTAGCCTTTGTACATTGCGTTCATGTGCAATTACATGTGGCTGCGGTAGTAAAATATCGGGCAAGGTTAACCAGCAGTGAAGCCTTGCGGCTTCGCAGCTGGTTTCCTACTGCGCATTGCACGAATCGCGCTGAGCATTCTAAGTAGGCCGGCTGTGGTGAGGGCCGACCGCTGCTGTGAACTCAGCATGAAGTGGGAGCGGGTACCTGTCAAACCTGGTACCTGCTCCCGCCCCCCCCCCCCCCCCAAATGTGGCACCGGTAGGGGAAGGAGGCAGACAAGTGGAGCTTCGGCCCTTTCAATGGAGCTCCGCTTTGAATAAAAAAACAGAAGACGATAGGTTTCTATGCAGAGCTGCACCAGCTTTTGCACTCTCCAATTTTGGCAAATCAACCCCACAGGGTCTGAGTTTGGATCCATGCACCCACTCCTGTCCACATGTCAAAGTTTGATGTGCAGCTGCTGTGTCTGCATCCACTTCTGTGGGTTGCCTGCACGCGGGGAGCATGCACATTTACTGCGTTTATATACAGATAGCTGCCATGCAACTATCTGTATACAGGAGACCCTGTCAACTATATTTTTCTTAAGGGCCAGTTCATACCAGATGCAGACCCATGCGCTTTTTTTTCTCTGCACTAAAAAATGCATGCACACCGTTTTCCAATGGCTCTAGTTTACACCATTCAGTTTCTGCACCAGAAACATTGCAAGGCATGAACAAGAGCCATTAAATTACATAGAATACACTGTGCAAGCATTTTGTGCAGAAAAGAAGCGCACGGAACGGCACCTGGTGTGCACTGGCCCTAAATGCACAAAACCATATGTTATGAAAACGTTGCCAAACGCAGTGTGTGAACAGGGCCATAAGGATGCATTGCCTGCGGTAAATAATTTCCTCTATCCGCAGCTAAAAACTGAAATCTAACGGCTCTTGTGAAAAGGGCCTTAAAGGGGACACAGCAGCCTTCCCATAGACACACAGCGCAATACTCACGGAGCTTCTTCCACATTGCTTGATGACAAGCCACAAAGCCCTTACGGATGGCGGCACACACTTCCTCAGGGTCCCGTGACATGAAGCCCTTCTGCTTCCTGATGAAGCCCCACAAGTGATCCCGGGCGAAGTGAGCGGCCTCCCGCCCGCCATGTCCATCAAACACTGAGAAGAAGGCCACAGACTGCCCGCTGCCTCCAGGGGCGCCCCGGCTGTGAGCTGGAGTCCGGCTCGGAGAGTCCTCGTCTCCCTCCGAGTCCTCTTCCTCCTCCTCCCAGGAAAGTTCTCCTTCCCCCGGCTCCGGCTCCACCAGCACCTGAGTGACATCCTCCATGTACTTCCTGCCGCCCTGGTCTGAGGAGACGCTGACTCTCAGGATCAAAGAACTCTCCATAGCCACCTCCTTTGTTGCTACGATAACAGCCGCTAGCCCCAACACACAATGGAGCCGGCTCGGCGCTGGGATTAGAAAGAGCCCTCTGTATCGTCTCGCCGCAGCTTCTCCCCTTTCTTCCGCCCGCGCTTCTTTATTGTTTATTTGCAACACCGCTCCGACCTGTCCAACAACCGACGTGACATCACGCAGCCCAATGGAAGACTCAGCTGTGCCGCACGCACACTCCTCTACCCGCCCCGACGCTGCGAGCATGCGCACTGACGTCACTCGCGAAAGGGGAAGCCCCCGGCTCTGGGGAGCAAGCGGCCAGTTGGTTAGGGAGGGCGCGGGATAGGGGCTTCTCGAACTTTCAGGGAAGGCGGCGAGGCGTCCATCTTTGTTGGTGGAGAATAGCCATGAACTGGGAGTGGGGACGGGCTTCCAAAAAAAAAAAAAAGACCACTGCCTATAAAAATTGTCCACAAGGTGGGGAAATAATGGTGGGGGCAGCTGGCTGCTAAGGAGGTCACTTCTTTTTGGTTCAGTCAGCACAGTGCTGTGCCTCTGGTCCTTCACATAGCGTGACATTCACTATGCTGTCATGCATTGTTTAATTAAATCTGACTAATCCACATATAATATATACAGGATATTATTACTGCACACAAACATTCTAATAAAATTATTTATTTTTTTGCTGTTCCTAGTCTCTTCTCCTTTACCTCACCATTCATTCAGTGTTTACCTCCCTCTTCTTTTCTTCTTTTTGAATCCATGGCGGTGCGCAAAAACCCTGTAAGTGTACAAAAAAGGTGCATGCGCAAACACACACACACACAAAAAAGTGCACTTAAAGCAGAGTTTCAGGCTTTTAATGTTTATTAAAAGTCAGTAGCTACAAAAAGTGTAGTTGCTGACTTTTAATAAACAGACACTTACCTGTTCCACGGTCCAGCGATGCGGCCGGAGGGAGGGGCGGCCTAATGCTAAAGGAGGAGTCGCCTTGGTGGTCCCTGGGCGGAAGGAGGAAGTGGGACAGGAAGTCCCCCTCCTAACGAAGCCCCCACTCCCCCCCCAAAAAAATGACATGCCAAATGTGGCATGTAAGAGGGCAAGGAGTGCTTAAAGCGGAAGTTCCATTGTTTGGGTGGAACTCCGCTTTAAGGGTGTACTCTTTGCCCCACCCCCCACCGAAGGGGTAGGACCTTACCCTGAACCTCCAGGGCGCAAGGCTCCTGACAGGAACAAGGTTTTGAACATAGTCCACCTAGCCAAAAAGCCCGGTGGACCTCTCTCCTGATGGTCAGCTGAGGCTGACCAACGAGTACTAGGTTGAGACGATATGAATGGAAATCATGGGGAACGACTTGTCATGCTACTTTGCAGTCCCAAAATCGTGGGACAAGTCGTATAAGGGGCCTAAACGAGCTTCATTTAGGAGGTATTCACCCTGGATGCTGCTGGTAACATCGCCAGCGCATGTGCCCTGAAGTTCCAGCATACCTTGGGAATCCTTGGGACTCGGAGTAAAGGGAGATCATGGCCCTTTACCATGTGATCAGCTATCAGCCAATGACAGCTAATCACATGATGTAAACAGAAGCCCGTTACCCATTTTTTTTCCCTCACGCTGAGAGCGCGAGGAGAAAAAAATAAAGCCGTTTACCGGCTTCTGTAAAAGGCACATCGGTCCCACAGAGTAACTACCAGTGCTGCTAACCAATGTCCGCCAGTGCTCATAACCAGTGCCACTTACCAGTACCCATCAGTACTGCTAACCAGTGCCACCTTTCAGTGCCATCTATCAGTGCCCATCAGTGCAGCCTCATCACTTCCCCCTGATCAGTGCCCGCCAGTGCCGCCTCATCAGTGCCCATCAGTGCCACCTATCAGTACAGCCTCATCGGTACCTCCTGATCAGTGCCTACTAGTGCCGCCTCATCAGTGCCACCTATCAGTGCAGTTTTATCAGTGCCACCTATCAGTGCCGCCTTATCAATACAGCATATCAGTGCAGCCTCTTTAGCGCACATCAATGAAGAAGACAAATTACCTGTTTGCAAAATGTCTGTCTTTTTTTTGTTTGTTTAGCAAAAATTAATACTACCAAAACAAAGCTTTTTTTGTATGAAAAAAAAAAAAATTCATATTGGTACAGTGTTGCATGACAGCGTAGTTGTGATTCAAAGTGTGACAGCGCTGAAAGCTGAAAATTGGCCAGGGCAGGAAGGGGGTGTATGTGCCCAGTAAGCAAGTGGATAATGTCACTTTATGTCAGATGCATGATAGACATGTTAATTACTGCAGACATTGAAAATAGGAGTAGTGTGTGGTCCTTTATTCTCTTAGAAAAAGGGCGCTTAGTTTTGTCCACGTAAAAACATCCACATAGGCATTTGGCTAAATATACAACGCCAACAGTATGGCAAGTCACTCTATGCAAAATAGCATGAGTTTGGCCATTCGGGAGAGTGGTCTCATGGCCATTGGAAATAAAGCGACATATATCACATCTCCCACAGGCAAAAGTGCCTATATGGAATGTGTGGTCTCCGGGCCTAAGATGTGCACTGGTGGCATGTAAAAACTGTATTACCAGCAGATGGCTTTCGCTATAATGAAGAATAAAGAAAGCCATCGTCATCAACATAAATCTCTAAATCCAAAAAACTAATTTTGCACTGACTGCACTCCATAGTAAATTTCAGGTTAAAATTGTTGACATCCAGTTCGTCCATGAACCACAAGAGTTCATCCCTCGTACCGGACCAAAAGAGTAAAATATCATCTATATATCTGTGCCAAGAAATTACATGTTGCAAAAGACCAGACATATCCTCTCGTGCAAAAAGTTCCCTCTCCCACCCCCCCCAGGTACAGGTTGGCATAGGATGGGGCACAACGTGTCCCCATGGCTTCCCCCTGAACCTGGAGGAAGTGGGAGGAACCAAACATGGATATGTTACGAGTAAGGAGGAACTCAAGTAGGTTAAGAACGAACTAGCTGTAGGAGTTTGCCATCGGTCCCCTTTCTTTTAACTGATTATGAATAATCTCAATCCCTCTATTGTGTGGGATGGAATTATAGAGGCTTTCAATATTAATGGCCACAAGCCAAACATTTTTGGTGATATGCATTCCCTTCAAGGGTATGAAGAAGGTCAATAGTATCTTTTATGTACAAAAACAGTGAAGTAACATGCGGACATAAGTATTTGTTTACAAGGGCATTGGCATTTTCTGTTAGACCTTGGCAACCCGACACAATTGGGTGGCCGGGAGGATTTACCAGTGATTTGTGCACTTTGGGCAATGCATAGAGGGTAGAACTCTTTGGTTCCTTAACATTCAGATAGTTCCATGTGTTTTAATCAATAAGCCCTTTTTGAAAGGCTTTAAAAATTATAGAATAATATTCCTGAATGAAATTGTCAACCATGACTTTAGATATGGGTCGAACCATTCCTTGTTGGTAAGAATGTCGAAGAGGTCTCCCTTCTCTGTTTTAAAATGTTGGTCTATATTAAGCCATCCTTGTATAGTGGGATGTTAATCCTCTCGGCTAATTTGGGTTTGTTCGCTATTTTCCTTAGTCTGTAATATAATTTAAAAATATTTTTTTACAGGCCCTAGATACCATGCCTGCATGTATCTAAAATGAAATCCAGCTATGTGCATAACAATAAAAAAACAAATAGTATATGGTCAGTATGGTTCTACTTTCTCCACATTGCTTTTTTACCTAAATAGTAATAAATAGCAATACTTATACAATATAAAAAAAGAACAATCACTAAGGTTCTAAAGCTAGATTCTAGGGGTCCTTCAGCATGCATAGGTATAGGTTTGGTAGCATGAAAGGGATTTCATTATCATTCATGAATAAACATTTGAAAGTTTTAGTAATGTCAAAACTGAATATATTTAAAATAAAGTAAGAAGCGTCCAGTATCCAATAAATTAATATTATCATCAGTCAGTTAATAATCTTTAAACTTAAATTTTTAAGTGAGTTCATTCAAATAAAGTATGCTTTTTACTGTTTTTTGGGTTAACTATTCATCCAAAGTGTTCCCTTGGCATCCAGATAAACAGTTTCAGGATCAATGGTGCTGATAGTGCAGTCAGCATGCAGTAATGTGCTGAATTAGAAATAATAGACATATCAGTGTCATCTAAAACACATTTAATTAAAACATGTGCATTGAAGCCCTTTGGGATTTAACGAAGTGTACAAATCCAAAATGGTTCAAATTTAAATGGTTTATAAACTCCCTGTCTTTGAATAAAGGAATTAATTAAGAATAAGGAATAAGTTCTGCACAAGCATAAGATTGAGGCAGTAAGAAGAAAAGTGACCATAGAAGCTTTACATTAGGCTTAAAGGATAAGTTCATCTTTTTATAAAAAAAAAAAATGTCAATAAATTTACAGAAAAATAATGTGCATATATATTTTTTTCCGTTAGGAGCCTGGAAAGCAATGCACCACTGATCAGTTGAATAGGGGTGCAATGCCAGTCTTCTGCAGACAAGCCCTGTAGCTTTCAGACAGTACCTCCATAAGGGCTTTCAGTTTGTCTGAGGCCTATCCAGAAGCAGGAGAGCAGCGTAGGGTTGGGACTGCTGGCTTGCAGTCTACCAGAAGTAGCGGTTCAGCCGGATGGGGAACCAGCTGTGGTCGGAGGTAGAAGGGGAAGCTGTCACCACTAAGGGGCCAACCACCTTGTTACCGGAGACCACTGTGAGTAAGCTGAAGCCAGTACCAGAGCAGTCTTCTCGCCAGCCGGGGACGGTGAAGACATGGGAAAACTTCAGTGACTGCCAAGCCAGAAACCCAGTGGGACAGCAGAGGTGACGCTTGCGGGGCATCAGTGGGTTCCAAGCCAGGGGCCTAGCAGGTCAGCAGAGGTGACGCTTGAAGAGTATCTGTGAGTGCCAAGCCAGGGACCCAGCAGGGAAGCGGGGCTGACGCTTGAGGAAGATACTGAGCACTAAAGTAGAAGAGCGCATGGGATCCAGTGGCTATTGAATCCGAAGTCTAGTGAAAGACTGGGAGTTCATTGAGTAAAGACCCATAGTGAGTGACTGTGGAGTAAGCGGAGAACTGTTTGTGTTGCCAATAGTTGAATACAACTACCTACAGCAGTCGCCCATAGCAACCAGCTACAGCTACATCGGGATTTCGTCAGGCTCCATGGGAAAGTGGCAAGTAACATCTTTACTTCGTATAGACTGTGTTATTGTGCATTCCAACAATGTGGGGAAGAACCAGCATGTCTGTCAGAGAACTCACACAGCAAGCGCTCGTCTCCGTGCAGCAGCTGCCAGCCCCTTATTCCGCTAATGCCAATGCACATGCGCGGAATCTTAGGCAGAGACGAGTGAGATCCAGAGTGGGCATGCGCAATGGCGCATCCATACGAACGTGTGTGCGTTAGCCCGCACTCACGCACGCACACACCCTCCCACGAATTCCGCCACGCGGCACCCTATATAAACAGAGAGTCTGTCTAGTGTCAGTGCTGGATGGTCTTCAGCTTGTCCCTGTGTTCCTGATTACTGTTTCTGCCTGCTGACATTGCTCCTGAAAACCCTTTGACTGCTCTCTTGGATCTTCCTTGCCTGTTCATCTGCCTCTGCTTACAATACAGACCTTGGCTTGGATTTATGACTACGGCTCTGCCTTCTGATTGTGTACCTCGCTGCCAGCCCGTTGCCAACCTCTGCCTGTCCCTGACTACGGTTTCTGCCTTCTGATTTTGTACCTCGCTGCCAGCCCGTTGCCAACCTTTGCCTGTTCCTGACGCTGCAGTTGATCCTGAGTCTGTACTCACCTACCTGGCTCCTGCTGAACAAGTGGTGATCAATCTTCACATCTTCTCCAGAGAAGTTCCTGTGCCTCCAAGCTTCAGCCTTCTGCCTGCAGGCACCTGCACCCTTTCGTTGCCCTAGCACTCCCTGTCTCCACCACCAGGGGTGCTTGGACCGGAACCGTGCAAGAGGCCACCCTCATCATTTTGGGCTCCGCTGTAAGGTACGTGACAATGTCTCATCGCTCATGAGAGAGTATCAGCCTGGTCTTTTGATACTTTACACCAGTGCTGCAAGGGTTAAAACAGACGGATTGGAACAAGAATGTTGCCGTCGTGGCTGTGAACGGCATTGAGAGTCCACCGGCTATCACCTGGCTTGTGAGAGAAGCTGCTCCTCTTGTTTCTGTTGCTGCTCCAGGACCCAGTGCTCCGGTTGTCCCTCAAGGCCGGGGTCGGGCCCACCTGATTTCCTTGATGGCGGAACCACTGTGGAAAAAGACACCGGAGTCGGGTAAGCCTGCAAAGGGTGAAGGTAGTGTCCCAGTGGGGGAAGTGATACCTGTGGCCATTAAGGTAGACAATGCGGTTGTGCCAAATAAAGCCAAATCCACACGCAACTATCTTCTGGCCGAAGAGTGCTCCACTATCTCCGACTCAGATATCCCATCCGATCGGGTCTCTGAACTACTTTCAGACAATTTTTCATGGACTGGGAAGTGGACTGATAGCGATGAGGAGCAATTGTGCGATTTAGAGGAGGATGAAATTCCCTCTGCCCGCGGCTAGTGTCAAAATTGTCTGCCAGTGCAGCTCCCTTCCTATGCATTACTAAGTCCTTTGAGGAGGATCGCTGGACAAAATGGGTTCCTAAAGTTGAATTGAACAAAGCAATCTCGTTGATTAAGTCTGACTGCAAGCCAGGTTGCCGGGTACCCAGTTCAACGTGAACCAGATGCATGGGTCCTAACCGGGTATGGAGACCCCAAGACAATGCCCAAGCTGTTCAAGACAGCGCATAATTATTAAGAAAGTAGCTGAAAGTAGCTAAGGAGTATGAATATTTGTATCCCTATATACCAGTACATCTATAGGAAGAGATCCAGGAAAAGGAAACACAATAATAAGGCTGTGGGGAGTTCTCTTCGGATCCCTTTGCGGTGGATTTCCAAAAGTTTTCACCCGAGATAGCTGAGAGGTACACTTCAGTATTGCAAACCTGGGGGTCAGGCTATGGTCACAAAATCGACCCAGAAAATGTGATTTTCCGCAGGCCAAACAAGAAAGACATTCACTATTACATTACTATGGTAAATGCTAAAGGAGAAAGTTACCAGATCCCAGATACTACTGGCAACAGTTATTGAATTGTGTTTCTCTTTGACACCATATGGATTACAAATGTGTGCTTCGTGGAGTTAAGACGCTATTCTGGAATCCACTCCACCTCTTGTACAAAAAGTGTTGCTAGTGGGGGACATTCCTGTTGGCTGAATTGCTGGGACTGTGTTGAACTGTGTGCTGCCGGCATATACAGGGAGTGCCCACTTGAGTTATGCTGGCTGGTACTCTGTAATTGCCAGTATGCCCCCCTTGGAAAAGTAACATGTTGATCTGACATTCAGCGTGTTTGTTTCTTCATCCAATGAGGAAATTTGTTCTCAGTCCCCGGCTGTTGTGTGGACAGACTGAGATCACCACTGCAAGGGGACCTATGTCAAGAATTGCGTTCCCTTGCACCATGGCCTGGCTGCTTGTTGCTTGATTTCAGCCATGCCTCTTGTCATCGAAGTTGTCCCTGAGAAGAAGGGAAACTGCTGGGAAATGTTGTTCTACCCTGAGTAAAAACTGATGGACTTTGGGGCTTCAAAGACACTGGGGTGTTAAGCTAGTTAGGTAGAATAAACTGTGGCAAAGGGGCAAGTTCTCACCTTCCAAATTGAATGATGGACTGTCAAGTGTACCAGAATTGTTTTTCATATGCTGGCCACCAGGTGGCATGGGCCGTGCCAGCCTGAGTGAGCCCTTTTTCACATTATGCACTTATTTGATAGAAAATGTTAAGAAAGTTGTCTGTAAGATAGCCATGGAAAGGAGTGGCACCCTCGGATGAGGGTGGGGCCCAATTTCACCTGTATATATGTTTAGATATAGAGATCATTGTAGCTTAAGTATATTATAGGGTGTATTTACACTGCTTTGCTGCTCTCGGCTGAGGGTAATTAACGTTAACTCAAGATTCACTTATGTACGGTATCTCACAAAAGTGAGTACACCCCTCACATTTTTGTAAATATTTTATTATATCTTTTCATCTGACAACATTGAAGAAATTACACTTTGCTACAATGTAAAGAAGTGAGTGTACAGCTTGTATAACAGTGTAATTTTGCTGTCCCCTCAAAATAACTCAACACAGCCATTAATCTCTAAACCGCTGGCAACAAAAGTGAGTACACCCCTAAGTGAAAATGTCCAAATTGGGCCTAAAGTGTAAATATTTTGTGTGGCCACCATTATTTTCCAGCACTGCGTTAACCCTCTTCAGCATGGAGTTCACCAGAGCTTCACAGGTCGCCACTGAAGTCCTCTTCCACTCCACCATGATAACATCATGGAGCTGGTGGATGTTAGAGTCCTTGCAATTCTCCACCTTCCGTTTGAGGATGCCCTACAGATGCTCAATAGGATTTGGGTCTGGAGACATGCTTGGCCAGTCCATTATCTTTACCCTCAGCTTCTTTATCAAAGCAGTGGTTGACTTGTAGGTGTGTTTGGGGTCGGTATCATGTTGGAATACTGCCCTGCCGCCCAGCCTCTGAAGGGAGGGGATCATGCTCTGCTTCAGTATATCACAGTACATGTTGGCATTCATGGTTCCCTCAATGAACTGTAGCTCCCCAGTGCCGGCAGCATTCATGCAGCCAGGGCCGGACTGGCCTACCGGGATACCGGGATGTTTCCCGGTAGGCTGCCTGCCCTGGGGCCGGTTTGCGGCTGCACTGCTCCCCTGAGTCCCCTCTCTCCTGCTCCTGTGATCACGGAGCTGGCCGGGTCTGTGTTCTGCGGCCGCGCACCGCGCTGTAACACGGTCCCGCCCCCCTAGAACGGCTCGTGTGATGGTAGATAGAATCAGCGTTCCACCTATCACACGAGCGGGTCTAGGGGGGCGGGACCGTGTTACAGCGCGGTGCGCGGCCGCAGAACACAGACCCGGCCAGCTCCATGATCACAGGAGGAGATGCCTGCCTGTGAGTACAGCCCTACCTGTGTGCCTGGATAGGGGTATCAGCAGGGGGGCGGCCGGCATATAGAGGAGATTATCTTTCTACATTCCTCCATGCAGCCGCTGAATGCTTGGAGGAGGGAGAGGAGGAGAATCAAACATTCAGGGCTGCATGGAGGAATATAGAAAGCTAATTTCCTCTATATGCCACCCCCCTGCTGATCCCCCCTATCCAACTTCTTTTACTGCCCCCCCCCCCCCCCCCAGTTCTCCTGGTGCTCCCCCCCAGTGTTCTCCTCCCCCACCACACTCTCCAGCCCCCCCCCCACAGTTCTATCAACCCCTGTTCTTTGTGCCTCCCCTGCTCTCCAGCTCTCCCCATCCTTCTCTAGCCCCCACCCCAGTGCTTTCCCACCCCCACAGTGCTTTCCAGCCCCCCCCCTGCTCCCCACCCCCCACAGTGCTCTCCAGCCCCCCCATGCTCCCCACCCCCCACAGTGCTCTCCAGCCCACCCCCCACAGTGCTCCCCACCCCCCACAGTGCTGTCCAGCCCCCCCTGCTCCCCACCCCTGTTCTTTCTGCCCCCGGTGCACTCCCCATCAGTCTCCAGCCCCCACCCCAGTGCTCTCCACCCCCACAGTGCTCTTCACCCCCCCCATGCTCCCCAGCCCCCCACAGTGCTCCCCACCCCCCACAGTGCTGTCCAGCCCCCCGTGCTCCCCACCCCTGTTCTTTCTGCCCCCGGTGCTCTCCAGCTCTCCCCATCAGTCTCCAGCTCCCACCCCAGTGCTCTCCACCCCCCACAGTGCGCTTCACCCCCCCAGGCTCCCCAGCCCCCCCGTGCTCCCCACCCCTGTTCTTTCTGCCCCCGGTGCTCTCCAGCTCTCCCCATCAGTCTCCAGCTCCCACCCCAGTGCTCTCCACCCCCCACAGTGCGCTTCACCCCCCCAGGCTCCCCAGCCCCCCCGTGCTCCCCACCCCTGTTCTTTCTTCCCCCGGTGCTCCCCACCCCTGTTCTTTCTGCCCCCGGTGCTCTCCAGCTCCCACCCCAGTGCTCTCCACCCCCACAGTGCCCTCCAGCCCCCCGTGCTCCCCACCACCCACAGTTCTCTCCAGCCCCCCGTGCTCCCCACCACCCACAGGGCTCTCCAGCCCACCCCCCACAGTGCTCCCCACCCCCCACAGTGCTGTCCAGCCCCCCTGCTCCCCACCCCTGTTCTTTCTGCCCCCGGTGCTCTCCCTATCAGTCTCCAGCCCCCACCCCAGTGCTCTCCACCCCCACAGTGCTCTTCACCCCCCCCCATGCTCCCCAGCCCCCCACAGTGCTCCCCACCCCCCACAGTGCTGTCGAGCCCCCCCGTGCTCCCCACCCCTGTTCTTTCTGCCCCCGGTGCTCTCCAGCTCTCCCCATCAGTCTCCAGCTCCCACCCAGTGCTCTCCACCCCCCACAGTGCGCTTCACCCCCCCAGGCTCCCCAGCCCCCCGTGCTCCCCACCCCTGTTCTTTCTGCCCCCGGTGCTCCCCACCCCTGTTCTTTCTGCCCCCGGTGCTCTCCAGCTCCCACCCCAGTGCTCTCCACCCCCACAGTGCCCTCCAGCCCCCCGTGCTCCCCACCACCCACAGTTCTCTCCAGCCCCCCGTGCTCCCCACCACCCACAGTGCTCTCCAGCCCACCCCCCACAGTGCTCCCCACCCCCCACAGTGCTGTCCAGCCCCCCCTGCTCCCCACCCCTGTTCTTTCTGCCCCTGGTGCTCTCCCTATCAGTCTCCAGCCCCCACCCCAGTGCTCTCCACCCCCACAGTGCTCTTCACCCCCCCCCATGCTCCCCAGCCCCCCACAGTGCTCCCCACCCCCCCACAGTGCTGTCCAGCCCCCCCGTGCTCCCCACCCCTGTTCTTTCTGCCCCCGGTGCTCTCCAGCTCTCCCCATCAGTCTCCAGCTCCCACCCCAGTGCTCTCCACCCCCCAGAGTGCTCTTCACCCCCCCCCCCAGGCTCCCCAGCCCCCCTGTGCTCCCCACCCCTGTTCTTTCTGCCCCCGGTGCTCCCCACCCCTGTTCTTTCTGCCCCCGGTGCTCTCCAGCTCCCACCCCAGTGATCTCCACCCCCACAGTGACCTCCAGCCCCCCCGTGCTCCCCACCACCCACAGTTCTCTCCAGCCCCCCCGTGCTCCCCACCACCCACAGTTCTCTCCAGCCCCCCCGTGTTCCCCACCCCTGTTCTTTCTGCCCCCGGTGCTCTCCCCATCAGTCTCCAGCCCCCACCCCAGTGCTCCCCACCCCTGTTCTTTCTGCCCCCGGTGCTCTCCAGCACCCACCCCAGTGCTCTCCACCCCCCACAGTGCTCTCCAGCCCCCCCCCCCCGTTCCCCACCCCTGTTCTTTCTGCCCTCAGTGCTCTCCACCCCTGTTCTTTTTGGCTACCCCTCCAGTGCTCTCTTAAGCTCCCCCCGGCACTCTCCACCCCCCTGCATTTTGCCCCCACCCATGTGCTCTCCAACCCCACCAGTGCTTTCCACCCCTGTACTTTCTAGCCCCCACCGGTGCTCTCAAGCCCCCCCCCCCCATTGCTCTCCAGTTCCTGGGGTCCCCCTTGATGATTGACCACTTTTAACTGGAATTTGCTTATATATATATAGCCCTATGTGATTTCATATCTGTCTTATCTGTATATAATACACTCTTTAAATGTGCTTTAAAATGTCTGGTTTTCCCTTTCATGAACAAGAATATAATGACGTTATGCTGTTGCGCTGGTATAATAATGATGTGGGGCTGGTAGGAAATTTTTTCCAGGGCTGAATTTTATTCCCAGTCCGGCCCTGCATGCAGCCCCAGACCATGACACTCCCACCACCATGCTTCACTGTAGGGAAGACACACTTGTCTTTGTACGCCTCACCTGATTGCCGCCACACACACACTTGACACCATCTGAACCAAATAAGTTTATCTTGGTCTCATTAGACCACAGGACATGGTTCCAGTGATCCATGTCCTTAGTCAGCTTGTCTTCAGCAAACTGTTTGTGGGCTTTTTTGTGCATCATCTTTAGAAGAGGCTTCCTTCTGGGACGACAGCCATGCAGACCAATTTTATGCAGTGTGCGGCGTATGGTCTGAGCACTGACAGGCTGACCCCCCACCCCTTCAACCTCTATAGCAATGCTGGCAGCACTCATACATCTATTTCCCAAAGACAACCTCTGGATATGACGCTGAGCACGTGCACTCAACTTCTTTGGTCGACCATGGCGAGGCTTGTTCTGAGTGGAACCTGTCCTGTTAAATCGTTGTATGGTCTTGGCCACTGTACTGCAGCTCAGTTTCAGGGTCTTGGCAATCTTCTTATAGCCTAGGCCAGTGATGGCAAACCTTGGCACCCCAGATGTTTTGGAACTACATTTTCCATGATGCTAATGCACTCTGCAGTGTATTTGAGCATCATGGGAAATGTCGTTCCAAAACATCTGGGGTGCCAAGGTTCACCATCACTTCCCTAGACCATCTTTATGTAGAGCAACAATTTTTTTTTTTTCAGATCCTTAGAGAGTTCTTTGCCATGACGTACCATGTTGAACTTCCAGTGACCAGTATGAGAGAGTGAGAGTGATAACATCAAATTTAACACACCTGCTCCCCATTCACACCTGAGACCTTGTAAAACTAATAAATCACATGACACCAGTGGAGGGAAAATGGCTAATTGGGCCCGATTTGGACATTTTCACTTAGGGGTGTACTCACTTTTGTTGCCAGTGGTTTAGACATTAATGGGTGTGTGGGGAGCTAAAGTTCATTGAGGGAACCATGAATGCCAACATGTACTGTGATATACTGAAGCCGAGCATGATCCCCTCCCTTCAGAGACTGGGCCGCAGGGCAGTATTCCAACATAACTACCCCAAACATACCTCCAAGACCACCACTGCCTTGCTAAAGAAGCTGAGGGTAAAGGTGATGGACTGGCCAAGCATGTCCCCAGACCTAAACCCTATTGAGTGTCTGTGGGGCATCATTAAACCGAAGGTGGAGGAGCGCAAGGTCTCTTACATCCACCTGCTCTGTGATGTCGTTGTGGAGGAGTGGTGGAAGAGGACTCCAGTGGCAACCTGTGAAGCTCTGGTGAACTCCATGCTCAAGAGGTTTAAGGCAGTGCTGGAAAATAATGGTGGCCAAACAAAATATTGATACTTTGAGCCCAATTTGGACATTTTCACTTAGGGTTGTACTTACTTTTGTTGCCAGTGGTTTAGGCATTAATGGCTGTATGTTGAGTTATTTGTTGAGTTTGAGGGGACAGCAAATTTACACTGAAATAGAGGGGTGGGAACCTGGTCCCCAACCAGGTCACCACAGAGGACTTGTGGGCAGTGTTGGACTATCACGGTACAGTAAGACAGTGAAATCTAAATAAGTAATAAGTATGTACTGAGCAATATAAATAAAATAGTTTTATTGATACACAGATAATGATCAATTACAAAATAAAAACATAGCAAAAGTTCATATATGTCACCAAAACAGTTAACCCCGGATTGGGGGGAGTCACAGTGGGACAATTCATCACAGAAAACAATTCAACTAGTTTCGCGGACACAGCAGCTTCATCAGGAAAGTATCTGTGGATTAATTAACAAATGATCAAAAAACAATATACAATACCATGACAATAAATAATCATAATAATATAACATGATATTTAAGCTAAGTAATTAGCGCATAGGGGGGGAGAAAAAGAGCAGAACTGCTTACCCTTGCCCCGACAGGCCCCGATCGCATAACCACCAAAGTGGTTTTCCAATTTATTCACTGCCTGTATCCCACTGTTCACCTTGTTGTTGGTTTTCACCTTGCTTCACCTGACCATCACTATTCACTGGCCCAATTTTGTGTACCCTTGAAGGTCCATACTACCCATTGTGTTCACTTATCTTTTTAGAATTGGTCCATCATGTTTTGTAGCTCCCCCGAGTCGCCGCGGGAGACACCCCCCTCTCTTTGGTGGTTATGCGATCGGGGCCTGTCGGGGCAAGGGTAAGCAGTTCTGCTCTCCCCCCCCCCCCCATGCGCTAATTACTTAGCTTAAATATCATGTTATATTATTATGATTATTTATTGTCATGGTATTGTATATTGTTTTTTGATCATTTGTTAATTAATCCACAGATACTTTCCTGATGAAGCGGCTTTGTCCGCGAAACTAGTTGAATTGTTTTCTGTGATGAATTGTCCCACTGTGACTCCCCCCCAATCCGGGGTTAACTGTTTTGGTGACATATATGAACTTTTGCTATGTTTTTATTTTGTAATTGATCATTATCTGTGTATCAATAAAACTATTTTATTTATATTGCTCAGTACGTACCGTATATACTCGAGTATAGGCCGACCCGAATATAAGCCGAGGCACCTAATTTTACCACAAACAACTGGGAAAACTTATTGACTCGAGTATAAGCCTAGGGTGAGAAATGCGCAGCTACTGTAAGTGGAAAAGAGGGTCAACGATGCCCATTTGCAGCCTCACTGTGCCCATGCAGATGGACACAGTTGACCGATTTGGGGCCCTGTATCTCGGGGTCACTTAGTGCTAGGAACCCCATCTTTGGATATGTTGTAGTGCTAGTTCAACTGGGTTTGAATGCCAAATTGGGGGTTCCTAGCTCCAAGTGTCCCCGAGATATGGGGCCCCAAATTCGGGTCAGAAAATGTCAAGCACTTTTCTGCAGCAGAGAATGACATTTTCTGAACTGACTTTGGGGCCCCGTATCTCGGGGCCACTTAGTGCTAGGAACCCCATATTTGGATATGTTATAGTGCTAGGTCCACTGGGTTGGCACACCTAGACCCAAGTGGCCCCGAGATACAGGGCCCAAAGTCGGGTCGGAAATATTTTTTTTTTGCTGCAGAAAAGTGCTTGACTCGAGTATAAGCCGAAAAAATGTGCTGAAAAACTCGGCTTATACTCGAGTATATACGGTACTTATTACTTATTTAGATTTCACTGTCTTACTGTACCGTGATAGTCCAACACTGCCCACAAGTCCTCTGTGGTGACCTGGTTGGGGACCAGGTTCCCACCCCTCTATTTCAAAGATTCCTGGATGATGGTACAAGTTTATTTATTTTCATGTTTATACTCAATCATAGAGACCACACACATTTTTCGTATAGCAAGTTTACACTGTTATACAAGCTGTACACTCACTACTTTACATTGTAGCAAAGTGTCAGTGTTGTCACATGATATAATAAAATATTTACAAAAATGTGAGGGGTGTACCAGGGGCGGACTGACAACTCATGGGGCCCCCGGGCAATAGAAGATCATGGGGCCCCCTTGGTTAGGGTGACCAGATGTCCCCGGTTTCAGGGGACAGTCCCCGGATTGAGGACACTGTCCCCGGACCAAGTTTGTCCCTGGTTTTGTCCCTGGATTTGACTTCAACAGGAGCTGGGGCAATTTTCAAAGACAATCAGTGCAGAATTAAAAAAAAAAAATCAGAATTACACACCCCCGCTCCTACTAGCTTATGGGGGTGTATTTTTTCCATTATCTGTGTCCCTTTCTGATGATTATGGTGAGCGGATGGACTATTTCTTCAGTTTCCGGCACATGCCCATTCAGCTCCGCTCACATGTTCTTCTGGCTTGGCTCAAATCCCGGCCAGCCACCTGCATGCTTATCTCCTTGCCTTCCCCGGCAGAGTCATTTTCCTCCATTCTCCACCCAGTAGTAGCCGGGGCCCGGAGAGTGACACCTGAGAGGCTGTGAGGCAGGTGGCAGTGGCAGCGACGGGCAGAGAGAGGCAGCTGAGCTCAGCTGAAGATGTCCAGCAGCAGGAACAGAGGGAAAGCAGATCCAATCGTGGGGCTGCCAGTGCCTTCAAGGCTTCAACACAGGTGTGCTTTGGGGGTGCCTGTGAATAGACTACATTGCACTGTGTCTGTCTCTCTGGCATAATGGATGGTATCAGAACTCACAGGCAGCAGGCACTTATTGGTCATAAGTTAACAAAATCAGCACCCAGCAGCCATGTTATGTGACACACTGTGACAGAGCCAGCCAGAGCCATGATAGAGTGCCTGCTGCCTGTGAGTTATCATAATGCTGATGATCTTAACCAGTTGCCGATCGCCTGATAGCAGATTTACTGCTACAGGTTGGTTGCGCTGCGCAAGATCACTTATATACGTGATCCTGCATTTCTGGGTATCAGAGCCAATCAGCGGAACCGGCGGACTCGCCTAGTGGTCTACCTATGTAAACAAGGCAGTTCACCTGTCATTGTGGAAGACATCGATCCTGTGTTCCTGCAAAGCAGGTACAGGTATCTATGTCTTCCCTTAGTAAAAGCACATCCCCCACAGTGAGAAAACACTTATTAGGCACACATTTAACCCATTGATTGCCCTAGATGTTATCCCCTTCCCAGCCAGTGGCATTAGTACAGTGACAGTACATATTTTTAGCACGGATCTCTGTATTAGTGTCACTGGTTCCCACAAAGTGTCAAAAGTGTCACTAATGCCACACACACACGAGCGGAATGTCCGACAGAAAAATAATTTTTATCGTATATTCCGATTGTGTGTATGCCTCATCTGACTTTTTTTTTTCGAAAATTCTGACGGACCTAGAAATAGAACATGTTTTAAATATTTCCGACGGAACCAATTCCTATTGGGAAAACCGCTTGTCTGTATGCTGTTCCGATGGGCCAAAAAGTACGCATGCTCTGAAGCAAGTATGAGACGGCAGGTATTGGCTACTGGCTATTGAACTTCCTTTTTCTAGTCCCGTCGTACGTGTTGTACGTCACCACATTGTAGACGGTCGGACTTTGGTGTGATCCTGTGTAGGCAAGACAGTTTCAGCGGAACTCGGTCGGAAAAACCTTCAGAGTTTATTCCGACGTCAAAAACGGTCGTGTGTACGCGGCATTAGTGTCCGATTTGTCCACCGCAATATCTCAGTCCCGCTATGAGTCGCTGATTGCTGCCATTACTACATTTTAAAAATCTGGTCACCTTACCCTTGGTCCCCATACTCAAGCCACACCTGCACAGGGAGATACGGGGGGGGAGCACACAGAGGGACACTGTGTGGGGGGAGAGAAAGCACACAGGGGGACACTGGGGGGACACTGGGGGGGGGGAGAGCACACAGGGGGACACTGGGGAGGGAGAGCACAATGGGGGACATTGTGGGGGGGAGAGCACGTAGGGGGATAATGTGGGGGGGGAGAGCACACAGGGGGATACTGTGGGGCAGAGAGCACACAGGGGGACACTGTGGGGGGGGGGCACAACGGGGGACACGGTAGGGAGCACACAGGGGGACACTGGGGAGGGAGAACACACACACAGGGGGACACTGGAGGGAGAACACACACACAGGGGGACCCTGGGGGGAGAACACACACACAGGGGGACACTGGAGGGAGAACACACACACAGGGGGACACTGGAGGGAGAACACACACACAGGGGGACACTGGAGGGAGAACATACACAGGGGGACACTGGAGGGAGAACAAACACACACAGGGGGATACTGGAGGGAGAACACACACACAGGGGGACACTGGAGGGAGAACACACACAGGGGGACACTGGAGGGAGAACACACACAGGGGGACACTGGAGGGAGAACAAACACACACAGGGGGACACTGGAAGGATAACACACACACACATAGGGGGACACTGGAGGGAGAACACACACACAGGGGGACACTGGAGGGTGAACACACACACACAGGGGACACTGGAGGGAGAACAAACACACACAGGGGGACACTGGAGGGAGAACACACACACAGGGGGCACTGGAGGGAGAACACACACACACACAGGGGAACACTGGAGGGAGAACACACACACACAGGGGGGCACTGGAGGGAGAACTAACAGGGGGACACTGGAGGGAGAACACACACACACAGGGGGACACTGGAGGGAGAACACACACAGGAGGACACTGGAGGGAGAACACACACACACAGGGGAACACTGGAGGGAGAACACACACATACAGGGGAACACTGGAGAGAGAACACACACATACAGGGGGACACTGGAGGGAGAACATACACACACACACACACACGGGGACACTGGAGGGAGAACACACACACAGGGGGACACTGGAGGGAGAACACACACACAGGGGGACACTGTGGGGGGGGGGGCACAACGGGGGACACGGTAGGGAGCACACAGGGGGACACTGGGGAGGGAGAACACACACACAGGGGGACACTGGAGGGAGAACACACACACAGGGGGACACTGGAGGGAGAACACACACACAGGGGGACACTGGAGGGAGAACACACACACAGGGGGACACTGGAGGGAGAACATACACAGGGGGACACTGGAGGGAGAACAAACACACACAGGGGGATACTGGAGGGAGAACACACACACAGGGGGACACTGGAGGGAGAACACACACAGGGGGACACTGGAGGGAGAACACACACAGGGGGACACTGGAGGGAGAACAAACACACACAGGGGGACACTGGAAGGATAACACACACACACATAGGGGGACACTGGAGGGAGAACACACACACAGGGGGACACTGGAGGGTGAACACACACACACACACAGGGGGACACTGGAGGGAGAACAAACACACACAGGGGGACACTGGAGGGAGAACACACACACAGGGGGGCACTGGAGGGAGAACACACACACACAGGGGAACACTGGAGGGAGAACACACACACACAGGGGGGCACTGGAGGGAGAACACACAGGGGGACACTGGAGGGAGAACACACACACACAGGGGGACACTGGAGGGAGAACACACACAGGAGGACACTGGAGGGAGAACACACACACACAGGGGAACACTGGAGGGAGAACACACACATACAGGGGAACACTGGAGGGAGAACACACACATACAGGGGGACACTGGAGGGAGAACATACACACACACACGGGGACACTGGAGGGAGAACACACACACAGGGGGACACTGGAGGGAGAACACACACACAGGGGGGACACTGGAGGGAGAACACACACAGGGGGACACTGTAGGGTGGGGGGACCAGGGGAGTATCATGGGCCTTCCTGTGGTCATGTTGAGGCCCAGGCCTTCCTGCGGTCATGTTGGGGCCCGGGGCCCATACATCTGTACTCCCCCCCGAACACACAGGGGGACACTGGAGGGAGAACATACACACACAGGGGGACACTGGAGGGAGAACACACACACAGGGGGGCACTGGAGGGAGAACACACACACACACACACAGGGGAACACTGGAGGGAGAACACACACACACACACAGGGGAACACTGGAGGGAGAACACACACACACAGGGGGGGCACTGGAGGGAGAACACACAGGGGGACACTGGAGGGAGAACACACACACAGGGGGACACTGGAGGGAGAACACACACAGGAGGACACTGGAGGGAGAACACACACACACACAGGGGAACACTGGAGGGACAACACACACATACAGGGGAACACTGGAGGGAGAACACACACATACAGGGGGACACTGGAGGGAGAACATACACACACACAGGGGGACACTGGAGGGAGAACACACACACAGGGGGACACTGGAGGGAGAACACACACAGGGGGACACTGTAGGGTGGGGGGACCAGGGGAGTATCATGGGCCTTCCTGTGGTCATGTTGGGGCCCGGGCCTTCCTGCGGTCATGTTGGGGCCCGGGGCCCATACATCTGTACTCCCCCCCGATCATTTGTGGCGGCCCTGGTGTCTCACTCACCGAGTCACCCGATGCCGGTAATAATACTTCTAACGGCGCGCTGCTCCCCGCCGGCCCCTCCACTCTTCTCGTCCGTCCCAGGTCGCGTGATGTCATGACGCATACAGTACAAGTACCATGACGGACGGGAGGGAAGGAGGGGGCGGCGGGAAGCAGCGCGCCGTTAGCAGTATTATAATCACGCCATGTAATACTTATACAGCCACTGCAAGTAGCCTCTCATGTGGCCGAGTCTGGGCCCCTAATGGCCTCGGGCCCTTGGGCTGGTCAGTCCGACCCTGGGGTGTACTCACTTTTATGAGATACTGTATATATTGCACTGTGTTATCACAAGGATATGTAAACGACAGTTATTCTGCGCAGATAAATTAAAACCTAAAAAATTATAAAAATAGAGGAATGCAAGCTGACACTTAAGGATGATTCAAAACGCCTCAATCAGATAATATAAAGAATACAGTGCAGCGCAATCAAATTATATTGAACATAACAGTCCATAACATCATCAGATTGATGGTAAAACAGTCCTGTGAGTGAACATATATGAGAAGCATCCTAAGGTATGGAGGATGCAATGATGGACAAAGACAGTAAAGCAGTGATTGTAGCCCTTCCACCACAGATACTCCAGCCTCTCACCTCATAGACTCGACCTGTAAAAGGTCGCACAGCATTTGACCCACACCTGCGGTACCAATAGTCACATCACACATAAGCATAAAAAAAAAGGGGACAATCTAGTGCTCTCCATTTTAAAATGTAATTGTAAGGTAAAAGAGAAATCCACTTACAAACAAAGCACTCCGACCGAGTGTTGGCAAACAAACGTGTAGTAAATGACTGGTTTCAAACCAAGAAGATGGCTGCGGGTGACGTCAGACGTAGCTCCTCGTTGGACGTAGCCTGGGACCTAGCAGGTCAGCAGTGGTGACGCTTGAAGAGTACCTGTGAGTGCCAAGCCTGGGACCCAGCAGGGAAGCAGGAGTGACACTTGAGATATTGAGCTCATGACAGCGATCTTGGATGATAAACTGCGAATGTTCGAGAAAGTCTGGGACCCATGGGTCAAGTATATGACTGGAGATCCTCGATCTATACCCAATTAGAGCAGATTCAGGATGGTGGGATTCGGGGCGCGAGGTCATTCCCTACTTTTCTTAGCTGTAGTCATACGAAGGCCTTCTTGCCTATTCCCTATAAACCTTGAACAGAAAATGTTCCATTAGTGCGACGTGGGATGAGGATTCCTTCTTATGAAGGAGTTAACCCCTTTCAATAATGCATAAAGCAGATACTTGAAAGTGTACAAACTGGCCCCATACACAAATTTCAACATGAAAGATAAGATAAACAGATTACTGCATTGTAGGTTTTTGGGGATCTTCACATGAACCAATAATAATCTTTGCTGAGGCATTAAGACAGAACACAGGATCCATTTACATTTGGAGTCTGGAGATAGCAGAAGCATGTTTACAGTGTAAGGAACTTTATATTGTCAGGCAGTTGGCACAGGTACATGCCAAGGTAGTGTTTTAAAAACAGAAGAAGTTGGCGACTATGAGAATTAGGGCATGATAACCGTGCAAAGAACATTTCACTTTTAGAAGCATCTTTTCAGCTAATCAGGATCTTTAATGGTACTTTTCTCTAATTTCCTGGTTGAAGTCACACCCATGCAATCCGATTCCAGCGCGAACCAAATAAAAGCTCCTTTTCATGCAGATGTGGTGCGATTTGAGCCATTCAAAATGAATGGGCTCAAATTCCACTGCACAGAATTTATTGTGATTTGTACAGGAATGCGGTGCAATTCCTGTGCGAATCACATGCAATGTGACAGTGTGAATCGGGGCTCATAGAAGAAACTGTGACGTTAATCTATTACACTGCAGGATAGCTTAGGTGGAGGTGTTTGGAATTAAGGATGAGGAGTAAGGTAATTGATGCACAATGCACTCTTTAAATTACATTTTTTCCTGAAGTTGGGCTTTAAATGGAGTTCAGTCAGCCACAACGGGGTATTAAATAGGAAGTGGAGGCATGATCAGAAACTAGCATAGATCTGGGCAGACAGCAAACAGTTTTGTTTGAGGAAAGGCAACAAGTATAGGTTTGAAACTGGAGCAACATGAAGCTCAGCCACAGAGTTGCAAAGTGGGGCTCTATAACATGCAGTGTGCACTGAGTAAGGTCCCCTTTAACACATGTACTTACTTGTTCACTTGCATGAAGATAGCATCAGGCATAAATAATATATTTACTGAAATGAGCATGTAGGTAAGTGTCTTATATCCCTCTTCCTTAATTGTAGTGGTCTCTAGACTGCTAAGTTAGTGTGGCTTGCTTACATGGGTGGTGGTAAAAGCAGGTGGGATAGCCATGGTTTTACTGCCCCCCGACTATCCACCTAAACAAAGACATGTACTCAATCAAGTCTGTACACATGTCCCCAGCTGAAAAACACCTTGTCACATATGACGGGTACTACTGCCACCTAGCTAAACCCCTTTAGAGTTAAAGACACAGAGGAAGTAAACCCTGGTGGGTTTTACTTCCTTTTTAGTTCCCTGCAAAGTAAAAGCATAATGTGCCACTTACATGCAAACGATGCCCGCAATGTCCTCGCTGCAGGCCAAATCCATCTTCACCCCTCTTCCTTCTGGGGCCACAGACTCCGGCTCTGTGACTGGCCAGAGTTGCGTGACATCACTCCTGCGAATGCTCGTGGAAGCTGCCAGTCACAGCACTCACTAGTGAAGAAACGGCACGGAGGGCCGTTTCTTCACAGCGCATGCGCTAATGACATCATCGGCGCACTACAAGGTAAATATCTCCTAAACACTGTACGTTTAGGAGATATTTACTGTACCTATAGGTAAGCCTTATTATAGGCTTACCTATAGTTACAACTTCCGCATTGGGGGTTTACAACCACTTTAATAGGGTTAGGTCACAATTGTGTGCAATGAATGCAGTTGCCATGTGGTGGTTTTGTCTATTTAAGGTTTAAAAAAATGGCAAGGAGGTGATATATCTCAGCTGCCCTCTGAAAAATGATCCAAAGCGACAAGGGCTGCTGAGAACGAGCCCTTACTGTTTGTCCGGAATCTTCATGTGAAAATCCCTAATGAAACATTCTGAATGAACCTGGTGAGTGGATACACCTAGCCAGGGCTGATCCTAGGGTAACAGATGCCCGGGTGCGGAAATATTTCTGGCGCCCCCACGTGGGCGTGGTCATCTTACTAACTCCCCCCACTTTACAAATGTTTCTATGGCTACGACTCAAACACAGAGATGCTCCCCTAAGAAGTCTTCATTACCCTGGGATCCTCCCATGATCTTTTAACAATAACAAACAAAGAAAAAGAGTACACTAATGGGACCTGGAGGGTGGTCTCTCTAATGCACACAGAGAGGGCTTCTGTTAGAGACTCTGTTAGAAAGAGCCCCCAGACATACTACAAGAGATGGTCAGAGACTGCACACATAGTACAAGGGAAGGTCAGACACTGCAGACATAGTACAGGAGAAGGTCAAAGACTGCAGACATAGTACAGGAGAAGGTCAGAGACAGCAGACATAGTACAGGAGAAGGTCAGAGACTGCAGACATAGTACAAGAGATGGTCAGACTGCAGACATAGTACAGGAGAAGGTCAGAGACTACAGACATAGTACAGGAGATGGTCAGAGACTGCAGACATAGTACAGGACATGGTCAGAGACTGCAGACATAGTACAGGACATGGTCAGAGACTGCAGACCTAGTACAGGAGATGGTCAGAGACTGCAGACATAGTACAGGAGATGGTCAGAGACTGCAGTTCCTAAGGATGGAAGTAGATAATGGCCGACCAGACCCGGCAATACAGCAACATCAGTTTTTCTGATCAGGAGTCAGCCCACTCTGGGTTGCCCGTGGCGACTCCGCTGGGTAGTGCTCAGATCTCTATTCTGGCAATGACTCCCTTCCTTTCTTCACCAGGGATGACGCCAGTCTGTGCGGCTTTCCCTCTGGTGGCACAGGGCAGCGGGGTTCTCTTTCTGATGATGTCTCCTCAGCACTTCCTCTCCCTGGAGTCCTGGGTGTACTTTCCCAGCATCCTGGAGCTCTCTCTCCCCCCCCTCATATTCAGCTTAGCATGCTGTGTGGGTTGCAGTTTCCGGGTCACAATGGGGCCGCCAGTCCACGGGACTACATGTCCCACAATCCTCTTCTCTGCTCCTTTTTATTGTATTTCTTCCCTGGCCAATATGAAGAAGGGAGAAGAAACATAGCGGGCAGCTGACCTGGCAAGTACAGCAGTGCGAGGAGGAGAGGGAGGGTGGGGTCTAAGAGCCCGCAGCTGCTCTCTCTCCACTCAGACACGGGGCGATCCGTTCTCCGGCTGCTTCGCTCTCCTCCTCTGACAGGAGGAGGGAGGGGGGTGAGCAGTAAACACAGAGAGCCCTCTTCCCGGTGGCACAGTCTCTTCTGCCCTGAGCCACTCCTGCATACCTCCGAACTTTTAAAGTTTTAAAGTCTGGGGAGAGCGTGACCTGCGGCATGCGCAGCTTATATCAAAGTGCCCATCAGAGCCCCCCCACAGCAGGTGTCCCCCATCAGAGCCCCCATCCACAGCAGGTGTCCCCCATCAGAGCCCCCCACAGCAGGTGTCCCCCCATTAGAGTCTGTCCCCATCAGAGTGCCCCCCCACAGGTGTTCCCCATCAGAGCCCCCCCCCACAGCAGGTGTTCCCCATCAGAGCCCCCCCAGCAGGTGTCCCCATCAGAGCCCCCCACAGCAGCAGGTGTCCCCCATCAGAGCCCCCCACAGCAGGTGTCCCCATCAGAGCCCCCCCACAGAAGGTGTTCCCCATCAGAGCCCCCCCCGCCACAGCAGGTGTCCCCCATCAGAGCCCCCCCCCACAGCAAGTGTCCCCCCATCAGAGCCCCCCCCACATCAAGTGTCCCCCATCAAAGCCCCCCCCACAGCAAGTGTCCCCCATCAGAGCCCCCTCACAGCAAGTGTGCCCCATCAGAGCCCCCCCACAGCAGGTGTCCCCCATCAGAGCCCCCCCACAGCAGGTGTCCCCATCAGAGCCCCCCCACAGCAGGTGTCCCCCATCAGAGCCCCCCCACAGCAGGTGTCCCCCACCAGAGCCCCCCCACAGCAGGTGTCCCCCATCAGAGCTCCCCCACAGAAGGTGTCCCCCATCAGAGCCCCCCCACAGAAGGTGTCCCCCATCAGAGCCCCCCCACAGCAAGTGTCCCCCATCAGAGCCCCCCCCCCACAGCAGGTGTCCCCCATCAGAGCCCATCCACAGCAGGTGTCCCCCATCAGAGCCCCCCACAGCAGGTGTACCCCATCAGAGCCCCCCACAGCAGGTGTCCCCCATCAGAGCCCCCCCCCACAGCAGGTGTCCCCATCAGAGCCCCCCCACAGCAGGTGCCCCCATCAGAGCCCCCATCCACAGCAGGTGTCCCCCATCAGAGCCCCCTCCACAGCAGGTGTCCCCCATCAGGTGTCCCCATAGATCAGTACCTGTCCAACAGATCCCTGTAGCTCGGGCGCGCTGGGAGCAGAAGCACCGTGCACATTGCAGAGGGGTGTGGTATCTCTGGTTACTAGGAGGGCGGCACTGGAACAGCATTTCTGGGAGTGCGCTGGGGATGATTGGCAGCAGCTCCGGCCAACCCAGAAGAGAAGAGCCGACACACGCAGAGGCAGCGGGGCAGACAGGAGACTGCTCCACGCAAACCGGATTATTGGAGTCTAGTACCAAAACGTGTTCCGGTACTAGGCTCCACAGAGGTACACAAAGGTACTCAGCAAGAATTCCGGGGACAGCGGGAGCGGTATGCGCTCTTGTCAGTTTCTGGCGGGATGGGGAACCGCAGCACCCACTACATGCGCTCCACCTCCGCCTCTGGACACAGATGAGGAGGAGGGAGTGGAGCAGCACTCTGGAGCTTCGGCGCCCCCACCTCTGCGGCGCCTGGGTGCGGAGCACCCCACGCACCCTGCCTAGGATCGGCCCTGCACCTAGCACTTCAGTCTGGGACCTTAACCTTTCTAATCTATTAAATATTAGATGGAATTCGTTTTTGGAGTCAAAGATGCTAATAATTTTGTACTTCCAGCTAAAGTAGTAGTAAAAGCTCCAAGGTAAATGGCTGCATCAGCCAGTGAAACATGCCCTAGTACATTATGTACAGCAAATATGTACATTTTGTACTTCTCAATGCTGCCGGCTCCAAATCACAGAGCTCCACATCCCTGAACTTCCAGGTCGGGGAGCACTTACCTCAGCGTTAGGTAATCTGCTTTGGGACTACATGCCTCATAATGCTTTGTTCCCAGCCTCGGCTCACATTTGTCCCTGTGCATGCATGCTGTCCATTAGTGTTTGATGGCCTTTGGGACTGTGACTAAATGTCCCATGAATACTTACCTCCAGCGGTACTGTGCAGAGGCGGCTCTAGGCTTTGTGAGGCCTTAGGCAAAACTTAGACATGAGGCCCCATGTGAAAAATAATTCAAGCAATAAAAATTAACTGGGGTATGGGTAAGGCAACCATTGGGGTTTCAGGAGTGGGGCTAACAATTTAGGTGTGCTGTAACCTGTAGTGTTCAGATCTACAGCTCAAGGAAACATTGGTGTGATCAGCGAGCTGTGATATAAAAACAATTATTTTAAGAATAGCATTAAATAATAGAAACAAATATTAGAACTTACCTATTTTATGTGAAACTTGTGCTGCTTGTTTTCTGCTCAAATGCTCAGTTCTGGGTTTAACTTGAGATAAGCAGTGTACAGGGGATAGCGGGGCAGAGCACAGAAAATCAGGACACAATACATGGGGGGCAGGCATCAGGGCGCATTACAGGGGGCACAGCAGGGCACATTATGGGCACAATAGGGCACATTACATGGGGAACAGCAGGGCACATTATGGGGCACACAGCAGAACATGGGGCACATTATGGGGCAAACAGCAGAACATTGGGCACATCATTGGGCACAAGGCAGAACATGGCACACACCATGGGTCTCACAGCAGAACCTTGGGGCACACCATGGGGCAAGCAGCATAACATGGCGTACACAGCAGGGCTTATCACAAGGCACACAGCAGGGCATAGGGCACACAGCAGGGTATAGGACACAGCAGGGTATAGGGCACACAGCATGGTACAGGGCACACAGCAGGGTACAGGGATTGGCAGAACACACAGCAAGGTACAGTACACACAGTGGAGCACAGCAGGGTACAGGGCACATCAGGGTACGAGGCACAGCAGGGCACAGCAGGGTACGGGGCACAGTAGGGTGCATGGTACAGCGGGGTACAGGGCACAGCAGGGTACAGGGCACTTTAGGGTACATGGCACAGCAGGGTACATTGTACAGCAGGGCACAGGGCACAGCAAGGTGCAGGATACGGGCACATCAGAGTATAGCAGGGCACATTATACAGGACACAGGGTATGGGGCACAGCAGGGCAAAGGGTATGGGGCACGGCAGGGTATGGGGCACAGCAGGGAACAGGGTATGGGGCACATCAGGGTACAGGGCATGGGGCACATCAGGGTACAGGGTACGGGGCACAGCAGGGTATGGGGCACATCAGGGTACGGGGCACATCAGAGTATAGCAGGACACAGGGTATGGGGCACAGGGTACGGGGGACAGCAGGGCAAAAAGTACAGGGCACATCAGGATACGGGGCACAGCAGGGCACAGGGTATTGGGTACAGCAGGGTACAGGGCACAGCAAGGTAGGGGCACATCAGGGTATGGAGCACATCATGGTACAGGCAAAGCAGGGCACAGGATATGGGGCACATCAGGGTACAAGGCACAGCAGGGTACAGGCCATATCAGTGTACGGGCACAGCAGGGCACAGGGTATGTGGTACAGCAGGGCACAGGGTATGGGGCACAGCAGGGTACAGGCTATGGGGCACATTAGGGTACAGGGTACGGGGCACAGCAGTGTATGGAGCACATCAAAGTACGGGCACAGCAGGGCACAGGGTATGAGGCACAGCAGGGTATGGGGCACATCAGGGTACGGGGCACAGCAGGGTATGGGGCACAACAGGGTATGGGGCACAACAGGGTATGGGGCACAATAGGGCACAGGGTATGGGGCACAGCAGGGCACATGATATGGGGCACATCAGGGTATGGGGCACAGCAGGGCACAGAAAATGGGGCACAGCAGGGCACACTTTTTCTTCTCAGTTGCCTTCAAATGCAGAGTAGCAAGGGAAGCGGCTGTAATAAGTCCTCTCTCATGTCGCACTGCTTCCTGGCAGCCCCTCCTCTCTTCTCGTGCATCCCAGCATATGATGAGAAGAGAGGAGGGGCCGCAATGCGACATGAGAGAGGACTTATTACAGCCACTCCCTGCGCTACTCTGCATGTTGGCTGATACTCAATCTATCCGTCAGCTGTCTGTGATTGTCGGGTAGATCTCCGCGGACCTCCTGGTGACTTCACCGCAGAACATCTGGGAAACCCAGTTAAGAAATACTGCAATAGGCAAATTAGGCAGCCGCGAGGCCCCTTGTGAGTGTGAGGCCGTAGGCGACGCCTAATTTGTCTAATTATAGAGCCGCCTCTGGTACTGTGCATACATGCCCTCTCTACCATCAGTCCCTCCACCCAAACCTTAGAAGTCCCAGATGGGAGTGCACATGACAGGGAGGCTCCTGGAAGACGCTGCATGGCGGTGCAGCCACCCTGTAGGTAAATATATCAAGGGAATTTATTTTGTTTGAAGATTGCGGCGCATACAAAGGGGACAACAACAAGAGAAGCAAAGGAGTTCCACCAAACTTAACCAGCAAAAATATGTTTTAGAGATTAAGTAAGCACCTGCATTTGACCTGGTATCAACCTTTTGCATTACACTGTACAGCAGATCTCAAACTTTTGGAGAGAAAGACAGAACAAGGAGCCAATCAGCTGTGCTGCAGTGCAAGGAGCTAGCCAAACAGTAGATGATGACCAACCTGTCCATAGATGGATTGGATGGAATCTCTGCCAGTTTCTGCTGAAACGGCTGAGATTCGATCCATTTATGGCCGGCTTTACTGAGCTGCAGTAGAAAAAAAAATAGGTCTCCTGCCCGGCCAAACACGATTGTGATGTGGCAGATGTGTATTAATCTCAGAACTGCATGGAAAAGAAATGCAAATCCTTTGGCAGAGATAAAACAGCTTTTCCTGTACGTATTTCATCTGTGTAGTTAGCTGTTGCCCAGAGCCCAACCTAAAATCCTGCCAGTGGCTTTATAGTTAAGAACTTGCTTTCAAATTCATAGGGGGGACAAAGAGCAAATGAAACATGCCCCTTATGAATTTAAAAATAAGCAAAATGATCTGGGGAAAAGTTAGCATTTGCTTTCAGTAGCAGTAGTCCAGCACATTATTGTTTTAGCACAGATTCTATCAGAAGTCAGAATAGAAGCTCTCAAAGCAGGAACAAGTGGTTATGCTGAAGTAGGGGGTTACTTTAGTACTATAAATCCATCATGCAAACTGATTGAAAAATCTTCTTTAAATCTACTAATTATATAGTACAAAACCCAGCCTGACTAGAAATAATAAGTGGATTTGTTGGATACGGCTTCTACTACATAGTTTTGGTAGGAGGCTGAAAAGAGAGTGTATGGCCATTTGGAAAGTTCCAGATTTTACAGAAAGTAGTCACAGCACCAGGATGAAAAGGGCTAAATGTAACTCCATGGTTAAACTTTGGCTATAGCTTGGGTTATGTTTAAGAGGGAAGAATAAAGCAGAACTGTAGCTAAAATAACAAGATAAAATAAAAACTTTTGCTGCAATATTCACTTCAAATTCAGAGCTATCCCGTGCAGTGCTTTTCATGCCACTAAATGTCCTCAGATGGGATGGCCAGCATTGTTCAACCCACTTTTGAGCGCAAGTAGTCCTGGACCCACCCTAGAGAAGTAGCACAGCGAAGAGATAATTTCTCTGTCACTCTTTTATCTTTTCCCGTTTCTGCCTCTCACACTCCAGCTCTGCTATACAGAGACTGCAAGAGGGTGATACCAAGTCAAATGCAAGTACTTATCCTACTTGCATTTTAGGCTCCATGCACACTGGAGCTCAAAAAAGCTTTTTCTGGATGCCAGATTGCTGGCAGAAAACGCTGGTTGAAAAACGCGCTTTTAACAGCGTTTTGTACTACCGTTTATGCACGTTTTTTAGCGTTAGCGTTTATAGCGTTCACAATGCATTACCAAACTCCCACAATGCATTAAAAAAATAGAACGCCAAATGCTAATTAACATGCGTTAATGCGCGTTTATCTGTGTTTGGCGTTTTTGGTGGTCAGAGAAATGGCACTTTGAATGCAATTTTATGGCGCTCAGAGAACAGCCCATAAACTTCACTGCTGATAAAAGCTAAAAAAATGCCCAAACTCCAAAAAACTTCAGTTTATGAGGTCCAGTGTGCATGGAGCCTAAAACATATGTTTAATGATTGTATTATTATTGATCGAAGAGCTGCAGATAATCTCAGATTCTTAAAAAAAGCAGTAAAAGCACCTAAAACATGCCCTCATTCACATCTGTATCCCTAAGCAAAATTTATTCTCAACATTAACAAATGCAAACTGGAGCTCATAAATGGCCATTTTTTGGATTTTTTTTTTTTTTTTTAACAGCCCATAAATTCCACTCTATGTTATCCTATGTGTCCATGCACACATGGATGTTTTTAAACTTTTATCAGCAGTGTAGTTTATGTGCTGTTTTCTGAACGTCATAAAATCGTGTTCAGGAGTAGGGATGAGCCGAACACCCCCCCTGGTTAGGTTCGCACCAGAACTTGCGAACAGTCCGAAAGTTTGCATCAACGTTAGAACCCTGAACATTCAAAAGTGCTAATTTTAAAGGCTAATATGCAAGTTATTGTCCTAAAAAGGGTTTGGGGACCCGGTCCTGCCCCAGGGGACATGTATCAGTGCAAAAAAAAAAGTTTTAAAAAGGCCGTTTTGTCGAGAGCACTGATTTTAATGATGTTTAAAGTAAAAAAAAAAGTGAAATATTCCTTTAAATATCATACCTGGGGGGGTGTCTATAGTATGCCTGTAAAGTGGCGCGTGTTTCCCGTGCTTAGAACAGTCCCTGCACAAAATTACATTTGTAAAGAAATAATAGTCATTTAAAACTGCTTGCGGCTTTAATGTAATGTCTGGTCCCGGCAATATGGATGAAAATCAGTTAGACAAACGGCATGGGTCCATTACCAGGCCCTTTGGGTCTTGTATGGATATTAAGGGGAACCCCGCACCCAAATTAAAAAAAGGAAAGGTGTGGGGCCCCCAGGCCCTATATACTCTAAACAGCAGTATACAGGCGGTGCAAACAAGATAGGGACTGTAGGTTTGTTGTTAAGTAGAATCTGTTTGTAATTTTGAACTGGTACATTTTTAAAGTGCAGCTCCTGCCAGAAAATCAATTTTTAAGCTTTTTGGAAAACATAGGGAAGGGTTATCACCACTGTAACATTTGTTTTGCTGTCTGTGCACCTCTTCAGAAGATTTCACCTCACTTTCTGTCCCAATGACAAATGTTTTTGGAAAATTTGGGATTTTTAGTGAAACAAGGATTGGTGATAAAGCATCAGTGGAGAGGAGACAGGTTTTTCCCATATCAATTCTTACAGGAGAGAATTTCCCTTCCTAGGGGTAGATTTCATCTCACTTCCTGTTGTCTCCTTCCGTTTGCAAGTAGGAGTCGTTCGTAAGTTGGATGTTTGAAAGTAGGGGCCTGCCCTATATGCTCTGCAGAAATTTGGGCCTTAGGTGTTGGTGGTACCAGTACACTGTAAGCCCTCACAGTTACTCTTGGTGGGTGCTGGAACGCCCTACTGTGAACTATTATATCAAGAATTGTAATTACATGCCATTGTTGAAAAGTGGTAGAAAAATTGGGCCTTTGGTGGTGGTGCTGGTGCCACAACACTGTAAGTCCTCACAGCTACTCTTGGTGGGCACTGGAACAGGCCCTGCTGTGAAATATTATATCAAGAATTGTAATTACATGCACCTGTTAAACAAAAAATTGGGCCTTAGGCACTGGTGCTGGTGCCACAACACTGCAACCCCTCACAGATACTCTAGTTGGAGCACAGGAATGAGCCCTGCTGCAAAGTATTGCATCAAAAATTGTAATTACACGCCCCTGTTAAACAGGGGCTGAAAAATTGGGCCTTAGCCACTGGTGGTGGCGACCAGAACCAAAAATGTTCTTACAGGCTATCAGCATGATCATTGAGGAAGAGGATAGTCACTCAGCATAACAGGATAGTTACTCAGCATCAGCATAGGCAGTCTTGAAGGGATCTGACATTTAAAAAAAAATATTCGGTTACATCAGCATCAGGTGCTTGGTAGCTGGTGGTGATCCAAGACTGATTCATTTTTATGAAGGTCAGTCGATCAACCGAGTCGTGGACAGGCACACCCTGTGATCGGTTACAAAGTCTCCAGCAGCACTGAATGTGCGTTCCAAAAGAACGCTGGATGCAGGACAGGTCAGTAGCTCAATTGCATACTGTGCAAGCTCTGGCCAGTGATCCATCCTCAAGATCCAGTAACCCAGAGGATTTTCGTTGGGAAAGGTGTCCAAGTCTGATCTTGCCCCTAGGCATTCCTGCACCATGTAAATCAGACGCTGGCGATGCTTGCTGGAACCAATCATACGTTGGGGCTGCGGACTAAAAAATTGTCTGAACACATCGGTCAGACGGCCACCTTCTCCACCGCTCCTTCTGTGACTGGCCGAAGCCTCAGCAACACCTTGTCCAGGACCAGGAATTTGTAACCTCCCAGTCTCTGGGAACGCATTGCACAGACCATTCTGCAAGGTCTCCCGAAGATGTTTCATCTTCTGCTCCCTCTGCAACAGCAAGATAAGGTCCGCAACCTTACCCTTGTAACGTGGATCAAGGAGGGTTGCCAGCCAGTAATGATCCCTCTCCTTGATCCGACGAATAGGAGGATCCTTCCGCAGGCTTTGCAGGATCAGAGAGGCCATGCAGCCTAGGTTATCTGAGGCATTCCGTCTGGAGTCCTCTGGGTCACTAAGGACGACATGATGCGCAGCCACCTCCTCCCAGCCACGTACAAGTCCATTGGTTTCTTGGGACTGTAAATGATCCCATAAAGACTGCTGCTGATGCTGAGTGCTAGGCTCCACCTCCATGCTGACACAATCCTCCTCCTCGTCCTCCTCCTGTGTTATCGGCAGGCCAGCAGGAACAATGTCTGGATAAAGGGGGCCTTGAGAGGTAAGGAAGTCCTCCTCTTCCTGCCTCTGTTCTGCCTCAAGTGCCCTGTCAATTATTCCACACAGTGTGTGCTCCAACAGGTGGACAAGAGGGACAGTGTCACTGATGCATGCACTGTCACTGCTCACCATCCTCGTGACCTCCTCAAATGGTGACATGACAGTGCATGCATCCCTGATCATGGCCCACTGGCGTGGGGAAAAAAAACAAGCTCCCCTGACTCTGTCCTGGTGCCATAGTCGCACAGGTACTCATTGATGGCCCTCTGCTGCATGTGCAGCCGCTGTAGCATGGCCAACGTTGAGTACCACCTGGTGGGCATGTCACAGATTAGGCGGTTCTTGGGCAGGTTAAATTCCTTTTGGAGGTCAGCCAGCTGAGCACTGGCATTATATGACCGGCGGAAATGCACACAGACTTTCCTGGCCTGCCTCAGGACATCCCGTAAGCCCGGGTACCTGCCCAAGAACCGCTGCACCACCAAGTTAAGGACATGAGCCAAACAGGGCACATGGGTCAGTTGTCCCTGTCGGAGGGTGGAGAGGAGGTTGGTGCCATTGTCGCAAACCACCATTCCTGGCTTAAGCTGGCTTGGTGTCAACCACCTTTCAGCCTGCCCCTGCAGAGCTGACAGAATCTCTGCCCCAGTGTGGCTCCTGTCCCCCAAGCACACCAGCGCAAGCACCACATGGCATCTTTTTGCCTGCGTACTTGCGTAGCCCCTTGAATGCCTACGGAGCACCGCTGGTTCTGAGGACAAAGCACAGGAAGAGGCCATGGAGGAAGAAGAAGAGGAGGGGGTGGAGGAGAGAGGTGTGTCAGAATCACCAGTAGTAGCATTTTGGAGGCGTGGTGGCGGAACAACCTCCAACACTACTGCACCGTGTCCTGTATCCTTCCCAGCTGCCAGCAGAGTCACCCAATGCACTGTGAAAGACAAGTAACGTCCCTGTCCATGCCTGCTGGACCATGAGTCAGCGGTAATATGCACCTTACCGCTGACCGCCCTGTCCAGCGAGGCCAAGACATTGCCTTCCACATGCCGGTAGAGAGCTGGAATCGCCTTTCGTGAGAAAAAGTGGCATTTTGGAACCTGCCACTGAGGAACCGCACAATCCACAAACTCACGGAGGGGGGCAGAGTCTACCAACTGAAAAGGCAGCAGAGCAGTTGAAGTGCTAGTAATTTAGCCAAGCTAGCATTCAACCGCTGGGCATGTGGATGGCTGGGAGCGAACTTCTTTCGGCGGTGCAGCAGCTGGGGCAGGAAAATTTGCCTGGTGCAATCTGATGTCGGTGTACCGATAGCAGATTGCCCAGAAGTACTTGGCTGTGTATCAGGGAAGTAACTTGGATCAATCTCACCATCTCCCTGCGCGCAGGCGCACACAAATTCACCATGGAATGGCACTCCGGCGCACGCACATTCGCGGCCCTATTCAGCAGCGCTCACGCGTGCGCACAAGTGCACGCATAATGTGAATCCCCTGACCAGCCTATAAAAGGAGCCTTGGCAGACAGACAAGTTGCTGGTTTGTCTCAACTCACCTGTGTTCCTCTGCTTCCTGTTCCTGTTTACCATTTCCTGTTCCTGTTTGCCATTTCCTGTTGTGACCCAGATTGTTTGAAGACTACGCTGAATCTCTCCTGACCTGACCCCTGGCTTGTTTTACGGACTTCCTGCTCTCTCCTGTGTTTGACCCTCAGCCTGCCTCTGGATTACCTTCTGCCTTCAGCACTTAGCCTTGCTGGCTCCTGGACTGATTACCTGTGTTTGACCCTCAGCCTGCCTCTGGATTACCTTCTGGCTTCAGCACTTAGCCTTGCTGGCTCCTGGACTGATTACCTGTGTTCAACACTCAGCCTGCCTCTGGATTTTCTTCTGCCTTCAGCACTTAGCCTTGCTGGCTCCCGGACTGATTACCTGTGTTTGACCCTCGGCCTGTTTCTGGACTTTCCTTACCCGTTTTACAGACCTGCTTGCTACTTACCTTCTGGTCCGGTCCATCCTGCACGAGCCATCTTCCAGACCTTCACACAAGTCAGGTGTCCCGCTGGAGGCTTGTGCCTCTTGGCGCAACCCACTCCCTGTATCACCTCCAGGGGTGGTGTGCGCTGAGTCGCAACAGCCACCGCTCTCTGCATCTTGGCCTCGGTGAGTACCTCTTTGCTGATACTGTGACACACCTAATTCTACATCTTAATTCCTCTTGGTGCAGGTTTCAGAGAGGACTGAATGTATAATGGGGTTGGAGATCCCAGCTGATGAGGAGCAAGGAGAGGTCCACTTTGTTCTTTGGTGTGGGTCTTTTAGGTACATTTGCCAACGAACTGCATGGCAGGTCGACATATGTCTGGTCAAGCATGTGGTGCCCTGATGTTTTGGCCACGCGAGATACGCCTGAGACATATGTTGCAAATAGCAGCAGTGCGATCTGATGCACTCATCTCAAAAAAGGCCCACACCAAAGAACTTTTGTAATAACGCGCAGACAGGAGCGCCCCGGAACATGCGGAGCGGTGTGATGCAGTCGGTGTTCTGCCCTTAAGCTGGCCCCTGGAGGGCATCCTGCCTCGTTGGAGATGTGCCTCCTCCTCTCTCCTATCAGGCACCCACATGGAGTCAGTGACCTCATCATTCCCTCCCTCCTCATCACTGGAGCAAACCTGGCAGTATGCTGCAGCTGGAGGAACATGACTGCCAGATTGCTGTCCTTCTTGGGCATCCCCTCTCTCTGAGCTCATTTTACTGCCTTCCTCTAGCTGGGTACCATCATCAGAGCCTTCAAAACGCTGGGCATCCTCCTGGAGCATGTACCCAACACTGTGGTCAAACAGTTCGGGGGACTACTCAGGAGGACATGGTGGGGCTAGTGAAGGAGTGACTGATGCCATTGAGCTGAGGGAAGAGGCCGTGTTGGCAGCTGCTTTGCCAGACAAAGTACCCTGAGCCTGGGTGAGAGAGGAAGATGAGGGTGGCTTGGTCATCCACTCTAGCAAGTCTTCGGCATGTTGCGGCTCAACACGGCCAGCTGCCGAAAAAACGGCCATGAGGATGCACCGTGTCCATGACCAGCACTGTTGCCTCTAGACACAGAGCCTGCTTGCCCTCTTTTATTGGCTCGTGACTGTCTGCCTCTCCTTGTTGGCCCTCCAGACATACTAATGGCCTGCAGGGAGATGTAGCTGCAAAAAGCTGGGACGTATATATATACTGATTATACTGCAGCTAGCAGAATCAACTGCCTGCCTGTAGTATTATTAGAATGAGAACACCGGCAATTGTATTCAGGTAAAGCTTTAGGTGCACACTGTGCAAATGACACTAAAACAAAATACTACAGCTCCCTGCCTGTATTTGTATGAGAACACCGGCACATGTATTCAGGTAAAGCTTTAGGTGCACACTGTGCAAAGGACACTAAATCAAAATACTGCAGCTCACTGCCTGTATTTGTACGAGAACACCGGCAATTGTATTCAGGAAAAGCTTTAGGTGCACACTGTGCAAAGGACACTAAAAGAAAACAATGCAGCTCCCTGCCTGTATTTGTACGAGAACACCGGCAATTGTATTCAGGTAAAGCTTTAGGTGCACACTGTGCAACGGACACTAAAACAAAATACTGCAGCTCCCTGCCTGTATTTGTACGAGAACGCCGGCAATTGTATTCAGGTAAAGCTTTAGGTGCACACTGTGCAAAGGACACTAAATCAAAATACTGTAGCTCCCTGCCTGTATTTGTATGAGAACGCCGGCAATTGTATTCAGGTAAAGCTTTAGGTGCACACTGTGCAAAGGACACTAAAACAAAATACTGCAACTCCCTGCCTGTATTTGTATGAGAACACTGGCAATTGTATTCAGGTAAAGCTTTAGGTGCACACTGTGCAAAGGCCGCAAAAAAATACTGCAGCCCCCTGCCTGTATTTGTATGAGAACACCGACAATTGTATTCATGTAAAGCTTTAGGCGCACACTGTACAAAGGACACAATACACCAAGTGAAAATAGTGCAGCTCCCTGCCTGTCAGTATATTATGAAGAGAAGAACAGGAACGGATCTAGCTAAACTGAATACAGTGTATAAATATATATACAACACACCTGGAATGCATATATATCCTCTACACACTGTGACTGAAGCTAACTGACTCGCCTGCCTACTCTATCTAACTCAAATTAAATGACACTGTCTCTCTCTCTCAGAGGCGGCTCAAGGCTTTGTGAGGCCTTAGGCAAAACTTAAACATGAGGCCCCATGTGAAAAATAATTCAAGCAATAAAAATTAACTGGGATATGGGTAAGGCAACCATTGGGGTTTCAGGAGTGGGGCTAACAATTTAGGTGTGCTGTAACCTGTAGTGTTCAGATCTACAGCTCACGGAAACATTGGTGTGATCAGCGAGCTGTGATATAAAAACAATTATTTTAAGAATAGCATTAAATAATAGAAACAAATATTAGAACTTACCTATTTTATGTGAAACTTGTGCTGCTTGTTTTCTGCTAAAATGCTCAGCTCTGGGTTTAACTTGAGATAAGCAGTGTACAGGGGATAGCAGGGCAGAGCACAGAAGGTCAGGACACAATACATGGGGGGCAGGCATCAGGGCGCATTACAGGGGGCACAGCAGGGCACATTATGGGCACATTACATGGGGAACAGCAGGGAACATTATGGGGCACACAGCAGAACATGGGGCACATTATGGGGCAAACAGCAGAACATTGGGCACATCATTGGGCACACGGCAGAACATGGCACACATCATGGGTCTCACAGCAGAACCTTGGGGCACACCATGGGGCAAGCAGCATGACATGGCGTACACAGCAGGGCTTATCACAAGGCACACAGCAGGGCATAGGGCACACAGCAGGGTATAGGACACAGCAGGGTATAGGGCACACAGCGTTGTACAGGGCACACAGCAGGGTACAGGGATTGGCAGAACACACAGCAAGGTACAGTACACACAGTGGAGCACAGCAGGGTAGATGGTACAGCAGGGTACAGGGCACATCAGGGTACGGGGCACAGCAGGGCACAGTAGGGTACATGGCACAGCAGGGTACGGGGCACAGTAGGGTGCATGGTACAGCGGGGTACAGGGCAGAGCAGGGTACAGGGCACTTTAGGGTACATGGCACATCAGGGTACAGGGCACTTTAGGGTACATGGCACAGCAAGGTACAGGATACGGGGCACATCAGAGTATAGCAGGGCACATGATACAGGACACAGCAGGGCACAGGGTATGGGGCACAGCAGGGCAAAGGGTATGGGCACAGCAGGGTATGGGCACAGCAGGGCACAGGGTATGGGGCACAGCAGGGTACAGGGCATGGGGCACATCAGAGTACAGGGTACGGGGCACAGCGGGGTATGGGGCACATCAGGGTACTGGGCACATCAGAGTATAGCAGGACACAGGGTATGGGGCACAGGGTACGGGGGACAGCAGGGCAAAGGGTACGGGGCACATCAGGGTACGGGCACATCAGGATACGGGGCACAGCAGGGCACAGGGTATGGGGCACAGCAGGGTACAGGGCACAGCAAGGTAGGGGCACATCAGGGTATGGAGCACATCATGGTACAGGCAAAGCAGGGCACAGGATATGGGGCACATCAGGGTACAAGGCACAGCAGGGTACAGGGCATATCAGTGTACGGGCACAGCAGGGCACAGGGTATGTGGTACAGCAGGGCACAGGGTATGGGGCACAGCAGGGTACAGGCTATGGGGCACATTAGGGTACGGGGCACAGCAGTGTATGGAGCACATCAGAGTACGGGCACAGCAGGGCACAGGGTATGAGGCACATCAGGGTATGGGGCACATCAGGGTACGGGGCACAGCAGGGTATGGGGCACAACAGGGTATGGGGCACAGCAGGGCACATGATATGGGGCACATCAGGGTATGGGGCACAGCAGGGCACAGAAAATGGGGCACAGCAGGGCACACTTTTTCTTCTCAGTTGCCTTCAAATGCAGAGTAGCAAGGGAAGCGGCTGTAATAAGTCCTCTCTCATGTCGCACTGCTTCCTGGCAGCCCCTCCTCTCTTCTCATGCATCCCAGGTGATGTCACAAGCATATGATGAGAAGAGAGGAGGGGCCGCAACGCGACATGAGAGAGGACTTATTACAGCCACTTCCTGCGCTACTCTGCATGTTGGCTGATACTCAATCTATCCGTCAGCTGTCTGTGATTGTCGGGTAGATCTCCGCGGACCTCCTGGTGACTTCACCGCAGAACATCTGGGAAACCCAGTTAAGAAATACTGCAATAGGGAAATTAGGCAGCCGCGAGGCCCCTGCGAGTGTGAGGCCTTAGGCGACCGCCTAATTTGCCTAATTATAGATGCGCCTCTGCCTACAACTCTGTCTCCTCCTCTCCATTGCCCCTTTCTGTGAGGGTCCCCCAAGGCTCTGTGCTTGGACCCCTTCTCTTCTCTATCTACACCTCCTCCCTTGGTCACTTGATAACCGCCCACGGCTTCCAATACCACTACACCACTACTGATGACACCCAAATCTATCTGTCTACTCCTGACCTCACTCCCTCAGTCACCTCTCGCATTACTTACTTCCTAACTGACATATGACCATGGATGTCGCACCACTTCCTTAAACGAAATCTCTCTAAAACTGAGCTATTAATATTCCCCCTCGCCCGTGCCCCCTCCATGACTTTTCCATCAAAATCAACAATGCAACCATCAGTCCCTACCCTCATACCAGGGTTCTAGGTGTAATCCTAGACTCTGACTTGTCAATTCAGCCTCAAATCCAATCGTTGTCAAAAGTTTGTAGAATTCACATCTGTAACATCTCTAAAATTCACCCCTTTTTAACAAATGAAACCACCAAGCTTCTCATTCACTCCCTTGTTATCTCTCGCCTTGACTATTGCAACTCCCTTCTCATTGGCCTGCCTCTCCATAGACTATCCCCTCTTCAGTCTATCATGAATGCTGCTGCCAGACTTATACACCTTACCAACCGCCCAGAGTCTGCCAACCCTCTCCTCCAATCCCTACACTGGCTCCCAATCACCAAGAAAATTAAATTCAAAATACTAACCACAACATACAAAGCCATTCACAACTCTGCCCTGAGCTACATCCTCAATCTTGTCTCCAAATATCACCCAAATCGTCCTCTCCGCTCTTCTCAAGACCTCCTACTCTCAAGCTCTCTTGTCTCCTCCTCCCATGCTCATCTCCAGGATTTCTCCAGAGCCTCTCCCGTCCTCTGGAACTCGCTACCTCAACCTGTCCAGCTATCCCCTACTCTTGCTACCTTCAGGCGATCCCTGAAAACTCATCTCTTCAGGAAAGCCTATCACGTCTCCAACTAATCTCCTACCACTTGCATTAGCTCATTCCCCAGTTACAACCTTTTGTACCACCTGCCCCACCCTATTAGATTGTAAGCTCTTGTATTTTATTGTATTATAACTGTATTGTCTCCCTTTTATATTGTAAAGCGCTGCGTAAACTGTTGGCGCTATATAAATTCTGTATACTATTAATAATAATAATTTTGCACTACAGAACGTGTTCCATAGGAAACCATGTTAAATGGACTGTAGTGCAAATCTGCAAAATACAAAAAGGACTAAAAATGCATAGGTGTGAATCAGGCCTAATCCCTCAAAGGAGCGTGCTCATAACCTTTCTAGATGTTTAGTGCTAATGCTGGCTACACACGGTGCAAATTTATTTCCTGCTACCAGGAAAGAAATTAGCACGATTCCCCCATCAAGACAGTGCTGACAGGGGAAACCCTCCTGGCAAACAATTGTCTGCTCCCATCGGTGGGTTAGGCGGGGGAAGCCATCCCCGTAGAGAGAACGTAGTGCTTATATAGCCGCTAACGATAAACGCGAGAGAATCTGGCAGGCTGGTAGTACCCAAGTTAATTGATTGATCAACTTAGTACATTCAGCCTGCCCATTAACGGTTCAAATCTCGGTCAGTTCCTGCTTCGAACTGTGTATGGCCGGCCTAACAGACATTAAAGTGATACTAAAGGATCGTTTTTTATTTTTTTTAAATAACAAACATGTCATACTTACCTCCACTGTGCAGCTTGGTTTGCACAGAGTGGCCCCCGAACATCTATTTCTGGGGTCCCTCTGTGGCTCCTCCCCGCATTAGATAACCCACTTGGAGAACCGCTCTTCCGAGGGGGTTACCTTGCGGGCGCTCTCCCGAGTCCAGCATTCGGCGTCCATAGAGGCCGAATGCAGGAATCAGCCCCGCCCCCCTGGCGCCCGCATCTTTGGATTTGGGAGCCAATGGCTGCACTGCTATCAATATATCCAATCAAGAGCTGGAACCCGTGGAGAGAGGGATGCGGGGATGCACCAACAGAAATTTGGGGCTCAGGTAAGTAAAACGGGGGCTAGGGGGCCGGTGACTGCAAGGTGTTTTTTCACCTTAATGCATACAACCCCTTTAAGATAACTCCTGACGACATACTGCAGTGTTCCCCTCCAAATCCCCTGCTAAAGCTTTCAATTAGTTATGTACAGCTTTAGCAAATCCCTGTTTAGTAGTTATTTTCTAAGTAATGGTATAGCAGAATGGTTAATAGCCACTCCAGTGTTCAAACAGAAGTTCTTTTGAAGTTTCCATGCTCTTGTGGAATGTTCACTCATGTAAAAGGCTATGAAGATTTATTCCTGGGATTATAGCTATGTTCTGAAAGGGGGGGTCTCAGCTGCTCTGTCTTCTATTCTAAAAAATGCCATGGCTGACCTATGAATTCCAAACAACATGGCTGCACTGTGTCTACCGCGTTACACAACCTATTCAAGTGAATGGGGCTGTGGCGCAACAGAGTGTTATACATGAGTAGCTGCAGCCTTTGAAGTGTTAAAATAGGTGCCCCAGGATATTGAGCAGAAGGGAAATTGACTCTCCTTTGACCAATTGAAAGCCAAGTTTAACCTCCTAAACAAATATCTTTTTCTGCTATCTTCAATTATGACAGGCATACCAGTAACAATTGTGGGCCCTGACGATAGAGGCTCAGCCTTCGGTGCTGGAAAACTTATTACAAGATGAGCCCTGGTTCACACTGAGCTGTGGGAATGAAGCCGTGTGAGTTCTGCTGAACTTGCATGATTTCACTCCCGCATGTCAGTCCCGATTTCGGACTCGATTTCAGACATCTGTGCGGGTTTCGTACATGTACATATTTTATTCATATTCTTTTTCCTCCATTAAATATATTTTGTATTTCTTGTATCCATGATAATTTATTTGACTCAATACCTAGTACAGAGATAGTCCACCTCCCAAATTCTTGTGGGTATAGTTATTCATGATGCAGAATCAGCAACTGTATCAATAACTTCATGACCCCTTGTTTCCAAAACTATTGATATGGATGATGGTACTCTATTGGGATTTTTTCTCTGTATTTTTTGCTATTTGAGGCTATACTCACGTTATTGCCTGCTTCTGTATAGGCCCTCAGACAGCCTAGCTGCCCGATGCTCCCGGGCTAGGCCTCAGGCTTCCGGCCTAGCAGCCCAGGGCAGCATAACACACGTCCACCCAGACAGCCGTCCAGGTGGCACAGAACCCTGATCACCTGACTCCCCCCAAATAAATAGGCTATCCCAGCAGGCCAAGGGACTAAAGAAACCCCCAATTGGCTGAGACACCCCATCCGTTTATAACCTGACCTTGCTAAACCCTTGTTTATCTAATGTCACCAGCATAACGCCACCTAGCGACAGATGAGAGAAGGTACAGTAAGTCCAGAACTAGAGAAGAATCAGTGAATCTACTAAACAATTAACCAGGGCAACTACCACCAGGCAAACTAAATTTACTAGAAACCCTGCCTAAACACCAGGGTGCTACATGTATAATGTGCAGCCCCTTACTGCTGTGTGCATGAGCCCTGCACATTTGTTTTTTTTTGCAATTCAAGCAATATAAGTACTCTATTTGTATTTGTATAAGTGGGTAGCACAGTGGTGTAGTGGTTAGCACTTTCAGCTAGCAGTAAAAAGGTTTGCTGGTTCGAATCCCAACCATGACAACACCTGCCTGAAGTTTCCACGTTCTCCCTGTGCCTTTGTTGGTACAGGGAGAACCAATTAACCTACCAAAAACATCTGTTCTTTTGTTTTATGATGGTTATTTTATAACATATTTTGATGTGGCTTGTCGAGAGACAAGGAGTATCAGGGGCGCAAGTTAGAAGACACAATTAAAGAATAGAAAAAACAATAGCATAAAATGCAATAGAATAAACCATCTACCAAAATGCAAATAGAATAGAAAATAAGAGAATAAAATAAAATAAACCGCAATGCCCACTGTATCATGACATATGTTTATGGAATTTTGCTATATATCTTTGACGTTCTCTTTGACGGAATATAACCGTCTTTCAAAATTTGAATAGAATAAATTTGAATAGATCAGAATAAAATAATAAAGAAAAGAATATAATAGAATACAAAAATAGAATAAAATAGAAAGAATATAAACGTCTTCCAAAATTTGAATAGAATAAATTCAAATTTGAATATAATAGATTAAAATACAATAGAAAATAATAGAATAGAAAAAAACAATAGAATAAAATTCAATAGAACAAAATAGAATAAAATTGAATATAACCAAAATTTGAATAGAATATAAAATAGGAGAATAGAATAGAAAAAACAAATGAATAGAAAAAAAAATAGAAAGAATATTGCCGTCTTCCAAAATTCGAATAGAATAAATTTGAATGGCAATTTGAATTTTCAGAATTTGGTGGAATCGAATTCGGAAAATTTTAATTAAATTCAAAAATGAATAAACTTATTCTGAAAAGAATTCAATGAATTTAAAGTGATTGTAAATGCAGACGTTTCTTTATCTTAATGCATTACATAGCATTGAGAAAAAAAGCCTTCTGTGTGCAGCAGCCCCCCTAATGCCGCGTACACACGATCAGACTTTTCAACGGACTAGGTCCGACAGTCTTCCCGACGGACTTTCGGCGGAGTTCCAACGGACTTTCCGAACGAATGGACTTGGCCACACACAAGCACACCAAACTCCGATGGATTTGAACGTGATGTCGTTCGACCGGACTAGAATAAGGAAGTTCATAGCCAGTAGCCATTAGCTGCCCTAGTGTCGGTTTTAGTCCGTCGGACTAGCACACAGACAAACAGATTTTTTCGATCTGACTCGAGTCCGTCGGAAAGATTTGAAACATGTTTTATTTCTAGGTCCGTCTGACTTTTGGAAAAAAAAGTCTGCTGGAGCCCACACGCGGTCGAATTATCCGACGGATTCAGGTCCGCCAGATCTAGTCTGCCGGAAAGTCCGATCATGTGTACGTGATGTGTCCGATCATAATACTTAAATGAGGCCCATCTAGATCCAGCGATATTGTAGGAGTGTCTCGGCTGCCCGGGACTCCCCTGCTCATTGGCTGAGACAGCAGCGTGCTGCACCATTGGCTCCTGCTGCTGTCAATCAAAATCAGTCAGCCAATGAGGAGAGAAAGGGGGCCGGAGCTCTGTGTTTGAATGGATACACAGAGCTGTGACTCGGCTGGGTGCCCCCATAGAAAGATGCTTACTGTGGGGTCACTTAACAGGAGGGAGGGGCCAGGAGCACTGAAGAGGGACCCGAGAATAGGAGGATCTGGGCTGCTCTGTGACAAATCACAGAGCAGGTGAGTATAACATGTTTGTTACATAGTTACATAGTTAGTTAGGTTGAAAAAAGACACAAGTCCATCCAGTTCAACCACAAATAAAAAAAACAAAAATAATAATAATATCATACAATCCCATATACCCCATATTGTTATTTTTAAAGAGGAAGTAAACCCTAATGGGTTTACTTCCTCTTTGTTTCCCTGCAAAGGTAAAGCATAATGGACTACTATGCATCGCATAGTAGCCCATTATGTGTCACTTACCTGACACAGGAGCCAGCAAAGTCACTGCTGTCCCCTTGTGTACGGAGCCTCCATCTTCTTGGTGGGTCTTGCGGCTCCGGCGCTGTCATTCAAAGGCGCCGCAATGATGTCACTCCCACGCATGCGCACGGGAGCCGCCACTCGCGGCATATTGCTGTTGAGAGCGGCGCACTCAGTTGTCTGAGGCGCATGCGCCGTAGACAGCGGTGCCTGTCTTTTGGCAAATATCGTGTAGGTTTATGTAAATTTCCCCCTCAAGTGGGTGGGACTTTATAGGCATGAACTGTGAGACTTACAACAAAGTTTGTAAAGGTATATAAAGTATCTTTATTTAAACAATGTATCAAAAAAAAAGTAGGCATAAAAGGGGAAAATATTACAGTGATCCCTTTATGCAGACATACATTCTACATAGTATATATGCATTTTGTCTTTCTGAATGCACAATGTTACCGAATGAATCAAGGTAAATATGTACTTTCAAAAATCCATTTGTAAAACAATCAGATCATTAATGTGCATTTGAAATGCCTACGCGTTACGGAGTCTTATGCCCCGTACACACGGTCGGAAAATCCGACCACAAAATCCATCGGATTTTTTCCGACGGATTTAGTCCGACACTAATGTTGCATACACACGGTCGGACAAAGTTGTCGGAAAATCAGATCATTCTGAACGTGGTGACGTTTGTTGCCTATGACGGGACTACGTAGAGGCTAGTAGCCAATAGCTTTGGTCTTGTAATGTGATCTGAGCATGCGAGGCACTTTGTCCGTCGGAAGTCGCTACACACGATCGGAAAAAGTCCGATAGGACTTTGTTGTCGGAAAATTTGAGAGCAGGAGATAAAACTTTGTCCGTCGGAAAATCCGATGGAAAATGTCCGATGGAGCCTACACACGGTCGGAATAGGACATTTTCCGTCGGAAAATCCGACTGTGTGTATGGGGCTTCATACTCCTTCTTCTGGGTTGATTCAATATGCACGTATATGTCTTTTGAAAAGGCAATCTAAAATACAGAGAAAGAAGTTTATGTATGTATATATATATATATATTTCCAGTATATGAAAAAAAGCATGCAAAAATATCAAAAATTATATAGAAAGCAAAAACAAAAACAATGACAAAACATAAAACAGCTTCCACGCACATATGGAGCGCTGAATATGGCCCTATATAATATCGGTCAATACCTGAATAGAATGTATGGTAATGCTTCAAAAGTGAAGACGCACAGAGATTCACAGTGCATATAGACAGGGACACTGTCTGCTAGTTGGAGCTGATAGATCACCGGGGGGGCATATGGATGCAAACCAGGACCGTGGTGGCCAATAGCTGCAGAAAAAGGAAGGAAGTATAACACACATTTGTAATTGTACCATACCACATTGGGACAGTAATGTTTGCTCAAAAACCTCACTCAAAAAAGCCTATAAAAAATCTCTAGAGAGAACACGGCATCAACTGCTGTACTCCAAAAAGCAAAAAAACGATGGTCAAAAAGAAAATGCTACAAGGATCATTGTATCATATTCTAATCAACATAACCAAATTCGCAATATTGTGCAAAAATATTGGCACCTTCTATCCATGGACAGCAGTCTGGGTAGATTCGTGCCAGCCAAACCCCCTATCACTTTCAGACGGGCAACGTCAGTAAGAGACTATATAATTCAGAGCGAATTTAAAAGGGGAGATTTGAAGCGACCCATGCATAATGAAAGGCACTTATAGTTGTGGAGGATGTATGTTTTGTCAGTATATTCAAGTGGGATCTTCCCATATATTGCCCAATGGAAAACTTTTCAAAGCGAACCACTACGCAAATTGCAAAACAAAGGAGTTGTATATCTACTAATATGTGATTGCAACTCCTTTTACGTAGGAAAAACAAAGGTAGAACTAAGATCTCGCATGTCCAAACATATTTGGAGCATGAAGAAAGCTACTCCTGATCTTCCAATGGGAAGACACGTGTTATCTTTGCATAACAGTGTTTTCCCCAAAGTTAAATTCATGGTCCTTGACAGGGTACACCCCAGCACCAGAGGGGGAGACTGGAATAAGGTCCTATTGCAAAAACAATTAAAATGGATCTTTCAGTTACAGGCTACAATTTTTCCGGGTCTAAATGAGGCAGTGAACTATAAACCTTTTTTGGAGGGATTCGTATCGGGAGGGATGGAAAAATAGCGTTCTATATACAAACCTGTCCATCCTTTTTACAAAGAGATATGTGAACCCCTAATAGATGCATTGATGTGGGTTATTGATATGGGGGTTGAATACATCATGTGAGGATGATTATCAATCCCTATGTACTTTCTAAAAAAATATCTTTCCTTTAGAACCTTTTCTTAGCCATCAATATATTTTGTAAATGTATGTGCGTTAAAAATTTCTCATATGCTTTTCAGAAATGTTCATTTTTGTAATTTTTCTATTTTTGAGATACTTTTTGAATGCATATATATGACCCATATATATCTGGAGCGCTCAAGATATGAAATTCAATCACCTATATGTAATGACACAGTCTGTGTATATATATGAACTTTATATCAGCCGAGCTCTTAGCACGTGTGGGGGGCGTGGGGTGCAATCCCGGCACACGTAGGCCGTCCTGGTTGCATGTATATGGATGTGATCCCAATTGTGATCCATCCAACCAGCTCAATGCCAGTTCGGCCGTCTCTTTGCAGCTGTAACATCCCCCTTTGCTGACAGTCACACAAGCGATCAGCAGTCTTGCTGACGCTATGCATTATGGGAGTTGTGGACCTCATCCCTATGATACACAGCACTGCCAAAAAGGTATATATACAGACAAACTAGTCATAAACCTTTGCAATAGATGTATTGGTATGATTTCTGCAGGTGAGGATGCAATTGCACCCCCCTGCTTTTTTCATTGTCTTTCCTTCCTCTTTTTGTTGGAACCAAGGCAGACATTACTGTCCCAATGTGGTATGGTACAATTACAAATGTGTGTTATACTTCCTTCCTTTTTCTGCAGATATTGGCCACCACGGTCCTGGTTTGCATCCATATGCCCCCCCGGTGATCTATCAGCTCCAACTAGCAGACAGTGTCCCTGTCTATATGCACTGTGAATCTCTGTGCGTCTTCACTTTTGAAGCATTACCATACATTCTATTCGGGTATTGACCGATATTATATAGGGCCATATTCAGCGCTCCATATGTGCGTGGAAGCCTATGATATGTGCATATTTTTGTTTTGAAAAAGCTGTTTTATGTTTTGTCATTGTTTTTGTTTTTGCTTTCTATATAATTTTTGATATTTTTGCATGTTTTTTTTCATATACTGGAAATATATATACATGAACTTCTTTCTCTGTATTTTAGATTGCCTTTTCAAAAGACATATACGTGCATATTGAATCAACCCCCGAAGAAGGAGTATAAGACTCCGTAACGCGTAGGCATTTCGAATGCACATTAATGATCTGATTGTTTTACAAATGGATTTTTGAACGTACATATTTACCTTGATTCATTCGGTAACATTGTGCGTTCAGAAAGACAAAATGCATATATATTGTGTAGAATGTATGTCTGCATAAAGGGATCACTGTAATATTTTCCCCTTTTATACCTACTTCTTTTTTGATACATTGTTTAAATAAAGATACTTTATATACTTTTACAAACTTTGTTGTAAGTCTCACAGTTCATGCCTATACAGTCCCGCCCACTTGAGGGGAAAATTTACATATATCTATTGATGGGATGTTGGCTAGATACAGCAGATTCTAAGAAAGACCTCTAATGCCTCGTACACACGATCGGAATTCTCATCGGAAAAAACTCTGACGGTTTTTCCAACGGGATTCCGACGGAATTCCGCTCAAGCTGTGTTGCCTACACACGATCACACCAAATTCCGACGGTCAATAACACAGCGCATAAAACATGTTCGACAGCACTATAAAAGGGAAGTTTAATGCTTCCGAGCATGCGTCAAATTGTTTCCGAGCATGCGTCGGAATTTTGCGTGTCGGAATTGCCTACACACGATCGGAAAATCCGATAGAAAGGTTTTCCGTCTGAAAAATTGACAGAAAAAGACCGTTGGGCATACACACGGTCGGAAAATCCGATGAAAAGCTCCCATCGGACTGTTTCCATCGGAAATTCCGACCGTGTGTACGCCGCTTAACTTTTTGATTTTAAACCATGTAGGTTTAGGAGATACTTCTTGGACCTACAGGTAAGCCTTAATCTAGGCTTACCTGTAGGTCAAAGTGTTTTGTAAGGATTTACAACCACTTTAACTAAAAAAAAAAAAAAAAAAAAAACGAGACTTTAGTATCACTTTAACTAAATGAAATTATTTAAGTAACAAATCGAAACATTTTTTATTCTGTAAGTGTCTAACAATCTTACCCCGCTCTGCACATGCTCAGTTGCTGACGATTTTGTAGTGGCTGATCTGCTAACAGACTTAAGGTAGACAGCTGCTTCTGTTTGATCTGCAACTGCCATGGTCCTGCACATTATGACAGCAGCCATTTGATGGTTTGACAGTTTGGTTGAGGAAACAAACAATTGAGACAGTTAGGAATCCCGACATTCCAGGAATATAACATTTTTTTCAAACCGTTAAATCAATGGATTTAGTTCTGCTTTATGATTTACTGCTGCTCAGGGGGCTCTGGGCTTCAGCAAAATGGAAGCCTCCAGCAAGAAGAAACAGGAGCAATGCTGGAGGCAATTTACAGTACAAACTAATTTTGGTAGCATAATTATTCATGTGGAATGTATGTTCCTTGCTAAAGAACATTTTTTTTTATCAAGTTATTACGGGTAAAGAGAGAGGGTGAATCTCCTTAACTACTTGCAAATCGCTGTACCGGTACGGAGATTTGTGCACTAGCATTCGTGTGTGTGTGCTCCGATTGGTCAGAGGTGGAGACAATCAGTGGGTCCCGTGGACTCGATGCCTGACGGCTATTTGGCTGCAGAGACAGAACGGGGATCTGCCAAAGTAAACAAGGCAGATCTCCGTTCTGTCAGGGGATGACACTGAGATTGGTCTTTCTTCTAAACAGGAAAACAGATCTGTGAGTTTCCCCAGTCACACATTCCCCCATACAGTTAGTAAACACAAACAGGGAACACATTTAACCCCTTGATTGCCCCTGATGTTAACTTCTTCCCTGCCAGTGTCATTAGTACAATATATGCATATTTTTAGCACTGATCACTGTAATCTCACTGGTTCCCAAAAAAGTGTCAAAAATGTCAGTTAGGTGTCCAATCTGTCTGCCGCAATGTCGCAGTCCCGCTAAAAATCGCAGATCGTCGCGAATACTAGTAAAAAATAATTATACAAATGCCATAAATCTATCCCCTATTTTGTAGATGCTATAACTTTTGTGCAAGCCGATCAAAATACGCTTATTGGTTTTTTTTTTTACCAAAAATTTGTAGAATAATACATATTGGCCTGATCTGATGAATACATTTGTTTTTTTATATATTTTTTTTGATATGTATTATAGCAGAAAGTAAAAAACGTTTTTGTTTATAGCGCAAAAAATAAAAAATCACAGAGGTGATCAAATACCACCAAAAGAAAGCTCTATTTGTGGGAAAAAAGGACATCAATTTTGTTTGGGTACAGCATCGTACGACCGCGCAATTGTCAGTTAAAGTAACGCAGTGCTGTATCACAAAAAATAGCCTGGTCATTAAGGAGGTAAATCCTTCTGGGGCTAAAGTGGCGAAGAGCGACACGGGGGACAATAAAAACCTAACAGGGGTTCTAATCCCTCCCCACTCTGTCCAAAACTTCCAAAAAAATTAATAAAAAGTTTGCCTTCAGTTATAATTTTATCCTGACCAACAGTAAAGGAAAATCAGGTCTCCTTCCCAGCTAGACTGGGTTTTGTGGTGTGGCAGAGCTGTGTAGCGGACATAAACAGACATAACTGATCCTCTCTCTGGTCCTTCTATCCATTCCATCCATCAAATGCAAGTCTAGCCTGTTGTTGGTGTTCTATCTCAGAGCACGTGACCGTCCCTCTCGGGGTTCCTCCTCTCGCTCTGCCGTACTGCGCGGTGACGTAACGCCAGCGCTGCGCTCACGTTCAGTGATGAGGGCGACATAGAGACTGTAGATGTCCGCCTATGACAATAAATAAGAGCGGGGCTCCTGGGTGACACATCCCGGGGAGGGACCGCGGCCTAAGTCTGGAGTGTGACGGGGGTACGGTGAGCACACAGCATTACACTGGGCGCTTGTCACGGCCGCTCGGTGCTGGCGGAGCTTCCCGGGCCGTAAAGCGGGGGAGGCAGTGTACACTGCTCAGGGGGGTCGGCAGAACATGGCGGCCGTGGAGCTGGAGTGGATCCCGGAGACCCTGTATAACACGGCTATCTCCGCGGTGGTGGATAACTACAGCCGAGCCCGCAGAGACATCCGCAGCCTGCCGGAGAACATCCAGTTCGATGTGTACTACAAGGTAAGAGGAGTGTGTGATGAGGTCATAGAGAAGTGTCAGCTGGAGTGTCTGCCAATACTTCACTCTTGTCTATCCTTCATGGACACACTTGCTGCTCATTTCTAGCCAATCACTAACCTCACCTGGAAGCTTTCACTTCTCAAAGTACAACTACAAGCACTAGAGAACTCTGCTTTATTCTTTTAGGGGATATAGCAGCCTTACTTGCCAGGGAAGCCCTCCAATTCTGCGCTGTCACCAATCTGACAGGTCCTGGGTATTTCTTCCAATCTTCCTTCTGGGTTCTCTTAAGTCACTTTACAGCCCAACTCTAGACAAAAAAACAAGTTTTCCCATGCAGTGAGGCTGTGCCTGCTCATATTATTTTTGTTTATTTTATTTTTGGTCTAGGAGAGAGGAGCACATACTCACCTGATCTCCTGAGAGTGGTGCTCCCCATGATCCAGCGGTGGACTGTTCCTGATGTCCTTCGTGTCCAGAGCAGGACTATGGGCGTGATGATACCAGGAACAGTCCGCCACGCCAGACAGCAGGGGGGTTGGGGAGGAACCACAGGGACTGGTTTTGTGCAGAGTCGATTAGGTAAGTATCTCTCTGTCCTCCAATCCCCCTAGACCAAAAATAAATAAAAATAAGCTTGCAGCTGAGAAGGGGCGGGGGGCTTGGGTGGCTGGTTGAATGATGCAGGAGGCATAGGGACCTGTCTTGTGCTGGGAAGATTAGATAAGTATATCACCACTCCCCAGTGATGGCAAGCCTTGGCACCCCAGATCTTTTGGATCTACATTTCCCATGATGCTCCACTACATTGCAGAGTGCATGAGCATCATGGGAAATGTAGTTATGGGATGCCATCACTGCCCTAGACACAAACGTGTGGTTGACCAGTGTAGGGCAGGCACAGTCCCACTGCATTTATTTTTTTTCCCTGGCATTCAGCTTTTAAAGTGGTTAAGTCACTTTTGCATCTTCATACCATCCCCTCTGTGTTCTAATAATGTGTTCCTCTGTGTGAGTGGTTTATTAAAATTTTTTTAAAAATAAACTCTTCTCACCGATCGCATAATTGGCTGGCTTTCTCCTCGCCCATCTGATAGCTGCAGCAGGCGGGGCCGAGATTCTCTTGCTGACATCACTTGTCACTGATCTCTGTGAAGATAGATATAGCACAATAATTTTTTTTTTTTTTTTTTTTTTCATAAATCGCTCACACGGGGGCACACAGGGTTAGAACACAGAGAGGATGGTATGAAGATGTCAAAGTTATTTAAGCAGCAGGAGTTGAGGGTGCCAGCACTGTCACAAGCTAAAAGGCAGAGAGGGGAGCTGAAGAGAGCACAGATGAGACAGCTAGCAGCCTGCGGGTGTCAGAGGCACGTATGGATGACTCCGGTGTCAGGGCTCAGCAGCCCTGACATATCGGAGTCAGCATAGCTAGGCAGGATCTGTCAGGTTTTACAGGGGGGCCAGCGCTTTACATATATGTTGTATATTCGCATCAGTCCCTGCCCTCAAGGAGCTTACAATCTAAGGTCCCTAACTCACATTTATACACATACTAGGGCCAATTTAGGGCAGTAGCTAATTAACCTACCAGCCATGTCTTTGAAGAGTCGGAGGAAACCTACACGGGTACAGAGAGAACATGCAAACTCCAGGGAGGTAGTGCTGTGGTTGGGATTTGAACTGCCTGGCGGAAGTGCTAACCACTTGGTCACTGTGCTGCCCAGGGACATAAATGTACGCAAAGCTGCACATGCGTGGCTTTGTGAACATGACAGCTGACAGGCAGGAGGAAGCCTTCATGACAGAAGAGATGTAAAGGGTCTCTTCTGTCATAAATGCACTGCTTGCCAGCAAGCTTTTTTTATTTATTTTATAAAGCTGGTTAAGCCACTGTTCACCCCCTGTGAATGAGACTTTTCAGATCATGCACTTGACGTAGCACAATTTCAAAGCCACAGGTCAGTGCGATTCCCGGTGCGATTTGTCTGACATCTCTGTATCTCTATGCAAGTCGCACGTGAAATCGCAAATAGTGCAGGAAGCTTTTTTTTCAAATCGGATGTGCCTCCACAAAGTCGGGAGTCAGACTCATTTGCACATGACATGCAATTTGGAACTGTCAAATCACATAAGTTGCATCGGTATAACCAGGGGCTTAATAGCAATTGAAGGCACCACTTTTATTATGTTAGACCCCTTTCACACCACGCCGCCCATAGCGTCGGCGGTAAAACGCCGCTATTTTTAGCGTCGTTTTACCATCGTATTTGCGGCGCATTTCGGCTGCTAGCGGGGCGATTTTTACCCCCCAGCTAGCGGCCGAGAAAGGTTTAAAACCCCTGGCAATACGCCGCAATAGCGGCGTTTTGCCAGTGGTATTGCAGCGCTGCCCCATTGATTTCAATAGGGGGCGGTAAACGCAACGCTCCTTCACCGCTCCAAAGAAGCTGCTGGCAGGACTTTTCCTGATGTCTTGCCAGCGCACCGCTCCAGTGTGAAAGCCCAATTTTTAAAGTGATGTTTACATTCCTTGTAATGTAAACATCGCGTGCAAAAGCAAACACATATGAAAACGGTGTTCAAACCACACATGTGAGGTATTGCAGCGATTGGTAGAGCTAGAGCAATAATTCTAGCCCTAGACCCCTCCTTTGTAACGAAAAACGTGCAACCTGTAGAATTTTTTTTTTTATTTTTTTTTTTTTTTTTTATTACCTGTAGAGATTTAATAGGAAAGAGATAAAGGTAAAAGTTTGTTGCCATTCCACGAGCGAGGCTATTTTAAAGTAACATGTTGGGTATCAATTTACTCAGCATAACATTATCTTTCACAATATAAAAATAAATTGGGTTAATTTTACTCTTTTTTTTTTTTTTTTTTTTTTTTTATTTGTTAATTCAAAAAAGTCTGTTTTTTATTTATTTATTTTTTTCCAAAAAAAGTTCTCTTGTAAGACCGCTGTGCAAATACAGGGTGTTATAAAAAAAATGTGTTATGTTTGGGGCTGCTATGTAGTTTTCTAGCAAATTTAAAAAAATCAAAAAAATTCAACTTGTAAACAACAAATCTCAAAAAGAGGCTCGGTCCTTAAAGAGGAGTGCCAAAAAAAAATACTGCAGCTGCTGACTTTTAATAATCGGACACTTACCTGTCCCGGGGTCCAGCGATGCGGGGGAACGAGACCCCCCCCCCCCCCCCTCGTTCCCCGCTCCACTCGAGGCGCCGGCATTCTTAATGTGGGAACCCGGCTGTGGCTTCACAGCTGGGTAGCTACTGCGCATGCAGAGCGGCGCCGTGCGCCTTGATTCGACACTCACTCATCTGGGACACATGACAGGTCCCAGATGACTGTGCGGCGCCTACAGGAAGTGACATTTAGCCCGGGCAATGAAGGTGGCAGACTACGAGGGACCCCCTAGCAACAGGCATTTAGAGGTGAGTAAAAAATGTTTTTTTTTTTTTTTTATGATTTTTAAGACACTTTTTTTTTTTTTGCCCGCAACCCCACTTTAAGTGGATAACCACCTGAAGTCCAGCGACCTACCACTACATCGCTGGTCCAGAAGATAACTAAAAGCAATTTTTAGCAGAGCTAGATGCAGTATGTGCAAAATCAACATATTCAATACAATTGTGCAATGTTAAAAGCCAACACAACTTGTTTCACGTGTGTCACCAGATGCCCTCTGTTGTGAAAAAAACAATCTTCTAAACATCTTGTGATGCAGTAGAAAAAAAGTTTGGAAGCTTGTTTTTTTTTTTTTTTTCATTATTATATAGGCATCTGATATCGCATGTGAAGCATGTCTGCATTTAACATTGCACAATTGTAGTACTGTATTTTGTGTTTTTTTCAGTTTGTCTTATTGCAAATGTGAGTGAAACGCATATTGGTGCTAGCTGCTTAGTGTTTGTCGGGTAGTATGTGCCAGAGATAGGTTTGGTTTTAATAAATTTTTAACATGCTATACTGGCTATTTATAATTTTTTTTTTTTCTCCCTGTATTTGGGCTTTAAAATTTATGTATTGCAGAATTTTTATTTTTATTTTTTTTTAGCAGTCACTTCAAGTAGAAAAAAATAAAAATATAAACCTAACTTTCAATTTTGCCTCTTTGCCTCATCTATATTTTCTAATAAATTTCAATCTAAAAACTTAGATTTTTAGTGTGTGTTTGTTTTTTGATTTTTTTTCTTTTACTGCATAGCCCTAGCTCTCACTCAGTTCAGTGCTGCTGGTGGGTTTGATCGCTCTCTCTGCTGACAACCTCCTAGTGCAGGGATATGAAATTGGCAGACCTCCAGCTGTTGCAAAACTACAATTCCCATCATGCTTGTGGCTGTCACTCTTGCTATGCCTCATGGGACTTGTAGTTCTGCAACAGCTGGAGGTCTGCTAATTGCATATCCCTAATCTAGTGGATACTGGTGGAAGATATCACTGCCCTTTGTGGTTCAGCTCATTTATTGGCCCTCCAGAGGAGTTGGCGCTTTGTGTCATTTGACCACATAAACGATGATAAAGTGTTTACGTTGAAATGTTTTGGGGGGGCGCTCTATACTATAGCTTGCTGTTGGGGGCACCCTGAAGGCAGGAGGAGACAGAAGCGTCAGTGGGGGACCCCAGAAGAGGAGATTCAGGGCTGCTCTGTGCAAAATCATTACAGAGCAGGTAAGTATAACATCACTTTTTTTTTTTTTTTTTAAATCACTTTAAAGACTGTGCAGGGAAGATTGGCATCGGAACCCAGAGAAGGTGGAGACTGATATAAGGCATTACGTTTAGAGCCCTTTCACACTGACAGCCTGGGGGCATTGGCGGTAAAGCAGCGCTTTACCATTGTTTTTAAAGGTGCTTTTCGGCTGCTAGTAGGGCGCTTTCAACCCCCTCTAGCGGCTGAATAAAGGGTTAAAAGCGCCTGCAAAGTGCTGAGGCGCTGCCCACTGGTTTCAATGGGCAGGGGCACTTTAAGAGCCTCAAAGCTGCTTGCAGGACTTTTTTTTTTTAAATATTTTTTTTTTTTTGACGTCCTGCCAGCGCAGTGCCTATGCACTCGAGCTTTCACACTGGGATTGCAGATAAAGCATTTTTTTCAGGCGCTATTAAAAAAAAAAAAAAAAAAAAAAAAGAAAATGCCTCCCAGTGTTAAAGGGGTCTTAAAGTAAACTTTTACCAGTACAGTGCATTATATTTAAAATGTACATATCCATGAAAAAAGTCTCAGCTTTTAGTACTATTAAAGAATTCTCTTCCAACCTTCATATAGCTTCATGTCTGACTCCTAGTTATTGTGCCCATATATCCTACTTCTGGGTGTATTTATTATATAGATAAAAGTAATATATTATTACTTTCACTGTTTCACAGTATAAATGAACCCCTTATAGTAGTGATTATCTATCTGCTAATTTTGGGTAAAAAAAAAAAAAAATCAATTTTGACAGGTCATACAAAAACTGCATGCTGCTGCTACTAAACATTTCAGGCCTGGAGATATATATGCACTACAGTTCATTTACCATGGTTTTCTATGGGACATGTTCACATCTATGCTTTTTTTATTTATTTATTTTTTTTTTCCAACGCAAAAACTGTTTTTTTTTATTATTTTATTTTTTTTGCTGTGATTTATGTTTTTTAAATCTGCCCAATGACATATTGCCCAAAAAAAGCATAACAAATGCAAATAGCAGTGCAGAAACGGATCAAAAGCAAACTGTATAGTTGTGAATTGAGCCTTATGCTGGCCACACACATATCGCTTTTCGGACAACAGTATTCATTACAAAATATCTTTGTACGTTCATTGAATGAAAGAATGGCGTTTGAAAATTTCACTTACTCAGGTTTTGTCTTATAATTACTTGCAGTAGTTCTGTTAACTGTAAAGGAGGTTGTACATTCAGTTGACTGTGTCAGTAGGTTTGGTCCGCACTTCAGAACATACTGAACAGGCAAAAAATTTGGCAGAACCCACAAACACTTTTAAAGTCTATGGGACACAAACATGAATAATCGAAAGTGCTAATTTTAAAGACTTGTATGCAAGTTATTGTCATAAAATGTGTTTGGGGACCCGGGTCCTGCCCCAGGGGACATGTATCAATGCAAAAAAAAATTTAAAATATGCAAGTTTTAAAAAAAAAAAAAAAAAAAAAAACTTTTTCTCCCTCTCTTTATTGCCGAGACCCGACCATTCATTACAGCCGCAAGCAGTTTTAAATGACAATTTTTTTTCATTTTTTAGAAATGTAATTTTGCTGTGATACTGTTCTAAACAAGGGAAAAATGTGCCACTTTACAGGCATACTATAGACACCCCCCCGGTACAATGTTTAAAGGAATATTTCATTTTTATTGTTTCACTTTAAGCATTAAAAAAATCAATGCTCCCGAAAAACGTCCGTCGGCTCAAACTTGTGCTCGTGCCGAACCATTCGCCCATCCCCATATGTCAGTGGCATCAGTTTGAGGCATTTAGGAAAACATTCAGAATTCACTGACAGATGAATTTACCTTTTTCTGGCACTTGTTGCATATAAGGTAAAATCAGTATTTTTTTTTGCTAGAAAAGGTGTCATCTCCCACTGCTTATAATAACAGCCGAGTAGCTTTTTAGCCACATTGGTTATTACAAGAATGCCAACCGTCCGCTCTGTTAAAAAATGAAACCATTACTGAGGTGATACCTGCGGCTGCCGGTACAATACCTTGAAGCTGAAGGCTTTATATTTGCATTACATCGACATCAAGGGGTTAAGTAAACTTGTCTGAAGCCAACAAAAGCTTGTTGACACAGGCCCTAAAAGTGATACTAAACAGAAGTGTTAATGGTAGAGCTGCAATATTCTGAATAAAATGAGAATCGTGTTTTTTATTTATTTTTTTAGGCCAAGAATTGTAATTCTAACATCTCACATGTATACAAAAATATTGGGCTAACATTACAGTTTAAATGATGTATGGAATGTCAACCCATAGTGGTCTTGCGAGCATTAAATTATACATGGTGCCTCATCCCTTGGGACATGGTAACATAAATTCAAGAAATTTATAATATTTTAATGTCACCACACTAAAGCCTCATGCACACGAGACGCTGTTAAACGCGCGTTCAGAGGCAGTTGGACACTTTTTTTTTTTTTTTTTTTTTTTCAACTGCCCCTGAACTCATTCAATGTTATCCTATGTGTCCATGTACACAGTCTTGTTTTTTAGGCAGTTGCGTTTAACCTTGTTTTTCCAGAAGCAAAAAAATGGGTTCAGACACAAGTTTTTCACGTTTCTGACGATAAATGCGGCAAAAAGCAGTACCGATTTTAGCTGTTTTTAAACTAAAAAAACAAACAAGGCATTTTTTAACGGTGCCCTATTCCCCCCCCCCCCCCCCCCCCCATCTCAAAATCTCAAATTATGGCAAATGATGGAAAAACCATTTAACTATATTTTAAGCAATTGTAACGTGGCAAGTGGACAATCCACAACTTGTGGCAGGTGACAATCCGCTACTTGTGGCAGGTGACATGCTAAATACAAGTACACTGCTGCTCTCACAGCTGCTGCTACTCACTCTGGTCTACCAAAATGGCTGAAATTTATTAAATTAATACTGTTTGGTTTTTTTTTTTTTTTGGGCTTGGGGAGGGTCTTATGAGGTTATCTTATAAATGCTTCTAGATGAAAACGCAAGATGGCAAGCAGAACGGGCGTTTCTAAACGCTGGTTTCAGCTTTCAAAAACATGCGTTCAGCAGAGTTTGCATCGGCGTCTCGTGTGCATGGGGCCTAAGAAGTAAATGTAGAATATTTTATTGAAAAATTACAAAGTATCTAAAAAAATCACATAACCTGTTTTTGACAAATCGCTAAAACACCCTATTCTGCTGAGCTAATGACACAATACCCTCTCACAGGTTGTAATTGGTGACCCCCAGATCACAGTGGAAATAGATACTACAGGACTGCTGACAAGTCCTATTATGCAAACATCTGGTAGTGACCAAAAGGCCCCTTTCACACTGGGGCGTTTTTCAGGCGGTACAGCGCTAAAAATAGCGCCTGTTCACCACCTGAAAAAATCCGGCCCCTTTTAACTCCAGTGTGAAGGCCGGCGGGTTTTCACACTGGAGCGGTGCGCTAGCAGGACGGCAAAAAAAGTCCTGCTAGCAGCATCTTTGGAGCGGTGTGTTCATCGCTCCTTCCCATTGATTTGAATGGGGAAACCGCAGTAATACCGCCGCAAAGTGCTGCTACGGTGGCGCTCTGCAGGGGTGTTTAACCCTTTTTCGGCCGCTTGCGGGGGGTAAAACTGCACCGCGAGCGGCCGAATACCGCGGTTAAAAGGACGGTAAAGCAGCGCTAAATATAGCGCTGCTTTACCGTCACCGCGGCTCCCGCCCCAGTGTGAAAGGGGCCAAAGAGAGATGGTTAAGTTCAGCTCAGCAACATGCTCAACATGTTTTGCATATTGACATGCTTCTTCGGGAGCTTGAGGGTTAGATTATTATCTATAATAAAGCAAATATAGTATCATTAAGTACATTAAAAAATATAAATTGCTGCCAGTGGTTTTAGACATTAATTTGTGTTATTTTAAAGAGGAAGTAAACCCTCTGGGATAACTTTGGCCTACAGGTAAGCCTAGATTAAGGCTTACCTGTAGGTCCAATAAATATCTCCTAAACCTACATGGTTTAGGAGATATTTAGAAAAGAAAGGGCACCTCTATCTACGGCGCATGCGTCGTAGACAGCGGCGCACTGCGCATGCCGAGACCACGGCGATATGCCGCTCTCGTGCGTGTGAGTGACGTCATCGCCGCTCCAGCGAATCACAGCGCTGGAGCGGCGAGACCCGGAAGTCACTCCCGTAGTGATGGTGGTGGAGAAGGATGAGGACTGCTCCGGGGGCTTCGTTTTCAGGTAAGTTATTCAACTTGCAAGCAACAAATGTCAGAAAAAGGGGATGAACTTCAGTCTTTAGGGGGTTAAATTCACCCAATTTCCTTTTTCCTCTAAAAGAACCAAATGATACTATGTTTATTTTTATCTTGGCGCTAAACCAATGTTGCGATAAATTGGCAGACCGGGTGCATGTGATCGGCACTTGCCAGACAGGTGGTCAGTGATCGTGCAGCCTCTTAGGACAGTCCAGAGGAGAATATGACTCAGTGCTCGGCTGGCCACTGATAAGTCACGACTGCTATATACTGCTGAGAAAAGGTATATTTACTAAAACTATTGCATTTCCATGTTCTGTATACTGTGGGAGAACTGATATAGTGAATGCAGGGTTCTGGGTTTAGTAACACTTTGTTTTGCTTTTAACACTTCATTTTGGAATGGCTGTTATTTCCCAAACAAACACATTTATTATTTGCAATTTTAATTGGTCAAACCATCCTGCTCCTTCAAATTTTCCCATTGCTACGATTGAAAACTAATGTTCATTTGACCCCGCTAGTGCTTAGAACATCAAACAAATGTTCCTAAAATAAGTTTTTGCTGCTTGTGTATGGCCAACTTCAGAGCTACAATGTCTTCATCCTTGTTCACACCACAAAAAACGTCCTCCAAATCTATTCCAGATGTGCTCCCCTTTTCTTTCCTTTTTTTTTATTTTTTTTTTTATTGCATTTGTTTCCAGAAGCATCGCTTTGTGGACAGATAAGTGTCATAATAAGTCAGCAACTTCAGTATTTGTAGCTGCTGACTTAATTTTTTTGGAAGGAGCCTGGAGCTCCTCTTAAAGGCTCTAAAACCTAATGTACTAGGACAGTGTTTCTCAACTCCAGTCTTCAAGGCACCCCAACAGGTCATGTTTTCAGGCTTCCCATTATTTTGCACAGGTGATTTGATCAGTTTTACTGCCTTTAGAAATTACCAAAGCCGTTTTTTCATTTGAGGAAAACCTGACCTGTTGGGGTGCCTTGAGGACTGTAGTTGAGAAACACTACAGGGGGTCCCCTACTTACAAACATCCGACTTACAAACGACTCCTACTTACAAACGGAGGGAGACAACAGGAAGTGAGAGGAAATACACCCCTAGGAAGGGAAATTCACTCCTGTAAGAGTTAATATGGGGAAAAGGTGTCTCCACTGATGCTTTATCACCAGTCCATGTTTCCCTAACAACCCAACATTTTCTAAATCCAATTGTCATTGGGACATAAGGTGAGGTGATATCTTCTGAACAGGGGCACAGACAGCAAAACAAATGTTACAGTGGTGATAACCCTTCTTTCTCTATGTTACCTAAAAAACTTAAAAATAGATTTTTTGGCTGGAGCTACACTTAAAAAATGTACCTGTTCCGACTTACAAACAGATTCAACTTAAGAACAAACCTACAGTCCCTATCTTGTTTGTAACCCGGGGACCCCCTGTACTAGGAAATGCTTTCAGACCTACATTAAGACCTCTGTTTAAGTGAATTAAAAAAAAAGAGAAAATTCTCCTTTCTGCTTCTATTTGTTTTCGGCAAAATGCACCTTCTGGAGCAGAACGTCCGTGCACTAAAATACATCCGTGAAACAGCACTGCATGAATTCACTGTATGAATGTAGCCTTGCAGTCATCAATCCAGATTCCAACATCCTGGGCAGGTCTGAATATGAATGTGGACAAATCAAATAAAAAGAATGGGGGTAAAAATATACTGTAGGTCTCCCCCCAGGAGTTCTGTCCACATTTTGGGTGCCATTAAGAAATAATGACAGCACAAGCGCATTGTTTTTTGCCATATTTGTTTAGTGCATTTTCAAAGATACAGGCACGTTTTAGTGCATTTCAGAAGACCCAGGTGTGAATGCAACCTTACTGCGACCATACCGCTGCAAAAAAAGGCCCTGCATAATTATAAGCACAGCATTGTCCTGTTAATAATGTGAGTTGCACTCTTCAAATAAAATTAGTAATGCCGCGTACACGCGAGCGGAATTTTTCCGACGGAATTCCGCTCAAGCTTGGCTTGGATACACACCGTCACACAAGTTCGCTGAACTTCCGACTGTTAAGAATGCGGTGACGTACAACACTGCGATGAGCCGAGAAAATTAAGTTCAATGCTTCCGAGCATGCGTAGGAATTTTGCGCGTCAGAATTGGTACAGACGATCGCAATTTACGACCGAAAAATTGAGAACCTGCTCTCAATCTTTTTCTGGCTGCAATTTCAACAGCAAAAGTCCGATGGAGCATACACACGGTCGCATTTTCCGACCAAAAGTTCTCATCTGTCTTTTGCTGGCCGAATTTCCGATCGTGTGTACGCGGCATAAGCGTGCCCACATTTGGGTTCTTCCCTCCATCAGTGGTATCCGTTAATTCTTTCTGCAAGGTCGAGCAGAGAGCTGTGAGAGGCTGCAACCTCCACACTGATTTTTATTTTTTAATAGTAATAAATGCGAGGTAAAATGCACTCTGTTTTAAATGGGTGCAATAGTCTAAATTCAGAATGAAAGTGTGTGTGTGTGTGTGTGTGTGTGTGTGTGTGTGTGTTTGTGTTTTTTTTTTTTTTTTTTTTTTTTTACACCTTAAGCATTAAGATAAAAAACCTTCTGTGTGCAGATGCCCCCCCCCCCCCCCCCCAACCCCAATACTTACCTGAGCTCCATCCCTGTCCAGTGATTTCCACCAGTGCCTCAGCAGTCCAAGACTCTCCCTTCTGATTGGCTGAGACACAGCAGCAGCACCATTTGCTCCCGCTGCTGTCAAAGTCTGTCGGCTAATCAGGAGAGAGGGTTGGGGGCGGGCCACAGCTCTGTGAATTGACACAGGGAGCTGTGACTCAGCTCGGGTGCCCCCATAGCAAGCTGCTTGGGGCCCTCGACAGGAGGGAAGGGCCAGGAGCAGCAAAGAGGGACCCGAGAAGAGGAGGATCCAGCTGCTCTGTACAAATCCACTGCACAAAGGAAGTTATTTATAACATGTTTAAGTCTTTAGATATAGATATATAGTTAATTTATTTTTATTTTTTTTCCCCCCCAAAAATAAAAAATCCACCCCACATGTGAGGAGCCCTTTTGTAATCTGACCATATTCAGTACTGAGTTAGAGGATAAAAGTTATCGCGTCTACAATATATGGGTTCGTTTTTATGGCTTTTTTTTTTTTTTTTACTAGTAATCATCGGACAATTTGGCATTTTTACAGCGATCAGTGCTATAAAATTGCACTAATTACTGTAAAAATTACACTGGCAGTGAAGGGGTTAACCACTAGGGGCTAGGGAGGGGTTAAGTGTGTCCTAGGAAGTGATTCTAACTGTGGGGGGCGTGGCTACGAATGACGCTGTCAGTGATCATAGCTCCCTGTGATCGGGAGCTATGATCAGTGAAGCGTCATTCAGAACGGGGAGATGCTTGATTACATTAGCATCTCCCCGTTCTCCAGATCTGTGAGACGATTGCGGGTATCTCCGGCGATCGAGTTCATGGGACCCGCGATCCTACTTGCGGAGCTCCCGGCGCGCACGTGACCACATGGCGGCAAATACAAAGGGACGTACCTGTACGCCCTTTTGCCCAACCGTGCCATTCTGTCGACGTATATGTACATGCGGCAGTCGGCAAGTGGTTAAAGATGATAAACCTGCTATATTTACCTGCTCTTTGCAGCGGGCAGTCTGGATTCTCTTCCTCTGTTCCCTCTTGCGCTCTCCTAGCCCCTCCCTCCTGAAGAGTGGCCCTACAGCTTGCTATGGGGGCAGCCAAGCTACAGCTCTGTATATCCATTCAGACACAGAGCTACGGCCCAGACCCATCCCCTTTGTCTCTTCATTGGCTGGCTGGCTGGCTGACTTTGACAGAAGAGATATTTCACTTGTAGTCTGCCAGAAATTTGCATGGCGCATGCACGGCGAAGAAACAAAACTAAATGCTGTTTCTTCCCTAGCATATGCCGCTAGTCGTGGCTCCTGTGCGCATGCACGGGATTGACGTCACGTGGCTCCCGCGAATCAGAGCCGAAGTCGGCACTGAAGGAAGAGGGCAAGAAGATGGATGCTGCCCACACAGGGGACATCACTGGATTCTTTTGCAGGCAAGTGACACATAATGGGCTAATATGCGATGCATACTAGCCCATTATGCTTTTCTTTTGCAGGCTGCAGCAGCGAGCAAAAGAGGAAGTAAAACCCATTAGGGTTTACTTCCTCTTTAAGGATGAAAAGATTTCTGCCTTTACAATCGCTTTAAACAATCCCTTGAGGCTGCAGCCTTCTGATCTCATGAAGTGTACATCTGTGGGCGGTGGATTCTGTTGGATCAGCATAAAGGGTTAGTTCACCTTTACTAAAAAACTGCCTCTGCAGGTAAGTGGTGCCTGTAGACAAAACTTTACAGCTTTGACCAAAGTTAAATGCCCTTGCTACAGGTGTGTGCCATTTGCGTACCTCCCAAAGCATGGCTGGAAAACTCCGAGATGGGCATCATCTTATCGAGCCTGCTCACTCCCAGTTGATTCAAACCCTTCCATATTTGCTTTATCGCCCCTGCTTTAGTAGCTCTGCGCTTGGTGATGCTCTGACGAAGGAGATGGTGAACCACATATGTGTGGGGTTTGAGAGCTCGCTCCTATGATGTTGGGGTGAGAAGAAATGTCTGGGAGTTCCTTAGCAACAAGGCAGAATTGGGTGCTGCCATCTATGGTCGTTTTTTTGTCAGGCTTCGGGAGGTCTGTACATGACCTACACCTAATAGTAAGGGTATTATCTAAAGCTGCACAGTCTAATTTATCTACAGGTGCCCCTTACCTGCATAGGTCATTTTTTGGTAAATATGAACTAACCTGTTATTGCCCAGCTCCAGGAAAATGAATAAAACCACCTTTGCGGTACTGTGAACGTATCCTCTTTGCTGTAGGATAAGTCTTTGTAAGCAACACAAAATAATAAAAAGGCATTTGGGCCAAGAAGGCCACTTCAGAGTAGTCCAATGTTTTTTCCTTGGTCATTCTTTGGTGTTTTGTATTTTTGGGTTATTAACCTGTTGAATGAACTTTTTTGAATTCAACTTTTTACAATAATAGTTTTTTTATTTTTTATTTTTTTTTATGGCTTCCATTTAGATTATTATTCTATTATGGGGTTAAAATTAGTTAACCACTTGACCCCCCCCCCCCCCTTCTTCTTTTTGGCACTGCGTCACTTTAACTGACCATTGTGTGGTCATGCAACGCTTGTCACAAATGACATTTTATAGCAATTATTTTTTTTTTTTTCACACACATAGAGCTTTCTTCTGGTGTAATTAGGTCCCTACTGGATTCTTCTTTTTTTTTTTTTTTTGCTCTGTAAACGAGTAAAGATTGATTACTTTGTAAACAGTATTTTTACTTTTCTATTATAAATCTTATCCAATAAAAAAAGGAAACATTTTTTTTTTTTCATAAATGTAGGCTTATGTATTCTGCTTTTTTTTTTTTTTTTTTTTTTTTTTTTTTTTTTTTTTTTTTTTGTTTAAAAAAAAAAAAAAAAAAAAAAAAAATCCCAGTAAGCTTATATTTGCACTAAAGTTGTAGTGTGTGTGTGTGTGTGTGTGTGTGTGTGTGTGTGACATATAAAATACATTTCATATACACATAGATATCTATCTCATACATACATTTATTTGTGGAACCAGTGACCATTATACAGTGATCAGTAGTAAAAGTATATACTGTTACTGTACTAATGACACTGGGTGAGAAGGGGGTTAACATCTAGGGCAATCAAAGGGTTACTTGTGTGCCTAACCATTGTTTCTGTGTACTGTGAGCTGCTTTCACTAAGGGATGTGCCAGTGTTTATTCACTGATTTGCCGGGACAGAGCTTTGTATGGTTTACAGTGACCGAGCTCTGTCGCAGCACAGCCGGAGCATCCCCTACCCAGAAGTGCTGGATTACGTACTAGATGTACATCTCCGCACCCCCCCCCCTCACTCGTCTCCATACGACTACGGTGAACAGCAGGGGGCACCAGAGCGTGGTGAGGGGGGGGGGGCTTCCTCTCCCACCGCAGATGAAAGTGATCTTGCGGGAAAACTGCCGCAGAGACCACTCTTATCGGAAAGCCGACTGCCGGCCGAAGAAGAGTCTACCACCGGGGTTATGGCAGCTAGCTGCTGCCATAACCACGATATTCCTCTTTAAAGTAAGGACGTATATCGGTGTGCAGCGGTCTGTAAGTGGTTAAGATGCATTAATAATTTTGTTTATTCAGCATGAAATGGAGCTTAGTTATGTAGCATGAAGCTCTGTATATTCTGCAATATTTAAATTTTTGGTAAACTCATTCAATGAAGCCAATCTCTGCGAGCTGAGATAACAACATGCACTGCATTGATGCATTCACACAATTTCACAGTAACCATGAGATAAAACAAAGTTTAGGAATATTCCTTTATCCCATTGTTTTCCAAATCTCTGTACACTACAAACTTTATTATTGAATTGGTTCTGATATCGCTGTTTTACTAACCTGACAGCTTTATTTCTCTAAATGGGAAACCTTTTTTTATTTGCAAATATTTAAACATTCGAACTACCAGCAAGTATAAGTCCTTTCATTTAAAGAGCACCTGTCATTTCAGATCCACCATGGGCATCCATTCACCTGCTGCCGCCACATCCCTCACCTTGTTGTGTCACTGTCCCATCACCAGCCATCCCGTTAAAGTGAATGGGACTGTCGGTGAGTCAGAGGAGGAGCCACCGCCAGTCAGAGATGAAAGTTGCTCTTTAAAAAATATTATTTAAATCTAGTTGCTTTGAATCAAATCCACCCTGGTTTTCCGCCAACAATGGCTTTTTTACCACTCTTCCATAAAGGCCAGATTTGTGGAGTGTACGACTAATGCCGCGTACACGCGATCGGCATTCTCGTCGGAAAAAACTGACGTTTTTTCCGACGGAATTCCGCTCAAGCTGTGTTGCCTACACACGATCACACCAAATTCCGACGGTCAATAACACAGCGGCATAAAACACGTTCGATAGCACTATAAAAGGGAATTTTAATGCTTCTGAGCATGCGTCGGAATTTTGTGTGTCGGAATTGCATACACACGATCGGAAAATCCGTTCGGTTTTCCATTGGAAAAATTGAGAACAGGTTCTCAATTTAAAGTCCGTCGGAAATTCCGACAGAAAAAGACCGTTGGGCATACACACGGTCGGAAAATGAAAAGCTCCCATCGGAAATTCCGACCGTGTACGCCGCATAATAGTTGTCCTGTGGACAGATTCTCTCACCTGAGCTGTGGATCTCTGCAGCTCCTCAAGAGTTACCATGGACCTCTTGGCTACTTCTCTGATCAATGCTCTCCTTGCCCCTCCTGTCATGGCCATTTAGGTGGATGGCAGTGTCTTGGTAGGTTTTCAGTATAACCTCACCCTGCGTTAAACTTTCTCCACCTCCCTTCTCTCTTTTTTTTTTTTTTTTTTTTTTTTTTTTATCCCTGACCTTTCTGGTGTTTTCCTCGGTCTTCATGATGCTGCTTGTTCACTAACAAACCTCAGAGGGCTTCACAGAACAGCTGTATTTATACTGAGAATAAAGTACACACAGGTGGACTCTATTTACTAATTAGGTGACTTTGGAAGGCAATTGGTTCCACTAGATTTTAGTAGTACGCGTTGATTACAAATGCACAATACTTTTCAGATATTTGTAAAATTTTTAAAACCATTTATCAGTTTCCTTCCACAATTATGTGCCACTTTTTTGTTGGTCTATCACATAAATTCCCAATAAAATACATTTTACGTTTTTGATTGTAACATGACAATGTGCAAAATGTCAAGGGGTATGAATACTTGGATCTACTTTGCCAGGAGGCTGTCAATAGACATCCTGCCCTTTTGAACGCACCCCACACGTCCCCTGCTGTGATCACCATGTCAATGTGACTTGGGTTTTCACAGATTAGACTAAGGGGTCGATCCCGGCCCCTTACCATGTGATTAGCTGTTAGCCAATGATAGCTGATCATGTTATGTAAACAGAAGATTGGTTCATTTTTTTTTTTTTTTTTTTTTTTAATTTTTTTTTTTCTCACGCTAACAGCGTGAGGCGATAAAGCCGATCACGGCTTCTGTTGAAGGGGAAGAGGCGAAGCTGCCCAATCTGTGCCCACAGTGCCATGTATCAGTGCCTACCAGTGGTGCCACCGATTGGCGCCCATCAGTGCAGCATCATCAGCGTACAAATCAATGAAGGGGAATTTTTGTTTGCAAAATGTATTAAAGTGGTTGTACAACCACTTTCACCTAAAGGTAAGGCTTCCCTGTAGGTGCTGGAAATATCGCCTAAACCTACAGGGATATTTACAAATACCCCGTACAATGAGTTCTTGAATACATTGGCGCATGTGCACTTTAGTAGCCCATTATGCTTTACCTTTGCAGGGAAACAAAGAGGAAGTAAAACCCACCAAGGTTTTCATCCTCTTTAACAAAATATAAAGTGTGTTGTTGTTTTATTTTTTTTTATTTTTTGTTAAACAAAAAAAAAAAAAACCCCCCCAGAGGTGATCAAATGCCACCAAAAGAAAGCTCTATTTGTGGGGGGGGGGGTTCAGTTGTATGACCGCACGATTGTCATTCAAAGAGTGACAGCGTTAAAAGTTGAAAATTGGTCAGGGGGGGGGGGGGGGGTTAGGTGCCCAGTAAGCAAGTGGCTAAGTTCTGGGACAGGCTTTACCTCGGTCTTCTATAGAAAACTCCTCCATTTCCTGTCCTGGTAGTTCCATGCAGTCATTGTCAGTGACAACTGTTCTACCTCAATATGCTGCCATAAATTTTGTACCTTCCTCTTGCATAGACCATTAATTTTTTTGGCATAGGATGCACTGTGCAAGAAGATTAGCGATCACATTATGTGGAGCAGAGCTGTAATATTGACAACAGGAGAATTGTGTCCCTGGAATTTTCTAAAGTGCAGCATACACTATACAATCTGATTGAATAATCTTGTTTACATCTACCATCAACTATGTAATGCAAGTGCCTGCCTGATTGAATAGAGAGTTGTCTTATTACATGGTTTTGATAAATCTTAACCACTTGCCGACCAAGGACGTCATATGACGTCCTTGACTTTGAGTGGTGATATCTGAATGATGCGTGCAGCTATTGGCATCATTCAGATATCATTTTTACCGGCCGGCGATTCTGTGCACCATAAGAACGATCATGGCGGCAGTTCCGCCGCCTGATCGTTCTTATAGGCAGCGGGAGGGGAGGAGAATCGCTCGCCGCCGGATGACGAGCATAGAGATTTCCGGTGACCAGATGGTCACCAGTCATCTCTATGACCGTCGGAGGCCCGGGCGCGACGTTATGACGTCACGCACGGTACCCGGAAGTAAACAAAGCCGCGATCGCGGCTGTCAGCATGAGATCGGTAAAAAAAATTTTTTCTTATTGACCCCACATCTCTCCATAAAGAGGACCTGTCACATACATTCCTATTACAAGGAATAAAAGTGATCCAAAAATGTTTTTTTTTTTTTAAAAAGTGTAAAAATAAAAAAAATGAAGTAAAATAAATAAAAAAAAAATTAAAACGTCTCTGTCCCCTGTAGCTCGCGATCAGAAGCTAACGCACACGCAAGTCCCGCCCGCATATGTAAACGCCGCTCAAACCACACATGTGAGGTATCGCCGCGTGCGTTAGAGCACGTACAACAATTCTAGCACTAGACCTCCTCCGTAACTCTAAACTGGTAACCAGTAAAAAATATTAAAGCGTCGCCTATGGAGATTATTAAGTACCGAAGTTTGGCGCCATTCCACGGTTGTGCGCAATTTTAAAGCGTGACATGTTTGGTATCTATTTACTCGGCGTAACATCATCTTTCATATTATATAAAAAAATTGGGCTAACTTTACTGTTTTCTTATTTTTTAATTCATGAAACCGTTTTTTTTCCCAAAAAAAGGCGTTTGAAAAATTATTGCGCAAATACCGTGTGAGATAAAAAGTTGCAATGACCGCCATTTTATTCCCTAGGGTGTCTGCTAAAAAAACTTACTCAATGTTTGGGGGTTCTGAGTAATTTTCTAGCAAAAAAAAATGATGATGTTTACATGAAGGAAAATAGGCCCGGTAAGCAAGTGGTTAAAGGAGCTGGTACAATCTTCTTTATTTTTTTTTTTTTTGTGTATGGCTACTTTTTATACACCTAAAATTAACTAGCTGTGCTGTAGGTGTCATTGTTAATGGCGCCCCAAGCGCAGAAGCAAATGTGCATCTTGGCGAGTGCAAAAATGCACAGCAAACGTGTGGTAAAAATATGAACGGCAACTTGCCAAAATGCCTCGTGGGCTACTTTGCTCCCCCCCCCTGTAGTGCCATCCATTGAAATCCGTGGGCTGCCCTATATAACTTGTGGGAACAACGCACCAAAAAAAGTGTGCTCCCACTACTGTGTGTGTCCTGAAAGTGAAATTCTTTTGTTTACACCCGACCTGGATTACAAGAACATTGACATCCGAATATGGGTGAAAATAAAAAAAATGGTGGTAATGAGGGAGGTGTGGTCCAGAGTGGTAAACATGCCCTAATCTGTTCTGCATAAGGCAGTGCATGATGGGATATGAAGTTCCTGGAAGGTCGCATGATGCAGAAAGTCGGGTCTCAAAGTTTGGGTGGTTTTGAACAGAGAGGTGACCTTTTCCCTTCTCCCCCCCCCCCCCCCCCCCCCAAATCTCTTGTGTCCTTTTATGCAGCAGGACAGCCATTGGCACAGGACCTGGAAGCTAGCAGCAATCGCTGTAGTGTCAGTGTCTACTACAGTCATTTCCATCTTTCAGAGGGATTGGTCAAGCTGGACCAATATAACTATAACAAAAAAGCCATAACTAAACAGAAGCTGTAATGGTTGGTCCACCAGAAAGGAATATTTCATTATAGTGCAGCCTAGGATACTTGCAGTCTCTTGCTTCTAATGTATTACTTTAACAGGGAAATCTCCCTGCCATAATTTTAAACATAAACAATAGGCTAGGTTTACACTGTCCCATTTTGTGTGTAGTATTAGAACAGGCACAGCAGCTTATTCATTTTAGCTTTGAGGAAAGGCTTCACTGCTGGATATAAGTTTCAAGAAATGAACACCCACTATAACAAAACTATATATATATATATATATATATATATATATATATATATATATATATATATATATATATATATATATATATATATATATATATATATATATATATATATATATATAATTAGTATGTATGCCCATATTGGTGTTGCAACAAAAATAAATATGACTGCTTCTAATTTTAAAGTGACACTAAGGCCCCTTGCACACGAATGGGCGCTCCATGTTAGTCCTATGGAGCGACGGATGTCAGCAGTGACATGTCCGCCGACATCTGACTTCGTCCGATCTGCTAAAATCAGACGGATGGCCCTATGTTTGGATCTGTCCCTATCGGATCGGGTGAGATCTGATGAAAACGGACATGCTGTCAACGGAGAGATCTCCTGCTGAGCTGGCGGACTCCGTGGCAGCGGATCCGCCTCATGTGAATGAGGCCTTAAGCTTCCGATTTTTTTTTTTTTTTAAAACAATAACAAACGTACTTGCTCTGTGCAGTGGTTTTGCACAGAGATGTCCCAATCCTCCTGTTCTTGGGTCCCCTACCTGCACTCCTGGCAGCCTCCCCCTGCTGAGTGCTCCTAGAGCAAGCTGCTTGCTCTGGGGACACTTGTGAGTGCTCGCTCCCAAGCCACCTCTGTGGACCTGTAAGACAGAGTGTGGCTCAGCCCCCTAACCTTCTGTGATTGACCGCAAAGGGTTCAAACTGTTTTTGAGCTATTACTGTCTTCTGTGTTGTATGCAATTTACATAAGTGACTAACACACTAATGCATAATTCTAGGGTTGTGTAGGTTTTATTTTTTTTTTGGGGGGGGGGGGGGGGGTCATGTCAAGTCAGGTCAGTGTTAACTTTCTCAGCCCTCCAACGTCCACTTTTCCTGCAGCTAGTTTGGTAAACGTAACATCATAAACAGATGCCTTTGCCAATGTTTGTGGCATACTGCATCATAGTGTGTGTTTATTTATATATATATATATATATATATATATATATATATATATATTATATATATATATATATATATATATATATATATATATATATATATATATATATATTTACTTTGCCACTTTAACATTGCTCTGTAATGCTCACTAGCACAAGTATTGAATTCGGGTAAATACTAGAAATGCTGAGACAAAGTAAATAGAAGTACATTGTGTCTAAACCATGTCACGTGTGAAGGATGTTGTAAAGTGCATTGTTGTACATTGTGCTCTGAAGCTCTTACTTTTGTTATACATACAAAATGATGTACAAATGCTTGCACGTGATTTTTTTTTTTTTTTTTTTTTTTTCTCGTATGTGTGGGTTTTTATTTAGTTTTTAATGTACTGTTTGTGGGAACCCATAACGAACCTGATAAACATTAGTTCTGTAGCTTATTAATTCTTGTGTTAGGCTTTCTTGGACTTTGTGTTTAAAATTTTTTTTAAAATTGGATTCTTTTTCGTTACCTTAATGCATTGTATGAAGGCAAGAAAAACCTTCAGTGTGCAGTCCCCCCTCAATACTTAACTGAGCCAGATCCAGCAATGTGCATAAGAGCCGGGACTCTCCTGGGTTTCTTCCTCATTGGCTAAGATGCAGCAGGAGCCATGAAGTCGCACAGATATTAATGGTACTCATTGGAAATCATGGGTTGTCCTGCGACTTGGGACTGCAAAGTCTCATGACAAGTAACACAAGTGTGAAAGGGGCCTTAAGTGATGACACAAAGACTCCACCCATAAACCAGAGCTTCGGGCAGAGTAGAAGAGTGCTAGAGCGGGTGTGGTTAGTCTCTAACTCTACCCTAGACATAAAGGGCATTTAACCACTTGCAGTGTGTGTGAGGAGAAAAAAAAAAAAAAATTATATATATATATATATATATATATATATATATATATATATATTATATATAAATATATATATATATATATATATTAGTGTATATATGTGTGTGTGTGTGTGTGTGTGTGTGTGTGTGTGTGTGTGTGTATATGAAAAAAAGTGCTCCAATGTAATCCATGCAATTCAGTGGTTGCTGTGATATCAATCCAATATTAAGGTGCTGCATGTGCAGTCAGGTGTCCCCCCCCCCCCCCCCCCAGGTAATGGCTGCTCACCTTTAGAGCGTGTGACCTTGCCGATTTAGGCTTGGTCAATACACGCATTGGAACCTGTAAATGGTAGTGTAGTATATTAAAACTTTTATTCTCAACACAGTAAAAAATCCCTTGCAGGGTACTCGCATTTGCATGGCGCGTCAGGGCGCCACTCTAAAATAGCATAAAAACAAGCTGTAGCAGCTGATATCGGGTGGTATGCTGATTGTTCTTAGTGGGTGCACTGACTAGCGTTTTGTCCTGTGAACACCGGACGGAACGCTAGTCAGTGCACCCACTAAGGACGATTAGCATACCACCCTGATATCCGCTGCTACAGCTTGTTTTTATGCTATTTTAGAGTGGCACCCTTATATTGGTTTTAAGGATTTTATTGATTGATTTTTTTTCTCACCATATGGACGTTTTATCATATCCTGCATGAAAGCACTTTATTTGGAATATTGTATGTATTTTAGCACGTTGTCACTTTATTGCTGTTGTTGTAAGGCATTTAGAGGTGAGTGTTTAATTTTTTTTTTTTTTTTTTATAGTGGCGACACCACTTTAACTTTGAGTCAATGAACTGGAACAAGCATACTGTAGTGTCAGTTTTATTCAGTTATGTACTTGTTCAAGGCAAAAGACTCAGGAACATTAGCATAATAGCCAGGGAGTTCTCAAGAGGTCAGCAGTGGCTGCCTCCATATTTTCTATGCCAGTAACTTAAAGCGGAGTTCCACCCAAAAGTGGAACTTCCGCTGATCTGATTTCCCCCCCCCCCCACCCGATGCCATAATTGGCACCTTTTTAGGGGGAGGGGTGACAGGTACCCTTTCCCACTTCCGGGAGCCTCAGCTATTGACGTTAAGGCTGGGGCTCTTTCCTCCCTCCCCCTTCGCCTGTTGCCGGGCCAGTAGGAGAGAGGAGCGGGCCTCGCATGTGCAGTAGGGTTCCCGGCGTGAAGCAGAATGGCTACACTGCCGGGTACCCTTACCCGCAATGGCGGCAGCACTCGACAGCTGATGGAAATGTCAGCTGCGGTGCCGACATCACTTGACTCCAGGACAGGTAAGTGTCCTATTAAAAGCCAGCAGCTGCTGGCTTTTAAATTTTTTACTAGTAATGGCGGTGCTTAGCTTTTTATTATTTTTTTTTTTTTTTTTTTTGTACTAGTGTCATACAGCGATCGGTGCTAAAAATAGCCACTGATTGCCGTATAAATTACACTGGCAAGGAAGGGGTTAAAGCTAGGGGTGATAAAGGGGCTAAGTGTTCCCTAGGGAGATGTTTCTAACTGTGGGGGGGGGGGAGTGGACTGACGGAGTAGAGAGATCGCTGTTCCTAATCACTAGGAACAGCAGATCTCCTCCCTTAGAATGGGAATCAGTTTAACATTCACAGACCCCCGTTCTGACTCTCTGTGGAGCGATCATGTCCGCCGGCGACCACACCTGCTATAGCTTTTGAAAGGACTGGTGCAGCGATTTGTGCAGCCGAGCCGCATTTGCGCAGCATTCTGCCGCAGTACAACTGCGGCTGCTTGTCGGCAAGCAGTTAAGTGGTGAAGCTGACCGCATTTACAGACTGAAGTTCATTCCTTTTGATCCAAGTATGAAAAGTTACAGTATTTCACTATCTCCGATGTTGAGAAAAACTTCAGACTGCCTGGATTATTCTTTTTTTTTTTTTTTTGGTCAGAAATAAGCAGAGAACACTCCACACTTGTTATATAGAATCAAGGAAATGCTTTAAGATCAAGAGGGGGGTAGAATCGTGATTTTGATTCTTGACGATTAATTGTGGAGCTCTTCTATTCAGAACATAATTCTTCTGCTGTGTAAAGTGTGGGTGTGTTCCTTTCCTCCAATCAGCTCTCACACAGTGTAACTGCAGTCTCTTCGTCCCCATTCTGACCAATGAAGCAAGTGTTAATCTATCCTAAGGAGTGTAGACAGGAGAAGACCGCAGATTAACAAGTAAAACTTATGTAGGGAGATTTGTTTCATCTCTGTATCTTCTTAGGCTGTTCCCTTCACTGGGTATATGTGAGGGTTTACAACTACTTTTAAAGTGGTTGTGAAAGGTCAAAGTATATTACTTTAATGCATTTTATGCATTAAGGTAAACCTGTGTGCAGAAGCCCCCCCCCCCCCCCCCCTAATATTTACCTTAGCCCCCATCTCAATCCAGTGATGTGCACAAGAGCCTTGGCTCTCCCGGGTCTCTCGTTCCTCATTGGCTGAGACCGCAGCTGTAGCTATTGGCTCCTGCTACTATCTTATTGGTTAGTGAGGCAAGGGTGAGCACGAGCTGCCCTCAGTGTGTGACTGGACACAAGCTGGGAGCTGCTTGCTTCACTAGACAGGAGCGCCAGAGGGGGACTTGAGGAGCAGGATCTGGCTGCTTTGTGCAAAACCACTGCACAAAGCATATAAGTGTAATACGTTTTGTGTTTGTTTTTTTTTTTGTTTTTTTATCAATTTAAAGCATAGTATGTGGACATAATGCTAATAAAATGGCAAGTAGAATTTTAAGTATTTTGCAGAATTGCGCCGAAAAAGAAAATCCCCATTTAAAGAACTGAGTGCATTCAAGGTAGTGGTTGCTTTTTAACTATGGTATTTGTAGTGTTGACACCATACTCCATAACAACCTGGGTGTAGTATACGCAGGTTCTGTCATTTGTAGTTGTGTTTCAGTGCAAATTAAGAGGGGGGGTTTAAGGTTTCACCAGCACAATGTTAGCTGGTTTACAGATGGCAGTGGGGTTACTGTTTTTGCAGATGGCTTTTTTTTTCTTAAAAGACTCATCTAAGACACTAAGTATGTATATATAATATTTTGCAGGTTCTGAGTAAGTGTCGAACAAAAAAAACGATTTTTAAGGCTTGGTCCTTAAAGCGGAGTTCCACCCTAAAGTTGAACTTCCGCTTATCGGATTCCTCCCCCCCCTCCGGTGCCACAATTGGCACCTTTTCAGGGGGTCGCAGATACCTGTATTATACAGGTATCTGCCCCCCCCCCCCCCATATCCAAGGATGCCCGCCCATATCTGAGGGTTCCTGTTGTGTCTTGGGAAACACACAGTTCCCAGGACACAACGGGGACCAATAAAGACGCACAGCGCGACTCGCGCATGCGCAGTAGGGAACCGGGCAGTGAAGCCGCAAGCTTCAGAGACTAGCGGTCGCTCGTCATCTTCTGCCTACACCGCTGGACCCTGGGACAGGTTAGTGTCCATTTATTAAGTCAGCAGCTGCAGTATTTGTAGCTGCTGACTTTTAATATTTTTGGTGCGGGTGGAACTCCGCTTTAAGTGGTTAACTTTGACAGCATTTATTATTATTATTATTTATTATTATTATTATTATTATTATTATTATTATTATTTTTTTTTTTTTTCCCCACACACTGTCTCTAAAACTTTTGTTCCCCCTTCTATTACATAACTACCATGTCCTTTTTTTAAAGCAGGGGTCAAATATCACTGGGATTTGGCAACATTTTGTATATATCCTTCTTCTTTTTTTTTTTTTTTTTTTTTTTTTTCTCCAAGAAATTTAACTAGCAAGGCCTCAGTAAATAGTAAGAATGACGCGAGGCAAATTTTTAAAAGGGGGGAAAAAAAAAATTAAAACAAATGTCACTGTTTAAAATGTCTACCCTAAAAGTTGGCTTTGGTGATAAAGTGAATTAAAGTAAATGCATTTTATTAAATTTTTTTTCCACTTTTGGAGAGTACGGTAATTGTTCACCCCCACAAGTCTGATACCGGAGTCCATCATGAAGGCACAACTGCAGGCAGACTTGCTTGACTAGTTTTAGACCCACCTGTAGGTTAGAGATCAGTAGGATGCACTGCAGTATGGCATGGGATCAGATGATGGCACAGTGATATGTGGGTACAGGGGTCACAGGAGGGCAGAATCTTCCATCACATGCAGAGAACAGAAGCGTTTTCTGGCACACTGATCCCAGCTGGCCCGGCTCTCGTCCTTCCCATGTGATGCCACACACAAGCACCTGAGAAAGATGTGAGAGAAGGGCTGGTCGAGATCAGCGGTGCAAGGTTGAACAAGGTTGTTCCTTCTCTGCACTACTCGTATGTGGGCGGAGCCTTCTGGGGGACGGCAGGAAAGGGATGTGATCTACCCATCACCTGCATGTAATTTTCGGGTTGCAAACCCCCTGCCTTTAGCCCACGTTCACAATGAGGTTCGGTTTGAAAACGCACGATTTCAAACCGGCATGTCAGTCCGTCTTCAGGGGCAATCTGACAGGCTCATGCACAGATGTCTATTGAAGTTGCCAAAAGTAGAGCAGGAACTACTTTTGGGAATTGATGCGGTGCCTCAACCTATTCGCACAGTGCCGTTGCCGGCAATGGGATCTGATTTGGCATGCGATTTGACATATCAAATCGCATGCCAAATTGGCCTAATGTGGTTAAGCCCATTTCTCACACTTTTTGCTAGTAAAATACATGGAACCCCCAAATTTATTTATTCTCATACGTTTACATACCCTGGCAGAATTTATGATTTCGTGGCCATTTTTCAGAGAATATGAATGACAACACAAACCTTTCTTTCACTCGTGGTTAGTGTTTGGCTGAAGCCATTTATTATCAATCAACTGTGTTTACTCTTTTTTTTTTTTAAATCATAATGGCAACAGAAACTAGCCAAAAGACCCTGATCAAAAGTTTACATACCCTGGTGATTTTGGCCTGATAACATGCGCACACAAGTTGACACAAAGGGGTTTTAATGGCTATTAAAGGTAACCATCCTTACCTGTCATATTTGTGTGTGTGTGTGTGTGTAAAGTCAATGAGTTTCTGGACTCCTGACAGACCCTTGCATCTTTCATCCAGTGCTGCACTGACGTTTCTGGATTCTGAGTCATGGGGAAAGCAAAAGAATTGTCAAAGATCTGCGGGAAAGGTAGTTGAACTGTATAAAAACAGGAAAGTGATATAATAAGATATCCAAGGAATTGAGAATACCAATCAGCAGTGTTCTTAATTAATCAAGAAGTGTAAAATGAGGGATTCTGTTGAAACCAAACCACGGTCAGGTAGACCAACTAAAATTGCAGCCACAACTGCCAGGAAAATTGTTTGGGATGCAAAGAAAAACCCACAAATAACTTCTGGTAAAATACAGGACTCTCTGAAAACATGTGGTGTGGCTGTTTCAAGATGCACTTGAAGAAAGATGGGCCGCATGGTCGAGTCGCCAGAAGAAAGCAATTACTATGCAAATGCCCCAAATTATCCCACTTGCAATACGCCAAACAGCACAGAGACAAGCCTCAAACCTTCAGGCACAAAGTAATTTGGAGTGATGAGACCAAAATTTAGCTTTTTGGCCACAACCATAAACTCTACATTTGGAGAGGACTTAACAAGGCCTATGATGTAAGGTACGGAGGTAGATCGCTGATGTTTTCGGAATGTGTGAGCTACAAAGGCACAGGAAATTTGGTCAAAATTGTTGGCAAGATGAATGCACTACGTTATCAAAAAAACACTGGAGGAACATTTGCATTAATCAGCCAGGAAGCTGCGCATGGGATGTACTGGGGAATTTCAACATGATAATGATCCAAAACACAAGGCCAAGTCTACCTGTCATTGGCTACAGCAGAATAAAGTGAATGTTCTGGAGTGGCCATCTCAGTCTCCTGACCTCAATATCATTGACCACTCTGGGGAGATCTCAAACGTGTAGTTCATGCAAGACAGCCCAAGAATTTACAGGAACTGGAGGCTTTTTGCCAAGAGGAATGGGCAGCTTTACCATATGAGAAGATAAAGAGCCTCATCCACAAATACCCCAAAAGACTTCAAGCTGTCATTGATGTTAAAGGGGGCAATACATGGTGTTAAGAACTGGGGTATGTAAACTTTTTTTTTTTTTTTGTAATTTTTTTGCCATTATAATTTAAAAGAGTAAACAGTTGATTGATAATGACTTCAGCCAAACACTAACCATCAGTGAAATATTAAATGTTTTTGTGTTATCATTCATGTCTGAAAAATGGCCAAAAATTCTGCAGATGCATTTTTTTTATTTTGTAATGTTACTGGGGGTTATGTTGCATTAACAGCGCTTAAAAATAAATTAATTATATTTGTAAAACTTTCCCATTGTGGCATTAAGACAATCACTAGCTGCTGGATGTGTCAGCAACTAAAATGTAGCTATAGGTCAGCAAAATTTCTCGGGCAGCAGCGTTTCCTTTCCGTTCCTTCTCATGTTAACTTTTTTTTATTCTTTTGAGAAAATAGGGAAGAGTAATTTGCTGAGTCACAAACACTAAAACGGTTTACCATCTTGCTTTCCTCCTAACTTGCCAATGTTTTTCTATTTTCAGCTTTACCAGCAAGGTCGACTGTGTCAGCTTGGAAGTGAATTCTGTGAGTTAGAAGTCTTTGCCAAAGTGCTACGTGCATTAGATAAAAGGTGAGAAACGTATAACCTTTTAAAAACTGCATTACTTTTTTAAGCTGTGTTCATATAGAAGTCAGCACTCCACCTCCCCTATGTCACTTTAAAGCCTAAATTTTTATTTTTATTTTTTTTTAAATATCAGCACAAAGGATATTACTTTGTAATGCGGAGTGTCCCTTGTGCAGGTTCCTGCTGTAAGGCTTAATGTACATTGGACGTTTTTTTACAGCCTCTCCTGAACCATTTTAACTTTTTCATTTTTGGCCATTTTGGAAAAAATAAAAAAAACTCCTGTAAATGAAAAACACGGCTCAATGTTAAAGTGTTGGGCTCTTGAAATGCATATAAACTAATATTTTTGCTTTCCAAAAAAGGCCTCTAAACTCAACTGCCTAGAAACTACTATAAACAACTGTATGTATATGTACTGTTAAAGCGGTTCTGCACCTGTGTTTTTTTTTTTTTTTTTTTTGGGCTATATGCCAAGGGCATATAGCTCAATTGGGGGACTTACCTGTTCCATCTTCCATCTCGATCACCGCCGGTTTTCCTCCGATGAAGTTCTTCATCTTCTTCTTTTGTGCTGGGGGCCATCTTGCCTGTGGGCATGTGAAACCCCCACAGGCACTTTAGATGGCCCAGCATGCACCGCCGTTACTCGCGCGTGCGCAGTAACGGCACATCTGCCGACATCTCGCGAGATTTCGGAAGATGTGTCCGAAATCTCGCAAGATTTCGGAAGATGTCCGCACTGACTCCTGGGAACCATGACACCAGATCCCAGGAGACAGTGCGGCCTGACGACGATCAACGCAGAGACCCCGCCCACCCCCGAAGAGACAGAAGACCGGAAGTCATCAATTACAAGGTAAGTTTTAAAAAAAAAAAAAAAAAAAAAAAAAAAAACACATTTCATTTAGTACTCTTTGCCTGATTTGGAAGGCAAAGAGATTTACTAAATGAAATGGGTGCAGAACCACTTTAACGTAGAGTTCAGGAGCAGTTGCAACAAATGCCCACCCACTCCTAAACGTCCGTTTAGCCGCAGCAGCATTGTACATGAGGCCTTATAGTAGAAATGTGAAGTACTATTTCAAAAAAGTTCTGTTGGAAAAAAAACTGGGGTGCTCATCAATTTTTATTTTTCTATATATTGAGAGAAAGTGGCATAGTTCCATTGCCAAGCTCATGGACCCTCTAATTCAACCATATGAGGAAAATAATTTCAGTGTGTTAGATCATGAGCAGTGCTGTCACCAGCCATCATTCTTATGCTGGCCATACACTATACGTAAAATTGGCTGAAATTCAGTCATTTAGACTGTTCGTTTTTTGCCCAGTTAATGGGCATAAAATCGATAAATCTTTGGAAGTTTTCTGTGGAATGAACGATAAATTGAAAGGTTAATGTGTTTCCCGTCCGAACTGTCTGCACTAGGTATATTTAAAAAAAAAAAAAAAAAAATGTATTCATTTATGTTCACTGAACGATTTATCGGTCATTACATGATGCCATTATCGTTTGTGCTCACGGCCGAATGTTCGTTTTTCGAAAATGGTTTCCCATTTTTCATGTAGTGTATGGCCAGCATTAGTTCAGTCTAGCTGTGTGTTGCACCATGCGATTTAATGTGCGTCTTGGCCATTTCCTCATTTAAAGTACATCGCATTTCCTTCACTGTATTTAAAATTTGCATAGAAAAGCCTTAAAGTGGTTGTAAAGCCAGTCTGTCATGGTCACACAATCCCCTCTGTTAACGTTTTATGTCCCACTATATGTGCTTTATAAAAAAACTGTCGCTTTTGGTACCTTTTTCATAGCACCTCTCGGCGCTCACGTAACTGCTCTCCTCTCCCCTACCAGTCACTCTTTTTTATTTTACCTGTAAACGTTAGATTGGGGTCTCTCAAAATGTGATGGCCATTTCATCTTTCGAGACCCTGTGTATGTGTGCTCTAGGACTGCCGTGCCCTATGCTAATACTCCACTAGTGTGTGGTAGCGACGGAAACATTCACTGATGCAGAGACCAGGTTGGACAGGAGGGACAATAATAGCGGGTGTCATACCTATATCCGTGTTTTCTGCAGACACCTCTTCTTTGGGGTGCTCTTTGTGCACGGGTACCACGGAGGACTTCTGGGAAGTGCCTCTCATGCAGCCGACTCACTGCATTTGCATTGGGAATTTGGGCCACAGCACCGTCTGTAAACAGAAGGGCTGTGATCTCTTCCTGGAATTTTAGGAAGGATCCAGTTTTTGCTGATGCTTTGTATAGCACATAAGCGTTCAGAAGAGCCAATTGGAATAAGTATACGGACGCCTTTTTTTTTTTTTTTTTTTTTTTTTTTT